>CM039678.1:228735660-229935660 GCA_022496015.1 Hordeum marinum | reverse complement strand
CCTCCTGTCTAACTTAATTTCTTCCAGGGAGTCGAGCTCTAGGGAATGTTAGCACATCGTTATCATTCAGCTTCCTTGATATCTCAGGACAGAGAGTGTTCGGAATTACTTCAATACTTATCGTGGTGAGATAAGGTCGGAGTCACCCAGTACTAGGGAGGCGTCCGGGGTACCACCATGGTTTAGTATCGTTGTGAGTTCGAGGATTCGAGTTAGATGAATTTGCGAGAGCCTTTGGTTATGTGTTGAAGGATGTATACAATTGGGGTGTAGGATTGCTAGTTGAGTGAGATATTTCCTCCTTGTATCCCCCACACCGGATTGCATAACCATAAAGGTTTCGGAAGTTCATAGGTGGGAAATCTTGTAGTCATCTAGGATCATCTTCTTCAGATGTATGTGGATATGTACATTTGTTCCGAGCGCCTAGCTCAATTCTTTTGTGTTATTACAAGTGGCTTCTTATATCTGATGATGTTACCATTAAATCGAAGAAGCATTCTTACTAATTTTTCAGTAGGAAGGCTGTGTTGTTATTTGTTCAACTTCTTTCAAGCATTTGATTCAGCTTTTCATTCATCTTATCAATGAGGTGCTCATGCGTTTTGTCCACCTTCGGGATGGCTCCACCAACTCGCAACAATCCGGGTCATGGTGAGGAGCAGACTGATGTTCCACCACCACCACCCCTGCCGCCGCCTCCTCTGCCTCCTCCTCCAGAAGCTTGGCAAGCTGTCATGGCCGCAACCAATGCAAACACTAAAATGTTGCTTAGGTTGTTGCAAGGAAGGGAGCAGGGTCAGCATGGTTTTCAAGGCAATTTTCAGAATCAGCTTCAGTTTGCAACACTCAATCAGTTCCTTGCCAACCAGCCCAAGTCTCTCACCTGTTGTGAGCAGCCTCTTGATGGTGATGATTGGATTCGTGATATGAGTAAGAATTTTGAGTTCAGCAATGCCAGGCCAGAGGACTTTGTCAGATTTGCATCATTCCATCTCAAGGGTCAAGCAGCTGATTGGTGGCAGCAGTACAAGGATTCCAGGGGGCGGACGTGTTGTTACTTGGGACGATTTCCGTCATGACTTCAGGGCTCATTACATTCTAACAAGCTTTGTCGAGGAGATGCGCGAGAAGTTCAGGCACCTGAAGCAGGGAAGCAAGTCTGTCTACCAGTACAACGTCGAGTTCCACAATCTAGCCTGTTATACCAAGCAAGATGTTCCGGATGACAAGGCTATGATCTATCAGTTCAGAGGTGGTCTCAAGGATGAGCTTCTGCCAGGCCTAGTTCTTCAAGAGCCTCGTGAGTTTGATCAGTTCTATAACATAGCTTTGAAGGTCAAGGCAACTCAGCTCAAGTTGGAGAACTCAAAGAAGCATTCAAGGGATTCTTATTCTTCTTCTTCTAGCTCTTAGGTGGTTCCCAAGCAACAGAAGTATTGGGTGCCTAATCCTCCTCCGTTTCTCCCTCCTCATCAGCAGAAGCAGTTTGGTGGTCGTGGTTCTTCTCACCCACCCAACCCAGGATTCCAACAGAGACCCTAGGTGTCCAAGGCAGTTCTTGTTCCTCCTCCAAGCAATGTTCGTCCGCTTTCTGAGGTGACTTGTCACAAGTGTGGTCAGAAGGGTCACTTTGTAAACAAGTGCAACCAACAGCATCTTCCGCCTCCTCCTCCCGTCAAGCCTCCAGGCAATGCTTTGGTGAAGCATAACCCCAAGACAGCAAGAGTGAATATGGTGAATACAGTAAAGGCAGAGGATTGTTCTCAAGTGATCATGGGTAATCTCTCAGTTAATTCTATTCCTGCAAAAGTGTTATTTGATTCTGGAGCATTGCATTCATTCATGTCTAGACCTTTTCCTATGAAGAATGATTTCTATTCCGAGATGTTGAGTAGACCTTTGGGTGTTGTTTCTCCGAGTGTGGCCATGAAAACCACCTCCATTGTTACGGATGTTTCTATTAAGATGGGCAATTTTTCCTTCTTGGCTTCTCCTTATGTTCTAGGTAATTCCAACATTGATCTCATTTTGGGCATGGACTTCCTGGCTATGAACAAAGCTCATATTGATTGCAAAGCAAAAGAAGTCAAGCTGACTCATCCTTCATAAGACGTGATTATTTTCGCGGCTCCCGATGACACAATCCGTCTCTTTGCTCTTAATGAGAAGGGTGAAATCTCGGCGATTTCTCAAATTCCGGTGGTTTGTAAGTATGAAGATGTCTTTCCAGAAGAATTGCCAGGAATGCCTCCGCACCGGCCAGTCGAGTTCGTGATTGATCTTGAGCCCGGAACTGAACCGGTCTGTAAGCGCCCGTATAAACTTGGCCCCAAAGAGCTGAAAGAGTTGAAGAAGCAGATAGATGAGCAAGAACGTCTGGGTCTGATCAGACTAAGCTCTTCTCCATGGGGTTGTGGAGTTTTGTTTGTCAAGAAGAAAGATGGCACGGATCGTCTTTGTGTTACTACCGTCCATTGAACTAGAAGACAATCAGAAACAAATACCCACTACCTAACATCAATGAGTTGTTTGAACAACTGAAAGGTGCCAAGGTTTTCTCGAAGTTGGATCTTCGCATGGGTTATCATCAGATTCGCATTCACGAAGAAGACATTCCCAAGACCGCTTTCAGGACGAGTTTTGGCTCTTATGGGTACACCGTCATGTCGTTTGGTCTTGCTAATGCTCCTCCAACCTTCTCAAGAATGATGAATTTAATTTTCTCTCCTTCCAAGAATGAGTTCGTCTTGGTCTATTTGGATGATATCCTTGTGTTCTCGGATACAGAAGAAGAGCATGCAAAGCATCTCCCCCTGGTGCTTGACAAGTTAAGAGAGCATCGATTCTATGCCAAGTTTTCCAAGTGTGAGTTCTGGCTCAATGAAGTGGTGTACCTTGGGCATGTCATCTCTGCCAAGGGAATTAAAGTGCACCCTGAGAAAGTTGAGGCAATATTGAAGTGTGTACCTCCTGAGAATGTGAAGCAGCTTTGGAGTTTCCTCGGGCTTGCTAGTTATTGCAGAAGGTTCGTGGAGAACTTCTCTCAAATTGCTAAGCCTCTGTCCAATCTCCTCCAGAAGAGTGTCAAGTATGTTTGGTCTCCTGAGTGTGATGTAGTGTTCAATACGCTCAAGCAAAGACTGACTTCAGCTCCAGTTCTTGTTCCTCCTGAGCAGTCTAAGCGTGTCCAAGTTTTCTGTGATACTTCTCGCCAAGGCCTTGGTGGTGTTCTCATGCAAGACAAGAAGATTATTGCTTATACCTTGCGTCAGTTGAAGCTTGCCAAGAAGAACTACCTCACTGATGATCTTGAGTTGGCGGCAGTTGTGCATGCTCTAATGACTTGGAGGCATTTGTTGTTGGGTAGACTAGTTGAGGTGTACACCGATCACAAGAACTTGAAGTACATTTTCACTCAACCCAATCTCAATCTTCGACAGTCTCGTTGGGTGGAAATGCTTGAGGACTTCAATCTAAGCATTGAGTATACTCCTGGGAAAACAAATGTCATTGCAGACGCGCTCAGCAGTAAGGCGTACTGCAATAGTCTCATCTTGAATCCTCTTCAGCCCGAGATTTGTGAAGCCTTCCGTAAGCTCAACCTTCAGATGATTCTGCAAGGATTTCTTGCAAATCTTCTAGTTTCTCCAACTCTGGAAGATCAGGTTCGCCAAGCACAGCTCCTTGACGCTATGGTGAAGAAAGTGAAGAAAGGTGTGGCCAAGAGCATTCCAAAGTATAAGTACTTTCACGTTGATGACAAAGATACCTTGTTCTTTGAGGACCGTCTTGTGGTTCCAAAAGGTGATCGCAGAAAGGTTATCATGGACTAAGCACATAATTCTCTTCTATCCATTCATCCAGGCAGTTCAAAGATGTATCAGGATCTCAAGCAAACCTTCTGGTGGACTCGCATGAAACGTGAGATTGCTCAGTTAGTGAACGAGTGTGATGTTTGTCGTAGAGTGAAGGCAGAGCATCAACGACCAATAGGTCTTCTTAAGAATTTTCCTATCCCAGAGTGGAAATTCGATCATGTGGAGATGGATTTCATCACTGGGTTTCCCAAGTCAAAGAGAGGCAACGATGCCATCTTCGTGGTTATCGACAAGCTGTCAAAAGTTGCTCATTTCCTGTGAGTGAAAGAATCTATCTCGGCAGCTCAGCTTGCAGAGTTGTATACGTCAAGGATAGTATCTTTACATGGTATTCCTCAACTCATCTCTTCTGACCGTGGAAGTCTCTTTACTTCTAAGTTTTGGGAGTCCTTCCAGACTGCTACGGGTACTAAGATCCGTTTCAGCACTGCGTTCCATCCGTAGACAAGTGGTCAAGTTGAGAGAGTCAATCAGATCCTTGAAGATATGCTCAGAGCCTGTGTGATTTCGTTCGGCATGAAGTGGGAGGACTTCCTTCCATATGCTTAATTCTCATACAACAATAGCTTTCAAGCTAGCTCAAGCAAGTCCCCTCTCGAGATTCTCTACGGCAGAAAGTGTCGTACCCTGCTTAACTGGTCTGAAACCGGTGAGCGTCAAATATTGGGCAATGACCTGATCACTGAAGCAGAAGAAATGTGCCATGTCATTCGCGATAACCTGAAAGCAGCTCAGTCCCGATAGAAGAGTTATTAAGATAACAAACATCGGGATGTTTCCTTTCAAGTGGATGATCTAGTCTATCTTAGAGTCTCTCCCATGAAGGGCACTCAGCGGTTTGGAATTAAAGGGAAGCTAGCTCCTCGTTTTGTTGGTCCTTTCAAAGTTGTTGGCAAGAGAGGTGGTCTTGCATATCAACTAGAGCTTCCTCCAAGTTTCACAAATGTGCACGATGTCTTCCATGTTTCTCAGCTCCGGAGATGCTTCAAGACTCCTGAGTGAACCATCAACCTCCAAGACATCGATCTCCAAGAAGATCTCTCTTATCGTGAGCATCTAGTTGCAATTCTTGAAGAAACTAAGCGTAAGACTCACAACAAGTCTATCAAATTCCTCAAGGTGAAGTGGTCTCATCATTCCAACAAAGAAGCTACTTGGGAACACGAGGACCTTCTCCGTTCTGAATTTCCGGACTTCTTTCGTTCCTAGATCTCGGGTCGAGATCCTCTTGTAGTGTGGGAGAGTTGTGACAACCCAAGTGCTGTCCCTACCTTTATTGGCATGTAATAATCATATGAACCTTGTGTCATGGGCTTAATGTATGAATTGCACCTTGTCATCCATGTGTGGTTTTGCATCCATGCATCATGCATCATTCATCCATCATAGCATTCATCTTGCCATGTTTGGTTTTCATGTGTCCTTGAATGATGTGGTGTGTGTGAGGTTATGAATTGGTTTGAGTGTGGGTGGAGTTCATGTGTGCAACCTCTTCTCTTCCCCTCTCTTTCCCTTTGCAACAAAAACCTCCCAATACCCCTCTTTTCCCCATGTTATTTTCATAGCAGAATTAACTTGCAAATTAAAATGTTTAAAAATCTTCAAGAGGTAGCCCTACATATATTAACAATTTAGAATGTGGTTCTTTCGATGTTTGGGGTATATATGATTTTGTGTTTAAATAAAATAGGGGCTGTTATTTTAAAAGGTGTTAAAATTGCTTGTCCTAAAAATCATGACAACATTTTTATTAAAAAGTGCACATTATTTTCTTTGCAAAAGTATTTTTGTTGCACCAAAAATCCTTTCATTTTGTTCTGGGGATTTTATATTGTGTTGCTTTGTTTTAAAAGAATAAAACTGCCCTGTTTTCTTTTAATAGAGAGAGAGAGAGAGCCGAGTGGGCTAGCCTCCCCAAGGCGGCCCAGCCTCCCCCGCGCGTTCTGTCATCATCTAGCTCTGTATAGCAGAGCATCCGCCGGCGCCACGTCGGCTACCCGTTGATTTGACGGCCGTTCGGCGCCCCTTGCTGCCTATAAGCGCCCCCCTGCTCTAGGGTTTCCCCCCTCTCCATTCCTCCCCTATCCTCGCCGTGTCGCCGCTAGGTAAGCTGGCCAAGCTCATGCCGTCGCCATGTCCGCCGTGCTCCGGCCGAGCAACAGCTCGTGCCCGAAGGTAGATCCTCGCCACGCCCCGTCGCTCTGGTGCGTGGGAAGAGATCCTCCCCATGCTCCTCTTCTTCCTCGGCTGCTCACGGGACACCAGGGAGCGGATGGCCATCGCCTTCTTCCCCTTCTTCTCCTGCGCATCGGGAACAGAGGCGTACCGATCTTCAGCCGTTCATCGTCGCCTCCCCAGGCCTCTTCTGATGCCATCTGCTTGTTCAAGGTAGGCTGGTATGGCCCCTCTCTCCTTTCCCCATGCCCTCTTCATGGCAGGCTGCGTGTGTGCGTAGATCCGGCCATGTCATCGTCGTGCTCCCACAGCTCCGGCAAATCCTGCCTTTTCTTTTCTATTGTTGCGGTCTGTAGCGTGTTGCGCTCGTGCTCGTGCTCGTTCTCGTGCTCTGCCCCATGCGTGTAGTCCCTCCTTAGATCCCGCGGCCACGCTGGCTGTTCCCCTTGCCGGAGATGGCCAGAGCTAGCCCCGTGCTGCCGCTGTTGCTCTGTCAGAGTGCGTGTGCAGTTCAGTTTCGTCCGAAAGCTAGTGGATGTGTGTGTGTGCTTAATATAGGCAGAGCCCCTCCTCTGTTAACCTCCGAGCACGTAGCAAAGTGGTAGTTGCCAAGGGGATTCGACGGCCAAGTCGTGGGTTCGAGCCCGTAGCATCCCCCCTTTTTTTATCTTGTTTTCTATTTGTTTTTTTCTTTTGTTTCTTCCATTGCAATATCCATATGTGTGTGTAGTTGCGCCTGAGCATGTGTAGGGGTTTTTCACAGTTTTTCTTTAGTTATATTGTGGGTGTGGATGTGGTGCACTTGCATGTGCATATGTGGGTGTTTAGTGTGTATGTGTGTATGCATGAGAGCATATATGCATGTTTATGTTTTTGTGTTGGGTGTGTGTGCTTCATGCATACACCCTTATGTGTGTATGTGCATGTGAGGTGCACATATGCATGTGCTTGTGTGTGTAGGTGTGTAGGCATGTGTATGCACATATGTATGAGAGTGTGTGTGTGCTTTGCACCTATAGATATTCTATATGTAAGAGCATGAGCATGTGAGTTTGTGAGTGTGTGTGTATGCTATGCATACATACATATGTGTGTGAGTAGTTGTAGGTGCTTGCATCTGTGTTGAGTGTGTGTAAGTGTGTATACCTAAGGCATACATGCATGTGTATGAATAGGTGTGTGTGTGTGGTATTTGTGATAGGTATATGTGCATGTGAGTGTATGTGTGGGAGAACACCCCCTCCATGGGTGGTATGTTCATAGTGGTGTTTGTGCTCATATGCCTTGGGCATATTTAGAGCATGTTTGTGTGTGCTTGTTGTGGTGTGTAGAGTGTATGTGTGTGTAGGGGACTAGTGGGATTCCCCACTAGACATACCCCTTGTTGTTATGTTGGTTAGTAGGTGTCTTATAATTGCATGTTATCTAGGTACCAAATATGTTGTTGTTCATATTTGATCATGTCCTATTAGAGGAGTTGTCACTAATAAAGAGTAGGTGGCATTTTGCTAGCTTAGTGGTGTCTTGATGTTTCACATGGCCATATGTGTATGACACATGTTTTTGGGGTAGAAAGAGCCAATGAATCCATTGGTGCTTTCAGATTTCACTTTTGAGCAAGTTTATAAAACTGTCATTTTTAGCTGTGATGCTACTTTGTCATTTTTGCATGATTTAATCCTTGATTGCTTTGGGGCATGTGCCAACTAGGAAGTGCTAGTATTTTGTATCTATTATGCCATGGTATTTTGTTTAACATGTGAATCACCCATATAAGTGAGAAACATGCTGCTAAGTAACCAACTTGATGTTTCTGTTTCAGCTTGCTAAAAACTACTAAGTCTGAGAATCTGCTGTTATTTTTATGCCATGTAGAGTGGATGGTATTCTGTGATGTGTTGTCAATTTGGGCAAGCTCATTGCTAGTGTTTTGGATTAGATGTTGTATACTACCATACTGTTAATTTTCATGCCAAGAGGGGCTCTCTAACATATTTAACTACTCCTGTCAACTTGCTACTTTTTAACTCAGATTCCAGAAAACTGTTATTTTCACTAAAACTGTTTCATCTTGTCAACTTGATAGCTTCATGATTATTGATTTGGGCCTCCTATGCAGATTGTGTGGTTGGATAAGTTGATGCATTTGTCATGTAGGTTCTGTCAACATCCTGTTTGTGGCTGTAGGGTTCCGGTAGCTCAAGTTATGGGCTATGTAAGTGGCTATGTTGTTGTTTTGTGGCAGATTGTGGTTTATTGTGTTGTAGCTTGTGGGAGCTATACTCCATGGTATTGATTGATTTTTGAGTCTATTGTGGTTTTTTTTTCATTGCCTAACAAGTGGCTACCTTGGAATGCCAAGAATTAGCCCATGGCTTTGTTGTCTTGTGTTTTTGCCTACGTACCTTGTCGTGAGCGTACCGTGAGAACTGTAACTTCGTTTCTTGTGTTCTTTATATGCATTTCTATCGATTTTGCATGATGCATCCATATTTTCCATGTTCATGCATGTTTAAATAACTTAACATGAGGTTCTTTCTAGAATCATTAATAAACAAACTTTGCATGTGAAACATGACTAGTTTTGGATTGCCTTGTTAAATTCTTCTAAATGGATCATGCATCATCTTGTTTGTGCATTGCACCTTGGTTTGATGTTTATTTATGCTTTTTGTCTTGGGTAGATGCGAGTGTTGAAACTGAGTACGAGGACCTAGGAGAGTACTACTACGAGGATCCTGCTACTTGTTCCACTGAAGAACCAACAGGCAAGATGATCGTACCTGGATCCCGCTACTATTTTCGCTTGCTAGTTTATTGCTCTTATCATTAAAATTGCACTACCTACCACTTGACTATCAGCCTCCTAAATGCCATGAAAGCCTCTAACCCTCCACATCCTAACAAACCTTTGATTGGCTAAGTTACCGCTGCTCAGCCCCTCTTATAGCGTTCTTAGTTGCAGGTGCAGGTTGTTCCATGTGATAACATGGATTTGGATATAACAATATTATCTATTATTTAATTTAATGCACATATATATCTTGGTATTGGTGGAAGTCTTGGCCTTATGCTTGGTGTTTTGTTCCACTGTTACCGCCATAGTTCTTGTTACTGGTGTTATGTTTTCCATATTTTCCGCTCCTAACACGCTCGGGGTTGTTATGTGGACCCCCCTTGTTTATTCAGTTGAGATTAAAACTTTTCTGGCAAGACCCAACATTGGTACTACATTTGCTTAACAACTTAATAAAAATTTGCATAGGGTCTCGCAAACCCGTGGATACTTAATCAACCCCCGGGCCAGTGCTCCTCATGTGTGTTGGTCCAAGCTAGAGCACTGTGCGGGGACAACCCAGGGCAACTTGGGAGATTTCGATCAGGCCACCATACACTAGCTTATCCAACGTGTCCTAAGAACGAGATAGGCGGCTCTTATCCGGTTCGTCGACACGTCGGGCGGTCTTGCTGGATTTGTTTTACCTTTATCGAGTGTCTTGCGTGTGGGGTCTGACTTTCTTCAGGTTTTCTCGAGGTGTTGGAATTCCTTTGGAATTACCTATGATGACCACGAGGTCTATGGTCGAGGCTATTCCCGCGGAGTTTGGTTATTTGTGATGGACTAGTTGGAGCACCCCTGGAGGGTTAAATCTTTTGGAGAAGCCGTGCCCGCGGTTATGTGGCAACTTGGATATTTGTTTAACACCCAGTTATAGTTAACTTCAAGTAAACTCTAATTAAAATACACTAACAGTGTGAGTAACCGTAATCGTCTCTACTCGTGAACATGATCCAAGAGAGAACACGGTGGGGTTATGATTGACGTGAGTAGGTGTTCAGGATCTCATAGAGATCATACTAGATTCGATCGCTCATCGTAGGCCACTCATATTTATTTTCATGTTGCGTAAGTTAGCCACCATATATGCTTAGTGCTGCTGCAAACTAAACACATACCCCATCCCAACCTTTAAGCTTGAATAGTCTCGGTACACAGGCGCTTGATTGCTGAGTCCTTGTGGCTCACAGATTACTACTACCCTCCAGCTACAGGTACAGATGAGTACGTGCAAGATGATCTTACCCAGCTCCACTGGGAATATGATGAGGAAAGAGGCAGGATGTACATGGCTTACCCGGATGAGTAGAGGACCATGGTCGTGATCTTTGGGATAACGAGATAGTTTCATTTGCATCTGTTTTATCGTTTGATTTCATCCGTAGTCGGACCCTGTCTCCATGTTGATGATTTGAACTCTGTGTGGATTATAATTTAGCATGTGGCGAGTGTAAGCCAACTTGTATACTCATCTCTTCTGTAATGTATGATGCAATGTGACTATACATGCAAACGGCAAGATGCGCCTCTATCCCTTGCGAGGCCCTCGTGTCTTAAAAAGGATTGGCACGCATCTTGGGCATGACATGTTATTACACATTATGGTACAATACTTATGCCTTTTCTCTCCTATTTTACAAGGTTTACATGAAGAGGGAGAACACCGACAACTAGAATTCTGGATTGGAAAAGGAGCAAATCTGAGAGACCTATTCGGCACAACTCCAAAAGTCCTGAAAATTTATGGAGAGTTGTTTTGGAATATAAAAAAAATATTGGGTGAAACGATTACTAGAGGGGTCCCACCAGGAGGTCACAAGCCTGCCAGGCATGGCCACCCCCTGGCCGCACCTAGGTGGCTTGTGACCCACCTAGCAGGTCTCCGACGCCCATCTTATGCTATATGAAGGGTTTTGGCCTGGAAAAAATCAGAAAGAAGATTTCGGGATGAAGCACCGCTGTCTCGAGGCAAAACTTGGACATAACCAGTCTAGAGCTCCGATAGAGCTGTTCTGTTGAGGAAACTTTCCTCCCGGAGGGGGAAATCGAAGCCATCGTCATCACCAATGATCCTATAATTGATAGGGGGTAATCTCCATCAACATCTTCACTAGCACCATCTCCTCTCCAAACCCTAGTTCATCTCTTGTATCTGATCTTTGTCTCAAACCTCAGATTGGTATCTGTGGGTTGCTAGTAGTGTTGATTACTCCTTGTAGTTGATGCTAGTTGGTTTACTTGGTGGAAGATCATAAGTTCAGATTCTTTATGATAATTAATACTCCTTTGATTATGAACATGAGAATGTTTTGTGAGTAGTTACGTTTGTTCCTAAGGACATGGGATAAGTCTTGTTATAAGTAATCATGTGAATTTGGTATTCGTTCGATATTTTGGTGAGATGTATGTTGTCTCTCCTCTAGTGGTGTTATGTGAACGTCGACTACTTAACACTTCACAATTATTTGGGCCTAGCGGAGGGCATTGGGAAGTAATAAGTAGATTGTGGGTTGCTAGAGTGACAGAAGCTTAAACCCTAGTTTATGCATTGCTTCATAAGGGGCTGATTTGGATCCATATGTTTCATGCTATGGTTAGATTTATCTTAATTCTTCTTTTGTAGTCGCAGATGCTTGCGAGAGAGGTTAATCATAAGTGGGAGGTTTGTCCAAGTAAGTGCAGCACCCAAGCACCGGTCCACCCACATATCAAATTATCAAAGTAACGAACACGAATCAAATGAGCATGATGAAAACTAGCTTGACAAAAATTCCCATGTGTCCTCGGGAGCGCTTTGCTTCATATAAGTGTTTGTTGAGGCCTGTCCTTTGCTAAAAATAGGATTGGGATACCTTGCTGCACCTTTGATACACTTGTTACTTGTTACTCGTTACAAATCATCTTATCATAAAACTACATGTTACCGATAAATTCAGTGCTTGCAGAGAATACCTTACTGGAAACCGCTTGTCATTTCCTTCTGCTCCTCATTGGGTTTGACACTCTTACATATCAAAAGGACTATGATAGATCCCCTATACTGATCTTACCAAGGAGGACAAAACCGTTGATCAATAGGTTTATCAATCAATGATTGGTTCATTGCTATATCTATGTGTCTCCCGTCCCGTTATCATGCTTAGTGTGTGCGTGTGTGCTAGATATCAAGCTGATCCTAAAGAGTGTCATCTTAATGCTATGAAAAGAATTGTGAGATACTTGATACATACACGAAACTTTGGCATTTGGTATCCCAAGGGATCTTCTTTTTACCTTGTTTGCTATTCCGACTCGGACTATGCTGGAGATAAGGTTGATAGAAAATCCACCTCGGGAACATGTCAATTTCTTGGTAGATCTCTTGTGTATTGGTCCTCCAAGAAACAAAAGTCGGTATCTCTATCTACCGTCAAAGTGGAATATATTGCCGCGGGATCATGTTGTGCTCAATTGCTATTGATGACTCGAACTCTTAAGGATTATGGCATACATGTGGGACATGTACCATTGTTATGCGATAATGGGAGTGCAATCAAAATTGCTTATAATCCCATGCAACACTCTCAAACTAAGCATATTCAAGTCCGACATCATTTCATATGTGATCATGTTGCCAAAGGAGATGTCAATCTCAAGCATGTTCATACTAACAAGCAATTGGCCGATATATTTACTAAGTCACTTCATGAGAACGTGTTTTGTCACTTGAGGAGTGAGTTAAACATCATTGATGCTTCAAACTTTACCTAGACTCACTCGGTTGCATGCAAGGGCATGATCTTACATGATACTTCCTTGATACCATTGACATACTATCTAATATCTTGGAAATATATGCTCGCTTGTATCGCAACTAACCTTTTGTAGGAACTTGGAAGAACTTCACTACACGTGATTACCAACAACTCATATCACATGCAATCTTGTCATGACCAAGTATCCACAACCCCTATTTGATGATGGAAGGAAGAAGACAACACAAACCATATCATTGACACATATTTGATGAGTTCATAATTAATTGCTCACATTTGGTATCATGTCGTTTGGATATATTATGTTCTTCCTTGCATTACTAACCCATTTAGGTGAAAAGAGAACCCAAACAATCAAGGATTGCTCCCAACTCAAGATGATCTTCATCAACATCGAGCATCCACAACAAGTTATTCTACATGCTATGTCATCAACATCTCTCAAAGGTATGTGCTCATATCCTTGAAAAAGCTTTACTCCAAGTCATGAGATAAAGCAACTCAAGTGATATGAAAACACTAAAATGCTTAAACAAAAAATGGTAACCCCGATTTTGAGCTTAACAATGAGTATGACCTATGATCAAATATTCTTTCTTGGCTCCTAAGTCAATATACTCTAATATAGGTGAGCTAGTCGTTGACCGTCATCTTGATGTAATCTCTTGTTTGGTTCATCTAACATTTGCATGTGTTGTGAGAACCAATCAGTCCTCATCTAGTTGAATTTCTTTGCAAATACTTTGTAATGTTGTTGCAAGTTTTCTAAAATCATTTGATATTTTCTGATAGTGGCCAAGTTTCCGTTTTTCCCTCGGAGCCTCTGATGCAAACAACTCGGTATCACCAACTCAGCGGATAGGCTGGAGATCCATCATGATCCCCCAGTCTTAAATTCTCTCTATGTTCCCTACGTTCAATGGCCCTTATGCTCTAGGATCTCTTCGAACTCAATGATCCCTGTGTTTGGTCGTGCATATGAAACTTTTTGGAAATTAATGCCAAAGGGGGAGAAATACCAAAGCTTCAATGCAAAGGGGGAGATAAACCAAAGGGTGAGATACATCAAAGCTTATGCTTGTATACGGGGGGAGAATACCAATATAGGGGGAGAACACCAAAGTCTGTGTCTATCCATAGGGGGATCATGACTACTGTAGCGACCTGACTCAAAACGAGTCAAGCCTCTGTGTGTTCTGTGCCATCCCTGGATCAGTATGCTGGCACACACAGTACATCAATGTATATATCAAAGTGCAATCACATGTAATAGCGTAAAACTGATATATACCTTAAAACAGCAGCGGATACAGTCAACGGGAGTGGAGTCCCAATAACACCAACGGCAAGTTGAGTGCGGACCGTAACCCTGAATCGTACTCTTACCCGTCGTAGAAGAGTATCTGCAACATAAGACGTTGCAACCGTGTAGGTCAGTACATTGAATGTACTGGCAAGAGCACCACAGATCTGACAGTGCCCATCCAATCCTAACGTTGACTACATCTCGTAGCACTGCCCAGCAGAGTCACAACAAAGATCAACCAAGCCAGAGCCCATAATGACTTGTGGCTACACAGGTAAGCTTCCAGGCATGAAGTATTCATCCTTCTCTTTGAGTCTGGGTGAGGCTTTCCGCGTGAATACTGGCCATCTCCAGCAACACCTAGGCAAATCCACTGGTTTCTCCAGGGTACCGTTTCAACCATCCCTCACCCAGTAGTGTGTATTGAAAAACTTGTTTCTCGAGTCTCGAAGTCTTGAAGTCTTGAATATGCAGGTCTTGAAGAAGCCTTCATGAAGTCGTCGTTTTGACGTGGAGTCCTTCTTCACACCACTCACGAACACTCATACCAGACCCCGTCTACTTTAGCATAGCATTGCACTAACTAGCAAAAAGAATTACTTTTGAAGAACAAGTAAAACTATGAAAACAACATCCTAAACAACATGAGTGTTTGCCTGATGAACTTAACTACCAGCACAACCATAAACTAAGAGAAAACAAATTATGAAACAACTAAGTTAACAGAAAGTAATTAACAAAAATCTATATTACAAAACAGAATTGATTCATCTAAAACTTTGTGAAAATAATCTCTACTAACACTAAGTTGTTTTATAAAACATTACCTAATGATAAAGAATATAGTTTCCTATAATAGAGTAAAACTAAACCATTTTTATTAACAAACATTTCTTAACAGAAAAGATTACTAAAAACTTTTTCTTAGAAAACAGAATTTAATTATATAAAACTTTGTTGGAATAAACTATTACTAACTAGTTTGTTTCATAACAAATTAAACCTATTTGAAGAGGAGTTGTGATTCCTATATTGATAAAGAAACAAACTAAGCAAAATTATATTTTTATTAACAGTAAGTAAAACACCTAAAGTTTAACTAACAGAACCTACTAAATCAAATAAAACTAAATCTGATTTAAACTAACTAAAACTAAATAAATAAAACTATACTATAATACTAGACAGATTCTGTTTATAGCTAGAACACTAATCAAATTTATCCAAATAATTCTCAAACTCTACCTAATGATAGCTAAGATCACTAGTGACAAGTAGCAAAAGGAATCAATCAAAAAAATATTATAAAACTCAAGTTATTCAGAAAACAAAATTTAATTCAAATCTGTTTCAATTCAAATTTAAATGTTCAAACATGGTCAAATTTGGCATCTACAGAAACAAGATAAATTTTTTTACCTAATGCAAAAAAGAATCAATTTAAAATACTTAAAAACATTAAAGATATACTAAAAACAAAATCAGAACTATTCTGTTTTTAAAACTGAAAACAAAAGAAATGAAAATAGTATCTAACGGATAGGGTACACGTGGCGACTTCCTACTGGTTAGTGGGGGTGTCCTGCGGTGACAAATGAGCGGACGGCCGAATCATAAAGAAAACGGTTTGGGTATTTTAAAAGTTCTAATCTGGATCGTCCATGTAGATCCTACGGTGGAGAGGGGGTGGAGGAGAGCTCACAGTGGAGGGGGTGTCTCCGGCGAACTTCCGGCGAGATCCGAAACGGAGAGGTCGACGGGGACTGCGTTCCGGTGGTCGAGGGTGATGACGGAGTGGTCCGGGCGGCGGTGCTTGACGTCCGGCGTCGAACGGTGAGGTCGATGGGGCGAGAGGGCAACCGGGGCGACGGGCACGGGCGCTGGGAGGTTCGGTGGCGGCTGGGGCTCCGGCGAGGGCTTTGGGCAGCGTCTCGGCGAGGAGAGAGGGGGCTCGGGGGGGGGAATGGGTGTGGGGGCTGGTCCGCTCTTTATAGGGCCGGGGAGGGGTCAGGAATGGAAGGGGAGGGGATTCAGGCGTGGAGGAGGTCGCGGCGGCGGCGGCGCGCGCGGGGGGAGAGGGGTGACCGTGCAGGGGTTACGGGCGGTCAGGGGGCCCGCTGGTCAGAGAGAGAGGGAGCGGTGACAGCACGTCGGTCGGTCGAAATCTACGGGATTCGGTATTAATTAGGGGTGGGCCGGCCCGATCCGGTTTTATTACTTTCCTATTTTTATTAAAGAGAGTACTAAAAACCTTTTTAGAGCCTCGATTTCATTCCAAGTATAGTAATATCATATATCAAAATTATCACAATAAAATATTCCATTTAATGAACATTTTTATTCTGTTATTTGAACATTTTGAAAAAAATATTATTTTCAGAAATTGCCTAACTGGCTTTATTTACTTTTGCAAATTATTTTTCATATCACCCCTTGGGTTTTATGATTCAAAAACTTCACAAATTCCCCCCTGGTTTGGAGTGTCATTTTAGTCCTCTGAAAATATTTGGCAAGGGGTTTGGATGTTTGCAAATTCAAATAGGGAATTCAAATGAAATTGAAACTCCATATGAGAAATTCTCAATTAGTTTTCAAATTCCCTTTTTCAAATCTTTGGTTTAACTTCCAACTCATATCTCATATAATTTGAAGAAGTCATATTATCCTCTCTCATGAAAATGATTGAGTTGCATAAAGTTTCTGAATTTGAAATATTTTCAAATGGAAATTCAAACCATTTTCAAATCCCTTTTCATTTCTTTAAATGGAAGAATTCATGTCATCTTCACTCTAAGGTTTTTGTGATGAAATGAATTTGAATTCCTGGTGATCAAAATGCAGAGTGAAAGTTTTGGGAAAGTCATTTCATTCCCTCTCATTAAACTTTCAAAAGTTTCAAAAAGTTTATTATTTCACTCACTTTCAATCACTCAAGCAAACAAACAATCATTCTAAATATTATTATAACATTCCAAAGTTTGGGATGTTTGTATCCTCTCTCATGAAAATCATTGAGTTGCAGAAAGTTTCTGAATTTGAAATATTTTCAAATGGAAATTCAAACCATTTTCAAATCCCTTTTCATTTCTTTAAATGGAAGAAGTCATGTCATCTTCACTCTAAGGTTTTTGTGATGAAATGAATTTGAATTCCTGGTGATCAAAATGCAGATTGAAATTTTTGGGAAAGTCATTTCATTCCCTCTCATTAAACTTTCGAAAGTTTCAAAAAGTTTCAAATTTCACTCACTTTCAATCACTCAAGCAAACAAACAATCATTCTAAATATTATTATAACATTCCAAAGTTTGGGATGTTACAATTACCCAAAGAGGAGAAACAATACTTAAGCAGGAGATATTATATCAAATCTTATTTTATCTTACTCATCTTAGACTTGTATCACCCTACCTACTCCCAATATCTATATTCTAAGATTCAAGGGAGAGGAAAACCCACAAGTTCATATTTAGGGGAGAAAGTTATAAATGATCTTGGAGACATATCAATCCTAAGGAATACTATCTTCTATATGTTCCCCGCATCTTGGTACTATTGAGTTCTAGTGCATTTGGATTTTTTGAATATTCTTGTGTTTCCTAACATTCTTTTCTCAAGTGTATTTCTACTATTAGAATGTTCAAGAACTCAAGGTAAGTATATGCATCACACCTTGGTATCAAGATGATCTCATGGTTCTTGCACATAATGTTTGCAAGAGTGAAGTCTTGAACAAGGATACAACCCATTCACATATATTTGATCCATACATCCAAGATAAACATGACTCATCATATCCCTTCTACTATATGTGTGTCCATACATTCCAAAGTAACTATCCTTTAAAGGGATTGCACACATTTAGGGGGGGGGGGGCAAGTCTTAGTCATGTGTCTCTCAAAGTCTTCATTATATCTTTGCATATCTATATTTGAAGCTTTGATTGTATGTTGTCATCAATTGCCGAAAAGGGGAGATTCAAAGCACTGATGCTCCCTTGGTGGTTTTGATAATCCATGACGACATACATTGTCTCTTGGACTAATAGTTCTACCTAGTTTATTTAAGGTTCTATCCACAGAGAGTGTTGGCATAAAGGGTTTGAGGTGATTCCCCAAGAAGAAGAATAAATGCAAGCATAGGGTTGGCAAAGCTACAAGCATGAAGATCTACATTTTACTTTGTGAGAAATCACTTTGAGTCCATAGGGAAGCCAATACTATCAAAAGGGGTGAGGTATTAATGGTGAATGAAATGCTCAAAGTGATCAAGTGTTAGTCACAAAAAACACCCACAAGCTCTCCCACAAATATTCTGTTCTAGAACCTACCTCTCAAAATCGGTGCCACCAACATTTCCATATCGGCTAGACTGAGTCAAAACTCTAGACAGAAACCCTAGCCAAAATCCACTTCTCGGTACTACCAACATTCAGTTCGGTGCAACCGAGTTTCAGTGACAAACTTTCTGTTACCTGTTTCACAAGAAGCGGAAATTCCAAGTTTGTGAATCGGTCTCACCGAGTTGTGTAACTACCCTCGATCACTCATATCGGTATCATCGAGAATTATATATCGATCTCATCGAAATGGCAAAGTTGCCACATTTTGCACTAGTCGGTAAAACCGAGTTTTCACTTCGGTTTCACCGAGTTGGACAATAATGTTGTAACGGTTGGATTTTTGGGGATGCCTATATATACCCCTCCACCACATCCTACTCACAAGGGAAGCACTCAGACCAGACCCACACTTAACATATCCAAATTTCTGATAGAGAATGACATACCCTTGTGTTGAGGTCAAGATCATCAACTCCAACCATATGGATCTTGATTTATAGCCTCCCCGAGTTGCTTTAACCCAATCAATCTCTTCTACCCTAGACAAATCTGTGAGAGAGCGATTGAGTGTCGAGGAGACTATCATTTGAAACACAAGATAAAGGAGTTCATCGTTACTATCGAGCCTATTACCTTTTGGAGGGTGGTGCCTCCTTGATTGGCTAGGTGTCGCTTGGGAGCCTCCTATTTCGTGTTGTTGAGTTGAACCAATAAGTTTGTAAGGGCAAGGAGATCGCCTACTTCGTGAAGATCTATGCCGAGTTAGGCTAGTCCTCCGTGGAGGTAGGCCATCATGGTATAGAGAAGGTTGCTTTTTTGTGGAACCCTTCGTGGGTAGAGCCCTCCATGGACTCTTGCGACCGTTACACTCCTTGGGTTGAAGTCTGCATAAATGTGGATGTACGATATCTCCACCTATCGGAACCATGGGAAAAATCTTCATGTCTACAATTGCATTTGATCTTCCTATCTCTACTCTCTTACACATGCTTGTCTTACTTACTGCTGCCATACTTGTTGACTAGCATGTGTAGGGTGCATTGGACTTGTTATAATTGCTAAAATCTGCCAACCAGTTAACTTGGGAAAATGTTAGGTTTTAACTCTTGCAAGTAGTCTATTCACCCCCCTATAGACGTCTCTTGTATCGATCTCACAAATTGCCACTCCTTATTATCAACCATGGGTAAGCTTTCGCTTCTTTGTACCATATACCTTCTTGGTAAACTCTAAACTTGCATATGTTTTATTCTGCCATCCCATTTTGCAGGGCTACGACCAAGAAAAGGAACCTTGGCGATCATCTGTTAATCCTGAAATTACTGAGCCAGAAAATCTAGATGTTCTAGTTCCTGAAGCCACTGAACATGTTGAAAAACATCAGGAGGTCCAAGTCGATTTGCCACCACACCTCAAAACAACTGCTACTGTACCTATGGATGTGGAAGCTGACTCGGCAGCAGATATTGACCCTCCCATTCCTTCGGAAACCACTAAAGATGTTTCTTGTGACAAGAATGCAGAAGTCACTGTTATTGGGTCGGGTTATACTACTGGTGGACCCTCCAATGCGCTGGCAAAGCTTGTCACCAAGGAGGAAGCAACCCTGCTTGAAAAGGAAAAAGCCAAACTGGAGCTTCCGAGTTATGAAACCTTAAGCATCAAATAATTACGTGTTGGTTATCTGGAGCGTCTTTCTACGAGCCGATAGATGGAAGTCGGCCTTGTGAATAATCTAAAAATAAAATATGAGGTATGCTTAGCCTTACTGTATATTCCATATATCCTTATGTAGCCCCAAGGGACGACTCATTCTCTTGAGATGATTCGCGTCTCAATAACTTAAAATAATTCGACCTGTAGCGTCCAAGGGCCACTCACCTTCTTGAGATGAGTCAGGTCTTCATAAAGTAGAAGAATTTTACCTGTAGGCCCCAAGGCCCGGCTCATCTTCTTAAGATGAGTTGGGTCTTCATAAAGTAGAAGAATTCGACCTGTATCCCCCAAGTGCCGGCTCATCTTCTTGAGATGGGTCGGTTCTTTATAATTGTATTCTTTGGAAAGAATTGATATGCATTAGCCCCCAAGTGTCGAGTATATTGCTTGCAATCTGCTTGAGACTGTGTTTGTGATTTTACCATAGCCATACTGTACTTTTACTATTGATCAATATGTTAACTTTGAGTATGCAGGAAACTCTGAAGGCGGCCGAGTAAAACATGACCGACTTCAAAAAAGATCTTGAGGTGGGATAAACCACCCAGGCAGAGCTGGTGCAAAAACTTCGGTTGTCCTTGGAGGACCTGGAGAAAGTCAAGGCAGGATTTGAAAAAGAGAGGAAGCCATTTGAAGTTGAGAAAGCCGCCATGATCCAACATTCTAAAAATGCTAAGGGTATTTTGAAAATAGTTTCTAAAGATATGTCCAGGATAAAGCAGCATATTGACCACATGACCCAAACCATCCTTGGTGAGTGTCTTTATGAACTCTTTTCTAACCTGCTCTAATACTCATATATGAGGATAAGTTGAATGGCGACTCATATACTTGAATTTTTTTGCTGGTCCAAGAACTCTCAGTCGCTAGGATAACAACTTGCTAAATCTCAAAGCCGTATATGTATTAAAAGAGTAGCTTTATACTGGAAGCCTATGTACAATAAAAGCTGTAATGGGGAACAAAGAGCCGGCGAGGCTCATCAAACATGTGCTGAAGTGCCTTAACCCATGGCAACTGGGATTTGTACAACCATCAGATTGAAGACCCAAAAGCTCAGGCGGAGGATAACCCAGAGACATCCCATGTGCAAGACTAGCCCAAAGCTGAACTCGGATGGAACAGAGGTCGAGTCACGATAAGATGTCTAAAACTTTGATTCAACTGCTTGGGCCTGAAGTGCCTTGTAATATTTTTAAGCCAACAATTGTTTTACCTATGTTGTGCCTTCGTGCACGCTTTCAAACTCTTCATCTTGTCTTGACGACAGGGAATTTGTGTATGACCAAGCTTTCGCTAATCCGCCTTTAATCCATGTGTATATGAGTTGCACCACTTGTGCCCTCATCTTATTTTGTCTTGGCTCATTTTTTCTCAATATATTTGTTGCTTGAATCTATATGGGTGGATTATCACAACCCAGTCCTTGAAATATTTTCCACAACACTTTTTTTGCAGAACCATGTATTTTGAACTAGCCATGATATGATCATAGTTTCATAACCCAGCTACTCTTATCTTCGTCGGAAACAAAAACAGTATTATACCTGAAAAGTTAACATGATGATAATAATTTTTTTAATAAGCGAGCTCAGTGAGACTTGGTAAAAAGACTGGCTTTCGAGGCTCAAGTCTTGCTTCAATGAAGCAGGCATGATAACCCATGGCTTATACTAGCTTTATGTATGTCGGCTCTCACATGACTCAAGCCAGTGTTTTTAACTTTGAGAAGTTCAGGGTCCACAAAGGATTGACTTATCAAGAGTACATGGGGTCATCTAAGCGGAGTCGCATCAAGCATACAGGCAGGTTTAACCATATTTTGTGGCACATTCATTTCGCTGGGTCAAGCGGGTGAGAAAGCTAAAGTCGATAAGTCAGAAGCCCCCAAGTGGCCTAGGTATGTTTCAAACAAGAAAGACTCATCTCAATTTATAGGCTGAAAAGACAAAGACCCCGAGTTTCGAGGGTACCGCTTTATTATATTTGAACATATAGAAGTATGTACACAAATTTGGGGAAAAGTACAAAGTGATGAGCCGATGGCTCTAAGTATAATAGGGACAAAGTTGAGCAATATTCCAAGGCCGGGTCGGCTCTTCTTCAGAAGTATGTGATCCCGGTCGTTGTAACAGCCCGAGACTTACGCTCCAAAAGATTCCCCTTTAATTTCCGTTCTAGTCTGTGATTCGTTTTATTGTCGCATTCATCATCGCGTCATTTGCATCATCTGCATAGCATCGTCACTCATTTTCGAAAACTTGCATCCGTTCCGGTTCTCTCTATTCTTGCCGTTGCCCGTTTCGAGACCAACCACACACGCACACGCGTGCGACATCGATTAAAAAACCCGTTTCTAAAGCGTGCGAAAAATATTCTCGGATTGGGTCAAAACCTGGCATGTGGTCTTATTATAGTGTAGGTAGACTGCCTGCCAAATTTCGTTGCATTCCGAGTTCGTTTGATACCCGAACGGTCAGTCATAGCAGCGTGGTCATCGGTTATTCGTCAGACATTTTTCGCTGTTAAAAACTCATGTCACGGGCCATCATTCTCTCTCTCATCTCAGACCAAAGCCCACTCCACACACATCCCACCACCCTTGCCCCGATCCGGCCGTCCGATTGCGATCGGACGGCCGAAATCGGCTCCGAAAACCATCAACCCTAGCCATAATCTGTGCCGCCAGCATCCCACCTCAGCCACCGCGACCCGCCCAAGCCCATTTGTGGCCCGCCAGGCCCGAACCGCCGCCGCAGCCCGTACGCGTCCCGCACGGTCGCCCGCAGGAATAGCCGCTTGCTCCCTCTCCTAGTGGCCCGTGCCCGAGAGCTCCGATGAGCCTCGATGCCGACGAAAACGTTGGGTCGCCCTTCCACCCCGTTCCTCCCGTTTTCTCCTTGTCCTCTCCTCTAATCTCTCTTTGCTCCCTCTCCCTTTCCTTCCATGGACAGGAGCTCGCCATGGCTTGGGCCGCGCCGCCATTGCCGTGCAATGTCGTCTGCTGCCGAATCCTCAACCCCAACCACCAGATCCGGTAGCCCCGCCTCGGATCTTCCCATTCCCGGCCTCGCAGACCTCGCCGTTGAGCGCACCTATGCCGCCATGGAGCCGGCCCTCCTGCTTCAAGCGCCTGCTCGCAAGGACAGGGGAGCGCTCGACTCTGTCGCATGGGCCCAGGAGGCGGCCGAGCTCCCTTCCAGCACCTTGGCCCAGCTCCTCACCGACCAGTCCCAGCCCGTGGGTGAGCACCGCCTAACCCCCGCCCTCAGCACCTTCTTGTTGTCTGTTGCCCACTGCCTGGTTCCAGCCGTTAGTAGATTCGGCCCATAGTTGTTTTTCCCCTTTGGCGAATTTATTAATTATCCAGAGAAAAACTATTTTACAGAAAAACCATCTAGTTCATACATGTAATAACTTTCAAACCGTGCATCATATGTAAAAACTTTATATATGAAACTTGACTAGAATTTTATGTAGTTTCACAAGATCCAACTTTCAAATGTGATAAAAATGTTCAACCTTTTTGTTCGCATTGATTTGCATAATTGCCATGTCGATATGAATTAATTAATAACTTTTGAACCGTAGCTCCATTAAAAATGTTCCACATATGTAACTTGACCGGAAAAATGTGTAGAATCTCATGGTGACATTTATTTTGCTGTTTAACAACTCTAAAATATGGTTAGTATAGATCTGGACCAAATTCATATTATGCTTATGGGGATGTTTCGGAAATGCTATATGTTGCTTCCGGCCGCATTTAAAATGCCTAGATGACTTAGTTGTTTATGCTTAACCTCTTGCCATGATAAACAACACTAACCATTTTTCTCATAATATGGAGATTTATTATTTTGTTATATGTATGTTGTCCCTCTCCATTTAAAATTGCTCAATTCCATCTTCGCCCTATGCCATGACCACCCATGTTAAAAACATTTAATATTGATGAGTACCTAACGAGAGTGAACTAAGTAATTTAAACGTGGAGTTTCATCAATATGCAACTCGTTGAATATTGAACTTCACTTAATGTGTAGTAGTCGTTTGGTGTGGATTGTCATGCCTTGCATATTGAAACCGGGCATGCATCATATTTCTTGGCGCATCATGTCATGCATATGTTGTGGTGTATCATGTGTTGATTGTTGTTTCCAGATTGGTTCTTCTCGATAGCGTTCCGAAAGCGTTCGGAGTGTGAGGATTGGTTCGAGTACATTGGCTCGTCTTCTTCATGGGCTCATGCGTCTTCCAAGCGGGATCTCAAGCAAGATGACAAATTTCCCTGGATACCACTACTATCATTGCCATGCTAGATGTCTCATTTTCTGTCGCTATGTCACGCTACCTACCACTTGTTTGACAAGCTTCCCAACATTGCCATGAAAAGCCTCTAACCCTTCACCTTCCCAGCAAACCATTGTTTGGCTATGTTACCGCTTGCTCAGCTCTTCTTATAGCATTTCTAGCTGCAGGTGCAATTGCTTCCATGTGACAACATGGACATTCTTTTGTTATTACTATATTATTGCTACTTAATTTAATGCACTTATACACTTGGTAAAGGGTGGAAGGCTTGGCCTTTTGCTCGATGTTTTGTTCCACTCTTGCCGCCCTAGTTACTTGTGAACCGGTGTTATGTTCCATAATTGAGCGCTCCTAACATGCTCGGGGTTGTTATGGGGAACCCCTTGATTTTCGTTTTGGGATAAAACTTATCTAGCAAGGCCCAACATTGGTACTACATTTGCCTAATAACTAATAAATTGCATAGGGACCCGCTGGCACCCGCGGATAATTAATCAACCCTCGGGCCAGTGCTCCTCATGAGTGTTGGTCGAAAACAGAGCCACTTGCGGGGCCACCCGGGGCAACTCAGGGATTTCTATCCGGCCACCGTACGTACTGCTCATCCAGTTGTGCCCTGAGAACGAGATACGCGGCTCCTATCGGGATACTCGACACGTCGGGCGACCTTGATGGATTTGTTTTACCTTTCTCGAACGTCTTGAGTGAGGAACGCCGATCTTCTTCGGGCTATCTCGAGGTGTCGGATTTCCTTTGGAATTGCCTAGGATGATCACAAGATCCTTGATCGAGGTTATTCCCCTTGCATGTGGTTAATTTGTGATGGGTGTGTTGGAGCACCCCTGCAGGGTTAAATCTTTCGGAAAGCCGTGCCCGCGGTTATGTGGCAAACTTGGATACTTTATTTAACACCCGGTCATAGTAGACTTGAAGTAAATTTAATAAAATAGATCAACTGTATCTGTAACCGTGACTGTCTCTTCTTGTGAGTCCTTCTTCGAGAGAGAACATGGTGGGGTTATGTTTGACGTAAGTAGGTGTTCAACATCAATTATTGATCATTACTAGTTCACGTCCGTTATGCATAGACCACCCACTTTACTTTCTGTATTCTTAAGTTAGCCACTCAAACAACTGCTTAGTCACTTGCTGCAGCCTCACCACTTAACCATACCTCACCCATTAAGCTTTAATAGTCTTGATACACTTGGAAATGAGATTGCTGAGTCCCTGTGGCTAACAGATTACTACAACAACAGTTGCAGGTACAGGTAATGCGATGATTGAACGTGAGCGCGATGCTTGTTTGATTTGGAGTTCTTCTTCTTCATAAATCTAGGATGGGTTCTAGGCGGCAGCCTGGGATAGCAAGGATGGATGTCATTTTGTCGTTTGTTTTTGTCCGTTGTTGGACCTTGCTCTTCTGTATGATGTTTTCCTATGTTGTTGTATTGATGTGACTCTGATGTAGCTTGTGACGAGTGTAAGCCAATTCCATATACTCATATCTTCTGTACATGTACTTGTAATGATATCCATTCTTGCAACACGACGAGATGCGCTTCTATCCCTGTCGAGGCCTCATGCCGAAATAAGGATAGGACCGCATCTTGGACGTGACAAGTTGGTATCAGAGCCTGTACCGACGTAGGATCCCCCTTGATTGATCGAACTTGGCCGAGTCGAGTCTAGTGAAAAACTTTTTTTAGTCTAGTTATACCGGAGAGTAGGATTCTTTTGCTCCTCTTCTATGCTCTGGTGTGGTATTCGACTTAGGAATTTTGATTCTTCCTTCTCTTCTCGCTCAAATTTTTTTAGGATCACGCGGGTATTTGGAGTCTATATGATACCGAGGTGACAGGGTTCTGCCTTGGTGCCTCCTTTCTGACTTGATTTCTTTCGGGGAGTCGAGCTCCAAGTAATGTTGGCACATCGTTATCATTCAACTTTCTTAGTATCTCAGGATGGAGGGTGCTCGGAATTGCTTCAGTACTTGTCATGGTGAGATAAGGTTGGAGTCACCCAGTACTAGGGAGGTGTCCGGGGTACCACCATGGTTAGTATCGTTGTGCTTTCGAGGACCCGAGTTAGATGGACTTGCGAAAGCCTTTGGTTATGTGTTGAAGGATGGATACAGTTGGGGTGTAGGGTTGTTAGTTGTGTGAGATATTTCCTCCTTGTATCCCCAACACCGGATTTCATAACCAAGAAAGTTTTCGGAAGTTCTTAGGTGGGAATTCAAGTAGTTACCTAGGCTATCTTCCAACCGATCATGATGTGAGGTTGGGGTTCGACATCTAGTGGATTCATTTGTTCACGGTCTTTCTTATAGAGGACAATCTCGAGTTTTGTCATCAGATATGCTTTGTCAAGCCTTGTAGTTCGCTACGCCTAGGGAGCATATTCGAGCGAAATTTTAATATGACAATCCAATGTACGATCGAGCCCGTGCGAACCTTACCATGAAAATATCGAGCGAAATCTCTGTTATGCATTTGTTTCCGGCTTGTTTCGTAAGCCTCATCCTTTGTTTTGTGTTGGAATATTGCAATTCGAGTTGATTCGATGTCAAGTGGTGATTTCATATCTTTTCTAAGTAGTGTTCTCATATTTTACGGGAATGCTAATCCTTTGTTCAACTGGAGTTGTCATATGTTTTTTTATCCGGAGTGCTTCTCTTCAAGATAATTCAATCCTTTCAATATTTGCAAGATCAATCCTCTTATTCTTTCCCAGACTTCATTTCATCCATTCCATGTTGTCTTTGTTTTTCCCCACCCTCTCGCCCTTTTTCTTCTATGATTAAATTCTCATCCAAGTGCCTTTTCTATTCAGTGATGCTTTCGCTATCTTCTCTTCCATTTCATATCCGGTGATTCATTGTGAAGATTCTCAAGTGCTTCAAGTTCATCATTTCTTCATATCTATTTTCTTCTTCGGCGCATTCAATTCATGATCTTGGTGTTGATCATATCATTTTCATTCTCTAATTACTCTCCCATGTTGTAATTCTTATCCAAGCCTCTCTTGTTTATTCCTCTTTTCTATTCTATCTGGAGTGCTGAAGATATCTTAGAAGTTTCATGTTTTCAGTTAATAATCCTTTCAAATTATTTCAAGGGTCTCACATCATCAAGTTCTTAATGTGTACCGGCGCAATCTCTCTTTCTAAGCAATTTTTACAACGGTGGTTTCTTTTGAGTGGGCCCATAACCCACAGGTTTTTTCCCAGGATCTTACCTGGCTCTTCTAATCTTTCTGGAGATGTCCTCAAGTTCTTCTCCATATGATGTAAGAATGATTTTCATTAGTCATATTCCTTCTCCATGATCGCTTCATATTTATTTTCATCGTTGGCTCAACCTTTCCTTATTCATTCTTCCGGAGTATCTCAGTATTCATGGTGTTGTTTCTCGTCATCATTCTTAGCATTGAAGACCGAAGGAGAATTCTCTTAAATCTTTGCTCATTCTCTTCATGATTCATGGTTTCAACTTGTTGCTATCATCTCAAACTATTTTGATCATGAGTAATTCTTCCCATATCTATCCGATGCATTCAGAGTTGTTTTCATTCCTTGATCCTCCGAAGGCCATCATTTCTGAAGATTTCTTCATTCTCAGCTTTCAACTTTCGTTCTCAAATTCTTCTCAATTGTTGTCCCTTCGTTCATATATCAATTATTCCGGTGCCTTGTTCAGTTTCTATTAGGTAAATCTTGATCTCTTCATTATCATGTGTCCTCTTTAGTTTCTAATTCTTTCTGGTATTCTTGTTCAAGACTTCTTCAAGTTTGTGACATATCCTCTATTTATCTTCAATTCTTTGCAAGAAGAATAAGTGGTGTGCCAAATCCGTTGCTTCTCATTAATTTAACTTGACGAAGGATAGGCATATCATAATTCTTATTCTTGTTTCATCCAAGTGATTTCAATCCTTCTTCCGGAGTTGTTCATGATATCAAATACCTTATCCCAAGTAGTCACCTTTCTTTTCCGGAGTTCCTAGTTTTGCTCAAGTATCTTATCCCGAAGCATCATCTAAATCATTGGAAGGCCCCAATCTTGTCTTTTCGCAACCTTCAATTCTTTTCTATCATCCTTTCATTCCGGTGTTCATCCCGATGGTTTTTATGGTGGCTGTTAAAGATGTAATTCTTCTCGAATTGTTCTTCAAGATTCTTGTTGGAGATGCTCAAGTGTTCTTTATCTTGGATTTCCAAGTTCAATTACTTCTCCATTGTATTTTAAGATGGTGTTATTAAATTCTTGATTATGAGGAGTCTCGAAGGTAAATTTTTAAGAATAAGATAAGTAAACCCATCTTGTTTTCTCGGAGTTATCTTGGGTTGGATTTCACCTAAAGCTTTTCCTAAGGATTGTTGCTATCATGGTGTTATAAATGATTCAAGTGTCTCCTCCACCTCTTGGTGAAAGAAGTTGTGCATATCTTGTTGCTCTCAATCAACCAATTGTTTCTGTCGTGGCGGATTGTCACCTCATAATTTTGAGATGTTTTCCATAAGTCCACAACAAGCTATTCTTTTCGTTGTTGATTATCCAACAACTCCATTCAACCTATGCTTCTCAAATTCATTGGTGGTAGAAGTTGTCATTTTCTTCTCAGTTCTCTTCTCTTCAAAGATTTAGCTTCTACTCGTTTGTTCCGGAGGCATTGTGGTGTTGCTCTTTTCAACCCACATCTAGTCTGATTAAGATCATGTTCTTCCCTTGCTTGTCCATTAGCCGGAGTGCCGTGCAATGTTTTCATGATCCTTCCATCTTATGAAGTTTTGATTCTAATCCAACCAAAGTTTGGTGTCTCTTTCAATTTCTTTCCATCATATCAAATTTTTTCTCTCTATCCTACCGAAGTGCTGCCGAAATTTCTTGTGATTTCTTGCTTGTTCCCATGTTATTCTTAATCTCTTCCAACCTTTTGTTGCCATTGGTTTCACTCGTTTGTCAAAGAATCAACTAAGTTTTACCTTTTTCTCTTTCTCTTCCCCTTCTCATTCCAGATCTCAGGACGAGATCCTCGTGTAGTGGAGGAGAGTTGTAACAGACCGGGACCGACGCTCCAGAAGATTCCCCTTTTATTTTCGTTCCTGTTTGTGATTCATTTTATTGTTGCATTCATTATCACATCATTTGCATCATCTGCATAGCATCGTCACTCATTTTTGAAAACTTGCATCCATTCGTAGTTGCCAGTTCTCTCCGTTCTTGTCATTGCCCGTTTCGAGACAAACCACACACGCACGCACCTGCGGCATCGATTAAAAAAACCATTTTTAAAGCGCGCGAAAAATATTCTCGGATTGGGTCGAAACCTGGCGTGCGGTCTTATTATAGTGTAGGTAGAGCTCCTGCCAAATTTTGTTGCATTCCGAGTTTGTTTGATACCCGAACGGTCAGTCATAGCAGCGTGGTCATTGGTTAGTCGTGGGACGTTTTTTGCTATTAAAAACTCGTGTCACTGGCCACCATTATCTCTCTCATCTTAGACCAAATCCCACTCCGCACATAGCCCACCACCCTTGCCCCGATCCGGCCGTCGGATTGCGATCGCACGGCCGAAATCGGCTCCGGAAACCATCAACCCTAGCCATAATTAGTATAAATAAACCCTCCACCTTCCTAATCTGGCTTCTCCTCTCTCCTCCTCGAAATCCGTGCCGCGAGCCTCCCTGCTCAGCCACCGCGGCCCGCCCAAGCCCATTTGCGGCCCGCCGGGCCTAAGCCGCCGCCGCCCATACGCGTCCCGCGCGGTCGCCCACAGGAGCAGCTGCTCGCTCCCTCTCCCATTGCCCTGTGCCCGAGGGCCTCTTCCTCGCTCGCGCGCCTCGAGGACGCCCCGTCGGCCAACCACCGGAGCTCCGGCGAGCCCTGATGCCGACGAAACCTTGGGTCGCCCTCCCTCCCCGTTCCTCCCGTTTTCTCCTCCTCCTCTCCTCTAATCCCTCTTCCCTCCCTCTCCCTTTTCTTCCATGGACAGGAGCTCGCTATGGCCTCGGGCCGCGCCGTCGTTGCCAGGGAACGTCGTCTGCTACCGGATCCTCGACCCCAACCACCAGATCTGGTAGCCCCGCCTCGATCTTCCCGTTCCCGGCCTTGCAGACCTCGCCGTTGACCGCACTTGTGCCGCCATGGAGCTGGCCCTCCTGCTTCGAGCGCCTGCTCGCGAGGACAGGGGAGCGCTCGACTCTGTCGCATGGGCCAAGGAGGCGACCCAGCTCCCTTCCAGCGCCTCGGCGCAGCTCCGCACCGAGCGGGCCCAGCCCGTGGGTGAGCATCGCCTAACCCCACCCTGAGCACCTTTTTGTCGTTTGTTGCCCACTGCCTGGTTCCATCCATTAGCAGATTCGGCCCATAGTTGTTTTTTCCCTTCGGCGAATTTATTAATTATCCAGAGAAAAACTATTTTACACAAAAACCCTCTAGTTCATACATGTAATAACTTTTCAAACCGTGCATCATATGTAAAAACTTTATATATGAAACTTGACTAGAATTTTATATTGTTTGACAATATCCAACTTTCAAATGTGATAAAAATGTTCAACCTTGTTGTTTGCACTGATTTGCGTAATTGCCATGTTGATATGAATTAATTAATAACTTTTGAACCATAGCTCTGTTAAAAATGTTCCACATATGTAACTTGACCGAAAAAATGTGTAGAATCTCATGGTGAGATTTATTTTGCTGTTTAACAACTCTAAAATATGGTTAGTACAGATCTGGACCAAATTCATATTATGCTTATGGGGATGTGTCGGAAATGCTATATGTTGCTTTCGGCCCCATTTAAAATGCCTTGACGACTTAGTTGTTTATGCTTCACCTCTTGCCATGATAAACAACACTAAAAACTTTTCTCATAATATGGAGAGTTATTATTTTGTTATATGTACGTTGTCCCTCTCCATTTAAAATTGCTCAATTCCATCTTCGCCCTATGCCATGACCACCCATGTTAAAAACATTTAATATTGATGAGTACCTAACGAGAGTGAACTAAGTAATTTAAACGTGGAGTTTCGTCAATATGCAACTCGTTGCATATTGAACTTCACTTAATGTGTTGTAGTTGTTTGGTGTGGATTGTCATGCCTTGCATATTGAAACCGGGCATGCATCATATTTCTTGGCGCATCATGTCATGCATATGTTGTGGTGTATCGTGTGTTGATTGTTGTTTCCGGATTGCTTCTTCTCGATAGAGTTCCGAAAGCGTTCGGAGTGTGAGGATTCATTTGACTACGTTGGCTCATCTTGTTCATGGACTCATGCGTCTTCCAAGCGGGATCTCAGGCAAGATGACACATTTCCCTAGATACCACTACTATCATAGCCATGCTAGATGTCTCGTTTTCTGTCGCTATGTCACACTACCTACCACTTGTTTGACACGCCTCCCAACATTGCCATGAAAATCCTCTAACCCTTCACCTCCCAGCAAACCATTGTTTGGCTATGTTACCGCTTGCTCAGCCCTTCTTATAGCGTTTCTAGCTGCACGTGTAATTGCTTCCATGTGACAACATGGACATTCTTTTGTTATCACAATATTATTGCTATTTAATTTAATGCACTTATACACTTGGTAAAGGGTGGAAGGCTTGGCCTTTTGCTTGGTGTTTTATTCCACTCTTTCCGCCCTAGTTACTTGTGAACCGGTGTTATGTTCCATAATTGAGCGCTCCTAACATGCCCGGGGTTGTTATGGGGACCCCCTTGATTTTCGTTTTGGGATAAAACTTATCTGGCAAGGCCCAACATTGGTACTACATTTTCCTAATAACTAATAAATTGCATGGGGATCCGCCGGCACCCGTGGATAATTAATCAACCCTCGGGCCAGTGCTCCTCATGAGTGTTGGTCCAACACAGAGCCACTTACACGGTCACCCGGGGCAACTCGGGGGATTTCTATCCGGCCACTGTATGTAATGCTCATCCGGTTGTGCCTTGAGAATGAGATATGTGGCTCCTATCGGGATTGTCGGCACGTCGGTCGGCTTTGCTGGATTTGTTTTACCTTTCTCGAATGTCTTGAGTGAGGAACTCTCAACTTCTTCGGGCTATCTTGAGGTGTCGGATTTCCTTTGGAATTTCCTACGATGATCACGAGATCCGTGGTCGAGGTTATTCCCGCTGCATGTGGTGAATTTGTGATGGATGAGTTGGAGCACCCCTGCAGTGTTAAATCTTTCGAAAAGCCGTGCTCACGGTTATGTGGCAAACTTGGATACTTTTTTTAACACCCAGTCATAGGAAAATTGAAGTAAACTTTAATAAAATACACCAACTGTGTGCGTAACCTTGACTGTCTCTTCTCGTGAGTCCTTCGAGAGAGAGAACGCGGTGGGGTTATGTTTGATGTAACTAGGTGTTTAGCATCAGTTATTGATCATTACTAGTTCATGTCCGTTATGCGTAGACCACCCACTTTACTTTCAGTATTCGTAAGTTAGCCACTCAAACAACTGCTTAGTCGCTTGCTGCAGCCTCACCACTTAACCATACCTCACCCATTAATCTTTAATAGTCTTGATACCCTTGGAAATGAGATTGATGAGTCCCTATAGCTCACAGATTACTACAACAACAGTTGCAGGTATAGGTAATGCGATGATTGAACGTGAGCGCGATGCTTGTTAGATTTGGAGACATCTTGAACAGACCAATCATATCAAGTCCCCAGACTGCAAACGGCCAAGTAATTGGGATCATACACAACTCTTGAGCCAGCACATGGGCTTGTTGGGCAAACCTTTGACATCCATTGCACTTGCATACAATGTCTTCCGCGTCTCCATGAGCCCTCAACCAATAAAACCCATGGTAAAAAGCTTTTGCTACCAAAGATCTTGAGCCGATGTGGTGTCCATAGTCGCTAGCGTGGATCTCATTCAGAATTTCCTGTCATTCCTCAGGGAAACAGAACATTGAAAAACACTGGTACTACACCGTCGATGTAACTCGCCTCTGATAATAGTCATAGACTTGGATCGGTGAACTATCTCATGAGCCTCTATTTACTTTGCTGGGAGCTCACCTCGAGTTAAATAAGCCAAATACGAGATTGTCCAGTTAGGGATAGCAGGAAGAGCCGCCACCAACTATGGTTCCGGGTCAGGAATAGCTATGTCCTCCTCAGACGGTAATTTTACTGAAGGGTTATTGAAGATGTCCAAAAAGACATTGGGAGGAATCGGCTACTGCTGAGAGCTGAGTCGTGACAGGATGTCAACCGCCTTGTTTTGCCGTCGATCGACGTGGTCAACTTGATAGCCTTGAAAATGACCCGCAACATCCAAGACTGTCCGTCGGTAAGCTGCCATGAAAGGGTCTTTAGAGTCCCAAGTCCCCAAAACTTGCTGATCCACCAAGTCTGGGTCGCCCAAACACTGAACTGACTAAGATTCATCTCTTTAGCCATTCTGAGTCTATGTAGGAGGGCCTCGTACTCAGCTACATTTTAGTACATGGGAACATGAGCCGCAAAACATAACAAAAAATTTCACCTCGCGGAGAAGATAGAACCACTCTAGCCCCCGAGCCCTCCAATTTCCTGGGTCCATCAAAGTGGATAGTCCAGTATGTGTAATCTGGTCTATCTCTTGGAATCTGTAGCTCTGTCCAATCATTGATGACAACCAGTGCTTGCTACTTGTTGGCTATACGGGGCATGTACTTTATGTGGTAAGGGCCAAGCTCGATTGCCCACTTGGCGATCTAGCCAGTAGTCTCCCGATTCTGTATGTTGTCCCCAAGAGATGTTGAACTGACCACATTAATCCGATGTTCCTAAAAATAGTGCTCCAGCTTCCTGGTTGCCAGAAAAACTCCGAAAACCAGCTTCTGCCAATGTGGATATCGTTACTTGGATAAGGTTAAAACCTCACTAACGAAATAAACTGGCTGCTGAACCGGATACTCCTTTCCTGCCTCCTTTCTCTCAAAGAAAATTGTGACACTTACCGCCTTTGAGTTAGCAGCAACATAAAGGAGCATGGGATCTTTGTCGATCGGGGCGGCTAAAATGGGTGTCTCCGCCAGCTACTTCTTAAGGGCTACAAAAGCTTCATTACCCGCATCAGTCTAGACAAAGTTGTCCATTTTCCTCAACAACTAGTATAGGGGGATCGCCTTCTCACCAAGGCGGCTTACAAACCGGCTCAATGCTGTTATGTGGCCAGCCATGCGCTGCACCTGGTTTATGTTAGCCGGGTTACCCAGTGAGGTAACTGCCTTGATCTTGTATGGGTTAGCTTCAATGCCTCGTTTACAAACCAGGAATCCTAGTTACTTGCCTGCAGGAACACGAAAGACACATTTTGCCAGGTTAAGTTTCATCCGATACACTCGAAGATTAGCAAACGTCTCCTTGAGGTCATCCAAGAGCATCTCCTTCTTCTTGGATTTCACCATGATATCATCGACATAAGCATGAACATTGCATCTAACCTGCGGGTGAAGGCAATTCTGAACACAGCGTTGGTAAGTCGCCCCGGCTCTTTTGAGCCCAAAGGGCATAGAGACATAGCAGAAAGCTCCAAAGGGGGTTATGAAAGTTGTCTTCTCTTGATCCTCCTTTTCCATATTGATTTGGTGATAACCAGAGTATGCATCCCGGAAGCATAAGCACTAGCAACCCGTCGTAGAGTCGATAATCAGATCGATACAGGGAAGAGCAAAAGGATATTTGGGAAAATCCTTATTGAGATCTGTCTAGTCAACACACATTTGTCGGGTATCATTCTTTCTCACAAACAAGAATTAGGTTAGCCAACCACTCAGGGTGAAACACTTCAACGATAAACCCGGCAGCTAGGAGCCAAACTACATCTTCTCCAATAGCCTTGTGTGTCTCCTTGTTAAAACAATGGAGGTATTGTAGTACTTGTTTCATTTTAGGATCCAGATTGAGGTGGTGCTCAGCGAGTTCTCTCAGGTCTCCAGGCATGTCGGAAGGTTTCCATGCAAAGATGTCCCGGTTCTCATGGATGAACTCGATGTGCTCACTTTCCTATTTGGGATCCAATCCAGTCCCAATGGTGATCTGCTTGGATTTATCGCCTTCCATGAAATCAACTTTCTTGGTATCTTCAGCCAGCTTAAATTTGAGCGGTGACTCGGACTCGATGGTTGGTTTCTTTAGGGGACTCATATCAGCCGAGTCAACATTTGTCGTGTAGAACTTCAGTTCTTGAGCGGCGCAACCCGACTCACTGTAGGAGACATCTCCCTCCTCACAGTCTTGAGCAATCTCCCTGCTGCCTTTCACGGTGATAGTACCTTTAAGACCCGACATCTTAAGCTGGAGGTAGACATAACATGGGCGAGCAATAAAAGGGGCGTAAGCCGGCCTTCTGAAGAGAGCATGGTAAGGCCTCTTTATATTGACCACCTCAAAAATAAGAGGCTCGCACTATCGGAATCGGGGCTCTACGGACCCAACAAGGTTCAAACTCTCAGGCGTGTGCGAAGATACCAACCAGCTCAAGGTATCAAGATCGTCACCCTACGGTCAAGCCTCGTCGAGTGCGTACGAGTGGGGAAGAAGATGGACACCGAGATTTACCTAGGTTTGGGCAACCTTGTGGTGTAAACCCTACTCCTGCTTTTGGTGGATTGGCCCCACGAGGAGGTTGAGGATGAACTTGTACAGTGGTTGAGCGACCTCGCGAGGGCTCTTAGTGGTGATGAACTGGTCTCTTCGAACCCCCCTTCTACGGTGGAAGCTAGTCCCTACTTATAGTGGCCTCGGTCCTCTTCCCTTATGGCACACGTGGGAAGGGATCCCACAATGGATAAATTTTCAATGGGACATGAGGTACATCATATCCTGTCTAAAGGTGGTCTTCGCCTGCAAAGATTCCGGGCATGACGTGGTGGTGGGCTCGGCGATGACATCCGTCCTGCCGAGCTCGTGGTCTTGGTCTTGTTGCACTAGAAGGGAAAACCTTTGATGTATTCCTCGGGAAGTTGCGTTCGTCCTTGTCTCCTTAGCATGAAATAGGAAATTGTCCTTGTCTGTGCCCACTGGCACCAGCCTGGCCTTATTCGTCAGAGCCCACGTCATCCCGGCCTCATGAGGCCGGGTACCTGCATAAAAGCTCTGCTCCTCGAGAGGCAGACTAGGAGATGCCGGTCCTCTGGAGGTCTTGGCATTTTCTCGTCTCATGAGGAAGGGGCTCTCACGAGGGCCTTGATTTGGGGGCTCGCCGCTGGTCCATATTGGGCCGTCGAGGTGGACCACGCACTAGGCCGCAGGGAGGTCTGGGTACCCCCGGTCCCAAAACACCGACAATAGAATCCGGGCCCTAGGCGTGCCAGCCCTGGTTTTGAGACAAAGGCAAGGAGTAAAGGGTGAAGCGCCGTGACCCCCAATTGCCTGCGGGCCAGGTTTGACACGTAGCGTGCTGTGGGGAACGACACCTCCGCTCCCATGTCGCCTCGGCAACCGCCCAGGCCGACAAAAGCCATGCACCCACCGTAGAGCCATGATTGCTCTTCTTCCTGGCGCTTTGCTCCCCTGCTCAGATCCCCTTTCCATTGCGAGAACCTCCTCTAGATCTTGGCACAACGTCGTCCTTCCCCTTGCTCCGCCTATCCTCAAGGATTCCTCAGATGGCGCCCGCCAGGAAGTCGAAGCCCGAGGCTTAGGCCTCAGCCCCCTTGCTACCTCTTGAGCTTGCGTTGGTTTTGCCTTGAACAGGAAAGGGTGATGCAACAAAGTAGATAATTATTTCCCTCAATTGATGAGAACTAAGGTATCAATCCCATAGGAGGAACAAGCAAGTCACCAATTGATGCACCTACACAAACAATCAAACTCTTGCACCCAATGCTATAAAGGAGTTTTCAATCGCTTCACGTTTATTTGCAAGGATTAGATCTAATAGAGATAGATGTCAAAGAGTGCGGAAAGTAAAAAGGTAAATAAATTGCAGAGGTATTTTTGGTATTTTTAGTTTATACATCTGAAAATATAATATGGAAAGTACACCCGTGGGCCATAGGTTTCACTAGAGGCTTCTCTCTTGAATGAAAATATCGCAGTGGGTGAACAAATTACTATCAAGCAATTGATATAAAAGTGAATAATTATGAAGATATCCAAGGCAATGATTATGCATATAGGCATCACGTCCATGTCAAGTAGACCGAAACGATTCTGCATCTACTAGTATTACTCCACGCATCGACTGATTCCTGCCTGCATCTAGAGTATTAAGTTCACAGAGGACGGAGTAACGCATTAGGTAAGATGACATGATGTAGCAGGATAAACTCAAGTGATATGATGAAACACCCATCTTTTTACCCTTGATGGCAATAATACAATATGTGCCTCACTACCCCTATTATGTCACTTGATGAGGACACCACATGACTGAACCCAAAACTAAGCACTTCTCCCATTGCAAGAATTACCAATCTAGTTGGCCAAACCAAACCAATAAGTCGAAGAGACTTGCAAAGATATGAAATCATGCATATAATAATTCAAAAAAGACTCAAATAATATTCATGGATAATCTGAACATAAACCCACAATTCATTGGATCTCGACAAACACACGTCAAAAGAGTATTACATCGGATAGATCTCCATGAAGATCATAAAGAACGTGGTATTAAAGCACAAAGATTGAGATGAAGCCATCTAGCCACTAGCTATGGACCCATAGGTCTATGGTGGACTACTCACACATCATTGGAGGGGCAATGGAGTTGATGTAGATGCCCTCTGTGATCGAATCCCCCTCCGGTAGATTACTGGAAAAGGCTCCAAGATTGTATCTCTCGGGAATGGAGGCTTCTAGTGGCGAAAAAGTATTTGATTCGATCTTTTTGGTATTGAAGGAATATTTGGGTATTTATAGGATGAAGGTTAGGACTAGGACTCCTGCCAGGGAGTCACAAGCCGGGGAGGTGCGGCCAGGGGGTGGCCACGACCCTGCCTTGTGACTTCCTGGCAAGTGCCTTGCCTTGCCCTCCAAGCCTGGTAAGTCTCTTCTGCTCCATACAAAAACAACGCGAAGATTTTATTCCGTTTGGACTCTGTTTAATATTCCATATCTGCAATACTCAAATACAAGGAAAAAACAAAAACTAGCACTAGGCTCTAGATTAATAGGTTAGTCCCAAAAATAATATAAAATAGCATATTAATGCATATAAATCATCCCAAACAGAAAAATAATAGCATGGAACAATAAAAAATTATAGATACGTTGGAGACGTATCACCCCTCTTCTCCCTTACTGGCGCTCATGACATCCACCATTGCCAAGGATGGGGATCTTGCCCAGTGCTCCCGTTGACGGAGGACGACTCTGACGAGTGGGGGTAGACCTTGATTTGGTGCATCTCTATGGAGTGGAGTACCTTGGCGAAGATTGTCTACCCCTTCTTCCTCCATAGCGTCTTCTATGGGCTCATCCCACCCTTCTCGGGATTCTTCTCCACCATCCTTGAGCACTATGGGATCCATGCTCTCCATCTTCAGCCCAACTCCATCCTGCTCCTGTCGATCTTTGTCGTCTACTACGAGGCCTTTGTAGCCATGAGGCCCTCAATGGCGCTCTTCCGCCATTACTTCAGCCTGCGGCTCCATGACAGTACGCAGCGGTTGATGTGCGTCTCCTTTGTCGTGGTCCAGAGTGGGAATGTGCTTTTGAAGGCCGAGAAGAATGTGGAAGGCTTTAGGATCCACTTCGTCTTCATGGATGTCCAGGGAGCTGATCCGTGCTTGGATCTCCCAACGGAGCTACGCGAGAAGACCCTTGCGTGGGGCTCCACGAAGCTCATCGATGCGTGGGCGAAACCCATCTTGGAGCGGATCTCCTCGGATATGGAGGCCAAGAAGCTGACCGAGCGATGATGGTGAAGGAGTTCCTAACGCAGTGCCTGGTGCTGCTCCAGGCACACTCAAAGCCCATGTGGGATTATGAAGTCATGTGGGATGGCATCCGACTCCGATCGGCCAGCCTGATAGGCGAGGAGCGGGACAAGGCCCTGAATACCCTTCTCTGCAACGATCCTGGGGATCTTCCCGAGGCCTACACCCCGTTGTACGGCCGTGACAACATAGGGGAGCTGGCCGCCGCCATACCCGCCTTCGACGAGCTAGGTCTCATGTTGTATGAGCACTCCAATCCCCCCCATGCTAATGTCCTCTAGCAAAACCAGCGGCGAGGGGGGCTCGGAGGAGTCCATGGATGACTTCGAGGAGGTGTCCCCTCCGTCATAGAGCATGATCCTCCATGACCCAGGGGACGACAATGACATTGATGAGCCCCTGGCCACAAACTCCCAGCACTTCACTAAGGTCCTCACGAGGCTAAGGCCTGGCTCCCAGCCCACTCGAATGTCTGGCCAGGTGATCCCGAAGAAGAACGCGGCCGCGCCTACTGCTGAGGACCTCCCCGGCTCTGATACGTATCCAACGTATCTATAAGTTATGAAGTATTTATGCCATGTTTATAATAATTCTATATGATTTTGGTTTGATTTTATTAGGACTAACCCGGACAACCGCTGTATTCAGCACAATTACCGTGGTGTCGTTTTTTGTGTAGAAATAAATGTTCTCGGATTGGGATGAAAATTTAGTATGTTTTTTTCTGGACCAAAAGAGACCCCCAAAGCATTGGATCTAGTCCAGAAGAGCAACGAGGATGCGGAAAGCCTGCTAGGCGTGGCCACCCCCCTAGCCGCACCTAGCAGGCTTGCCATCGCCTCGTGGACCCCCTTGACATGAGATCGACGCTAAAAATTCCTATAAGTATAGAAACCTCCAAAAGAAACCTAGATCGGGAGTTCCGCTGCCGCAAGCATCCAGAGCCACGAAAACCAATCGGGAGCCCGTTCCGGCACCCTGCCGGAGGGGGAAACCATCACCGGAGGCGACCTTCATCATCCTGCCGGTCTGCATGATGAGGAGGGAGTAGTTAACCCTCAGAGCTGAGGGTATGTACCAGTAGCTATGTGTTTGATCTCTCTCTCTCATGTTCTTAAGATGGCACGATCTTGATGTACCACGAGCTTTATTGTAATTGATGAATCATATGGAGTTTTCCCCTCTCTATCTTCTTGTGATGAATTGAGTTTTCCCATTGAAGTTTTCTTATCGGATTGAGTCTTTAAGGATTTGAGAACACTTGATGTATGTCTTGCGATGGGATAGCCATGGTGACAATGGTATTTTCTATTGATCCACTTGATGTATGTTTTGGTAATCAACTTGTGGGTTTCGTGACCTTGGGAATCTGTGCATAGGGGTTGGCACACGTTTTTGTGTTGACTTTCCGGTAGAAACTTTGGGGCACTCTTTGAAGTTCTTTGTCTTGGATTCAATATGATGAATCTAGAATTGTGTGATGCATATCGTATAATCAAGCCCATGGGTACTGGTGGTGACATTGGACTATCTAGGTGACATTAGGGTTTTGGTTGATGTGTATCTTAAGGTGTTATTTTAGTACGAACTCTAGAGTTGTTCGTGACACTTATAGGGATAGCTCATAAGATTGATCGGAAAAGATAACTTTGAGGTGGTTTCGTACACTACAATAATTTCTTCCTTAGTTCTCTGCTATTTGTCACTTTGGATTGAACTCTTTGTCGCACGAGAGGTATTTACGTATGATTCAACTATGTTAGTATTGTTGAGAGAGATTGCACTAGTGAAAGTATGAACCCTAGGCCTTGTTTTCAAGCATTGCAATACCGTTTGTGCTCACTTTTGTTACTTGTTACCTTGCTTTTTATATATTTTCATATTACAAAAACCTATATCTACCATCCATATTGCACTTGTATCACCATCTCTTCGCCGAACTAGTGCACCTATACAATTTACCATTGTATTGGGTGTGTTGGGGACACAAGAGACTCTTTGTTATTTGGTTGCAGGGTTGTTTGTGAGAGACCATATTCATCCTACACCTCCCATGGATTGATAAAACTTAGGTCATCCACTTGAGGGAAAAGTGCCGCTGTCCTCCAAAACTCTGCACTTGGATGCCCAACACGAGTCTACAAGAAAAAGGTTGTGTAGTAGACATCAAGCTCTTTTCTGGCACCGTTGCCTGGGAGGTGAGTGCTTGCAGGTATATATTTCGATCTTTCTATCAAATCTTTTAGTTTCTTGTTTTTCACTAGTTTGGTTTTATAAAAGAAAAATACAAAAAATGTAATTAAGGCTGCCTCATATGCTTCATCTTTTTGATGTCTTTCGTGAAAATGATGGAAAGGAAAATTGTGCTCAAGTATTAGAAGAAGAAGTTATTAGAATGTTTGTCACTAAATCTTTGAGTGATGAGCATGATTGCAATGTTGTTAGTATGAATTCTTTGAATATCCATAGTACTAATGATGGTTGCACTAGTCATGTTAAAAAGACTTCTTATAAGCATTTCAATTTTTGTGGAGTGCATAGAGTTTTTCAAGACATGCCTAAAAGGGATGATAGATTTTTTAAGTGGCACAAATATTTAGAAACTAAATGTTTGCAAGAGAGGCTATATGTTTTGCTGAAAAACTTAATATTTCTCGCTGTCCTTGTGAAGTTTGCAATGAAAGTGTTCATTTTAATTTCCAATGTGAATTATTTAATGATTTAATTGTGTCTAAAAATTGTGATAACTTCATTACCCTTGAGCATGATAATGAACTTAGTCTATTTTTGTGGTATGAAGAAATGAAACATAAAACTAAGGATGTTCTAGCTAGGGTTCTCACGAAAATGATTGATTTTGATCCAAATGAAATCTATATGTATTGCATGGTAAATTGCATTGATAATCCTTATATTGCCAATTACTTAAAGACAGGAAAACAAATACAAGATGAAGAGAATACTAAGGAAGGGGAAGAGGTTTCCTAATATCCTCCTATTTTTTCTTATGATGAATCAGGTAACGAGAAGGAGCTTTTGTCGTGGAGAACGAACACCTATGGGACAGAGGGACCCCTTTCGGTTCAGCGAGGGAGAAGGCTCGCACAAAGAGCAGGTCTGATGAGAAACACACGGGGATTTTACCCAGGTTCTGGCTGCAAAGATGCCTAAAGCCCTACTCCTGCTTGGTTGTATTGGAGGTGTTCTTAGGGGTCTAGCTATAGGAGTGCTATGAGCAGCTACCACTAAAAGTCCAAAAATCCTCTATCGTATCGCCTTGGGCCTCCTTTTATACTCTAAAGGGGATCCAAAAGTGGCGTACAGTGCGTACACGGGGCGTACAGAGCTATAATGCTATCATACCTAACACTGACGAAGTAGGACAGGCGCATTTAATGCACTGTCAGGCATCTCTATCTGTCCACGGGACGGGACAGGAGCCCGTCCCATCGGCACCACTTAGCCCCTAGGGGGGCAACACCTGGCTTGTGCGCTGGCGGGGCCTTGCCGGGGCTTCGCCTTGCCGGGTCTTCGCCCTGCCGGGTCTTGTCAGGGCTTTGCTTTGCATGAGAGTTTGATGTCCATCCCGGCAAGGTCTTCGTTCTCCTACACTTGTACATGGAAGTTCTGTACCGGGCCTCGTCATCAGGGTGGCTACTACTACCCCTGCACGAGAAAGGGGCACTGGGAGTCCGAAACTGTAGTGCATTGACAGGAGCCCCCGGGCCTGGGCCACACACGGTGCGAGGCATTGGGTACACGTGGCAGGGCCTTGTGGTTGTGATCATTGCGCTTACTACGCCTCCCCACGATGCCCATTGAATGCGGGACGTGGGATACGTGCGCGGTGCGGTCGTCAATTTTTCAATTACTGTGTTAGGTCATTTCTGCCATGCGCGCCACATGCATAGTGGGGATCCAGCAACGGGCGCCCGTGACTTAAATTCCTGGGAAAGGCAATAACTGCAGCGCCATGGATTGGAGCAATGGGGAAGTTGTTGTTCGCCCCATGATCGAGGGCGCCACTATTGGAGGAGGTGGGCAGCGACCCTTGGAGCGGGGGAGAGCCATCCCTCGCGCTTCCCCCTATAAATTGAGAGATATCGAGGGCGGTGTTCATCCATCTTTCCTCCCTCCTCCAAGCATGAACCTCCATTGCTTGCCCTTCCACGTCTTCCCAATCTTCGAGTGGCGCTCGCCCTTAGCCATGAACAGGGGGCGAGGGTGGCCACCGTCCTCCGCTCCAAGGAGGAGTTCTCGTCGGGATCATGCCACCGCTGCAGCCATAGAGGCGGAGGGCGGCCCGAGCGCGCGTGGTGGAAGAGGTGCGAGGGGTTGTGGCCGTCGTGGAGGAGGAGGTCGGGGGAGGCGGAGCGCTGCCCCACCTCCTCTGCCGACGTCGGGCCCCTTCCTTAAGGAGACTCACACCAAGGGGACAGCGTTGGAGTTCGTCCTTGAACTGACCGGTCCTTTCTAGAGCCATCCGTGCCTCCCTCGCCCTTTCGAAGGGGCGATGGAGGCCGACGAGCCTCCCGTCCTATGGTTACGGGCGCATGGTTGTTGCAACGGTGCGATACGGGTGGACGTCGAGTACCGAGCGAGTCGCATCATGTTCCTCATGTGCGGTTGGAAGACCTTCGCCCGTGCCCACAACCTCCAGGAAGGGCACGTCCTTCGTTTTAAAATGACGGAGCCCAATCTGCTCTCCGTCAAGATTTATGGGTGCTCAGGCGTCCGTCTCATCTGCTGCGAAGAGAGCTCGAGTGGCGCCAAAATCTCCTCCTGGAGCGAGTGATGAGGAGGACAACGGCGGAGAAGACGATGATGAGTTCGGTCTTCGGGCTGTCAAGTTGGAGCACGACGACTGGAGCTCGGGCTGACCGCCGGCCGCACCATCACCGCCAGCCTCACGCCTCTCCCACTCCCGACTGGACGACCTTGGTAGGGGCCTTTATCCTGGGCGTTGCCTCATCTTCCAGCTAGATCTTCCGGTAGGCCTATGGACTTCGACTTCTGGTATCCATCCTCCTTTTCACCCGCGCTGGCCCTCTCCTCCGTGCAATGCTGGTCCAGGAGGGGCCATGCTTTTGCCTGCCCATCTGGAAGCCCTGCCCCTCAGCACAGTACTGGTCCAGAAGGGCCAGGCCAGGCTTCTGCTGGGGGCCTCTCGCCATCTTTTTCTTCTTGTAGCCTGCCTCCCCTTTCTATCTTTTGTCAAATAAAGATGTACTTAGGAGAAGGCGACATCCCATGTAGATTTAACCCTAAGTTGAATAACTGTATATTATCTTCCTTGTTAGACCGTTTCTATGCATGGAACTTTTCCCTACACCCTCTCGGAAGGATCTTGCTAGCGTGTGTAGACCTACCGCGAGCACTTCGAGGAACGGGTCCTTAGCAGCCTGCTGGCGATGCTACTACCGGCAAGATACCTCGGCATTCTCGGCGCAGGCGCTTAAGCTTTTGTTGTGCTCGAAACCGAATAAGGGTGCGAGCACAGCCCCTTGAGTCGTTGAGCGGACTCGAAACGAAACAAGAGTGCAGGCACAGACACCTAATGCGTTGAGCGGACCCGAAACATACTAAGGACGCAGCCAATCACGGCAAGGTTCCCGTGCGTGCAGGTATTCCATACAAGAATCAAAATCTCCCAAGGAAAATAACTCCACAGCAAGAATTCACTTGGGGTTTTGCAACTTATATTTTCATTGCCATACTCCTCCCAGCAAGATTTTTTTTGAACGTCGCCCGTAGGTATCCATACCATTATTCCCCCCGGAAAACTTGCACGCGAGGTAACCTTCTGTCCCTTGAGGCCTGGCAAGACTTGTACAAAAGGTGGTTGCCGGGAGGCCTGGCAACCGCGCCTCATGGGTAGAACTTGGGAGGATGTTCGATATTCCAGGAGTTGCTCACTGGGATGTCATCTTTGGTGTCCAGGACGACTGTGCCAGGCCTGGTGACTCGTACTACCCGATGAGGGCCTTCCCACTTTGGCATCAACTTGTTGGAATTCTTGGTGGACTAAACTCGCCGAAGAACAAGGTCGACTTCCTCAAGACTTCTGGCATTAACTTTGCGGCTATGATAGCGGCGCAAAGCTTGCTGGTAGCGTGCAGCTCTCACAGCATCCTGAAGACAGTCTTCCTCAAGGAGCGTCGCGTCATCTTGCCACAACTGCTCTTGCTCGAGCTCATCATAAGCGAGCACTCGAGGTGACCCGTATATGAGTTCCATGGGGAGAACTGCTTCCGCCCCATATACGCGGGAGCAGGGTGTCTGGCCGGTAGCTCGATTTGGTGTCCTGATTGACCAAAGAACCACCGGCAACTCATCAATCCAGTGCCTTCCGCACTTGTGCAGCTTGTCAAAAGTTCTTGTTTTGAGGCCTCACAACACTTCAACATTAGCTCTTTCCACTTGGCCGTTGCTCCTTGGGTGGGCAACAGAAGCAAAACAGAATCTGCTGCATGGGTCTTGGACATGCTGCATGAAGGTGCGGCTCATGAACTATGTGCCATTGTTAGTGATGACCCTATTGGGAACACCAAAGCGGCAGACCAGTCCTTTGAAGAACTTGACGGTTGATTGTGCTATCACTTTTATCACTGCTTCCACGTTGTGAACTTGTAGATTGCAACTTACAAGTACTCAAAGCCCCCGGCAACACGGGGGAAGGGGCCCAAGAAGTCAAGCGCCTAGAACAAAAATGGCCAGGAGAGAGGGATTGTTTAAAGGGCTTGAGCTGGTTTATGTAATTTCTTCGAATGAAACTGACATGCTTCACACTTGGTTACTAACGCAGTTGCATCCTAGAGGGCAGTGGGCCAAAAGCAACCTTGCCGGAAAGCCTTTTCGGCAAGTTCTCTTGATCCTATGTGGGAGCCACACATGCCGCCATGTATCTCTACCAACAGCTCCAGTCAATCCTCCCAGGAAATGCACTTGAGCTTCACACCATTTGGTCTCTTTCTGCACAGGACATTGTCTATGAACTGGTACATATTAGACTGGCGGGCGACTTTCTCTACTTCCTGTTGTTCCTTTGGGAGTTTTCCTGTTTGAAGGAAACAAGCGATGTGCTGCACCCATGCTGGAGCCTGGGGATCGACAACAAGGACTAAAGGCATATCCTCTACTGGGGAGGCATTTGTCTCAACGACAAGGGCCTAGGGCCCCTCAGGAGCCTGCTACCCCCTGATAAGCCTCGTGGCAGCACGTGCTTCCATGGCACGAGCCGGAGGCTCCTCCGAGCATGGTGCTCACCGGCAAGCCTGACATTGTCCCTGGCAACCTCCTTGCTAGCGGCTTCTGGGAGCTCTGTCGGGAAATACTTTCCGGAACTCCACTTTCTCCTTTTGTCTTGTCCAGTTGATAGTGTCATAGAGGCTTGAGTCAGTCGGAGCACGAAAGTCCCTGGTTCCATAGGCAACTTAAGGGCAGCACACTTTGACAGGCCATCAGCAACATTGTTCTCTGCACGCGGAACGTGCTCCATTTGCAAGCCATCAAATATTTCTTCCAACTTACTCACTTCGTCTACATAAGCTTCCATCAATGGACTCTGGTAATCTTTGTTCACTTGCCTCACGACAAGCTGAGAATCACCCCTCACAATACGTTTCTTGATCCCAAGGTCTGCTGCAATCCTGAGACCGGCAAGCAGCCCTTCGTACTCAGTAGTATTGTTTGTTGATCTCTCCCGGGGAAAGTGCATATGAATCACATATTTGAGGTTCTCTCCGGCAGGTGCGACAAGAAGCACTCCGGCACCGGCGCCTTGCAGCGAGAAAGTCCCATCAAAATACATGGCCCACTCTTGATTGGTTTCCTTGCCTGGGAGAGTTGACTCTGGAACTTCCTCATCCGGCGTTGGGGTCCATTCTGCAATGAACTCCGCTAAGGCTCTGCTCCGGATGGTCGAAGTGCTCTAAAACTTGAGACCAAAGCTTGACAGTTCGAAAGCCCACTCCACAATCTTTCCTGTAGCTTCTAGGTTCCACAAGATCCATTGGAGCAGGAAGCGAATGACAATGGTGATCTCATGTGCTTGGAAGTAATGGCACGGCTTCCTTGAGGCCATAAGGAGGCCGAAGAGCAACTTTTGCACACCAGAATATCTTGAACTAGCCCCCTACAAAAGGGAGCTAGAAAAATAGACTAGGTGCTGCACCACCTTCTTCTTCCAAATTGTCTCCTTTAACTATGTAGATCCTTCCTTACTGGCACCTGACCCTGTCGGGGAATGTCCTGGCTTGTCGCTTGGCGGTCCTGTCGTTGTTGCTGTTTCTTCATCAGCTTTTCTTTCAGCCACTAGTGCAGCACTCACCACTTGATTTGGTACCGCAAGATACAGAAGCAAGGACTCTTGTGGCTTTGGCGCGACTAGGACTGGCGGAGAGGAGAGGTACTTCTTCAAATCCAGCAGCGCTGCCTCTGCTTTCGGAGTCCATTTCATCGAACCTGCCTTCTTCAAGATTTTGAAACAGGACAGGGCGCACTCAGCACATTTTGAGATGAGCCTACTCAGAGAAGCAACACAACCGGCAAGACGACGCACATCCTTGACATGTCTTGGTGCTTCAATTTGCTCAATTGTTTTGATCTTGTCGGGATTTGCTTCAATTCCATGTTGAGATACGAAGAACCCGAGAAGCTTACCGGATGGGACGCCAAACACACAATTCTCAGGATTGAGCTTCATGTTGATCTTGCGCACATTTGCAAATGTTTCTTCTAGTTCTGATATGAGCGTAGCCTTGTCCTTGGTTTTGACCACTATGTCATCCATATAAGCCTCCATATTTCTATGTAGCTGGGGCTAAAAACCAATCTGCACCGCTCTTGCAAATGTAGAACCAACACTTTTCAACCCGAAAGGCATACACAAAAAGCAATACGTACCACATGGGGTGATAAATGCGGTCTTCTCCTCGTCTTCCTTGGCCATGAAAACCTGATGGCAGCCTGAATAGGCATCAAGAAAAGAAAACAAGTCGCAGCCGGCGGTGGAGTCCACAATCTGGTCGATGTTCGGCAAGGGAAAATGATCTTTGGGGCACGCCTTGTTGATGTCGGTGAAGTCAATGCACAACCTCCATTTCCCATTTGCCTTCAAGCGTCGGGTTGTCCTGCCTGCAGCAACCTGGGACTTATAACTTCCTTATACCTATATAAAGCTTCGGCGGGTGTAGCCCCCAAGGGCCGGCTCATCAGAACATGATGCGTCGGGTCTTCAATTTGAATCTCTTAATCTGCTGGAACAGTTGAATACTGTAGCCCCCGAGTGCCGGGTCACACGCCTTCGGCGACTTGGGACTTCAGAAAATTTGTTCTGAGTGGTGTAGCCCCCAAGTGTCGGGTCAGTAAGAATTACTGGGCTGGCACTTAGGAAAATATAGAAACACCGGCTCATCTCCTTGAGATAATAGGGTCTTGCTGACAATGTAATGATTTGAAAAACCGACTTGCATTAGCCCCTAAGTGTCGTGGTGCATGCTTGCAGCGACATGGGACTTGCATATTTGATATAAGCTGAACTTGAATAATGTAGCCCCCAAGTGCCGGGTCGTCTGCCTACGACGACTCGGGACTATGTGAGAATAATATGACTCACCACAACTTGTTGGATGAATCTTTGATCGTGGTTGTAATATAACCCGGAATGAATATCCTGGAATAATTCCTTTGTCTTTGACATGAAATCCCTGCTCATGGTTGCGATGTAACCCGACAAATGTATATTGGAGAAATCCATGAGTGTTGTAGATTACCATAGAGCACAATTGAAGAAATCTAAGAACTGATTAATTAGATGACACAGCGTTATATCTGATAGGGCGGCTCTTTGAAAAATAATGAATTCTCCGACCTGGCTTGAAAACCCCAATCATTTAGTACTGGTTATGATAAACCATGAAGATCCAGCCAGGTTTGGCTATTAAAGATCAATTTGCTCTTGTGGAGTACTTAATGGCGGCTCATCTTTAAGAGATAAAATCTGCAAAAATAAACAAGACAGAATATATTCTGGATTGTTGTAAGGGCGGCTTGAAAAAGCACAACCTGGAGATGTTATAACATTGCTCCTTCTTTCATAATCTTGCTCTGACCCGGCTGGATAAGCCAGTATGTCATGTGAGTATGATTCGATGTATGATGCAATGTTGATGCAATATACGATGCAATGTTGATGCAATATATGATGCAATGTGTGATGCAATGTTTGACTTGTTAGTATTTTTGGCGCGAACGCCGGTTGTTAGGGTTAGATAAGCTAAACCCGGAGGTGAGAAGCCCATTTTACAACCGTGGCTAATCATGTTAGCCGGAGATGGCATAAAGTCGGCCGATAAGGCGTTAGAAGCGATACCCGAAGGTAAGAAGCCGCCCGCAGCCCGTGGCTAATCGTGTCAGCTGGAGATTTGGCATAAAGCCGGCCGATAAGGCGTTAGAAGCGATACCCAAAGTTAAGAAGCCGCGCTCAGCTCGTGGCTAATCGTGTTAGCCAGAGATTTGGCATAAAGCCGGTCTATAAGGCGTTAGAAACGATACCCGAAGGTAAGAAGCCGCCCTCTGCCGCGGCTAATCGTGTTAGCCGGAAGATTTGATAAAGCCGGCTGGTAAGGCGTTAGAAGCGATACCCGAAGGTAAGAAGCCGCCCTCAGCAGTCGCAGTTGACATGTCAACTGGAATATTTGTGAATTCTTCTTGAAAGTCGCCATCATGTAAGCCGCCATCTTGTATGAAGGAATGACAGAGGCTCCAAATAAATTTAGGCACCTATGTTTGAATGGTGCATCATGGCGGTTCGTCCTCTTGGTCAACTTTTTTAATCTTCGGGTTAACTTTGCCATGACCTGGGGTTCTAGTTGAAAACGACCAAATGCACCTTCCCGTGTCTGTAGCCCCCGAGTCTTAAGTTGTATCGAAGAGGCGGCTTGAGAATCTCCACTGAAAGTTGAGGTTTGGCCGTGGCGGGTTAGAGATGATCCCGAATGAATTGCTTCAATGATCCGGTCGATGGATCGTTCCGGCTGTTTGTTGAAGTGAACCAAATTGTAATGGCGGCGGCTTGATTGCCCGTTGGGCGGCTCATAAATGCGCGTTAGCTTGGGCGACTCATACTGATGTATGTAGCTACTATCAAGTTGATGCAGACATAGAAACCAGCCATCGCGTTATAAACCGGTGCTGTTGTGAAACACTCCATGGCGTTGTAAGCCACTACAGATGATGAGAAACGGCCATGGCATTGTAAACCGGCGCGGATGGCGAGAGATGGCCACGGCATTGTAAGCCGGCGCGATGGTGAGGGACGGCCACGGTGTTTGTAAGGCGGCGCGGTGGCGAGAGACGGCCACCGTGTTGTAAGGCGGCGCGGCGGCGAGAGACGGCCACGGCGCTGTAAGCCGGCGTGGTGCCGAGAGATGGCCATGGCGTTGTAAGCCCATGCGGTCGATGAGAGATGGCCACGACATTGTAAGCCGGCGCGATGGCGAGAGGCGGCTAGGTAGGGGGTTGTTAGTGAAGACCATATCGCGAATGCGGCAGCTTGCCACGTCCATTGGGTAGCTCATACTGGCGGATGAGCGCGCGCTGTGCCGGCGAGTTGATGTACACCGTCCACGGGGGAGGCGACTCACGCGCTTCCAATGAGCAACGCGACACACTAGTGTGTGCTCCAACTCCACGGTATAATGCCACATGAATAATTGTCCAGCGTAAAAATATTGCAAAGACAGAGTAATTGTTCTCGGATGAAAAGTACACCAAGAAATTAATAGGATAAATACCACCTAGTATGTTTTGTCAGAATTCATCCGTCACGGGATTGACGATGGGGGAAGTGCGCTCCGACAACTTTTGAGCTGACCAGACCCCTTTTTTTTTGAACATGTCCAACCAGCCTCCACCTCTCTCCTTTGCCTTATCCTCTCCCGACCGTACGACACAGGTAGCAACGAGTTTGGCGGCCGAACGCCGGGTCAGGGCGAGGCGAGACAGCCGACGGGGCGACGAGGAGGTGAGGCAAGGCAGTGGCGGCCGACAGGCGTGGGAGAACCGGAGGCGGCGGCAGCTGGGCGGCTCGGCTTCAGCAAGGAGGCGGCGGGTTGCGGCTCAACACGGGGTGTCCAAAAGTTGGAGCGGAGTAGAGGCGGCGGCAGGTTGCGGCAGCAGCCAGACGACTCGGCGGCGGCTAAAAGGCGAGGCTACGGTGGTGGCGACTCACGGCGACTAAGACAAGCGAAACGGGGCAAACCCGCAGAGGAGAAACAGTGCAGCGAACGAAACGGCGGCCAAGCCGGACGGGGCACAACGCGGTGACCGCAGCGGCTCAGGTGACGTGAAGCGAGGCGGCGGCCGGTTCGGCCGGGGTACCACGCGGAGGTGAGGCCAGAGAGGCGCAGCTTCCTGCGGCGGGCGGATCCGAACTCGGAGTTGATATAGATCCTTCCGTACCGGTTCTCCTTCATCCGGCAAATCGCAAACTTCTCGAACCCTGGAAAATTCCCTCCAAGAACACAACACCATCGTGTGCGGTCCCACGGTGGGTGCCGACTGTCATGGATTTGTGACGGCAGATGTCCGGGTGAACGGACTTAGGTTTGAGGCGAAGACCCAACTACATGGTGGCTTGAAGGGGTTGATCGGAATCGAGAGACACGGAGTTTACCCAGGTTTGGCCCCTCCGATGGAGGTAAAATCCTACGTCATGCTTGTGTGGTATTGATGATGAAGGAGATCTCTCGAATACAAGGGTGTTGTTTGCTACCTCTAATCACGAGAGCCTCTAATCTGTCTATCTCTAATCTCTTGTGTTGTCTAAACTTGTGGACTTGTTCCTCCCCTCCCTCTAGGGGTACTCTACCCCTCCTTATATAAGTGGAGAGGGTAGGTTTACAAATAGAGTCCTACTAGGAGTAGGATTAGGACTAGTCTCTCCAGAATCCTATTCTGGGTCTTGTAACCCTCGGACAGGGAGTCTTTCTCTCTTTGAGCCTTATCTTGTGAGCCACCTGGCGCCGGCTTACACGCCGGGTCTTGGGCCTGGTCATCCTGTGATCCGCCTGCCAGGTCATAAATAAAATGTCATGTCTTTTTTGGGTCTCCTCTGAGTTTCCAGGCCGGGTCATACTGCAGGGTATATCCCCAACACCTTGCACACTACAATTGGATTGGCCAACCAAGTTGGATGAAGTACTCCTCTGATCAAGCCAGCCGCTTCTAATTTCTTGATCTCTTTGGCAATAAACGGTTGCCGCTCCAAAGCTTTCTTCCGGACATTCTGCATGACGGGCCGCGCGTGTGGGCAGACGGCAAGGTGGTGCTCAATCACCTTCCGGGGAACACGGGGGATATCTGATGGTTGCCATGCAAACATGTAGACATTCACTCACAGGAAGGGGACGAGCGCGCTTTCCTATTTGTCGTCAAGGGAGGAACTTATGGTGAAAGTTCCTCCCGTGGCATCCTCCTTGGCAGGCACCTTCTTGGTGTGTGGCGGAGCTACCTTGGACTTCTTTCTCATGCCGGTGGAGCTCTCTAGCACATCGTCAACGGGAGCGCAAGCCTTGTCGGTCTTCTTGGAGGCCTTGCCGGTCTTCTTTCCCCTAGGAGCTTCAATGGTAGGAGCAAGTGCCTTGGCGGCATGTGTTGCAACTGCCTCCCGGTAGAGTTGGTCGGCACAGATGAGTGCGCCTTTCTTGTCGGAGTTGATCGTGATGATGCTCATTGGCCCAGGCATCTTTAGCACATGGTAAGCAAAGTGGGTGGCCACCATGAACATGGCCAACACTGGGCGTCCAAGGATGTCATTGTACGACAACGTGATCTTGCCAATGTCAAAGACGATCTTCTATGTTCTGGAATTGATATCACTGCCAAATGTCACCGGGAGCGTGATCTTGCCCTTCGGCTGAGTTCTCCCTGAATTCACCCCTTGGAAAGCACCTATTGGCTTGAGATCTTCATCAAGAATTTGCAGCCTCTGGATGACATCAGTCGAGATCAGGTTCAGGATGGCCCCACTGTCGACTAGCATCTTCGTCACCTTGAGGTTGCGAATTCTTGGTGAAACCAACAACGGCAGGCACCCGACCATAGTTATGCGATCATGGTGATCCTCGGCGTCGAAGATGATAGGAGTGTTGGACCACTTGAGAGGTTTCTGGGCACCAATAGTGGGCTCCACCGCGTTGACCTCATGTTCACACTGTTTAAGTTGGCGGTGAGAGGAATGCGACGAGGCACCTCCCTCGATGCACATCATCTCCATAGCCTTTGAGTGACTCATGCTCACTAGACACGTCGTCCTTTTTGACGTCAGCACCATCACCTTCTTGCTTGTCACGACCACGAGTGGGCCGGTCTTTTTGTTGCTTGGGCTTGCCGTGACGACCTCCTTGGCCAACGCGCTTCTTGACGGACCCCTCAGCACCATCCTAGCCCTTCTCCTTGTCTCGCCTCTCGTACTCAGCTTTTTGCTTCTTGGCAAGCTGCTCAACTTGCCGGCAGTCTTGGAGATCGTGGCCCTTGGTGTGATGGATCTTGCAATACTACATGACGGAGCCTTCCAGCTTGTCGGCACCCACCATTGCCTGGCACGAGGGGCACCCTGCAACATCCTTGCCGGGGTCGTCAACCTTGCCCTTCTTGGTAGTACCGGGGTTGCCGGATCCCTCAACGACAAGCACGGGTTTTCCCTTGCACTTCTTGTTCCGCCGCTGGCCCTTGTTTGCCGGGGTGGCGGTGTCTTCATCCTTAGAGTCGACCCAAGCGCCAGCGTCTTCGTCGGGGAGCCTCCTCCCTTCTTCAGCGCGAGCACATTTATCTGCCAGAGCATAAAGCTCGACAACATTCCTGACTTTGTTCCTTGCCAGCTCTTCCCGCATCCTGCGGTTGTGCACATTTTGATGGAACGTGCTGATAACAGTGGCAGGATGAACATCTAGTATGTTGTGATGCACGCGGCTGAATCTTTGGATGTACTTGCGCAAAGTCTCGTCCTCTTTCTGAGGGATGATGTGCAAATCGCTCTCTTGCCTAGGAGCTTGATGGCCTCCAGTAAAGGCGCCAACAAACTCATGGCACAGGTCTGCCCAGGAGGCGATGGATCCTTCCGATAGGTGCATCAACCATGACCTGACGTTGGGCTTCAACACCAATGGGAAGTAGTTGGCTAGTATCTTGTCGTCGTGAGCCCTGGCGGGCCTGCACCGCAATGGTGTAGATGCTCAGGAACTCCAACGGGTGAGTCTTGCCGTCGTACTTCTCTGGGACATCTGGCTTGAACATGCGAGAATTGGGCCACTGTACTTGCCGCAGCTCACGGGTAAACGCCGGACATCCCACCTCATAAGGTATGCTGGTAGGATACCCTGGCATGTGCTTATCTATAGTGGGCCCCGTGCGCTTATTAGATTGATGGCGCGCTTCCTGTTGCCACTCGATTATAGTCCAAGCGTCTTCCTTGCTTTGCTCCCAAAGAACTTGACGCTAGTCGCGGGAGTCCGTGGATCGGATGACGTCGCCGAGTAACCATCATAAGTGTCGGTCCGTCGATTCGGCGACCGACGTTGTTTCTGTGGAGGAGAGTGCACCGTGGTCGCACCGCCTCCAGCCTTCTGACCACTGGCGTGAGCTGGCTCGATGGTCTGAAACTTATCTGCGAGGCTGAGGAGGCTCTGAATGGTGGCTCTCCATTCGTCGAGCATCTCCGCAGTACGAGGGAAGTTTAGGAGTAGCTGTGCTCGTGCCGTTGCTTCTTCCGACGTGATCAAGAAGGAGCCACGCGAGGAACATGACGTGCTCTGACTTCTAACTGTGTTAGAAGGAGCTCCTCCGTAGTTCCACGATGGCACACCACTCCCACTAGCATGCTGGCGAGCATGTTGGTCCCCCGCGCCTTGGGAGTGATGCGCAGGAGGTTTTCCGCGGGGACGTTGAGAACCGCGGGCACCGTCACGCGACTCTTCGCGCGCGTCTTGGGAAGGTCGTGGCGTCGGCGCATGCGTGAGCGTCCTGGAAGATACCCTTCCATCCCTAGAGTTCACCATACCACCCGCATGTGGTACAGCTCCGTCCTGAGACCCAACAGCGCGGGTTTCCCGCTGCCACCATGGGCGTCTCCGCGGCGGGCATCGCCGCTTGCTTGGCCTTTATCACTGGAGCGTCGCGGAAGTTTTGAACCTATGCCTCCTCCTCCACCAGGGTCTATGCCATCACCTGTCTATATAGACACAGGGATAGCAAACGTGGATGGGCGAACTACAGTCAGGCCCTTCTTCTTAGGAGCCATGGCAATGATGATTATGAAGGAACTGGCACGCTAATCACCAGAACTGGTTCACACGACCTATCCCCCTACCTGGCACGCCAAAGATGTCGTGGGGAACGAACACCTATGGGATCAGAGGGACCCCTTTCGGTTCGGCAGGGGAGAAGGCTCGCACAAAGAGCAGGTCTGATGGGCAACACGCGGGGATTTTACCTAGGTTCGGGACGCAAAGATGTGTAAAACCCTACTCCTGCTTGGTTGTATTGCGGGTGTTCTTAGGGTTCTAGCTACAAGAGTGTTGTGAGCAGCTGCCACCTATGCGAGCTAGAAGGCCCAATGACTAAAAGTCCAAAACTCCTGTACCGTATCGCCCTGGGTCTCCTTTAATACTCTAAAGGGGATCCCAACAGTGGCGTATAGTGCGTACACGAGGTGTATAGAGCTACAATGCTATCATACCTAACACTGACGGAGTAGGACATGCGCATTTAATGCACCATCAAGCATCTCTGTCTGTCCATGGGATGAGATAGGAGCCCGTCCTATCGGCACTGCTTAGCCCCTCCATCGCCGACATTGCGACACGTGCCCACGCGGGGCGACACCTAGCCTGTGCGCTGGCGGGGCCTTGCCGGGACTTCGCCTTGCCGGGTCTTCACCCTGCCGGGTCTTGCTGGGGCTTTTCTTTGCCTGGGAGATTGGTTTCCATCCAAGCAAGAACTCGCAGGGGGTCTTTGTTCTCCTATACCTGTACGTGGCAGTTCCCTGCCGGGCCTCGTCGCCAGTTTGGCTACTACTACCTGTGCACGAGAAAGGGGCACTAGGGAGCCAAAAACTCTAGTGCACGGATAGCTTTTTATTCAACCAACCTATTTAAAAATAAGCTTGGAGGAATTAAATAAACCTAGACATAATGTGGTGAAGAAGAAGAAAAGAAGGGAATGTAAAGGTAAAGAGGTATCTCTCCCAAATAATGTTACTCCCATTATTGTTAGGCCTCAGGAGAATGAATCAAAAATAGTTGTGGAAGATGATACACTTGAGGATGATTTTTTATGTCTATTGCTTGTTTTGATAATTATGATTGGGAAGATAATGATACTTCTTATAATCTTGAAAATATTTATGGCATCAACTTGGAGGATGATGATAATAATTTCTATACTATTGGTTTTATTCATACCATCAATGATGAGAGTGATTATGTTCATGACATACAAAGCCACATGCTTTGGGAAGCTATGTTTGATGAAAATGACATGTTTGAGAATTTATTTGCTGCAATTAATGTTTGTCCCAAGCTTGGGGATGCTATGCTTAATGAAGATGATCTTTTTATCTCCCCTACTTTGAATGATAAAAGTTGTTATAATGATTGCATGCCTCCTATCTATGATGATTATTATGATGGCATGTATGCTATAAAGAGTAATGACAACCAGAATGCCTATTATCATGATTTTAATATTCAATGTGGTTATGTCAATCAAGTGTCACATGATAGTTATTTTGTTGAGTTTGCTCCCACTACTTTGCATGAGAAGAATTTTGCTTGTGTGGGTAGTAATAAAAATTCTATGCTTGTGCATCATGAAAATAATTCTTTATGTGCTGGTTATATTGTTGAATTCCTTCATGATGCTACTGAAAATTATTATGAAGGAGGAACATATGCTTGTAGGAATTGCAATAATATCAAGTTTCCTCTCTATGCATTGAAAGTTTCAAAGGTATGCTTGTATTGCCCTCCTCTGCTAGTTGATTCTTGATCCCATAAATTGTTTGCTCACAAAATCCCTATGCATAGGAAGTGGGTTATACTTAAATGTGCTTTTCATGAGATTCATGATGCTCTATTGCATGTTTCAATTGCTATTCCTATGTGAGCAGCATTGAAATCACCATGCGTAGCTAAAAGGCATTAAAGAAAAGCGCTTTTTGGGAGACAACCCAACACTTTTACTTTCTGTTTTTATGTCTTAACATGATTAATCTACTGTATTAATCATGTTTTGTGTCTTTTATTTCAATAAAGTGCCAAGTAAAGCCTTTGGGATAGTGTGGATACTTGCTTGTTTGATTCTGTGCAAAAACATAAAGTTTTGCGTCTAGTATATGAATTATCTGATTTTACTGGGGTATCAAAAAATTCTGAAATTTTTGCACAACATTTCTCTGAAAATTATGTGATATTTCCTATTTTTCATAATTTTCAGAGTCAGGTAAGTATGGTGATCGTTCAGATCTTACAGACTGTTCTGTTTTTGACAGATTCTGTTTTGCATGCATAGTTTGCTAGTTTTAGTGTTCCCATAGCTTATATTCGGTGATATAAATTGTGGTAATGATGGAATGAAGTAGGTATCATGTGGGAATAATTATTAATCTTGTCTTGACAGTACCTAAGTGAATGATTTATCTTTATTACACTGTCGCTTCTCACAAAGTTCTGTTAAGTTTTGTGTGATTGAAGTTTTCAAGTTTTGGGTGAGACACCGATATGAGGAGAATATGGAGTGATAAGAACATAATCTTGGGAATGACCAAGGCACCCCAAGGTAATATTCAAGGAAGACTCAAGCGTCTAAGCTTAGGGATGCCTTCCGGGGCATCCCATCTTTCGTCTTCAACACTATCGATATATCTTACTTGGAGCTATATTTCTCTTCGTCACATAATATGAGTTTTTCTTGGAGCGTCATTTTATTTTGTTTTACTCTGTTAGGTGTTATTTACAATCTTTCTTTTCAATAAAAATTTCCAAGAATTGCCTTAGGATGCTTGTATTGCATGTTCTGATATGTGCTGGGTAAAAACATAAACTTCTAATCTAGTGTTTGAATTTTCATATTTTACTGGAACGTGGGAAGTTTCTGAAATTTTTGCACAGTAATTTCATATAAATTATTTAGCATGTAATAAATTTTCATAAATTTATGAGTTACATAAGTACACTGTTTTCATAAATTACTACATACTATTCTGTTTGGACAGATTGTTGTCATAGTTTTGTTAGCTACTTATCCTATAGTTTCCATAGGGTATATTGGTAGATATAAATTGTGGAAATGATAGTATACAGTAACTAATGTTTGAAAATTATTGTTCAAATTGTCTTGTCAGTACATAATATAGCTGATTTATTATTATGTGTACTAACCTATCTCACGAGTTCTTTTTGAGTTTTGTGTGGATGAAGTTTTTTGAGAATAGGTGAAACCGGGATATGAGAGGTTTGAACAAGATACAAAAGCTCAATCTTCGGGATGGCCTAGGAACCCCAAGTAAATGTTTCAAGAACTCTCAAGCATCTAAGGTTGGGGATGCTACGCATCCCACCTCTCTTCATCAACTATCGGTTAGCCTATGTTGAGCCTAAATTTTTATCCGTTCACATGATGTGTGCTATTCTTGGATTGCTATTTTTGTTTTGCTTGTTGTTTCAATAAAATACTCAGATATGAAAATCTTTATTGAGAGAGAGAGAGAGTCCTCATATAGCTGCGTAATTGTTTGACTACTCATTGATCTTTACTTATATGGTTTGGAGTTGTTTTGTCATTTATTCTCGTGTTTCACTTATATCCTTTGAGTAAATGGTTGAATGAATTGAATATCATAAATCTGAAATTATATATGTTTTATATGCTTACCCATGGGGTGTAATGACTTCACTTATAAGAAGTATAGGTGTAGGATCGAAAGTATGTCCAGAGGGGGGTGATTAGACTACTTGACCAAATAAAAGTTATGCCTACACCAAGTTGCAGGGTTGATCGTTTTTTGCATTTGATGGCAACTCAAGTACACCCTACACATGCAAGTCTAAGAGTATATAGCAGTGGAAAGTAACAACAAGCATGTATAGAAGGGATAGGGTAGGAAGATCAAACGTAGTTGTAGACACGATGATTTTTCCCGTGGTTCCGATAGGTGGCACTATCGTACATCCACGTTTGTGGAGTCTTCAACCCACGGAGCATAACGGTCGCGAGAGTCCACGGAGGGCTCCACCCAAAAGGGTCCACAAAGTAGCAACCTTGACTATTCCATAACGGCTTCCATCCACGAAGGACTAGCCTCACTATGGGTAGATCTTCACAAAGTAGGCGATCTCCTTGCCCTTACAAACTTCTTGGTTCACTCCACAACCCGAAGTAGGAGGCTCCCAAACGACACCTAACCAATCTAGGAGGCACCACCCTCCAAAAGGTAATAGGCTCGGTAATGATGATCAACTCCTTGCTCTTGTGCTTCAAGATGATAGACTCCTCAGCACCCAATCACTCTCTCATAGATTTGGCATGGTGGAAGATATGGGATTGGTGGAAAGCTACTTGGGGAGGCTAGAGAGCAAGATCCATATGATTGGAGTGGAATATCTTGACCTCAACACAAGGGTAGGTGGTTCTCTCTTAGAAAATATGATAGGATAGGTATGGAATAGTTCTGAGTGCTTCTCACTCGAGAAAGTGGTGGTGAATGGGTATATATAGGCATCCCCAAAAATCCAACCGTTACACACAAAATGACCAACTCGGTGACACCGATGTGTTAATCTCGGTGGTACTGAAGTGACCAAAAGGTGGAAAATTTTTAATCTCGGTGAGACCAATATAGGAAACTCGGTTGCAGCAATAAGGTGACCAACAGTTAGAATGACGCGATCCAACATTCTCGGTGGGACCGAAAATGTGAATTTACGTAACACAAAGTTGTCAACCTAAACTCGGTGTGTAACATCCCAAAATTCTATTTTGGAATGTTATGAAATACAGCTATGCATCATCATAACATTGTTTGAATGAAAAGAATTGTTGAAGTTTTTCGTCTAGATTTCTAAAAGACCACTTTCATTTTTCTACTTACTTATTTCCCCTACTTTGAAAACCCTTGGAATTATTCATAAAAAGAGAGGAGTAACATGACACTCCACACCAGGGGCATCTTTGCGAAATATTAGAACAATAGAACCAGGGGGTTATTTGAAAATTTATTGCAAAAGAATTTAAAATCAATTTAGGCATTTTCTGAAGAAAAAAAATTAAAAGTATTCATTTAGCCGTGGAAAAATGTTCATTTAATAGAATTTATTCCCCTGATCAATTATGTATATATATCTTCAAAATTTGGAAATGTTTTGACTACCTTAATGAGATTTTAATTCTCTGGAAAATAGAAAAGGAAACGAATTTAAACGTTTTAATTAGAAAACCGACCGGCCCACCAACCTTTACTCCCCGAGATCACTCCGGATCGGTCACCGACACGCTGACGCCGCCCTCTCCCTCACTGACGAGCGGACCCCACCGTCCGACAGCACCATCACAGCGCTCATCTCCCTCCTCGCGTCCCCCGACCTCACCGGAGATCCCTCCTCCCCGGATTTCGCTCCCCTTCCCCTCTCTCGACCCCGCGTCGCGCCTATATAAAGCTCTGCCCTCGCTGCTCTCCATTCCACCCCTGAAACCCCACTCCCCTAGCCAGAACATCGCCCCCGCACCTCACCGGAGTTCGGCACCCCACCGAAGCTCTCCGAGCTCGACGTCGTCGCCCCTGTTGTCCCTAGCCCCAACCGATGCCACCAATCGTCGCCGGAGCTTCGCCGCCATCGCTTGGACCCTTCGGATGTTGCCCTCAACCAATGCACCATCGTCTCCGACCACCTCCAACGTCCGGCCACCGTCGACCTCGCCGGAACCCCGACCTCCACCTCTGTAAGCCCCGCCCCCTCTCCGTAGCCGTTAGATCTAGGATCAACGGATCATATTAGAAAGATTAAAATGGTGAACCGTTTTCTTTTACGCTTCGGTCGTCCGCCGCAAACACCACACGCGTGCTCTTTTCGACCAATAGGAAGTCGCCACGTCACCCCTGTCTGATAGCTAAATAATTTTTCTTTTCTGTTTCTGTTCTAGAAAACATAATGTGTTCTGTTTTTATTTTTATTATATCTTTTAAAATGTTTAGAGTTTTTGCATGATTCTTTTTGCAACATGTCATAAATGTCATGTAGTTGCTGTTTGTAGTCTTAGTTTTCAAATTTGAATTTTAAAATTTGAATTTTGTTAAATTTGATCAAATCACTAAAACTTGAATAACTTGAGTTTAAAAACTTATTTTTGAGTGACTCTTTTTTCCACTGTTTCGTCTTGGTTAGGTTTATCATCCAGCACTGTCTGAGAATTTTTAGTAAATTTTAGATTAAGGTTTTTAGTAAAAACAGATTCTGTTTAGTTTCTTCTTAGTGTTTAATTGAATTGTTTTCATTTTAGTTTTAGTTGATTTTGTTCTAGTTTAACTTTTTATTTTAGTTTATTTAGTTCTGTTGTTAAACATTAGGTGAACTATTTTTTTATAAAAATATTTTATTTTGTTTTGTGCTCTAGTTTAAATAGGTAAACTTCGTTTCACCATGAGTATTGTTTAGAAAAAAAATGTTTTGTAGTAACCCTTTTTGCACAAAACTTTTAAAATGAAATACTTCCTATTTTCTAATAAATTTTTTGCATTTACTTTTCTATTATCTAATGGTTAGTTCATGAAAACAAATTTTGTTTTGTTATGTCTTAGTAGAAATTTTGACACCAAAATTTTTTAGAGTCTTCTACCTTGAGTGATTTTCCTTTTGATTGTGCTATTGTTTGTTGAAGTATTTGTTACCTTGCTGTTGTGTGAATTGTATGTAGTTATGCTTATTGTGTGCTTTGTTTGATTCGTTAGATCATCCGGAGTGCGAAGCTTGTTATCTATAGTCACTTGAGTACGAGGATCGTTAACAAGGCAAGTCACTTTGATCATGTTTACCCATGTTTTATTTGCATTAGTTCTACCATCTCCCCAATTGCACGCAAAGTAGGTAATTTGGAAACTTGGTTACTTGATGTAGTATCATGTGGTAGGCACCCTCAACCCTTTTGACACTTTGGCCCCGGGAAACGTTGTTTTAATTTTGCTATGCTGTTAGTAGACGGGGTTGGTTGTGTGATTCATGAGAGTTGTGAGATAATAATTACCAGACCTACTTGATGAACAAGACTTCAAGGCTCAAAGATTTCAATATACCTCTGGGTGGATGATGGTTGAACGGCACCCTGGAGAAACAAGTGGTTAGCCTAGGTGTTGCTGGAGAAGTGCCAGTATTCACGCAGAAAGGTCCACCCAGGCAAAGGAACAGAAACTATCTAGAACTCTCAACACAAAGTATTATAATGATGTGGGTATTAATGACAACTTGGGTATGAGAATTGGTTGGTGGAACCATCTCATTAATCAACTAACAATGTAGTAATAACTTTTGCTTTGCCCTCTCTTGTTGTAGGAAAAATTGGCTTCATGCAAAACTTACTACCCCTCCTGCCATATATGCATATAGAAGATATGATTATTTTACCCCCTTTTTGTGACATTGCCGGCATATTAAATATGCTGAGCTACACGGCTGCAACGTATCATGTTGCAGAGTATTTTTCCGACCAGGAGTAAGGATACGCTCTACGCTCGGTGAGATGCCCTTGGAGTCAGATGGACTCAACTACCTTTGAAGCTCCTGCAAGACTTTGGTTTAGTTTATCTCACGAGTTGGCCTTCAGCCACTTTATTGTAATAAAGAACTCGATATGAGATTTTCGATTAATAAAGCTGTGTGATTTCACTTTGATATATACATTGATGTACCGTGTGTGTACAAGCAAGATCTTGGGATGGTACGGAAACACCGGAGATTCGACCTTTCATGTCGGGTCGCTACAGAAATGTTATCAGAGCACACGCTGACCGTAGGACGTAACCTCTAGGATTGGAAAAGCCATAGGAATTTTTTCTTTTGTCTTTAAAATTCTTATCTTCTCATCTGTTCATTTTTGACTTCCCTCTAATTATTTCAACCTTTCTAGATGGCCACCTTCACCCCAGTTTTGTTCACGGAGTTTTGCCAGCCTGACGCGACGATGCCCTTTGGCAAAGAGATGGTGAAGATTGTCAGGGACGTAAGGATCGCTTTGCCAAGCATCACCGGGACTCCTATCATGTCCTTTTCACAAGACGGTTCCTACAGGATCGAGGTGCATATCCCCGGAAAGACCTTTGGAAATCGTAAAGAACCCATTGACTTCAAGTTTGTGGCACCCAGCTGGATTCTTGGGAGGGACATGGTGATTCACCGTGCCCTCGAACGTATTCAGGAGGAATATAGGGGTGGTCCCATTTCGCCAGGACTCAGCATTGTTTGTCGTAGGGATGCCAGTGGAAATATCATAAACACTCCCACTGAAGACTCCACCATTTCCTATATCCATACTTTGGAGACTCACATCAAGACCTTGGAGCTTCGGGTGCGCGCAGACACAAAGACGATCAAGAGGCTGATGAACCGCGAGCTTGACCTCGAGGCTGACCTACGGGAAGCCAAGTACGAGCATGAGCATGAAGTGAAGGATTTCTTGGAGAGGATCGAGAAGGTGAACACTCGCATTGCAACTCTAGAGGAACAACTGGACATGGGAGAAAATCTTCACCTAGAAGGAGACATGGCTCCCTTGATCAGCAACGGTGATGACTATGAGGAGAGCGCCACCAGAGGAGGCCACATTACCATGCAATTTTGAGGAGAAGTTTAGTCATGCCCCCATGTATCTTTAAATTTCATCGTTAAAACGTAGGTCGATGCCTAGTTTATTTGGAGTCTTGTATCTCGATGTTTGAAACTTGAGTTGAATAAATGAATGAGTGTTTGGTGTGATATGTATGTTGCATTGCATATGGGTAGTGAAAATTTTCCTTTAGGCCCTTGTTCTATTCTAATTCTCACCCCTCTGAAAACAGCATGATGCCTCCACGACGTGAGCCCGACTTCACCTTCCCGTCGGAACTCACACAACTTCTCCAGCAGCAGAATGCCCTAATGCAGCTGTTGATCCAGAACCAGACCAACAACCACAACAACCACCCTCCACCTCAGGGCGACAACCTCACCCGTTTTCTGAGGCTGAATCCAACAACTTTCTCTAGCAACACTGAGCCCATTGTGGCAGATGATTGGCTCCGCAAGATGGAGAGGGAACTCATCACCGCTGGATGCTCTAAGGCTGAAAAGGTGCGCTTTGCCGCCCATCAACTAGAGGGACCAGCAGCTTCATGGTGGGAGAACTACACCATCACATACCCCATTGCTGGTGTGACTTGGGAGCAGTTCAAGCTAGCTTTCCGCACCACTCATGTCTCAGCTGGAGCCATGAGTCTGAAGAAGCGTGAGTTTTGCAACTTACGCCAGGGGAACTGCTCCGTGGCCCAGTATGTGGATGAATTCAGCATGTTGGCTCGTTATGCACCAGGAGATATGGCCGATGATGCAGCCAAACAGGAGAAGTTCCTGGAAGGACTCAACGATGAGTTGAGCGTGCAGCTGATGGTGGTTACTTTCAACAACTACCAGGAGCTGGTAGACAAGGCCCTCATCTTGGAAGGGAAGTAGCAGCAAATTGAAAACCGCAAGAGGAAGTATGGACAGGGGAATTCCAACTCTGGAGCTCAATAGAAGCCCCGCTACTCCCCATACTCAGGGAATACCAGATCAGGGACCGGTAAGTATGAAGGACACACTCATCACGTGCACAACCATGGAGGCCACAACCATGGAGGAAATGGGAATAATCATCCCAACAATGGCAACTTCAAGAACGGCAATGGAAGTGGGAATGGCAACCAGCATCGTCCCGCTCCAGCTCGGAAGGATCTGAAGCATATCACCTCCTTCAAGTGCCAGAAGACAGGGCACTATGCCACTTAATGTCGCAGAACAAGCAAGGAAATGGAAACGACAACAACAACGACAACTCATCAGCTAAGAAGCCAAATCCTTTTCCCCGTGCTCAGGTGAACCACATTGATCTGGAAGAAGTCTATGATCAGCCCGAGACTATGGTTGGTAAGTTTTTATTGCATTCACGTCCAGTTATGGTACTTTTTAATTCTGGTGCAACTCATTCATTCATATCAAGGGTAGTTGTGGAAAAGTATGGTTTACCCACCAGAACCCTTAGTCAGCCGATTAAGGTCAATTCCCTAGGAGGTATGATGATGGCAGGGATAGGATGCCATGCATTGAAACTCCATATAGGAAACCATGTTTTTCCCACCGACCTCATCATCTTAGAATCCCAGGGATTGGATGTAATCCTAGGCATGGATTGGATGACCAAGTATGAAGGAAACCTTGATTGCCCCAGCAAGTCTATTTTTCTCACCACCATAGAGAACAAGAGGATTAAGTATGTATCCTGACACACACAGATGAGTGCTTGGTTAAATTCCCTCACAGGAGTGGTTCAAGAGGAAGTGCCAGTGGTACAAGACTTTCCAGATGTATTCCCGAAGGAATTACCAGGCATGCCACCAGATAGAGAGATTGAATTTCTGATAGAATTACTACCAGGAACAACCCCAATTTCCAAGAGACCATATCGGATGCCCGCAAATGATTTGGAAGAAATCAAGAAGCAGATTAAGGAGTTATTGGACAAAGGGTATATTCGCCCAAGTTCTTCACCTTGGGGAGCCCTAGTTCTTTTGGTGGAGAAGAAGGATAAAACCATGAGGATGGTAGTCGATTATCGTGCATTGAACGAGGTGACTATCAAGAACAAGTACCCTCTGCTGATGATTAATGACTTGTTCGATCAACTAGTGGGAGCCAAAGTATTCTCCAAGATCGATCTTCGATCAGGGTATCACCAATTGAAAATTCGTGAACAGGATATACCCAAAACAGCCTTCACCACAAGGTATGGCCTATATGAGTATACATTCATGTCTTTTGGTCTGACTAATGCTCCTGCCTACTTCATGAATATGATGAACAAAGTGTTTATGGAATATCTGGACAAGTTTGTCGTGGTGTTCATTGATGACATTTTGATATTCTCCAAGAGCGAGGAAGAGCACAAGGAACACTTGCGTTTAGTTCTAGAGAAGCTTAAAGAGAATTAGTTATATGCCAAGTTCAGTAAATGTGAATTGTGGCTGACGGAAGTCGGATTCCTTGGACATGTTATTTCTGGAGATGGAATAGCAGTGGACCCCGCTAAGGTTGAAGCAGTCCCCGAGTGGACATCACCCACCTCAGTTAACGAGATCCGCAGTTTTCTCGGACTTGCCGGATATTACCGGAGGTTCATTGAGAATTTCTCAAAGATTGCCAAACCCATGACAGAATTGTTGAAGAAAGAGTCTAAGTATATTTGTACTGAGGAATGTGAGGCCAGTTTCCAGGAGTTGAAGAGACGTTTGGTCATAGCCCTAGTGTTGCTTTTGCCAAATATTCGAAAGGACTTCCAGGTTTATTGTGATGCTTCGCGTTAAGGACTTGGAGGAGTACTCATGCAGGAGGGAAAATTTGTAGCCTATGCATCCAGACAGTTACGACCTCATGAGTTGAACAATGCCACCCATGATTTGGAACTAGCAGCCGTAGTGCACGCACTCAAGACCTGGAGACATTTCCTTATCAGAAATAGTTGTGATGTTTACACTGATCATAAAAGCCCGAAGTATATCTTCACACAGAAGGAGTTGAACCTCAGACAGTGGAGATGGCTAGAGTTAATCAAGGACTATGACATGAGACTGCATTACCATCCAGGAAAGGCAAATGTTGTAGCACATGCTTTGAGTCGGAAGAGTTATGTGAACACACTCATAGCAGGAGGATTACCCCAGGAGTTAGCCGATGATCTCAGAGAGCTCCGGCTAGAGATAGTTCCAAAAGGATATGTTGCCACACTAGAGATCCAGTCCACCTTGACCGAAAGAATTCATGAAGCCCAAATATCGGAGAAGGAGGTAGTTGAGATAAAGCAGAGAATGAAGGATGGAAAAGCTAAAGACTTTCGTGAAGATGAACAAGGTACTTTATGGTTTGAGAACCGAATCTATGTGCCCAATGACCCAGAGCTCAGGAGGTTGATACTTCAAGAAGGCCATGATTCACCCTACTCGATACACCCAGGCAACACCAAGGTGTACCTGGATTTGAAGGAAAGTTACTGGTGGACAGGTATGAAGAAGGATATTGTCGAACATGTTGCGGTATGTGATGTTTGTCAGCGAGTAAAGGCGAAACATCAGAAACCAGCAGGGTTACTCCAACCTTTGCCGATACCCGAGTGGAAATGGGATAAGCTTGGTATGGACTTCATCAAAGGATTACCCAGGACCCGTTCAGGTTATGATTCCATCTAGGTAGTGGTCGATCGCTTGACCAAGGTGGCTCATTTCATTCTAGTGAAGACCACCTATACCAGTGCTAAGTTAGCCAAGATATATATGACCAGGATCATATGTCTGCATGGAGTTCCAAGGAGTATCATGTCAGATAGAGGAACACAATTTACCTCAAAGTTTTGGCATCAGTTACACGAAACTTTGGGTACAAGGCTGGAATTCAGTACAACTTTTCATCCGCAGACCGACAGATAGACTGAGAGAGTTAACCAGATTCTTGAGGACATGTTGAGAGCTTGTGCGCTAGACTATGGATCTAGTTGGGAGGACAACTTACCTTAGCAGAGTTCTCGTACAACAACAGTTATCAGACAAGTCTAAAGATGGTCCCTTTTGAAGCTTTATACGGAAGGAGGTGCAGAACACCATTGATGTGGGATGGTGTTGGAGACCGAAAGCTTTTTGGTCCCGATCTTATCAGAGATTCTGAAGAAAAGGTCAAACTGATTCGAGACCGACTCAAGATAGCCCAATCCAGGCAGAAGAGCTATGCTGACAGCAAACGCAAGGAAGTGACGTATGAAGTGGGAGACCGAGCATACCTTCGTGTGTCCCCACTTCGAGGAATCAAGAGGTTTGGTGTTAAAGGACAGTTAGCACCCAGCTTCATAGGCCCCTACAAAATTCATGAACGTAGAGGCGAAGTTGCATACAGATTGGAATTGGCGGAAGCATTGTCCAGAGTTTATGATGTTTTCCATGGTTCTCAGCTGAAGAAATGCCATGCAGAGATGGTTGATATTCCTTTGAGAGACATAGTGCCCCTAGAGGCCATACAACTGGACAGTGATCTGACTTACGAGGAGAAGCCTGTCAGAATCTTTGAGACTACCAACAGAGTTACCCGTAGCAAGACCATCAATTTTTGTAAGGTTTTGTGGAGTCACCACACCGAGGAGGAAGCCACTTGGGAACACGAAGAAGATCTTCGTCGAGACTACCCTCACCTATTTTCTAGCCAACCCGAATCTCGAGGGCGAGATTCATCTTAAGGTGGGTAGGTTTGTAACATCCCAAAATTCTATTTTGGAATGTTATGAAGTACAACTATGCATCATCATCACATTGTTTGAATGAAATGAATTGTTGAAGTTTTTCTTCTGGATTTCTAAAAGGCCACTTTCATTTTTCTATTTACTTGTTTCCCCTACTTTGATAACCCTTGGAATTATTCATAAAAAGAGAGGAGTAACATGACACTCCACACTAAGGGCATCTTTGTGAAATATTAGAACAATAAAACCAGGGGGTTATTTGAAAATTTATTGCAAAAGAATTTAAAATCAATTTAGGCATTTTCTGAAAAAAAAATTTAAAGTATTCATTTGGCCGTGGAAAAATGTTCATTTAATAGCATTTATTCCCCTGATCAATTTGATATATATATCTTCAAATTTTGGAAATGTTTTGAATGCCTTAATGAGATTTTAATTCTCTGGAAAATAGAAAAGGAAACGAATTTAAAAGTTTTAATTAGAAAACCGGCCGGCCCACCGACGCGTTAATGCCGCCCTCTCCCTCACTGACGAGCGTACCCACCGTCCGACAACGCCATCACAGCGCTCATCTCCCTCCCCGCATCCCCCGACCTCGCCGATATCCCTCCTCCCTAGATCTCGCTCCCCTTCCCCTCTCTCGACCCCGCGCCGCACCTATATAAAGCTGTGCCCTCGCCACGCTCCATTCCACCCCCAAAACCCCACTCCCCTCGCTAGAACATCGCCCCTGCACCTCGCCGGAGTTCGGCACCCCACCAAAGCACTCCGAGCTCGACGCCATCGCCCTGTCGTCCGCAGCCCCAACCGACGCCACCAATCGTCGCCGGAGCTTCGTCGTCGTCGCCTGGACCCTTCGGTCGCCGCCCTCGACCACCGCACCATCGTCTCCGACCACCTTCAACATCCGGCCACCATCGACCTCGCCGGAACCCCGACCTCCACCTTTGTAAGCCCCGCCCCCTCTCCGTAGCCGTTAGATCTAGGTTCAACGGATCGGATTAGAAAGATTGAAATGGCGAACCGTTTTCTTTTACGCTTTGGTAGTCCGCAACAAACACCTCACACGCGCTCTTTTTGACCAATAGGAAGCCACCACGTCACCCCTGTCTGATAGCTAAATAATTTTTCTTTTCTGTTTTTGTTTTAGAAAACAGAATGTGTTCTGTTTTTATTTTTATTATATCTTTTAAAATATTTAGAGTTTTTCCATGATTCTTTTTGCAACAAGTCACAAATTTCATGTAGTTTCTGTATGTAGTCTTAGTTTTCAAATTTGAACTTTAAATTTGAATTTTGTTAAATTTGATCAAATCACTAAAACTTGAATAACTGGAGTTTAAAAACTTATTTTTGAGTGATTCTTTTTGCCACTGTTTTGTATTGGTTAGGTTTATCATCCAGCACTGTTTGAGAATTTTTAGTAAATTTTAGACTAAGGTTTTTAGTAAAAACAGATTCTGTTTAGTTTCTTCTTAGTGTTTAATTGAATTGTTTTCATTTTAGTTTTAGTTGATTTTGTTCTAGTTTAACTTTTTATTTTAGTTTATTTAGTTCTGTTGTTAAACATTAGGTGAACTATTTTTTTATAAAAATATTTTATTTTGTTTTGTGCTCTAGTTTAAATAGGTAAACTTTTTTTCACCATGAGTATTGTTTAGAAAAAAAATGTTTTGTAGTAACCCTTTTTGCACAAAACTTTTAAAATGAAATACTTCCTGTTTTCTAAGAAAAAAATTGCATTTACTTTTCTATTATCGAATGGTTAGTTGTGGAAAACAAATTTTGTTTTGTTATGTCTTAGTAGAAATTTTGACACCAAAAATTTTTAGTCTTCTACTTTGAGTGATTTTCCTTTTGATTGTGCTATTGTTTGTTGAAGTATTTGTTACCTTGCTGTTGTGTGAATTGTATGTAGTTATGCTTATTGTGTACTTTGTTTGATTCGTTAGATTATCCGGAGTGTGAAGCTTGTTATCTAGAGTCACTTGAGTACGAGGATCGTCAGCAAGGCAAGTCGCTTTGACCATGTTTACCCATGTTTTATTTGCATTAGTTCTACCATCTCCCCAACTGCATGCAAAGTAGATAATTTGGAAACTCGGTTACTTGATGTAGTATCATGTGGTAGGCACCCTCAACCCTTTTGAAACTTTGGCCCCAGGACACGTTGTTTTAATTTTGCTATGCTGTTAGTAGACGGGGTTGGTTGTGTGATTCATGAGAGTTGTGAGATAATAATTACAAGACCTACTTGATGAACAAGACTTCAAGGCTCCAAGATTTCAATATACCTCTGGGTGGATGATGGTTGAACAGCGCCCTGGAGAAGCCAGTGGTTAGCCTAGGTGTTGCTGGAGAAGTGCTAGTATTCACGCGGAAAGGTCCACCCAGGCACAAAGTGATGGATGGATGCTTCAAGACCCAAGGCTTACCTCCACAGCCACAAGCCATTATAGGCTCTGGCTTGGTTGGATATCATGGTGGCCATGGACAGGCGGTGCTACGATATGTAGAAGAGTGGTAGGAAAGGATGGGCACCGACAGAGTCTCAGGGAAACCCTTTAGAAGACCATGTTTTGGTCATCCGTTACTCAAACACCCTAAAGTGCGAGAAATTCAACGAAGGCGATCAAATCTTGTGGGGAACGTGTGCAAAACTCTGCAGAGTACCCAAACCTGATCGATTAGCCGTGTCCACGGTCATGGACAGTTTGAGCCAAAGGAACTAAAACTATTTGGAACTCTCAACACAAAGTATTCTAATGACGTGGGTATTAATGACAACTTGGGTATGAGTATTGGTTGGTGGAACCATCTCATTAATCAACCAACAATTTAGTAATAACTTTTGCTTTGCCCTCTCTTGTTGTTGGAAAAATTGGCTTTATGCAAAACTTACTACCCCACCTACCATATATGCATATAGAAGATATGATTATTTTACCCCCTTTTTGTGACATTGTCGGCATATTCAATATGCCGACCTACACGGCTGCAACGTATCATGTTGCAGAGTATTTTTCCGACCAGGAGTGAGGATATGCTCTACGCTCGCTGAGATGCCCTTGGAGTTAGATGGACTCAACTACCTTTGAAGCTTCCGCAAGACTTTGGTTTAGTTTATCTCATGAGTTGGCCTTCAGCCACTTTATTGTAATCTTTATTGTAATAAAGAACTCGGTATGAGATTTTCGATTAATAAAGCTGTGTGATTTCACTTTGATATATACATTGATGTACCATGTGTGTACCAGCATGATCTAGGGATGGTACGGAAACAATAGAGATTCGACCTTTCAGGTCGGGTCGCTACACGGTGGCACCAATATGGAATCGGTTGCACCGAAGTGGCTAGGGTTTGGCTGAGTCTGTCTTGCTTTCTAGAATCGGTGGCACCGGTATGGGAAAGTTGGTTGCACCGATTTTGAGTGTTAGGTATAGAACAAACTTTGGTGGGAGAGTTTGTGGATGTTTTTGGCGACTATCACTTGTGCACGCTTGATCATATTGTTGACCAACAGAACCTTACCCCTTTTTAATAGTATTGGCTTTCCTATGGACTCAACGTGATTTCTCACTAATGTAAAATGTAGAGTCCTCTTGCTTGAAGCTTGGCCATCCTATTTCCTTGCATCTCGGGGTATGTCCACAATCTTCTTTTGCCGAACCTATCATTGAACATTTCCTGAAATATACTTGGTGGAAACATTAGTTCAATGACTTATATGTTGTTATTAATTACCAAAACCACCAAGGGAGCAAATGTGCTTTCAATCTCCCCATTTTTGGTAATTGATGACAACATATAGATCAAAGCTTCGACATATGATAAAATCAATGAATATAATCTTCGCTTTGAGAGGTATGTGATAGGCAAGAGCTCCCCCTAAATTTGTGCATTATTTTGAATTTGCATTTGAATGCAAATGCACAATCGATTAGGTATGTGGGGCACTTCTTCCATGTCACATACAACTTGGTGGTGTGCGAGAATAATTAGAACGAATAACAACGCACAACACAATCAAGCAAAGGTGAATGATCATCTCATAAGCATTAAGATGATAGGAAATAGTTTCATCACATATAACAACGTATGATCACACATAAACACAAAAGTATCTCACATCAAACCAAAAGAACCAAATGTTTTGAAAAGCAACAAACACCAAAATGCTCTCTCGCTCAAAGCCTAAAGATCTATATACACTTCTCCCCCTTTGGCAACAAGTTACCAAAAAGTTCAAAGGCATACATCTAAAATTTCTTGGGCTGATCTCCTCCGGTTGTTGATGAAGGAGTCGAGAGAACAGCGTTGGCGAAGATCTCTGCAGATGTCATGGATGGAGTTGGAGTGCCAACTGGAGGAACTGAAGGAAATGGAGCAGGAACTATGCTGACAGTAGAAGGAGCTAATGAAGAGGGCCACAAGTCTGGTGTAGGCACTATGGCTGATCTAGTCTTAGTGGTGAACTGAGTGCCCGGCCTTAGAGGTGATTCATCCTCATCATCATCATCATCATCATCATCATCATCATCATCTGAAGTAGAAGAGATCCAAGGGATGTGCATGGAGTCAACATCCTTCTGAAGCTCTATGACTGTCTTAGTCAGCCTGTCCACCTTATCATTAAGGGTCTTGATCCTAGTTTCAAAGATCCTGACAAGACTGTTCTGGTTGTCCAGAATCCCCTTAATATCCTTCTACATGGCCTGAACTGATGATATCAACAAATCCATTTGCTCATTCCTGGATCTAGGGACTTGAGCACTAGTAGCTCTAACTGCCTCTGCTTCTGCCTGAGCTACAGCTAAAGTGGGATGATCAACATCCATCACCACAATATTGTCCTCGAGATCTGGCTGTAGGGGTAAATGTGGATGATCTAGAGAAAAAATGTGCTTCTCCAACTTTGAATTGATAAGCATCTGGATGTAAGGTGCATAACAGCAAGAGCGCTTCTGGTCAGCAACAACCCTCTTGATTGTCTCAACAATCAGATCCATGACTCTGATCCTGGTGTGTCTCTCAAGGTGGATCAACATATTGATGGAGTGGCCTCGGATCATCTTGTCATCTCCTGACTTGGGTATCAAAGTATGCCTTAGAATGGTGTTCACTATGCGGAGGCCAGCCTGAAGAAAGTAGATAGATCCTAGCCTATGAGACTTCACATTTGCAGTAGGGATCTCCTTGTACATATTAGCCATAGCATTGTGGCTCGCCTTGGATTCTGAGTATACATCCAAGTCACCATCCCGTGCTTCAGGAACTCCTAAGATAGCAGCCCATTCTTCAATAGTTGATTCATACCTTGCACCTTCAGTCATCCATACAATTCTACCATCTCCATAGAAATGTGCAGTGGAGTAGAATTTCATGATCATCTCATCGTTCCAAGCAGTGAATTCTCTGCCAACAAACTCATCCAAACCTATGCAGTGAAAATTGTCATGGACACTTGGAAAGTAGTCCTCATTCTCCTTAATGAATTTCCAGTCAACACACCACATGTCACTGGCAGCTGGACTCTTGTCAAAGAGCACAGTCTCATAGAAATCCCGTTGCTCCTTGGTATAAAATCTGTAGTCCACAGCTGTCTTCTTCCTCTGGGCATAAGGATGTATAGCTCTCCAAGCTCTCAATCCTGAATCCTTCCTCTTCATCATATCCTTAGCTAGTGGGTAGCTGGCATTGTATACTGGAAGATGTGGTCTGAGCTTCATCAAAGTTGTCAAGTCAACATCCTCTTCAGCTCTGGAAGCAGTCCCTTTGTTCTTCTCAGAAGATGGAATCTGCCTAGATGTCCTCTTAGGCTTCTCAGCGGCAGCCTTCTTGGATGTGCTAGACTTTAGCATAGCATCATCCATGAGCTTCTTCTACTTTTTCTTGTGAGGGGCCTTCTCAACATGCTCTTCCTCCTCTTCAGCGTCAGCACCAGCAGCTTCTTCAGGATCCTCATACATGGAGGTTTTTCTGCCAATAACAAGAATAACCCTCTTTCTAGCTTTCTTCTCTCCTTCCTTCTTAGGCATAGCTTTCTTGGGGACGTCAACTGAGATAGTTGCTCTGGTAGTGTCATGAGCCTTGAATGTTGAAGCAGGAGCATAGATCTTGCTGACAACCCTCCTGGAAGAAGTGGCTTCAGTAGCAGACTTCTTAGCAGCTTTCTCTTGATTCTTAGCAAGAATCTCTTCAGGGATAAAGTTTGAATATTCTTCATCTGAGTTCAGCTTCTTTCTGGTCCTTGTAGCAGCTTTGGGGAACCCATGGGAGCTGGGGGTGACTGGATCTAAAAATGGGCTGGACTCTGGGCTTGTGCCTGAACTCATGTCTGCACCTTGCTCTGACATGTTGTGACTGTCCTCTACATCTGACATACTGACCCTATGAATGGAATATAGATGAGCAGAAGTAGATGAGTCATCACAAAATTATCAGCTAGTTTTTGAAATTTTGAACAAAGGATTTTCAAAGTTCTGCATTCTGTTAGAAACAAATTGGTAAGGCCAAAGCAAAAGTTTTAGTGACACCGAGACTGGTTGTCCCTCTTAACACAAACTTGGCACCCTTTTCGATGAGACTGAGAAGGAATGCTTGGTTTCATCGAGACAGTTCTCAGCACACAGAAACGAAAATCGGTGGTACCAATTTTCTGGATTTGGTTCTACCGAGTTGCATCGGGCGGAAGGCAAAACCATAGAAATCAATGGTTAGCTAGCCTATGGGGATTTAATGTGGATAGGAATAAGTGCCATGAGTGGCTTATAGAGAAAGTCAAGTCCAAGGTGCAAGAATCAGAAGGGAGAGCACAAGGGATGTCGAATCTGTACCCTAACTTGGTGCGGATCCGCTACGGCGGTGACGATGGATCAGATTTCGTCGACGGCGGTGATTCCAGCGGCGGAGGAGCGCAGGAAGACAAGGGTGACGACCAGGGTTCTCGAGGCGTCCACTTAGGTTTCTTAGGCACGACATTTGAAGATAGAAATTTCAAAGCGTCAGGGTCCACAGAATATATACCCTCCACTGTCGGTGATACTGATTTTATGTTTTCGGTGTCACCGAGTTCCACAACTGTCAGCTGACAGGGAAACTCGGTGTAACCGAGAATATGAAATTGGCAGTGCCGAGATTGAAAACCAGATCAACCCTAGGCATTCGGTGAGACCGAGATTGTGGGGTTGGTTTCACCGAGATGCACTTGGGAGGTTTAGTGGTTAGTCCTGGTCGATACGGAACTCCGAGTGCTCCACACACAGAGGGATCGAAAAGCACATGTTCAAATTTTGTGATGCAGCATGAATGGAATATGAGGTGAGAAAGCATAGATAGCAAAAGAGTGGTCCTAGGAATTTGTGTCCATACAATTGGCAAAAGAGAAAATCATTAACCAAATAGCAACAATTGGATGTCCTCAAATGACAAAATAAATGCAGACCAACATGCTCACACAATAAGATGTCAAAAGAAATCATGACAAACATGCACAAACACACTAGCATCTAAGAATCACTTGGGCAATGACAAAGTCATCTATATATGAGTATTTGACTTAGGAGCCAAGTAAGAGTACTACATCATAGGTCATACTCATCGTTTAAGGACAAGCGGGGTTACCACCTTTACATAAAGCATTTAATGTTGTCACATACTAAGAGATGCTTTGACTCAAGTCTTAGAGTAAAGCTCCCCCTTAATGTGACATCCCCCCATAAGAGGGATAAACTAACCATGGGTTTTGTCTATGAAGACTTCATGTTGGTGAGGTAGTTGTGGATGCTCAATGTTTATGAAGATCACCAAGAGTTGGGAGCATCCTTGTTGTTTCCTTACTCCTCTCACCTACATGGGTTACTCCCAACACACAAGAGACAAATACAAGGATATCTATGGACATGGAGTGCATATCATATGTTATGATGTCCATTTATTAGTTGATTACCTTATCCCTTGCTTACCTTTGAGGGACTGTGTGACTCCTTGAACTATTGCATTGAGTTGATGTTGAGTGCAAAAAGGTTCTTGCCAATAATGAATGTGACTGAATTTCATTGGCAGAGTCACCCCTCAAGAACTTACTAGTTCTTCTTCTTGGGGACCCACATCATGTTGATGGGGATCCTAGGTGTTGAATTAACCTTTGTAGTAGTTGAGCTTGAAGTATCCTTGGGAACCCACTCCACCAAAGCTAGGGGTTCATCTTCATATGAGTCAATGTCCTCTTGAAGCTTGTTCTTGCCCTTGAGCTTGTGGTCTTGTGGTGGAAGATCATCTTGGGTGTTTGTCCCCTTGGGAAGAGTATTTTCATACTTCTCCTTTTGAGGAACAAACTTGGGCTTGGGATATTGTCCTTCTTCCCACTTAATTCCATTAGCGTTGAAGTAGCCAACACCACGATTCTTCCGGTATCCTCCGTGCTTGCGTACAATTTCCTCAAATTGCTTAAATCCGTCAAGACTCTTGTAGATACCTTTTTCTATAGTTCCTTTCAATAAAGCATTTTATTTCTCAAGTGTAACTTTGCTAAGAGAATCATCATTAGTGGAATCAATAGAACTACGAGAAGCAACATCATTGGGTTTAGGATTTTTATTGTTGCTACTAGATGAAGAACCTTTCTTGCCTTTGTTACTAGATTGCTTAGTTTAACTTGAGGCATGAAAGTAGACAAAAGTAGTCGTTTGGCTAGATAAGATGAAGTCTTTTTTCAGAAATCGTCATTGATAGCTTTGAGAAACTCATGCTCTTGCTCCAAGTTGAGCTTCTCGAGGTGTAGCTTCTCATGAGTTCTCACAAGCTCTCTATGATCTTCGAGAGTACATTCATGAGCTAAATTAAGAGTGTTTAGTTCTGTAGTTAGTTGTTCTATTTTTGTCTTATCATCATGAAATGACTCATCTTGACTAGCATGAGAATTATCAAGTTCATTTTGATCAACATCGCTGGTCTTATCAGAAAGCAAGTCATCATCACAAAGCAAATCATCTTCATCACTATCAAAATCAAGATACTCGGGGTGTGATACCTTGGGGACTTTAGCCATGAAGGAACTTCCACTCCCTTCATTTGGTGAATCAAATAGATCATAGGAGTTGGTAGTCACTAGAGCAATTCCGGCAACACCATCATCTTGACTATAGTCGGAGTCGGAGTGATAGCTTCTCTCAGAGTTGTTGACGGAGTCAGAGCCGGAAATCCATTCACCAACATGAGCTTGTTGTTTTCTTCTTGTGTAGCTCTTGGTGTACTTGTCCTTATTCTCCGAATCTCTAGTTCTCCTTGAGTGTCTTCATTCGTAATGATCATCTCTACTCCTTCTCTCTCTATGTGGTGATTCATTGCTTGAGCTTCGTCTTCGAGGTGACTCTTCTCTTCTTTTGTAGGGAGCCGTGCACTCATTTGAGTAATGTCCGGGCTTCCGACAATTGTAGCAATTGCAGTTATGACTTGACGAACGCTTCTCTTCATATCTTGAGTTAGAGTTTCTTTCTTTGCCTCTATTCTTGTAGAACTTGTTGAATTTCTTGACCGTGAGGCTTATTTCTTCATTGGTGACAAGGTTTTTGCTTGAAGTTGTAGTAGCATCACTTGTGGCTTTGTAAGCACTGCTAGACTTGTGATGAAGTTCTTCCTTATCTTTGAGTGTCATCTCATGAGCAACAATCCTTCTAATGACTTCCGTAGGCTTGAGATCTTTGTAGTTTTCCATCATTTGGATCAATGTGCACACGGTGTCATATCTCTCATCCAAAGCTCGAAGTATATTCTTGATGATGAATTTGTCGGTCATTTCTTCGCTTCCTAAGCCGGCAATCTCATTTGTGATGAGAGCTAGCCTAGAGTACATCTCTGTGACCCCTTCACCATCCTTCATCTTGAACTTGTCAAGCGGACCTTGAAGAACATCTAACTTGGATTCTCTCACGGACTCGGTTCCTTCCTGCATATCAACCAAAGTATCCCAAATCTCTTTTGCATTCTCAAGACGGATGATTTTATTGAATTCTTCTGGGCATAAGCAGTTGAAGAAAATGTTGCATGCTTGACCATTGAGTTGCAACATCTTCAACTCATCTGCTGTCGCTTCACGATTTGGTTCCCGTCCATCCGCAAAGAACTCACCTTGCAAGCCAACAGGAACAACAGCCCAAACGGCAGGGTTATGACCAAGAATATGCATTTTCATTTTGTGCTTCCAACTAGCAAAATTAGTGCCATCAAAGTACGGGCCTCTATGGTGATAAATTCCCTCACTAGACGCCATACTCTCCTAGGTTGTGAGACCTAAGCAATGGGGACCAAAGCTCTGATACCACTTGTAGGACCGAAAGTATGTCTAGAGGGGGGGGGGTGATTAGACTACTTGACCAAATAAAAGTTTTGCCTACACCAAATTTTAGGGTTGACAATTTTTAGGATTTCATGGAAAGTCAAGTACACCCTACACATGCAAGTCTAAGAGTATATAGCAGCGGAAAGTAACAACAAGCATGTATAGAAGGGATAGTGTAGGAAGATCAAACGCAGTTGTAGACACGATGATTTTTCCCATGGTTCTGATAGGTGGCGCTATCATACATCCATGTTTATGGTGTCTTCAACCCACAGAGGGTAACGGTCATGAGAGTCCATGGAGGGCTCCACCCAAAAGGGTCCATGAAGTAGCAACCTTGACTATTCCATAACGGCTTCCGTCCATGAAGGACTAGCCCCACTATGGGTAGATCTTCACGAATTAGGAGATCTCCTTGACCTTACAAACTTCTTGGTTCACTCCACAACACGAAGTAGGAGGCTCCCAAGCGACACCTAACCAATCTAGGAGCCACCACCCTCCAAAAGGTAATAGGCTCGGTAATGACGATGAACTCCTTGCTCTTGTTCTTCAAGATGATAGACTCCTCATCACCCAATCTCTCTCACACAGATTTGGCAGAGTGGAAGAGATGGGATTGGTGGAAAGCTACTTCGGAAGGCTAGACATCAAGATCCATATGATTGGAGTGGAATATGTTGACCTCAACACAAGGGTAGGTGGTTCTCTCTCACAAAATTTGATACGATATGTATGGAATAGTTCTGAGTGCTTCTCACACGAGTAAGTGGTGGTGAAGGGGTATATATAGGCATCCCCAAAAATCTAGCCGTTACAAACAAAATGACCAACTCGGTGACACCGATGTGTTAATCTCAGTGGTACCGAAGTGACCAAAAGGTGGCAATTTTGAATGTTGGTGAGACAGATATAGGAAACTCTGTTGCACCGATAAGGTGACCAACAGTCAGATTTCCAATCTCGATGACGCCGATCCAACATTCTCGATGGGACCGAAAATTTGAATTTGCATAACAGAAAGTAGGCAACCTAAACTCGGTGGCACCGGTATGGAATCGGTTGTATCGAAGTGGCTAGGGTCTGGCTGAGTCTGTCTAGGTTCTGGAATCGGTGGCACCGATTTTGATTGTTAGGTATAGAACAAACTGTGGGAGAGTTTGTGGATGTTTTTGGCAACTATCACTTGTGCACGTTTGAGCATATTGTTCACCAACAAAACCTTACCCCCTTTTAATAGTATTGGCTTTCCTATGGACTCAAAGTGATTTCTCACAAATGTAAAATGTAGATTCATCTTGCTTGAAGCTTGGCCAACCTATTTCCTTGCATCTTGGGGTATGTCCACAATCTCCTTTTGCCAAACCTATCATTCAACATTTCCTAAAATATACTTGGTGGAAACATTAGTTCAATGACTTATATGTCGTTATTAGTTACCAAAACCACCAAGGGAGCAAATCTGCTTTCTATAGATGGTAAAATTTATTGAAAGTTAGCAATACCGCATTGGTCACTTGGACAATTCATAAAAGAATATTCAAGGAAGAGAGATTTCACATATAAATATACTATCTTGGACATCTTCCATGATTGTAATCCCCATTCATTATTTTCAAACTTGAGAAAATTAGTTGAAGTTGGACAAGGAATACAAAGTAATGAGTTATGCTTGGGTATATTTGTATAGTAGTTATATTGTTTTGGATCCTCCAACATGTGGTGCTTGCTTCCACCTCATACTAGCCAAAACTTCTGCACCAAGTAGAAATACTACTTGTGCATCCAAACACTCTTAAACCAGTTTTGCCATGAGAGTCCACTATACCTACCTATGTATTGAATAAGATCCTTCAAGTAAGTTGTCATCGGCGCAAAAAGCAATAAAAATTTCTCCAAAATATGTAAGATCTTTTATTGTAAGGGAAAATAAGCGTTGTACGAACTTGAGATCGTAAATAAATAAAAGCGATGGAATGCATAATAAAGGTTGCTATCACAAAGGGCAGTACAACGTGACGTTCCTTTGCATTAAGAGTTTGCACATCCAAAAACAAAAGGCGCATGACAACCTCTGCTTCTCTCTGCAAAGGGCCTATCTTTTAGTTTCTAGTACTTACCTTTATACAAGAGTCATGGTGATCTACACCACTTCCTATATTTCACCTTTTTCTCTTGGCAAGCATCATGTGATGGGGAAAGATCCAAGCATATATGTCCATCCAAAAATATTTGATCATGAATTATTACTGTTGACAATTATCTATATGATAAATAAGTTGGGAGGTGAAACTCTAAGCCCCTATCTTTCTCTGTGTTCGACGGATGCCATTTGCTCTAAAAATATGCTTTGAGAGTTAGCAATCATGGAAGATTATTTGATAGTTGAGTATGTGGAATTTTTTCTAAATCAAAGCTCTTACATAGACCCTTCCTAAAAATAGGATGAATTGCAATTGTTTGGTGACTGAAAGCATAGTTTGTTAGTTTTCAACAAAATTTATGGTCTATACTTTAACATGTGAATAGCTTGTTACTTCATCATGAGAAGTTTTATGAGATGAGCTACTATTTCTATTATATAATGACGCTAGAACAAGTGTTTGGAATTATCATTGATCAAAGTTGTACACTTGCTAGCATTCACACTTCATAAATTATTTCTTTTATCATTTACCTACCCGAGGACGAGCAGGAATTAAGCTTGGGGATGCTAATACGTCTCCAACGTATCTATAATTTATGAAGTATTCATGCCATGTTTACAATAATTCAATATGATTTTGGTATGATTTTATTAGAACTAACCCAGTCTGACGATGTTTTCACCAGAACTACCGTGGTGTCGTTTTTTGTGCAGAAATAAAAGTTCTCGGAATGGGCTTAAAATTTAGTATGATTTTTTGTGGACCAAAAGAGTACCCGGAAGCATTGGAGCTGCTCCAGGAACCATGAGGAGACGACAAGCCTGCCAGGCGCGACCACCCCCCTGGCTGCTCCTAGCAGGATTGCCACCGCCTTGTGGCCCCCCTTGACATGAGATCGACGCCAAAAATTACTATGAATAAAGAAACCTCCAAAAAGAAACCTAGATCTAGAGTTTCGCGCCCCAAGCCTCTAGATCCATGAAAAACCAATCGGCAGCCCGGTCCGGCACCCTGCCATAGGGGGAAACCATCATCGGAGGCCACCTTCATCATCCTGGCGGTCTCCATGATGAGGAGGGAGTAGTTCACCCTTAGGGATGAGGGTATGTGTTAGTAGCTATGTGTTTGATCTCTTTCTCTCTCTTTTGTTCTTTAGATGGCACGATCTTGATGTACCACGAGCTTTATTGATATAGATGAATCATATGAAGCTTTCCCCTCTCTATCTTCTTTTGATGAATTGAGTTTTCTCTTTGAAGTTTTCTTATAGGATTGAGTCTTTCAGGATTTGAGAACTTGATGTATGTCTTTCCATGGGATATCCATGGTGAAAATGGGATGTTCTATTGATCCACTTGATGTATGTTTTGGTGATCAACATCCGGGTATCGTGACCTTGGGAATCTATGCATAGGGGTTGGCACACATTTTTGTCTTTACTTTCCGGTAGAAACTTCGGGGCACTCTTTGAAGTTGTGTTGGATTGAACATGATGAATCTGAAATTGTGTGATGCATATCTTATAATCAAACCCATGGATACTTGTGGTGACATTGGAGTATCTAGGTGACATTAGGGTTTTTGTTGATGTGTATCTTAAGGTGTTATTTTAGTACATAGGGCTGTTGGTGACACTTATAGGGATAGCTCATAAGATTGATCGGAAAAGATAACTCTTAGGTGGTTTCGTACCCTACAATAATTTCTTCGCTATTTGTGACTTTGGAGTGAACTCTTTGTCGCACGAGAGGTATTTACAAATGATTCAACTATGTCATTATTGTTGAGAGAGATTGCACTAGTGAAAGTATGAACCCTAGGCCTTGTTTTCAAGCATTACAATACCGTTTGTGCTCAATTTTGTTACTTGTTACCTTGCGGGTTTTTTAGATTACAAAAACCTATATCTACCATCCATATTGCACTTTTATCACCATCTCTTTGCCAAACTAGTGCACCTATACAATTTGCCATTGTATTGCGTGTGTTGGGGACACAAGAGACTCTTTGTTATTTGGTTGGAGGGTTGTTTGAGAGAGACCATCTTGATCCTACACTTTCCACGAATTGATAAACCTTAGGTCATCCACTTGAGGGAAAATTGCCATTGTCCTACAAAAATCTGCGCTTGGAGGCCCAACACAAGTCTACAAGAAGAAGGTTGTGTAGTAGACATGAGGCTTGAGCAAGGTTATTGAGATGCCGGCCACGTCCCTTCGTGAGCCACAACCGAAAGGCAAGGTGGCCACCGTTGGGGAAGACATGGCCTCTTCGATCGTGGCCCTCCATGGTGACCTCCTCACCCCTCCGGGCAGTAGCGCCACACCGGGGCTCGTCATAGAGCACCCCTCTTGCCTGTTGTGCACAGCCAAGACCTCACCGAAGAGAAGCGGGGGGCGTTTTGACTAGCGCTGAATTTGAGAAGAAGAGGAAGCGAGTCGCGCGCGAGGAGTAACTAACCTTCCTCACCTCCGGTTGATTATGAATTGTGCATGTGCTCATGGCCCTTCTCCTCTCTATGGCCAGGTTCGAGGACGTGTCGAATAGGAAGACGACGAGTGCTCAGCCAAAGGAGCCCCTGTCCTGGGAGCGCCGTCAGCCTCGACACCTGGTCGCAGCGGGCATGGAAGCGCGCCTCGCCAACCCAATGTTTCGCTTGGGAGATTGGTCGCCGGGGGCACAAAGGCTCACAAGGCGGCGCTCCATGCCGCGGACATGGCGACCCCAACGCCGGTGGAGGGGGAGACTTCCCTACCACTTCTTGTGGAATCCGTTCCTGAGGAAACAGTGATGCAGCCTCAGGAGGAGACAACCCCCATGGGCCAGTTGGCTATGAAGTCATCTGCCCTCACCGTGCCTAAGGAGAACGTAGAGCCTCCAGCGCCCCAAGTCATCCACGCTGCTGCTCCCTTGGTCGTGGCGCCCGCTGATGCATGGGTGTTGCCTCCTGGTCAGACTCTCGTGCTCGCGCGCTGCGGTCCTCTGATCAGGCCCAGGGCCTTGGATGAGGCGTACACTGTGCTCGGCCATCTCTGGGCCTACCTCCAAGATGCGCCTGGGACTCGTTTTTGGGTGGCTCTAGGCTGAGGCGGCCACCAAGATAGCCTAGGGCTGGGCGGAGGCCGCCATCGCAGAGAGCAAGAAGGAGGCCGCCGAAGCCAGGGTGTCCCGAGACGCGACGCTGGCCGACACAATGTCTGCTACGAAGCGCTGTGGCGAGGTAGAGGCCAATCTGAAGGCCTCTCAGGAGAAGCAAGCCATGCATGCACAACGACTCCACGAGAAGGAGGAGGACCTGAAGGACCGCGAGGCAAAGCTTGCAGACCGCAACTCCGCGCTGTCCTAGGTGGCTACTGACCAAGCCGGGGAAAGCAAGCGACTGGCCAAGCTGAAGGAGGAGGTGGTAGAAACCAGGATGTCCCAAGCCCGGTGCATCTCTGAGACGATGGCCTAGCTGGATGCCAGTGAGAAGACCCTTGTTGTTGCCAAGAAGCAGGGGGTCGCAAAGAACGATGCCTTCCCCTGCCTCGAAATCAATCTTCACGAGGCGCTACGCTCCATTTGCAAGGGAGAATCTAGGGAGCCCTTGGCGGGTCCGGAGGGTAGCTACGCAAAGGTTCTCCTCCAAGATTGTTGAGGTGCTCGAAGGCGCTGCCGTCAGGTTGGACACCATCTTGGAGGATGAGTGTCGCGACCTTCTCGCCATGGCCATGATGCGTGTCTTTAGCCAGCTCTACCTCTGCGAGCCCAGCTTTGGCTTCAACGCGGTTATCATCTCGGTTGCCCCTGAGTCCCGCGCCGCTGCGTAAGCCGACGTGAAGGATTCTGTGGACGCATTGGTGGAGAACTTCACGTAAGTCCCTACCGCCAGGCCCATGGCCGCAGACGCAAGCGATGGTGACGATGATGGGAGCAATGTTGACGACGAGCTTGTCGTGGCTGGGACAGTCTGCGATGATGGCCATGGCGATGGTGGCCCCTCTTCCTAGATTTTAACCTGCAATATTTACCGTGCCTCACGGAGGCGTAAGACTTGTCTGAATTTGCAAAACATTCAATGCTTGTAATAATTTTTTGAATTTCGTGATTTCTTTCGTGCTCTATTTCCTTACTACTTGCCTTTGTGCTCTACGTCGGCAGGGCCCAATCCCGTGCATACCTCGAACAGCGTTGGGGCGTCTAGATCGCCAGGACGAGACAAAGGGGCGAGGGGCTACGTGACTAGTGAGGCCCCTGTGCTGTGATGCTCAGGGGTCCCCCTTGACGTGCAAGCAACACTCATGAAGGAAACATGGTGAAGACAAGGTTCATTTGGAGCAGCTTAGTGATCTGTCTTAGAAGGGCCCAATCCCGCGCATACCTCGATAGCCGTTGGGGCATCCGGATCGCCGGGACGATACCGACGGGCGAGGGGCTACGTGAATAGTGAGACCCCTGACTCGCAATGCTCAAGGGTCCTCCTTGACATGGGAGCAGCGCTCGTGAGGTGAATTCCTACTTTTCCTTGCCAGCTTTTGCCTGGGAGGGGCACGATAAGACCAGGTACCAGAACCTAGTGAGGTGGCTCACGCCAGGTCTGACCTGAGTGTAGCCCCTGGCCAGCCCCCTTGCGCGTGCATCCTAGGGGAATGCTGCGTGAGGGGGTCGTGCGAAGACCCAAGAGGCCATCTTGAGGTTAGTGCAACCTCTAAAGCACCCTCAGTTTTTTATCCCCCAGAATGGAGCGTGGGGCTTCCACTGGGCGTGGGCATAGCTGCTGAGCGACAGTGTTATCCGCCAACGCAGAGTATGGGGCTTCCACTTGGACATGGGAATGGAGCTCTTTGTTAGAGTCTCCGGGCATGTACAACCCAATTTGTTCGTACGTTTGATTAGCAGAGCAAAACTGGAGGAGGTGTATATCGACACCCGTGAGCGAGCACGGGAGTCACGAGGCCCTACCTCAAAGGCGGGTTGTGCCTAAATGTCTACAGCATGAGGCACGCTTGCAAAACCTGTGAGATGGGGGTAACCTAAGTTGAATAAATCTCCGGAGGCCATCGGATGAGATGGCCAAACACCAACGAGCCCAGGAGGTGACGTGAATGGGGCTAAGCCACCATACAAAGCTCAGCCGTTTGGTTTATCGACACTGTAGGGATGGACCCGAGCACAGACGTCGTGCCTAGTGCTCACATGAGGACAATGTAACACCCCGTTATGCCTGCCGGGATCTAGACTGGCCCTACAGACCAACACTAGTCTTTCCTGCGCACTTTGTCCTCACTCGTGCGCACTCGGGACCAACTTCCTGGTCGGTCACCCATCCTAGAATTGCTCCAAGCCAAGCACGCTTAACTTTGGAGTTCTTTTCGAGTGGGCTTCCGAAAAAGAAGGAATTCCTTGTTGATATGAGTAGTCTATCATTCCTATTAAGCCAGGCTCTCACAGACAAGCACCAAGGACCCTGAGGAGGTGACGTGCAAGGGACTGGCCCGTGAGACAGAGCTCGGCCGCTTGGATTTACCAATGCTTCAAGAACGGACCCGAGCACAGATGTCATGCAAGCCCTTAATCATGAGGCAATCGAGGGCAGGGTTGTTAGGGCCTTGCGACATTCATGGTGATGAAGCACAACAACTACGAGGGCAGCCCCTAACAACTTGAGGATGATGCAGCCCAAGGGGCACCCTCAATTGAACAAACCAAAAACTTAGGTGGCAACGGCGCTGCTGAAGCGTTGGGGTAGTTGTCAAAGCTTGATCCTCACGAGCCAGAGGGCTCCGAAGGCTCGAGGGGCCCATGAGGCCCAGGGGGCTCGCAAGGGTCTGGCAACTCCTGAAGGACCACGCGGCATCGGGCCTCATGAGACGAGTGCACGGTTTGCATGTGGCACCGGTACGCAGCATCCGCGTTCACGAGGCCAAAGAGCACGTGGACATAGTTGCACGGGTAGCCCCCACTGCGTCTGACACACGATGGCCAAAAGAGGCCCAGTGTTGCAGCCTTGTTGAGGCCCGGGATGTTGACGCATACATGCAAGCTGCCATCAGGGATGGTAGCCGCAACGGATGGCATAGGGCGATGCTCGCCACACATGCCTCTGCCTCCTGAAGCTCCTCGATCGCGTTGGTGATGAACTCCCGTGCTCTTGGAGCCTCGCCCCTTGCTCCTTGTTTGTGGGGGAACACATTAAAACACACCTTCAAGTGGTGCCCGAGCACCTCCCTCGTCACATCGGTCAGGTCGGAAGCTCTCTAGGTGGAAGCCCCCGAGCCTGTCCTGCGGGAGGCACTGGACGCGCCTTCCTACGCGAGAGGGAGAGGCACCCCAACAGTGGACGCGGGGCCTGAGATGCCATCCATAGGGGTCCCAGTCCCCTGGCCGCTCATGGGGAGGTGTTGCTTCTTCTTCTTGCGGGTGTCCTCAGGAGGCAAGATGTCGCCCTCGTCGTCAGAGTTTTCGGCCGCCGCGGCCTGGTAGGCGCGTTCGAGGGAGCAGACAGCATCCTTCTCCTCGCACGTGATTATTATAATGCCATTGCACCCTGGCATCTTGAGGAAGTTGTAGCCATGGTGAATTGATGCCATGAACTTGGTGAGAGCAGGGTACCCGACCATGATGTTGTACCGGAGGCCGATGTGGGCGACGTGCAAGTCGATGAGCTCGGTGTGGTAGTTATCGCACTTGCCGAAGGTCACTAGGAGGCGCACCTGACCTAGGTGTATGGTGGAGCCATTGGTCACTCCTGAGAAGGGCTTGGTCGGCATGAGCTGATCATAGGGCACCTGAAGCATCTCGAATGTCTCGACAGAGAGGACATTGAGTCCAGCGCAACCGTGGATGAGGATCTTGGTGAAAAGGACGTTGTTGATGGTGGGTGTGCAAATCAAGGGGAGCGCGCCTGTGGCGGTCAAGCACTTGAGGTGATCCTTGGAGTCGAATGTAATGGCACACTTTGACCACTTGAGGGGACGCACGACCTCGAGCCTCGAGAGGGCTGTGTTCACCTCGCGAGAGAACAACTTGAAGATGTGGTTGGAGGCTGGGGCCTGAGCACCACCCAAGATGCAGGCGATCGCACAGGGCTCCTGGAACTCCCCATCACATCATCTTGCCTGTTATCGTCATTTCTCCATAGTGGTGGCGGCAACAGAGGAAGGCCGGCCTTGCCCTAAGGACGGGCCTCCCGGTATGGTCGCGTTAGGGTCCGTCGTGAGGTTCGTCACGCTAGCGGTCCTTGTGAGGCTAGTTGCGCCAGTCCTGACGTGGGTCATGGTTTTCCCGGCGGCCTCTGTTGCGGCCCCCTCCACGACCGTAGGCACGGCTACCACACTCGGGGCGACAACTGAGGCACTCGTCACGGAGCTTGCTAAGCTCCTAGCAGTCACTGGTGTTGTGGGTGTTGGTGTAGTGGAAGAAGCAGAATGAGCGATTGCCCTGGGGGCTCTTCCTGGTAAAGACCATGCTTCGTCTTGGGCTCAGCTGCCAGCATAGCGGTGCCCTTGCGCTTAACCTCCATAGCCTTGGCTTCTTGTATTCAAGGTGTGCTTCCGGGAGCTCGCGAAGGGAGAGGCGGCCCGCCTTGGCCGTTGCGCACTTGTTCGCCAGGTTGAGCATCTCCAGGGGTGAGCATTGAACGCATGGATGACAAGCTCCTCTGTCATCTTGAGGTTCTCGACGCCATTGGTGAACGCCGAGATGATGGCGTCATCCGATGCCTTCGGAATATTGAGGTGGACACTCGTGAAGCGTGGTATGTACTTGTGTAGGGTCTCATTCGAGTGATGCCTCACGTGTCGTAGGTCGCTCACCGTTGGGGGGCAGTCCCGGGTGCTATGGAAGTTGGCGATGAACCGCTCGTGAAGTTAGTCCTAGGAGGAGATCGACCCTTCCGAGAGGTTGAGGAGCCAGGAGCGTGCGCCATCCTTCATGGCTAAGGGGAACCAGTTCGCCACTACTTTGTCACCATCGCCGATCACCTCGATGCTCAGCAAGTAGGGCTGGAGGAACTCTGTGGGGTCGGTGGTGCTGTCATAGCGTGGAGGTAGGTCCGACTTGAACTTGTCGGGCCAGACGACGCGGCGCAGCTCCGAGGTGAAGGCGCGGAAGGCCGCTTCACTCTTAAGCACAGCGTGTGCAATGGGATCTCGGTCTTGGCATCCGTCCGCCGCAACCTCTAGCGGCGCACGATCTTGATGCTGGTGCGGCGGCGGGCGAAGCGCATGCGCGTCACCTTGCGACCATGACACCACCTGGCAGCTCGCCTCATCTCGTGTGCACGCCAGCGCCCCACATGGCGAGTGGCGGGTGCGTGCTTCGCGTCTGGGCTCGAGGTTGGCGCTTGGCCGAGCTGGAGGAGGAGACGTGCCATGAGCCACGTCTCCCACATGGAAGGACGGGGGACTGAGTGAGTGAGAGGGCGTCGGGGCCTCGCCGGCGGTGTCGACGAGCTCGGCGATGTGGCCAAGCCAGTCTTCACTGCGATCATTGGTAGGGCGGTAACCCAAAAGCTCGCGGGGCATGAGCAGCGCAACCGGTGTGTTTGCCGGTCCGCAGCATGCGTGGGAGGACGGTGTAGTGGTGGGAACTGGGGATGGAGAACATTGCATCCATCACGCTGCACGGAGGGTGGCAGCAACGAGTCCTATTGCTTGTGAGTAGCTGGGTCGGTAGCAGCGTTGGCTACGGGAGAGACAGAGCGGCATAGGACGCTGCGGCCCACGGATGCCGTCTGGGCGACGAGAGCAGCCCGGCGCTCGGCACAGACTCGGCGGGCGTTGGCCATGGGTGTGACGAAGCATCGACGAATTGGAACCAGAGGAAGATTATGACAAGCCCCTACCTGGCATGCCAAATGTCGGAATCGGGGCTTCGCGGTGTTGGCGTTCGGGGACCGGGGGTACCTAGACTGGCCTGCCTACGGCCCCACGCGTGGCCCATCTTGATGGCCCTATACGGCCCAGCAACAAGCCCCCCAAGTCGAATACCTTGCAAAAGCCCTAGCATTGCGTGGAGAACACCGCTAAGACCTCTGGAGGAGTGACATCCCCCAGGCAGCCTCTCAAGAAGCAAAGATTCCTATGCAGGTATGAAAGCACATTTGCTCCCTTGGTGGTTTTGGTAATTAATAACAACATATAAGTCATTGAACTAATGTTTCCACCAAGTATATTTCAGGAAATGTTCAATGATAGGATTGGCAAAAGGAGATTGTGAACATACCCCAAGATGCAAGGAAATAGGGTGGCCAAGCTTCAAGTAAAAGGACTCTACATTTTATATTTGTGACAAAACACTTTGAGTCCATAGGAAAGCCAATACTATTAAAAGGGGGTATGGTTTTGTTGGTGAACAATATGCTCAAACGTGCACAAGTGATAGTCGCCAAAAACATCCACAAACTCTCCCACCAAAGTTTGTTCTATACCTAACACTCAAAATCGATGCAACCAACCTTCCCATACCGGTGCCACCGATTCTAGAACCTAGACAGTCTCAGCCAAACCCTAGCCACTTCGGTGCAACCGATTCCATACCGGTGCCATTGATTTTAGCTTGCCAACTTTCTGTTACGCAAATTCACATTTTCGGTCCCACCGAGAATGTTGGATCGGCATCACCGAGATTGGAAATCTGACCGTTATTCACCTTATCGATGCAACCAAGATTCCTACATCGGTCTCATAGAGATTCAAAAGTTGCCACCTTTTGGTCACTTCGGTACCACCGAGATTAACACATTGGTGTCACCGAGTTGGTCATTTTGTGTGTAATGGTTGGATTTTTGGGGATGCCTATATATACCCCTTCACCACCACCTACTCGGAAGAGAAGCACTCAGAACTATTCCACACTTCCCCCATCTAGTTTTTTGAGAGAGAGTCGGCTACCTTTGTGTTGAGTTCAAGATATTCCACTCCAATCATATGGATCTTGATCTCTTGCCTCCCCAATTAGCTTTCCACCAATCCCATCTCTTCCACCATGCCAAATCTATGAGAGAGTGATTGGGTGCTCAGGAGTCTATCATCTTGAAGCACAAGAGCAAGGCTTTCATCGTCATTACAAAGCCTATTACCTTTTGGAGGGTGGTGCCTCCTAGATTGTTTAGGTGTCGCTTGGGAGCCTCCTAATTCGTGTTGTTGAGTGAACCAAGAAGTTTGTAAGGGTAAGGAGATCGCCTACTTCGTGAAGTCTACCCGTAGTGAGGCTAGTCCTTCGTGGATGGAAGCCGTTATGGAATAGTCGAGGTTGCTACTTTGTGGACCCTTTTGGGTGGAGCCCTCCATGGACTCTCGCGATTGTTACCCTCCGTGGGTTGAAGACTCCATGAACGTGGATGTACGATAGCGCCACCTATCGGAACCATGGAAAAATCATCCTGTCTACAACTGCGTTTGATCTTCCTACCCTATCCCATTTATACATGCTTGTTGTTACTTTCCGCTGCTATATACTCTTAGACTTGCATGTGTAGGGTGTACTTGACTTGCCATGAAATGCTAAAAACTGTGAACCCTAAAACTTGTTATAGGCAAAAAAATATTTGGTCAAGTAGTCTAATCACCCACCCTCTAGACATAGTTTCGGTCCTACAAGTGGTATCAGAGCTTTGGTCTCCAATGCTTAGGTCTCACAACCTAGGAGAGTATGGCGTCTAGTGAGGGAAGTTATCATCATAGAGGTCCGTACTTTGATGGCACACATTTTTCTAGTTGGAAGCACAAAATGAAAATGCATATTCTTGGTCATAACCCCGCCGCGCTGTTCTTCGTGTTGGCTTGCAAGGTGAGTTCTTTGCGGATGGACGGGAATCAGATCGTGAAGCGACCGCGGATGAGTTGAAGATGTTGCAACTCAATGCTCAAGCATGCGACATTCTCTTCAACTGCTTATGCCTCGAAAAATTCAACAAAATCAGTCGTCTTGAGAATGCAAAAGAGATTTGGGATACTTTGGTTGATATGCACGAAGGAACCGAGTCCGTGTCAGAATCCAAGTTAGATGTTCTTCAAGGTCATCTTGACAAGTTCAAGATGAAGGATGCTGAAGGAGTCGCAGAGATGTACTCTAGGCTAGCTCTCATCACCAATGAGATTGCCGGCTTAGGAAGCGAATGACCGACAAATTCATCATCAAGAATATACTTAGAGCTTTGGATGAGAGATATGACACTGTGTGCACATTGATCCAAATGATGCCAAACTACAAAGATCTCAAGCCTACGAAAGTCATTGGAAGGATTGTTGCTCATGAGATGACACTCAAAGATCAGGAAGAACTTCATCAAAACTCTAGCGGTGCTTACAAAGCCACAAGTGATGCTCCCCAACTTCAAGCAACAACCTTGTCACCAATGAAGAGATAAGCCTCATGGTCAAGAAATTCAAGAAGTTCTACAAGAATAGAGGCAAAGAAAGAAACTTCAACTCAAGATACGAAGAGAAGCATTCGTCAAGTCGTGACCGCAATTGCTACAATTGTGGGAAGCCCGAAAACTACTCAAATGAGTGCACGGCTTGTTGGAAATATGCCCTAGAGGCAATAATAAATTAGTTATTATCATATTTCCTTGTTCATGATAATCGTTTATTACCCATGCTATAATTGTATTGATCGGAGACTTAAATGCATGTGTGGATACATAGACAAAACCATGTCCCTAGTATGCCTCTAATGGACTAGCTCATTGATCAAAGGATGGTTAAGGTTTCCTAGCCATGGACATGAGATGTCATTTGATAACGGGATCACATCATTAGGAGAATGATGTGATGGATAAGACCCAAACTACAAACATAGCATATGATCGTGTCAGTTTATTGCTACTGTTTTCTGCATGTCAAGTATATGTTCCTATGACCATGAGATCATGCAACTCACGGATATCGGAGGAGTGCCTTGTGTGTATCAAACGTCGCAACGTAACTGGGTGGCTATAAAGGTGCTCTACAGGTATGTCCGATGGTGTTTGTTGAGTTGGCATGGATCAAGACTGGGATTTGTTACTCCGTGTGACGGAGAGGTATCTCAGGGCCCACTCGGTAATACAACATCACAACAAGCCTTGCAAGCAATGTGGCTAAGTGTTAGTCACGGGATCTTGTATTACGGAACGAGTAAAGAGACTTGCCAATAATGAGGTTGAACTAGGTATGGAGATACCGACGATCGAATCTCGGGCAAGTAACATACCGAAGAACAAAGGGAACGTTATACGGGATTAACTGAATCCTTGACATAGAGGTTCGACCGATAAAGATCTTCGTAGAATATGTAGGAACCAATGTGGACGTCCAGATCCCGCCATTGGTTATTGACTGTAGAGGTGTCTCGGTCATGTCTACATAGTTCTCGAACCCGCAGGGTCTGCACACTTAAGGTTCGGTGACGTTTTGGTAGTGTAGAGTTATGTATGGTGGTGACCGAAGGTTGTTCGGAGTCCCGGATGAGATCCCGGACGTCACGAGGAGCTCCGGAATGGTCCGGAGGTAAAGATTCATATATAGGATGTCCCAGTTTGGTTGCCAGAAAAGTTTCGGGCTCATCGGTAGTGTACCGGGAGTATCGGTAGTGTACCGGGAGTGTCGGTAGTGTACCGGGGGACCTCCGGGAGGGGTATTTCGACCCCAAGAGGTCCATGGGCTGTGGGACAATAATAAGCATCCCTTAGTGGGCTGGGAAAACATCCACAAAGGCCCACGGCGCAGGAGAGAAAGTCCTAAAGCAAAAAGTGGAAAATCAGCCAATAGGAGGCAATCCTACTCCAACTAGGATTGGAGGTGAAGTAGGATTGCTCCCACCTCCTATTTCGGCCGACCCAAAGGCCTTGTCTGCCTCTCCTATCCTCTCCTCCTATATATACTAGTGGATTGGGTGGTTTTTGTACAGAATTTCCGGCCACGTGCTACCCGTTTCACCGGTGCACAGTTTCTCCTCTAGATCGGGTTTCCGCAGCGCTTAGGCGAAGCCCTGCCGGAATCACTCCACCACCATCACCGGAGCGCCGTCACGCTGCCGGTGAACTCTCTCTCCTCTCCACCTCCTCTCGCTGGATCGAGACGGTGGAGATCGTCATCAAGCTGCATGTGTGCTGAACGCGGAGGTGCCGTCCGTGCGGCGCTAGATCGGAAGGACCGTGATCGAGATCGCGAGACAGTTCGTGATGAGATCGCGGAACGGATCGTGATGAGTTCGCGGGACAGATTGTGATCAAGATCGTGAGATGGATTGTGATGAGATCGCGGGACGGATCGTGATGAGTTCACGGGACGGATCGTGATTGGATCGCGGGACGGATCGTGATGAGATCGCGGGACGCTCGGCGATTTGGATCGCGAAGATGTTCGACTACACCAACCGCGTTTCTTAACGCTTCCCGCTTAGCGATCTACAAGGGTATGTAGATCCACTCTCCCTCTCGTAGATGCTCATCACCATGGATAGGTTTGCGTGTGCGTAGGAAAATTTTTGTTTCCCATGCGACGTTCCCCAACAGTGGCATCATGAGCTAGGTTGATGGTTCGATGAGATCTCGAGTAGAACACAAAAGGTTTGTGGGCGTTGATGCTTAGATTGCTTCCTCCCTTGGTCGTATTTTGGTTCAGCGGGATTGTGAGATGAAGCGGCCCGGACCAACATTACTCGTACGCTTACGAGAGACCGGTTCCCTCGACGCAACTTGTTGCCTAGATGGCTTGCGGGTGACAGTTTCTCTCACTTTAGTTGGATCGGATCCGACAAAGGCGGTCCTTGAGAAGGTTGAAAAGCAATCTATGTATCACCGTTGTGGTTTATGCGTAGGTGAGAATCGTTCTTGCTAGATACCCGTAGCAGCCACGTAAAACATGCAACAACAATTAGAGGACGTCTAACTTGTTTTTGCAGGGTATGTTGTGATGTGATATGGCCAATTACATGATGAGATATATGTGATGTATGAGATGATCATGTGATGTATAGAATTTCACGACTTGCATGTCGTTGAGTACGGCAACCGGCAGGAGCCATAGGGTTGTTTTTAGTTATTGTATGACCTGCGTGTCAATCATTAAGCGCTATGTAATGCTTTACTTTATCGCTAAGCGGTAGCAATAGAAGTAGAAGCAGGGCTGGCGCCACAACCCCAATGGCAACACATTGATGGAGATCAAGATGATGGAGATCATGGTGTTGTGCCGGTGACAATGGAGATCATGCCGGTGTTTCGAAGATGGAGATCTTAAACACAAGTTCATGGCCATATCATGTCACTTATGATTTGCATGTGATGTTAATCCTTTTTATGCACCTTGTTTTGCTTAGGATGACGGTTGCATTATAAGGTGATCCCTCACTTAATTTCAAGATAAATTGTGTTCTCCCCGAGTGTGCACCGTTGCGAAAGTTCGTGGTGTGGAGACACCACGTGATGATCGGGTGTGATAGACTCTACGTTCACATACAACGGGTGCAAGCCAGATTTGCACGCGCAGAACACTCGGGTTAAACTTGACGAGCCTAGCATGTACAGACATGGCCTCGGAACACAAGAGACCGAAAGGTCGAGCATGAGTCATATAGTGGATATGATCAACATAATGATGTTCACCATTGAAGCCACCTTAACTCACGTGATGATCGGACTTGAGTTGGTGAATTGGATCATGTATCACTCGAATGACCCAAGGGATGTCAATTTGAGTGGGAGTTCTTAAGTAATATGATTAATTGAACTCATTATCATGAACATAGTCAAAGTGTCTTTGCAAATTATGTTGTAGATTACTAGCTCGCACTGTAGCTCCCTTGTATTTTTATACGTTCCTAGAGAAATAGAGTTGAAAGATGTTGGTAGAAATATTGCGGACTGGGTCCGTGATCTAAGGATTGTCCTCATTGCTGCACAGAAGGCTTATGTCCTTAATGCACCGCTCGGTGCGCCACCCCTCTAGCGTCGTCTATAGATGTTGTGAACATCTGACAGGCACGTTTCGATGACTACTTGATAGTTTAGTGCGTCATGCATTACGGCTTAGAATTGAGGCTCGAAAACGTTTTGAACGTCACGGAACATATGAGATGTTCTAGGAGCAGAGATTGTGATCTCAGGCTCGTGCCTGTGTTGCGAGATATGAGATCTCCAACAAGATTCTTTGCCTGTAAGATGAAGGAGAATAGCTCAATCGTTGAGCATGTACTCAGATTGTCTGGGTACTACAATCGCTTGAATCAAGTGGGAGTTGATCTTCCAGATAAGATAGTGATTGATATAGTTCTCCAAGTCACTGTCACTAAAGCTACTAGAACTTAGTGATGAACTATAATACACCAGGGATAGAAGTATTGATCCCTGAGCTGTTCGCGATGTTTGACACCGCGAAGGTAGAAATCAAGAAGGAGCGTCAAGTGTTGATGGTTAATCAAACCACTAGTTTCGAAAAGGGCAAGAGCAAGGAGGGAAACTTCATGGATAGAAAGTCAGTTGCTGCTCCAGTGAAGCAACCCAAAGTTGAACTCAAACCCGAGACTAAGTGCTTCTATTATGAGGTGAGAGGTCGCTGAAGCGGAACAACCCTAGATACTTGGTAGATAAGAAGGCTGGCAACATCGACAGAAGTATATTTGATATACGAGTTATTGATGTGTACCTTGCTAGTACTCTTAGTAGCACCTGGGTACTGGATACCGGTTCGGTTGCTAAATGTTAGTAACTCGAAATAAAAGCTACGGAATAAACGGAGAACTAGCTAAGGGTGAGGTGACGATATGTGTTGGAAGTGTTTCCAAGGTTGATGTGATCAACATCGCACGCTCTCTCTACCTTCAGGATTAGTGACGAACCTAAATAAATGTTATTTGGTGTTTTGCGTTGAGCATGAACATGATTAGATCATGTTTATTGCAATACGGTTATTCATTTTAAGTTAGAGAATAATGGTTATTCTGTTTACATGAATAATACCTTCAATGGTCATGCACCCAGTGAGAATGGTTTGTTGAAATCTTGATCGTAGTATTACACATGTTCATAACATTGATGTCAAAAGACACAAAGTTAATAATGATAGTACCACATAGTTGTGGCACTGCTGCTAAATATCATATTGGTATAAAGCGCATGTAGAAACTCCATGCTGATGGATATTTGGATTCATTCGATTTCGAATCGGTTGAGACATGCGAACCATGCCTCTTGGACAAGATGACTAAAGGACCCCGTTGGATGGAGCGGGCAAGTGATTCATTGGAAATGATACATGTTGATGTATGCAATCTAGTGAGTCTTGTAGCGTGCAGTGGATATCGTTATTTTCTTACCTTCACTGATGATTTGAGTAGATATAGTGTATATTTACTTAATGAAACACAAGTCTGAATCGTTTGAAAGGTTCAAGCAAATTCAGAGTGAAGTTTAAAGATCATCGTGACAAGAAGATAAAAATGACTGCGATATGATCGTGGAGGTGAATATCTGAGTCACGAGTTTGGCATACAACTTAAGACAATGTGAAAGTTGTTACACAACTAAACGCCACCTGGAACACCATAGTGTGATGGTGTGTCCAAACATCATAGTTATGCTCTATTGGACATGGTGCGTAATATGATGTCTCTTGTCGTTTTACTACTATAATTTTGGGGTTATGCATTAGAGACAACTACATTCACTTTAAATAGGGCACCATCTAAATCCATTGAGATGACACCATGTGAATTATGGTTTGATAGAAACCTAAGCTGTCATTTCTTAATATTTTGGGATGTGACACTTGTGTGGAAAATGTTTTCACCTAATGAGGTCGAACCCAAGGCGGACAAATTGCATCTTCATAGAATACCCTAAGATCAGTTGAACCTTCAATCTCAGATCCTAGTGCAAAATGTTTGTTGCTTAAACGGATCCTTTCTCGAGGAAATGTTTCTCTCGAAAGAATTGAGTGGGAGGAAGATAGAACTTGATGAGGTTGTTGAACCTTTGTTCAACCAGAGAGTAGCACAGCGCAGAAAGATGTTTCTGTGAAGCCTACGTTAGTTGAAGAGGAAGTTAATGATGATGATCATGAAGCTTCAGGATTAAGTTACTATCGAACTTCGTAGGTCAACAATGATGTGTACTGCTCCTAAGTGGTACGACAACTCTGTCTTGGAGATCATGTTATTGGACAACGATGAACCTACGAGCTATGGAGAAGCGATGATGGGCCCGGATTCCGACAAATGGTTAGAGGCCATGAAATCCGAGATAGGATCCATGTATGAAAACCAAGTGTAGACTTTGGTCGACTTGCCCGTTGGACGGCAGGTCGTTGAGTACAAATGGATCTTTAAAATGAAGACAGACACTGATGGTGAATGTCACTATTTGTAAAGCTCGACTTGTTGCAAAGACGTTTGTGACAAGTTCAAGGAGTTGACTACAATGAGACTTTCTCACTCGTAGTGGTGCTAAAGTCTGTTGGAATTATGTTAGCAGTTGTTGTGTTTTCAATTATGAAATCTGGCAGATGGATGTCAAAACATCGTTTCCTTAACGATTTACTTGAGGAAAGGTTGTATGTGATACAACCAGAAGGTTTTGTCAGGCCTAAGGATGCTAAAAGCTGTGCAAGCTTCGGTGATCCTTCCATGGACTGAAGCAAGCATCTCGGAGTTGGAATATACGCTTTGATGAGGTGATCAAAGTTTTGATGTTTATACAAAGTTTATGAGAAACTTGTATTTGCAATAAAGTGAGTGGGAGCACTATAGAATTTCTGATAAGTATATGTGGATGACATATTGTTGATCAGAAATAATGTAGAGTTTCTGGAAAGCATAAAACGGTCATTTGGAAAGTTATTTTCAAAGGAAGACCTGGTTAAAGCTACCAAATTGTTGAGCATCAAAATCTATAGAGATAGATCAAGATGCTTGATGAGACTTTCAATGAGTGTATACCTTGACAAGATTTTGAAAGAGTTCAAAATGGATCAGCCAGAGAAATAGTTCTCGTCTGATTTTTAAGGTGTGAAGTTGAGTGAGACTCAAAGCTCGACAACGGCAGAAGAAAGAGAAAGGACGAACGTCGTCCCCTATGCCTTAGCCATAGGCTCTATATTATGCCATGCTGTGTACCGCACCTATGTGTGCCTTGCCATGAGTCTGTCAAGGGGTACAAGAGTGGTCCAGGAGTGGATCACTGGACAGCGGTCGGAATTATCCTTAGTAACCAGAGGACTAAGGAAATGTTTCTTGATTGTGGAGGTGATAAAGAGTTCGTCGTAAAGAGTTACGTCGATGCAAGCTTTAAAACCTATCCGGATGACTAGTAGTAGCAATCTGGATACGTATAGTGGAGCAGCCATTTGGAAATAGTACCAAGTGGAGTGTGGTAGCAGTGTTTACGGTTTAACATAGAGATTTGCAAAGTACACACGGATCTGAATATCGCAGACCCGTTGACTATAAGACCTCTCTCACATGCAAAGCATGATCGAGCCCCAAAACTCATTGGGTGTTAGATTCATAACAATGCGAATCACATGGTGATGTGAACTAGATTATTGACTCTAGTGCAAGTGGGAGACTGTTGGAAATATGCCCTAGAGGCAATAATAAATTAGTTATTATCATATTTCCTTGTTCATGATAATCGTTTATTATCCATGCTATAATTGTATTGATCGGAGACTTAAATGCATGTGTGGATACATAGACAAAACCATGTCCCTAGTATGCCTCTAATGGACTAGCTCGTTGATCAAAGGATGGTTAAGGTTTCCTCGCCATGGACATGAGATGTCATTTGATAACGGGATCACATCATTAGGAGAATGATGTGATGGATAAGACCCAAACTACAAACATAGCATATGATCGTGTCAGTTTATTGCTACTGTTTTCTGCATGTCAAGTATATGTTCCTATGACCATGAGATCATGCAACTCACGGATATCGAAGGAGTGCCTTGTGTGTATCAAACGTCGCAACGTAACTGGGTGGCTATAAAGGTGCTCTACAGGTATCTCCGGTGGTGTTTGTTGAGTTGGCATGGATCGAGACTGGGATTTGTTACTCCGTGTGACGGAGAGGTATCTGAGGGCCCACTCGGTAATACAACATCACAACAAGCCTTGCAAGCAATGTGGCTAAGTGTTAGTCACGGGATCTTGTATTACGGAACGAGTAAAGAGACTTGCCAATAATGAGGTTGAACTAGGTATGGAGATACCGACGATCGAATCTCGGGCAAGTAACATACCGAAGAACAAAGGGAACGTTATACGGGATTAACTGAATCCTTGACATAGAGGTTCGACCGATAAAGATCTTCGTAGAATATGTAGGAACCAATGTGGACGTCCAGGTCCCGCCATTGGTTATTGACTGTAGAGGTGTCTCGGTCATGTCTACATAGTTCTCGAACCCGCAGGGTCTGCACACTTAAGGTTCGGTGACATTTCGGTAGTGTAGAGTTATGTATGGTGGTGACCGAAGGTTGTTCAGAGTCCCGGATGAGATCCCGGACGTCACGAGGAGCTCCGGAATGGTCCGGAGGTAAAGATTCATATATAGGATGTCCCAGTTTGGTTGCCAGAAAAGTTTCGGGCTCATCGGTAGTGTACCGGGAGTATCGGTAGTGTACCGGGAGTGCCGGTAGTGTACCGGGGGACCTCCGGGAGGGGTATTTCGACCCCAAGAGGTCCATGGGCTGTGGGATAATAATAACCAGCCCTTAGTGGGCTGGGAAAACAGCCACAATGGCCCATGGCGCAGGAGAGAAAGTCCTAAAGCAAAAAGTGGAAAATCAGCCAGTAGGAGGCAATCCTACTCCAACTAGGATTGGAGGTGAAGTAGGATTGCTCCCACCTCCTATTTCGGCCGACCCAAAGGCCTTGGCTGCCTCTCCTCTCCTCTCCTCCTATATATACTAGTGGATTGGGTGGTTTTTGTACAGAATTTCCGGCCACGTGCTACCCGTTTCACCGGTGCACAGTTTCTCCTCTAGATCGGTTTTCCGCAGCGCTTAGGCGAAGCCCTACCGGAATCACTCCACCACCATCACCGGAGCGCCGTCACGCTGCCGGTGAACTCTCTCTCCTCTCCACCTCCTCTCGCTGGATCGAGACGGTGGAGATCGTCATCAAGCTGCACGTGTGCTGAACGCGGAGGTGCCGTCCGTTCGGTGCTAGATCGGAAGGACCGTGATCGAGATCGCGAGACAGTTCGTGATGAGATCGCGGAACGGATCGTGATGAGTTCGCGGGACAGATCGTGATCAAGATCGTGATGAGATCGCGGGACGGATCATGATGAGCTCACGGGACGGATCGTGATTGGATCGCGGGACGGATCGTGATGAGATCGCGGGACGCTCGGCGATTTGGATCGCGAAGATGTTCGACTACACCAACCACGTTTCTTAACGCTTCCCGCTTAGCGATCTACAAGGGTATGTAGATCCACTCTCCCTCTCGTAGATGCTCATCACCATGGATAGGTTTGCGTGTGCGTAGGAAATTTTTTGTTTCCCATGCGACGTTCCCCAACACGGCTCCCTACAAAAGAAGAGAAGAGTCACCTCGAAGATGAAGCTCAAGGAATGAATCACCACAAAGAGAGAGAAGGAGTAGATATGATCGTTATGAATCAAGACACTCAAGGAGAAGTAGAGATTCAGAGAAGATGGACAAGTACACCAAGAACTACACAATAATATAACATCAAGCTCATGTTGGTGAATGGGTTTCCGGCTCCGACTCCGACAACAACTCCGAGAGAAGCTATCACTCCGAGTCCGACTATAGTCAAGATGATGGTGTTGCCGGAATTGCTCTAGTGACTACCAACTCCTACGATCTATTGGATTCACCAAACGAAGCGAGTGGAAGTTGCTTCATGGCTAAAGGCCCCAAGGTATCACACCCCGAGTATCTTGATTTTGATAGTGATGAAGATGATTTGCTTTGTGATGATAAATTGCTTTGTGATAAAACTAGTGATGTTGATCAAAATGAACTTGATAATTCTCATGCTAGTCAAGATGAGTCATTTGATGCTGATAAGATGAAAATAGAACAACTAACTAAAGAACTAAACACTCTTAAGTTAGCTCATGAATCTACTCTCAAAGATCATAGAGAGCTTATGAGAACTCATGAGAAGCTACGCTTCGAGAAGCTCAACTTGGAGCAAGAGCACGAGTTTCTCAAAGCTATCAATGACGATTTCTGAAAGAAGACTTCATCTTATCTAGCCAAATGACTACTCTTGTCTACTTTCATGCCTCAAGATAAAACTAAGCAATCTAGTAACAAAGGCAAGAAAGGTTCTTCATCTAGTAGCAACAATAAAAATGCTAAACCCAATGATGTTGTTTCTAGTAGTTCTATTGATTCCACTAATGATGATGCTCTTAGCCATGTTACACTTGAGCAAGAAAATGCTTTATTGAAAGGAATTACAGAAAAAGGTATCTAAAAGAGTCTTGCGGATGTAAGCAATTTGAGGAAATTGTACGCAAGCACGGAGGATAACGGAAGAATCGTGGTGTTGGCTACTTCAAAGCTAATGGAGTTGGGTGGGAAGAAGGTCAATATCCCAAGCCCAAGTTTGTTCCGCAAAAGGAGAAGTATGAAAATACTCTTCCCAAGGGGACAGACACTCAAGATTACATTCCACCACAATACCACAACCTCAAGGGCAAGAACAAGCTTCAAGATGACATTGACTAACATGAAGATGAACCCCTAGCTTTGGTGGAGTGGGTTCCCAAGGCTAATTCAAGATCAACTACTACAAAGGCTACTTCAACACCAAGGATCCCCATCAACTTGATGTGGATCCCCAAGAAGAAGAACTAGTAAGTTCTTGAGGGGTGACTCTGCCAATGAAATTCACTCACATTCATTATTGGCAAGGACTTTTTGCACACAACATCAACTCAATGCAATAGTTCAAGGATTCATACATTCCCTTAAAGGTAAGCAAGGGACAAGGTAATCAACTAATCAATGGACATCATAACATATGCTTTGCACTCCATGTCCATAGATATCTTTGAATTTGTCTCTTGTGAGTTCAGACTAACCCATGTAGGTGAGAGGAGTAAGGAAACAACAAGGATGCTCCCAACTCTTGGTGATATTCATCAACATTGAGCATCCACAACTACCTCACCAACATGAAGTCTTCATCGAAAAAACCCAAGGTTAGTTTATCCCTCTTATGGGGGGATGTCACATTAAGGGGGGAGCTTTACTCTAAGACTTGAGTCAAAGCATCTCTTAGTATGTGACAACATTGAATGCTTTATGTAAAAGTGGTAACCCCACTTGTGCTTAAACAATGAGTATGACCTATGATCAAGTACTCTTACTTGTCTCCTAAGTCAAATACTCATATATAGATCATTTCGTCATCGCCCAAGTGCTTGTTAGATGCTAGTGTGTTTGTGCATGTTTGTTATGATTTCTTTTGACATCTTATTGTGTGAGCATGTTGGTCTGCATTTATTTTCTCATTCAAGGACATCCAGTTGTTGCTATTTGCTTATTGATTTTCTCTTTTGCCAATTGGATGGACAAGAATGCCTAGGACCAATCTTTAGCTATCTATGCTTTCTCACCTCATATTCCATTCATGTTGCATCACAAAATTTGAACAAGTTCTTTTCAATCCCTTTGTGTGTGGAGCACTCGGAGTTCCGTATCGATAAGGACTGACCATTAAAACATCCTAAGTGCATTTCAGTGGAACCAACCCCATAATATAGGTCTCACCAAATGCCTAGGGTTGATCTGTCTTTCAATCTTGATATTGCCGATTTCATATTCTCGGTCACACCGAGTTTCCTGTTAGCTGACAGTGGTGGAACTCGGTGACACCGAAAACATAAAATCGGTATCACCGACAGTGGAGGGTATATATACTGTGGTCCCTGACGTTTTGAAATTCATTCTCAGAACCGTCCCGCCTCAAAACCCTAAGCTACCGCTTCGAGACCCCTGGTCATCGCCCTTGTTTTCCTGCGCTCCTCCGCCGCTAGGAATCGCCGCTGTCGACGAAATCTGCTCCATCGTCGCTGCCGTAGCGGATCCGCACCATGTTAGGGTACGAATTCGACCTCCTTTGCACTCCCTTTTGATTCTTGCGCATTGGATTTGATTTTATATATAAGCCACCCATTGCACGTATTCCTATCCACACAAAATCCCATAGGCTAGCGAACCATTGATTTTCTAGGGTATTGCCTTCCGCGTGACGCAACTCGGTAGAACCGAATCAAGAAAGTCGGAACCACTGATTTTCGTTTCTGTGTTGCTGAGAACTGTCTCGGTGAAACCAAGCACTCCTTTTCGGTCTCACTGAAAAGGGTGCCAAGTTTCTGTTAAAAGGGATAGTCAGTCTCGGTGTCACCAAAATTTTTGCTTCGGTCTTACCAATTTGTTTCTGACAGAATGCAAAACTTTGAAAATCTTTTGTCCAAAATTTCAAAAACCAGCTGATAATTTTGTGATGAATCATCTACTTTTGCTCATCTATATTCCATTCACAGGGTCAGTATGTCAGATGCAGAGGACAATCAGAACTTGCCAGAGTAGGGTGTTGACATCAGTTCAGGCATAAGCCCAGAGTCCAGTTCATTTTCAGATCCAGGCACCCCCAGCTCCCATGAGTTGCCCAAAGCTGCTACAAGGACCACAAAGAAGCTGAATTCTAATGAAGAAGATTCAAACTTCCTTCCAGCAGAGATTCTTGCTAAGAAGCAAGATAAAGCTACTAAGAAGTCTGCTACTAAAGCCACTTCTTCCAGGAGAGTTGTCAGCAAGATCTATGCACCTTCTTCAACCTTCAAGGCTCATGAGACTATCAGAGCAACTATTTCAGTTGAGGTCCCCAGGAAAGCGATGCCTAAGAAGGCAGGACAGAAGAAAGCAATAAAGTGGGTTATTCATGTTATTGGTAGAAGAACCTCCATGTTTGAGGATCCAGAAGAAGCTGCTGGTGCTGATGCTGAGGAGGAGGAAGAGCATCTTGAGAAGGCCCCTCCCAAGAAAAAGCAAAAGAAGCTTATAGCTGATGCTATGCCAAAGACAAGCACATCCAAGAAGGCTGCTGCTGAGAAGCCTAAGAGGACATCCAGGCAGATTCCAGCTTTTCAGAAGAACAAAGGGACTGCTTCCAGAGTTGAAGATGATGATGACTTAAAAACTTTGATGAAGCTCAGACCACACCTTCCGGTACACAATGCTAGCTACCCACTAGCTGAAGATATGAAGAAGAGGAAGGATTCAGGATTGAGTGCTTGGAGAGCTATAGATCCATATGCCCAAAGGAAGAAGACAGCTGTGGACTACATATTTTATACCAAGGAGCAAAAGGATTTCTATGAGACTGTGCTTTTCACAAGAGTCCAGCTGTGAGTGATATGCGGTATGTTGACTTGAAATTCACTAAGGAGAATGAGGACTACTTTCCAACTGTCCAAGACAATTTCCACTACATAGGTTTGGATGAGTTTGTTGGCAGAGAGTTCATTGCTTGGAATGATGAGATGATCATGCAATTCTACTCCATTGCACATTTCTATGGAGATGGTAGAATTGTTTGATGACTGAAGGTGCAAGGTATGAATCGACCGTTGAAGAATGGACTCGCACTCCTCGATAGCAGGTTGTCCCTCGCCTTCAGCAGGGGTAAACTCTGCGATCAAGTCGTCCACATGATCCTCCACCTAGTCCCCCAGGGCACCTTGAATCACCTCGGGCACGGGGGCTGTCACGATCTCAAATTCAAAGTTTGGGTTGAAGTGAAGAAGGTGCCTGAAGACGTATGAAGACGCTCGCATGAGGACGTCGCAGATCTTCTCCTCCACGATCTGGTGGAGCTTCTCCGCACCTTGACGCATCCATTTTGCATCACGTTTTACTACTATTATTTGTAATGTTTTATGCATAATAATGCCTCGAGGGGTAATTCTAATGTCTTTTCTCTCACAATTTGCAAGGTATACATGAAGAGGGAGAATGTCGTCAACTAGAATTCAGCACCCTGAAAAAGCACATCAGAGATACCAATTCTGCACAACTCTAATGAAGCTAGAAATTTACAGAGATTTTTATGCATTAAATAAAAAATACTGGAGCTAAAAACTACCGGAGGGGGTCCACCAGGTGGCCACCCTTCACCAGGGCGCGCCACGCCCCCTAACCATGCCCTAGTGGAGGGTGGGCACCCAAGACCACCTCCGGAGCCCATCATCTGGTACAAAATCCTAAAAAAACTAAAAAACTTAACAAGAGGACTTTCTGGACGAAGGGCTGCCGCCTCGAGGCGGAACTTTGGCAGGAGCACTTTCGCCCTCCGATGGAGCGATTCCGTCAGGGGAACTTCCCTCCCGGAGGTGGAAGTTGAAGCCATCATCATTACCAACAACCCTCTCATCTTGGGGAGGCCATTCTTCAACAACATCTTCAACAACACCATCTCCTCTCAAACCCTAGTTCATCTCTTGTGTTTAATCTTTGTACCGGAACCTCAGATTGGTACATGCAGGTGACTAGTAGTGTTGAGTACGTGTGTAGTTGATTTCTATATGGTTTATTTGGTGGCAGATTATATGTTCAGATCCATTATGATATTCAATACACCTTTGATCTTGAGCATGGATATTAATTTTGAGTAGTTACTTTTGTTCTTGAGGTCACGGGAGAAGTCATGTTGCAAGTAATCATGTGAATTTGATATGTGTTCGATATTTTGATGATATGTATGTTGTGATTCCCTTAGTGGTGTCATGTGAATGTCGACTACATCACACTTCACCATCCTTGGGACTAAGGGAATGCATTGTGGAGTAGTTATTAGATGATGGGTTGCTAGAGTGACAGAGCTTAAACCCTAGTTTGTGCGCTACTTCGTAAGGGGCTGATTTGGGTCCACATGTTTAATGCTATGGTTAGACTTTGTATTAATACTTTTCTCATAGTTGCGGATGCTTGCGATGTTCTTAATGATAAGTAAGAGCATCAGCTTAGCACCGGTCCACCCACATATAAAATTATCAAAGTAGCGAACACGAATCAAACCAACATGATGAAAGCGACTAGATGAAATTCCCGTGTACCCTCAAGAACACTTTGCTCATCATAAGAGATAGTTTTGGACTGTATTTTGACACAAAAGGATTGGGCTACCTTGCTGCACCTTACCTATTGTTACTGTTACTTGCTCATTACAAATTACCTTGCTATCAAAACACTTGCTACTTACAATTTCAGTGCTTCTAGAAATTACCTTGCTGAAAACTGCTTATCATATCCTTCTTCTCCTCGTTGGGTTCGACACACTTACTTATCGAAAGGACTAGGATTGATCCCCTATACCTGTGGGTCATCAAGACTCCTTTCTGGTGCCATTGCCGAAGAGTGAATCTCTCTTGGTAAGTGGAAATCGGTAAGGAAAAACTTATACTACGTGCTGAAATTTACTGTCACTCTTTTCTGGTGCCATTGCCGGAGAGTAATCATTTGAGGGGTTTGTTTGGCGTATCTTCACCTCGATGGGAACCGAAATTAGTTGCCCCTCAACATACAGAACCTATTAAAAATATTGGTTATGAAATTTCTCCGGATATGTTAGAACAACTGCCAGCTAGTCCTTATGCAAGAGATGGAACTGAACATCCTGATATGCACCTAATACACGTGGAAGAAATTTGTGGACTATTTAAGCTTGCAGGTTTATAAGTAGATGGAGTTAGTAAGAAGGATTTCCCTTTATCTTTGAAGGGACAAGCATTGACATGGTATAGGCTATGTGATGATAATGGATCGTGGAACTGGAATCGTTTGAAATTGGAATTCCACCAAAAGTTTTATCCTATCCATCTAATTCATCGTGATCGGAATTATATATATAATTTTTGGCCTCGTGAAGGAGAAAGTATGGCTCTCGCTTAGGGGAGGCTTAAGTCAATGTTATATTCATGCCCCAATCATGATATTCCAAGAGAAGTTACCATTCAGAATTTTTATGCTCGGCTTCTCATAATGATAAAAAACCATGATCGGTACTTCTTGTACTGGTTTTTCCATGAAGAAGACTATTGAATTCAAGTGGGATCCCTTGGAAAGAATTAAGCGCAACTCTGAGGATTGGGAACTCGATGAAGGAAATGAGTCAGGTATCAAGCTTTAATTTGATTGTGTTAAATCTTTTATGAATAATGATGCTTTTCACAAGTTTAGCACTAAATATGGACTTGACTCTAAAATAGTAGCCTCTTTTTGTGAATCTTTTCTTGATCATGTTGATCTCCCAAAAGAGAACTAGTTTAAATATCACCCCCTATAAAAAAGGAAATTAAAGAACCGGTCATTGCTAAAGAAGAAACTATTATTTAGAATGTTGATCTAGTTGTACCTACCACTTACATAGAGAAACCACCTTTCCTTGTTAGGATAAAGGAACATGCTAAGGTATCAATTGTGGTTCACAAAAGTAATATTAGACCACCTAATCCCTCTAAACAAATTAAAGTAAAACCAACTGTTGCTATGGTTAAAGATCTCTTGGTAGAAAATATTTATGGGCATGTCATTTACTTCTGTGATGAAGCTGCTAGAATTGCTAAACGCCATGAAAAAGACAAACATAGACCCATAGTTGGCTTGCCTGTTGTCTCAGTTAAAACAGGAGATCATTGTCATCATGGCTGATGTAATTTGGGTGCTAGTGTGAGTTCTTTTCCTTTTACATTATATCAAGAAATGATGAATGACATAGCACCCCCTGAAATAGAAAATATTGATGTTACTATTAATCTTGCTAATAGAGATACCATTACACCATTTGGGATTGTTAGATATGTTGAAGTATTGTGTGGGAAAATAAAATATCCTACTATTTTTCTAGTTCTTGGTTCCCCACAAGATGACTCTTGTCCCATTATCTTTGGTAGACCTTTCTTGAACACTATTAATGCTAAGATAGATTGCCAAAAAGAAACTATCATTGTTGAGTTTGGTGATGTGTCTCATGATATTAGTTTTTCAAAGTTTAGTATACAAACTCGTGATAGAGAATTACCTAGTAAGGATGAAATAATTGGTCTTGCTTCTATTGTCGTTCCTCCTACTGATCCACTAGAACAATATTTGTTAGACCATGAAAATGATTTGGACTTTCATGAAAGAAATGAAATAGATAAAAAATTATTTGAACAACAACCTCTACTGAAACACAATTTGCCTATTGAAACTCTTGGAGGTCCTCTTCCACCTAAAGATGAACCTGTGTTTGAACTAAAACAATTGCACGACACTCTGAAATATGCTTACCTTGATGAGAAAAAAATCATGTTATTATTAGTGCTAACCTTTAGAACATGAAGAAGAAAGATTATTAAAAATTCTGAGGAAGCATCGGGTTTCTATTGGATATGCACTTGATGATCTTAAGGGTATTAGTCCCACTCTATGCTAGCACAAGATTAATATGAAACCTGATGATAAACCCTTTGTTGATCACCAACGAAGATTGAATCCCAAGATGAAAGAAGTGGTAAGAATTGAAATATTAAAGCTTCTAGAAGTAGGTATAATCTACCCTATAGCTAGTAGTATATGGGTGAGTCCCATTCATTGTATCCCTAAGAAAGGAGGTATTACTATTCTTCCCAATGATAAAAATAAGATTATTCGGCAAAGAATTGTTAGTGGCTAAAGGATGGTAATTGATATAAAATTAAATAAAGCTACTAGATAAGATCATTACCCCTTGCCTTTTATTTATCAAATGCTTGAAATATTATCTAAGCACACACACTTTTGTTTCCTAGATGGATATTCTGGTTTCTCTCAAATACATATGCCTTTTGGTTTATGCAATTCACCTCCTACTTTTCAAAGATGTATGACTAGTATATTCTCTGACTTTTGTGAAAAGATTGTGGAGGTTTTCATGGATGATTTTTCCGTTCACGGAAATAATTTTGATGATTGCTTAAGCAACCTTGATCGAGTTTAGCAGAGATGTGAACAAACTAATCTCGTCTTCAATTGGGAGAAGTGCCACTTTATGGTTAATGAAGTTATTGTCTTAGCATATAAGATCTTCAAACAAGGTATTGAGGTGGATCAAGCCAAAGTTGATGCAATTGAGAAAATGCCATGTCCTAAAGATATCAAAGGTATTCGAAGTTTCCTTCGTCACACTGGTTTCTATAGGAGGTTTGTTAAAGACTTTTCAAAGATTTCCAAGCATCTTACTAATCTTTTGAAAAAGGATATTCCCTTTTGATGATAATTGCACGGAAGCCTTTGAAACACTAAACAAAGCCTTAACCACTGCACCTATTGTTCAACCACCTGATTGGAACTTGCCTTTTGAAATTATGTGTGATGCTAGTAATTATGATGTTTGTGCTGTTCTAGAACAAAGTGTTGATAATAAATTAAATGTTATCCATTATGCTAGAAAAACTCTAGACAGTGCCCAAAGAAATTATGCCACTACTGAAAAAGAATTTTTAGCAGTCGTGTTTGCGTGTGATAAATTCAGACCTTACATTGTCGATTCCAAAGTTATTGTTCACACTGATAATGCTTCTATAAAATATCTTATGGAAAATAAAGATGCTAAACATAGACTCATTAGGTGGGTTCTCTTGCTTTAGGAATTTGATTTACAGATCGTTGATAGGAATGGAGCTTAGAACCCCCGTAGCTAATAACTTGTCTAGGTTAGAAAATATTCATGATGGCCCACTACATATTGATGATAGTTTTCCTGATGAACAACTAGCTGCAATAAATCTCTCTCAAAACACTCCATTATATACTGACTATGCTAAATATATTGCAACTAGTTTCACAAACCAACATAAGAAAAAAATTCTTCTATGACTTAAGACATTACTTTTGGGATGACCCACATCTTTATAAAGGAGTAGATGGTATTATTAGACGTTGCGTACTTGAGCATGAACAGGAACAAATCTTATGGAAATGTCATTTTGAAGCTTATGGTGGACATCATGCTAGAGATAGAACTGCTCATAATGTATTACAATCTGGTTTTTATTGGCCTACTCTCTTCAAGGATGCCCATAAGTTTGTCTTGTCTTGTGATAAATGTCAAAGAATTGTTAAGATCGGTAAGTGTCAGGAAATGCCTACGAACTATTCACTTGTTGTTGAACCATTTGATGTTTGGTGTTTTGATTATATGGGACCTTTTCCTTCCTCTAATGGGTACACTCATATTTTGATTCTTGTTGATTATGTCACTAAATGGGTAGAAGCTATTCCAACTAGTAGTGATGATCATCATACATCCATTAAAATGCCTAAAGAAGTTATTTTCCCAAGGTTTGGAGTCCCTATATATCTAATGACTAATGGTGGTTCACACTTTATTCATGGTGCTTTCCGTAAGATGCTTGCGAAATATGATGTTAACCATATAATTGCATCGCCCTATCATCCTCAATGTAGTGATCAAGTTGAACTTAGCAATAGAAAAATAAAATTGATATTACAAAAAAGGTGTTAATATGTCCCGAAAGAATTGTTCTAAGAAACTAGATGATGCACTTTGGGCCTATAGAACAACGTAGAAAAATCCTATGGGTATGTCTCCATGTAAGATGGTCTATGGGAAAGCTTGTCACACGCCTCTATAATTAGAACATAAAGCATTTTGGGAAATCAAAGAACTAAACTATGACTTCAAACTTGCTGGTGAAAAGATGTTCTTTGATATTACCTCATTAGATAAATGCAGAACCCAAGCTGATGAAAATGCGGAGTTATTTAAAGAAAAAGTTAAGAGATGACATGGGAAAAGAATCCAAAAGTGAGAATTCAAAGTTGGAGAATATGTTCTTTTGTACAATTCTCGTTTTAGATTTTTTGCAGGAAAACTTCGCTCCAAATGGGAAGGACCCTATGTTATCAAAGAGGTTTATCTTTCTGGAGCTATTAAGATTAATAATGCCAAAGGTACCAACCCGAAAGTGGTCAACGGATAAAGAATTAACCACTATATCTCAGGTACGCCTATTAATGTTGAAAGCAATGTTATCCAAACAATGACACCGGAGGAACACATAAAGGAAACCTTCAGGAACGCTCCAAAATTGTTAAAATAAGGAGGTACGTGATACGGTAAGTAAACAATCTCTAAAAATCTGAAAAAATATATTTTTATCATTTTTGGAATGTTTATGAATTTTAAGAAATAAAATATAAACCGAAAGGTAACCGAGGAGGGCACGACACACCAAAGCGCGGTTGCCATCCCTAGCGCACCCTGGTGGAGCGTGCCCACCTCGGGAACCTTCTTGACTCTATTTTCCTCTTGTTTGCTTGGGTTCAGAGAATAAAAATTCTCAATTTATACCCCCGACTCTTTTGACAAACGCATCACAAGATTTTTCCGCTTTTCTTGTTTCGTGTTGTTTTTCTGGCAGATCTGTCAAGCCAAGCATCACGTCAAGAAGATGCTTGGTCGATGAAGATGGAGCTGAAAATAGAAGAGCCAAAAGAAGCCAATAAGGAGTACGAGGGCATTACGCTATGGAGAATCAATCTCAAGAAGGAGTTCAACCCACGGGCATGATGGAAGAGGAAGAAGAAGATATTCTTCGACCTTACTATCCTTATCTCACCCCTCTTGAAATTGAGGCTTTTAGGGATTTCAGTGCGGTTCGTGTGTACAATAAATTCCTCACTCATGAAAATATTTTTCTACAGGAGCATATCATTGACCTCATGTGTGTCATAAACAAATTAAATCCTATATTGGAGCTAAAGGATAATGCTTCATCACCACCACCTTCATCATGTTCACCACCAAAGGAGACCTGAGTACACGGGTATGGGCACTCACCTTGGCTTGAGCCAAGCTTGGGGAAGGTGCCCCGGTATCATATCACCATCACTTTTATCTTTGCTTCTTATTTCAATCCATAGCCTTTCCATGATTGAGTTGAATAAAAGTTTAGTGTGATCTATTTTCGAGTGCTAGTTTCGTGATCTATCTATATATGTAATCGAGTGAGAGTTATATAATAAAAGTTTAGTGTGAGACTTTGCCCCTTTACTTTCTTGTTGCAATCATAATAAAAGAAAATAAATGAAAAACATCATATGCTAATATTATGGTGTGTAAGGACATCACAATAAATAAAAGTAAAAGTGGTAAAATTTATTGGAGATTGGCAAACATAGCATTAGTCAATGACGCAATTCATGAAATAAAAAATTAAGGAAGAGAAGATTCACATGCAAATATACTATCATGGACATCTTTTATGATTGTGAGCCCCCATTAAATATTATATGGCAAAATTGTTGACTTTGGACAAGGAATACAACCTAATGATTTATGCTTGTTCTTATTCACATAGAACTTATATTTTCATATTTCTTTCAACATATGGTGCTTCCCAATATCTCTTCTAGCCAAAAATTCCGCACTAATTAGATATATTACTTATGCATCCCAAAACCCATACACAAACTCATGTTTGAGAGCCCACCATAACTACCTGTGGATTGAACAAGATCCTTCAAGTAAATTGTCATTGGTGCATCAAGGTAATAAAAATTGCTTCTAAAAAGTGTTGGATCAATTAGTGTAAGAGAAAATTGATCGTTGCATGAACTTGTCATGGCAAAGTAATAAAAGTGGTGGGCTGCATAATAAAGGTTGCTATCACAAGAGGCAATGTAGCATGACGTTCTTTTGCGCTAAGGGGTTTGGTATACAAACTAAAAAGCGCATGACAACCTCTGCTTGCCTCTTCGAAGGGCCTATCTTTTACTTTTATGTACTTACTTTTATGCAAGAGTCAATGTATTCTCCCCTATTCCTTTTTATTTTTCTCCTTTGGCAAGCATCAGGTGGTGAGCAAAGATCTAGGAACATATGACCAGTTGGATATAAGTGAGCATGAGTTATCATTGTTGACATCACCCTTGAGGTGAATATGTTGGGGGGCAAACTATAAGCCCCTATATTTCTATGTGTCCGGTTGGAAATTTTTGTCCATGGGTATGCTATGAGCATTAGCAATCATAGAAGAATAAATGATGGTTGTATGTGGACTTGACAAAAGGCACCTACATGAGACTCCTCCTGGAAATATGATGAATTGTAGTTGCAAAGTTGACTAAGAACATAGTTTGTTGGTTTCCAATAAGGTTTATTCTTTATACTTCCATGTTGTGATGAATTGTTACTGGCTCATAAGAATGTATATGATGCCGCTATGAAATAAAAGTTTATGAGAAAGTTTTATGTTAGCTTTGCTGCTATTATAATAATAAGCATTGTGCTACTATGCATGTATTTTGTTTTTATCGACACCTCTCTCTCTCTCTCAAACCGTGTGGACATGTTCTTCAATATCGGCTTTTGCTTAAGGACAAGCGAGGTCTAAGCTTGGGGGATTTGATACGTCCATTTTGCATCATGTTTTAGTACTATTATTTGTAATGTTTTTATGCATAATAATGCATTAGTGAGTAATTCTAATGCCTTTTATCTCACAATTTACAAGATTTACATCAAGAGGGAGAATGCTGGCAACTGCAATCAGCACCCTGAAAAAGCACGTTAGAGATACCTATTCTGCACAACTCCAATGAAGCTGGAAATTTAGGGAGATTTCTTATGTATCAAATAAAAAATTACTGGAGTTGAAAACTACTGGAGGGGACCACCAGGTGGCCACCCTCTACGAGGGCGCGGCAGGCCCCCTAACCATGCCATGGTGGAGGGTGGGCACCCAGGCCCACCTCTAGATCCCATCTTCTGGTATAAAATCCCAAAACACCTAAAATAATTAACAGGAGGACTTTCTGGACGAAGCGTCGCCACCTCGAGGCGGAAGTTGGGAAGGAGCACTTTTGCCCTCCGACGGAGCGACTCCGTCGAGGGAACTTCCCTCCCGGAGGGGGAAATCGAAGCCATCGTCATCACCAACAACCCTCTCATCTTGGGGAGGACATTCTTCATCAAAATCTTCAACAACACCATCTCCTCTCAAAATACTACTTTATCTCTTGTGTTCTATCTTTGAACCGGAACCTAAAATTGGTACATGTGGATGACTATAGTGTTGATTATCTTGTCTAGTTGATTTCTATATTGTTTATTTGGTGGAAGATTATATGTTCAGATCCATTATGCTATTCAATATACCTCTGATCTTGAGCATGAATATTATTTGTGAGTAGTTTCTTTTGTTCTTGAGGTCACGTGAGAAGTCATGTTGCAAATAATCCTGTGAAGTTGATATGTGTACGATATTTTGTTGATATGTATGTTGTGCTTCCCTTACTAGTGTCATGTGAATGTTGACTACAGGACACTTCACCATGCTTGGGCCTAAGGGAATGTGTTGTGGCGTAGTTATTAGATGATGGATTTCTAGAGTGTCACAAGCTTAAACCCTACTTTATGCGCTACTTCGTAAGGGTCTGATTTGGGTCCACATGTTTAATGCTATGGTTAGACTTTGTCTTAATACGTTTCTCGTAGTTGCGGATGCTTGCGAGGTGGTTAATCATAAGTGGGTTGTTAGTACAATTATGAACAACACCTTAGCACAGGCCTACCCACATATCAAATTATCAAAGTAGCGAACACGAAACAAACCGACATGATGAAAATGACTACATGAAATTCCAAAGTACACTCAAGACCACTTTGCTCATCATAAGAAATAGTTTTGGCCTGTCCTTTGCCACAAAAGGATTGGGCTACCTTGCTACACCTTACCTATTGTTATCGTTTCTTTCTCGTTAGAAATTACCTTACTATCAAAACACTTGGTACTTACAATTTCAGTGCTTGCAGAAATTACCTTGCTGAAAACCGCTTATCATATCCTTGTGCTCCTTGTTGGGTTCGACACTCTTACTTATCGGAAGGACTATGATTTATCCCCTATACTTGTGGGTCATCACTCCTCCCTCAAGTCGCTCCACAATCTTGGTAGTAAAGCAAAGGTGGATGGAGTCATCGGCAACGAACGGGCTTGAGACGCTCTCATCGCCGATGCTGCTTAGGACCAGGTTGGCCCTCACCTCATGAGCCTACAACATCTTGGAGCATGAGTGCTACAGCCCCAGGGCATGGTTCTCCTCTTCTGAGGCCTTCTCCGTGCGAGAAGAAACATTCTCCACCTACGTGTAGAGGAAAGACAACTCAGTCTCGAAAGTGGTTTGGGCAACCATCGTAGCCTTCTCGCGTCGCTCCGCCACAGCTAACCTTTTCTTGAGGCCGTCTGCCTCAGCTTTTAGCTCATCGTGTCGTTGTATAAATAGGACACGTGAAGCTTCAGCTCCTCGCGGTTGTCCTTGGCGACAGTTCTACAGACCCCCGCCACCGCCTCGTCGGCCTCTTCACGAACCCTCGCCTCACGATTAGCGAGAGAGTCCTCGGTGGCCGCCACCTATCGCTCCATCACCTCCAGCCACTCTCACTCCAGGATCTACTCCATCGCCTCTAGCGTTAGCGTGTCTTCAGGTGTGGGGAGTCCCGCCCCGTGCGTGAATGCCCCCCTCGTGTTGTAGACGATCAAATCTAATGGCAACCTTGAGCCGACACCATTCGAGCGCCAGGCGCTGGCGCTCCGCCTCGAGGTATGAGTCTACCTCGTCGAGCTCTTCCCCGAGGCGGCCTAGTGCGCTCACCGCATCTTTAAGGAGACAATGATGAATGACTCTACGGACGCAAGAGAGCTCCAGCGCTCGACCAAGGTTCTCCTCCGCCCCATGGGCGGCATGAAGGGCACGTGAAGGAACACCCGCCTCCGGGGGGAACTCAGGGGCTGAGGTTCCATGGTACGCCCCCAGTCTGGGGCTTGGCCTCACAATAACTCACCCCACCACTCAAATAAGGCGCCAATGCACATGACGCCCTATCGCAGGAAAGGATTACTAGGGGAGGCCTCAACCCTACCCCTGCCGGCTGGGGGGCTCACCTAAAGGAAGAAGCTGGAAGCCCGAACCCAAGGTCCCTTAGGGATGGCTTGGGCCCGAATATGGGTGTCTCCTCATGCACAGTCACGCGCCTCGTGAGGCACATGGCCGCTATTGGCCCAGCACCCTCGGGAAGCGGCAGTGGAGGCGCACTCGTTCCTTCATGAGGAGGGGACATGGAGAGCAAGGATTAAGAGACGCACATCATGCGGGAACCAAGGAAGGGCAAGCACTTACTCATCCACGGCGACCCACTTGCTCTTCCTCCAAGGACATGGAACCGGGCTACTGCGGCCCCCGCACTCTCTACTCCGCCTGTGTGAGTGGGGATCCGAGGATGGCCCGTGGACACCTAGCGAACAACACCCCATGACAGGGGCATCGGCCGTGCCTCCGACAAGGTGTCTCCTTAGCCGCTTGGAAGGGCGGAGGCGGCACCCAATGGACGTGCGACTTGGGATGCCCTTCCACGGTTGCTCGAAGGGAACAAACGTTAGGATCACCAGGGCCTGGGGACACCAAGAGGGAGTCGTTGTGAGTCCCGATAGGGCCCTCGGGAAGAAGCCCCACTCGTCGAAGTGTGGCATCTTCAGGGCAAAGGCTCTTCTATTCTCGTAGCGGTACATGGGGAGCCCCTCCATAGGAAGTTCTGTAGGCTCCCCGTCGGTCAAAAGGCTAAGCTCAAGGGCAAGAACAAGCTTCAAGAGGACATTGACTCATATGAAGATGAATCCTAAGCTTTGGTGAAGTGGGTTGACAAGGCTACTACAAGCTCAACTTCTACAAGTACCACTTCAACACCAACGATCCCCATAAACTTGACGTGGGTCCCCATGAAGAAGTATTAGACAAGTTCTTGAGGGGTGACTCCACAAATTAAATTCACTCATATTCATTATTGGCAAGTACTAGTTGCAATCAACATCAACATCATGCAATAGTTCAAGGAGTCACACATTTCCTCAAAGGTAAGCAAGGGACAAGGTAATCAACAAATCAATGGACATCATCATACATGCTTTGCTCTCCATGTCCATAGATATCCTTGTATTTATATCTTGTGTGTTGGGACTAACCCATGTAGGTGATAAGATTAAGGAAACAACAAGGATGCCCCCAACTCATGGTGATCTTCATCAACATTGAGTATCCACCACTACTTCACCTACATGAAGTCTTCATCGACAAAACCCAAGGTTAGTTTATGCCTCCTATGGGGGGATGTCACATCAAGGGGGAGCTTTACTCTAAGACTTGAGTCAAAATATCTCATAGTATGTGACAACAATAAATGATTTTTTGTAAAAGTAGTAATCCCACTCGTGCTTAAACTATGAGTATGACCTATGATCAAGTATTCTTACTTGGCTCCGAAGTCAATATACTCATATATAGATGATTATGTCATCGCCAAAGTGCATGATAGATGCTAGTTTGTATGTACATGTTTGCCATGATTTCATTTGACATCTTATTGACTGAGCATGTTGGTACGCATTTATTAACTCATTCGAGGACACCCAATTGTTGCTACTTGGCTTTTGAATTTTTCTTTTGTCAATTGGATGAACAAGAATGCCTTGGACCCTCCTCTAGCTATTTATGCTTCCTCATCTCAAATTCTATTCATGCTGCATCACAAAATTTGGACAAGTACTTTTCGATCCCTCTGTGTGAGGAGCACTTGAAGTTCTGTATCGACAAAGGACTAACCATTAAAACCTCCCATGTGCATCTTGGTGGAACCAACGCAAAAACCTTGGTCTCACCGAATGCCTCGGGTTGATCAGGTTTTCAATATCGGTACCACCGATTCCATATTCTTGGTTACACCGAGTTTCCCTGTCAACTACCAACTGAGGAACACGGTGACACCAAAAATTTAGAATCGGTGTCACTGACAGTCGCGGGTATATATAGAGGCGGACCCGACCTTTCGAAATTTGATTCAAACATCGCCCCTCCAAAACCCTAAGTTGTCGAATCAAGGCCCCTCATCATCGCCCTTGCCTGCCCATGCGTCTCCGACGTTGGGAATCGCCACCGCCGACGGAATCTTCACCCCCGTCGCCACCGTAGTGGATCCTTCACCAAGCTAGCATATGGACCCGATCCTCCTTGCACTCCCTGTCTGATTCTTGCGCATTGGAGTAAATTTTATCTATAATTCACGGATTGCAAATCTTCCTATCCACTAGAAGACTCATCAGAATAGCGAACGAAGGATTTTTAGGTTTAGTTGTTTGCAAAACCGAATGTCGGTGACACCTAGTCAGAAAAATCGGTTCTACTGATTTTGTTTTGTGCTACCGAGGACAGTCTCCGTGAAACCGAGTGGCAATTTTTGGTCACACCAAAGTTGCTGCCAAGTTTCTGTTAAGAACACTGTGTGTCTCGGTAGCACCGAAATGTTTGACCCGCTGGGACTGAAACCCCGTTTTGCTAAGGACTATATCTAAGGATCTTTATGTTCAAACTTTTGAAAAAATATCTGCATTTTGTGATGACTTATCCTCTTCTACTCTTCTACACTCTATTCACATGGTCGGATATGTCAGCTTTAGAAGATAGTCAGAATGATTTCAGAGAGCAGAATGTTGACATGACTTCAGGCACTATTCCTGAGGGGTGCTATGATGATGTTGACAGTTCTCCTGATCTGCCCAGAGCTGCTACTAGGGTAAGGAGGAAACTTAACTCTGATGAGGAAGATGAGGACTTCATACCTGATGAAGTGCCTCCCAAGGCTAAGCAAGACAAATCTATCAATAAGGATCCCAAGAAACCAGTCACGAAGGAGTATGCACCTTTAGATACTATGACAACACTTGAGAGATCTAGAGGCACCATTAATGTTGAGCCTCCCAGGAAGTCTATGCCTAAGAAATCTTGTGAGAAGAAAGCCAAGAAGAGAATTGTTTATGTTACTGGCAGGGCTACCTCCATGTATGAGGACCCAAAGGAAACTGTTGGTGCTGCTGCTGACGATGAGGAGGAAGAGCCAGCTGCTAAGGCTCCTCCCAAGAAGAAGCAGAAGAAGCTTTTGGATGATGCTATGCCAAAGCAAGCTCCATGCAAGAGCACCAAGTCTGCACCCAAGAAGGCTTCTGCTGAGAAGTCCAAGAGGACTACTAGAGACATCCCAGCTTTTGAGAAGAACAAGGGATCCACCCCCAGAGATATAGATGAGGATGTCATGTCTGCATTGATGAAGCTTAGACCACACCTTCCAGAGCACAATACCAGACACCTACTTGCTGAGGACATGAAGAACAAGAAGGATTCATGTCTGAGAGAGTGGACAGCTATTGATCCTTACTCTCAGAGGAGGAGAAAAGCTTTAGACTACAGATTTTATACCAAGGAGCAACAAGATTTCTATGATACTGTGTCGCTTGACAAGAGCCTAGCTATCAGTGACATGAGGTATGTTGATTGGAAGTACATCAAGGCAAATCAAGACTACTTCCCAAGTGTGCAAGACAATTTCCACTGCATTGGCCTAGATGAATTCGTTGGCAAAGAATTCACTGCATGGAATAATGAGATGATCATACAATTCTACTCCAATGCTCACTTCTATGGAGATGGTAGGATTGTGTGGATGACTGAACGAGCAAGATATGAGTCCACTGTTGATGAATGGGCTTCCATCTTAGGAGTCCCATAGGTGCAAGATGGAGATATCTGTGTGTACTCAGAGTCCAAGGCCATCCACAACGCCATGAAGGACATGTACAATGTTATCCCTGCTGCACATCTTTAGCCTCATAAGCTGGGATCTATCTATCACCTCCAGGCAGGTCTCCGCACCATCAACGCCATTCTAAGGCATACATTGATGCCAAAGTCAGGAGACAAGAAGATGATCTGAGGCCACTCCATCAACTGGTTGGTTCTTACTAACCAACATCATAGATTCAGAGTGATGGATCTGATTATGGGGACTATGAAGAGAGTTTCTGTTGATCGGAAGTGCTCATGCTGCTATGCACCCTACATTTAGATGCTCATCAACTCCAAGCTGGAGAATCGCATTTTTGCTCTTGATCGGCCCCATTGGCCCGTACAGCCATACTTTGAGGACAACATTGTGGTGATGGGCCAAGATCGTCCCACATTAGCTGCAGCACAGGCACAGGCGAAGGCAGAGGCAGCTAGAGCCACTAATGCTCAAGTCCCTAGATCCAGGAATGAGCAAATGGCTCGTTTGATCACTACCGTTTAGGGCATGCAAAAGGACATCAAGGACATTTTGGAGAATCAGCATAGCCTTGTGAGGATCATTGACAACAAGATCAAGATCCTCAATGACAAGGTGGATGGGCTGACCAAGACTGTGAACGAGCTGAAGAAGGAAGTTGATGTTGTGCCACTTTCTCATTCTAAAGATGATGATGACGATGATGACGAGGACGACTCTCCTCTCAGGCCAGTCACTCACTTCACTACCCAGGCCAAATCAGCCATAGTGCCAGCTCCAGAGTTGAGGCCTTCTTCTTCAGCACCTGCTATAGTCACTTTAGTTCCATCAGCTCCTCTAGTCCCTCCAATTGTTACTCCAACTCCATCCATAACATCAGTAGAGGTCTTCGCCGACTCAGTTCTCTTGACTCCGAAATCGACCACCGGAGGAGATCAGCCTCAGAAGAACAATTAGCTATATCTCTTTGAACTTTTTGGTAGCTTCTTGTCAATGGGGGAGAAGTTGTATATAGATCTTTAGGCTTCAAGTGAGAGAGCGTTGGTTTTAATAATTTTTCAAAAACATTTGTTCTTTTAGTTTGCTTGTGTTAAACTTTGTTGGAGTTTGATCATATGCTTAATGTGTGTTGCTACCATTTCTTATCCTTTTGATGCTTATGAGATGATCATTCACTTTCCTTGGTTGTGTCATGCTATGACATTCATTCTTATCACTCTCACACACCACCAAGATGTATGTGACATGGAAGAAGTTCCCCATGTACCTAATAGATTGTGCATTTGCATTCAAATGCAAATTTAAAATAATGCACAAATTTAGGGGGAGCTCTTGCTTATCACATACTTCTCAAAACGATGATGTCTACTATGCAACTTTATTCTTGTAGACACGTGATGGGACTCCAAGCGCATAGTTTTGTAGGATATTAGCAATTTTCCCTCAAGTGGATGACCTAAGGTTTATCAATTCGTGAGAGGTGTAGGATGAAGATGGTCTCTCTCAAATGACCCTGCAACCAAATACAAGAAATCTCTCGTGCCCCCAACACACCCAATACAATGGCAAATTTTATAGGTGCACTAGTTCGACAAAGTGTAATATGGATAGTAGAAATATATTTTTATAATCTTAATAAATAAAAACAGCAAGGTAGCAAATAAGAAAAGTGAGCACAAACGATATCGCATTGATTTAAAATGCGGCCTAGGGTCCATACTTTCGCTAGTGCAATCTCTCAACAATGCTAACATTGTTGGATCATGTAACCATCCCTCAACGTGCAATGAAGAATAACTCCAAAGTTCCTATCTAGCGGAGAACATAAGAACAAATTATTTGTAGGGTACGAAACCACCACAAAGCTATTCTTTCCATTCGATCTATCCTAGAGTTCGTACTAAAATAACAGAAGCTATTATTTCCGATCGATCTAATCAAGAGTTCATACTAAAATAACACCAAATAATTTTAGATTCATAATACTCAATCCAACACAAAGAACTTCAAGGAGTGCCCCAAGATTTCTACCAAAGAAACAAAGACAAGAACATGCATTAACCCCTATGCATAGATTACCCCAATGTCACCGCAGGAATCCGCAAGTGGAATGCCAAAATACATATCAAGTGAATCAATATGATACCCCATTGTCACCACGAGTATTCAATTGCAAGACATATATCAAGTGTTCTCAAATCCATTAAAGTATTCAATCCGATAACAACACAATCTCAAAGGGAAAACTCAATTCATCACCAGAAGAGTATAGAGGGGAGAAACATCATATGATTCATCTATGTTAAAAAGCCCACGATATATCAAGATTGTGACATCTCAAGATAACGAGAGAGAGAGAGATATTAAACACATAGCTACTGGTACAAACCCTCAGCCCCAAGGGCAGACTACTCCCTCCTCATCTTGGTGGCCGCCGGGATGATGAAGAAGGCCACCGGAGATGATTCCCCCTCCGAAGGGTGCCGGCATAGGGTCTAGATTGGGTTTCAGTGGCTACAGAGCCTTGCAGCGATGGAACATCTGATCTAGGGCTGCTCCGAAGGGTTTTGGAATGTTTGGGAATTTATAGTACAAACAGGGGGTGCAGGAGGCCACTGAGGTGGGCACAACCCACCTGGGCACGCCAGGGGGCCCTGGCATGCCCTGGTGGGTTTTGCCCCCCTCGAGGCACCCCCCAGGTGTAGCTCTTGCCCATTGGGTTCCTTCTGGTCCAAGAAAATCTCCAAAAAGTTTCGTGGTGTTTGAACTCCGTTTGATATTGATTTCCTGCGATGTAAAAAACAAGCAAAAAATAGCAACTGGCACTGGGCACTGGGTCAATAGGTTAGTCCCAAAAAATGATATAAAGTTTCTATAAAATGACTGTAAAACATCCAAGAATGATAAAATAACAGCATGAATACTTCATAAATTATGGATACGTTGGAGACGTATCAGCATCCCCAAGCTTAATTCTACTCATCCTCGAGTAGGTAAATGATAAAAGAAATAATTTATGAAGTGTGAATGCTAGCAAAGTGCATAAGTTTGATCATGATAATTTCAATCATTGTTCCTAGCATCATTACAACAATTCTTTTCTCATAAAGTTTTCTCATGTTAAAGTAGCAACCAATTCACATGTTAAGGTTCAAACAATGAATTCTCTTGAAACCCAACAACCTATGTTCTCAGTCACCAAGCAATTGCAATTCAACTTATTCAATAGAGTTTAATTAAGAGCTCCACATACTCAACCATCATATAGTCTTATATGATTTCTAACACTCACCGCATACACATGGGCAAAATGTTTCAACCGGACACATAGAAAGATATGGGCTTATTGTTGGGGAACGTCGCATGGGAAACAAAAATTTTCCTACGCACACGCAAACCTATCCATGGTGATGAGCATATATGAGAGGGACAGTGGATCTACGTACCCTTGTAGATCGCTAAGAGGGACGCGTTAAGAAACGTGGTTGGTTTAGTCGAACATCTTCGCGATCCAAATCGCCGAGCGTCCCGCGATCTCATCACGATCCGTCCCGCGATCCAATCACGATCCGTCCCGTGAACTCATCATGATCCGTCCCGAGATCTCATCACGACCCGTATCACGATCTTGATCACGATCTGTCCCGCGAACTCATCACGATCCGTTCCGCGATCTCATCACGAACCGTCTCGCGATATCGATCACGGTCCTTCCGATCTAGCGCCGAACGGACGGCACCTCCGCGTTCAGCACACGTGCAGCTTGATGACAATCTCCACCGTCTTGATCCAGCAAGAGGAGGTCGAGAGGAGAGAAAGTTCACCGGCAGCGTGACGGCGCTCCGGTGATGGTGGTGGAGTGATTCCGGCAGGGCTTCGCTTAAGCGCCGCGGAAAACCGATCTAGAGGAGAAACTGTGCACCGGTGAAACGGGTAGCACGTGGCCGGAAATTCTGTCCAAAAACCAACCAATCCACTAGTATATATAGGAGTAGAGGAGAGGAGAGGCAGCCAAGGCCTTTGGGTCGGCCGAAATAGGAGGTGGGAAGCAATCCTACTTCACCTCCAATCCTAGTTGGAGTAGGATTGCCTCCTATTGGCTGATTTTCCACCTTTTGCTTTAGGACTTTCTATCCTGCACCATGGCACTTTGTGGCTGTTTTCCCAGCCCACTAAGGTCTGGTTAATACTCTCCCACATCCCATGGACCTCTTGGGGTCGAAGTACCCCTCCCGGAGGTCTCCCGGTACACTACCGGCACTCCCGGTACACTATCGATGAGCCCGAAACTTTTCCGGAAACCAAACTGGGACTTCCTATATATGAATCTTTACCTCCGGACCATTCCGGAGCTCCTCATGACTTCCAGGATCTCATCCGGGACTCCGAACAAACTTCGGTCACCACCATACATAACTCTACACTACCGAAACGTCACCGAACCTTAAGTGTGCAGACCCTGCGGGTTCGAGAACTATGTAGACATGACCGAGACACCTCTACGGTCAATAACCAATGGCGGGACCTGGACGTCCACATTGGTTCCTACATATTCTACGAAGATCCTTATCGGTCGAATCTCTATGTCAAGGATTCAGTTAATCCCGTATAACGTTCCCTTTGTTCTTCGGTATGTTACTTGCCCGAGATTCGATCGTCGGTATCTCCATACCTAGTTCAACCTCGTTACCGGCAAGTCACTTTACTCGTTCCGTAATACAAGATCCCGCAACTAACAATTAGTCGCATTGCTTGCAAGGCTTATTGTGATGTTGCATTACCGAGTGGGCCCCGAGATACCTCTCCGTCACACGGAGTAACAAATCCCAGTCTCGATCCATGCCAACTCAACAGACACCATCGGAGATACTTGTAGAGCACCTTTATAGTCACCCAGTTACGTTGCGACGTTTGATACACACAAGGCACTCCTCCGATATTTGTGAGTTACATGATCTCATGGTCATAGGAACACATACTTGACATGCGGAAAAACAAAAGCAATAAACTGACACGATCATATGCTATGTTTGTAGTTTGGGTCTTATCCATCACATCATTCTCCTAATGATGTGACCCCATTATCAAATGACATCTCATGTCCATGGCTAGGAAACCTTAACCATCTTTTGATCAACGAGCTAGTCTATTGGAGGCATACTAGGGACATGGTTTTGTCTATGTATCCACACATGCATCTAAGTCTCCGATCAATACAATTATAGCATGGATAATAAACGATTGTCATGAACAAGGAAATATGATAATAACTAATTTATTATTGCCTCTAGGGCATATTTCCAACAGTCTCCCACTTGCACTAGAGTCAATAATCTAGTTCACATCACCATGTGATTCGCATTGTTATGAATCTAACACGCAATGAGTTCTGGGGCTCGATCATGCTTTGCATGTGAGAGAGGTCTTATAGTCAACGGGTCTGCGATATTCAGATCCGTGTGTACTTTGCAAATCTCTATGTCAAACCGTAAACACTACTACCACACTCCACTTGGTACTATTTCCAAATGGCTGCTCCACTATACGTACCCAGATTGCTACTACTAGTCATCCGGATAGGTGTTAAAGCTTGCATCGACGTAACTCTTTACGACGAACTCTTTATCACCTCCATAATCAAGAAACATTTCCTTAGTCCTCTGGTTACTAAGGATAATTCCGACCGCTGTCCAGTGATCCACTCTTGGACCACACTTGTAACCCTAGACAGACTCATGGCAAGGAACACACAGGTGCGGTACACAGCATGGCATACTATACAGAGCCTATGGCTAAGGCATAGGGGACGACGTTCGTCCTTTCTCTTCCTTCTGCCGTGGTCGAGCTTTGAGTCTCACTCAACTTCACATCTTACAAATCAGGCGAGAACTCTTTCTCAAAGACCGATCCATTTTGAACTCTTTGAAAATCTTTGTCAAGGTATGTACTCATTGAAAGTCTCATCAAGTCATCTTGATCTATCTCTATAGATCTTGATGCTCAACAATTTGGTAGCTTTATCCAGGTCTTCCTTTGAAAATCACTTTCCAAATGACCGTTTTATGCTTTCCAGAAACTCTACATTATTTCTGATCAACAATATGTCATCCACATATACTTATCAGAAATTCTATAGTGCTCCCACTCACTTTATTGCAAATACAAGTTTCTCGTAAACTTTGTATAAACATCAAAACTTTGATCACCTCATCAAAGCATATATTCCAACTCTGAGATGCTTGCTTCAGTCCATGGAAGGATCACCGAAGCTTGCACACCTTTTAGCATCCTTAGGCCTGACAAACCTTTTGGTTGTATCACATACAACCTTTCCTCAAGTAAACCATTAAGGAAACGATGTTTTGACATCCATCTGCCAGATTTCATAATTGAAAACATAGCAACTGCTAACATAATTCCAACATACTTTAGCACCACTACGAGTGAGAAAGTCTCATCGTAGTCAACTCCTTGAACTTGTCACAAACATCTTTGCAACAAGTCAAGCTTTACAAATAGTGACATTCACCATCAGTGTCTGTCTTCATTTTAAAGATCCATTTGTACTCAACGACCTGCCGTCCAACGAGCAAGTCTACCAAAGTCTACACTTGGTTTTCATACATGGATCCTATCTCGGATTTCATGGCCTCCAACCATTTGTCGGAATCCGGGCCCATCATCGCTTCTCCATAGCTCGTAGGTTCATCGTTTGTCCAACAACATGACCTCCAAGACAGGGTTGTCGTACCGCTTAGGAGCAGTACACATCCTTGTCGACCTACAAAGTTTGATAGTAACTTGATCCTGAAGCTTCATGATCATCATCATTAACTTCCTCTTCAACTAACGTAGGCTTCACAGAAACAACATCCTGCATTGCGCTACTCTCTGGTTGAACAAAGTTTAAACAACCTCATCAAGTTCTATCTTCCTCCCACTTAATTCTTTCGAGAGAAACTTTTCCTCGAGAAAGGATCTGTTTTAGTAACAAACACTTTGCACTTGGATCTGAGATAGAAGGTTCACCCAACTGATCTTAGGGTATTCTATGAAGATGCATTTGTCTGCCTTGGGTTCGACCACATGAGGTGAAAACATTTTCCACACAAGTGTCGCAGCCCCAAGTATTTAGAAATGACAGCTTAGGTTTCTATCAAACCATAATTCACATGGTGTCATCTCAACGGATTTAGATGGTGCCCTATTTAAAATGAATGTAGTTGTCTCTAATGCATAACCCCAAAATTATAGTAGTAAAACGACAAGAGACATCATAGCACGCACCATGTCCAATAGAGCATAACTATGATGTTCGGACACACCATCACACTATGGTGTTCCAGGTGGCGTTAAGTTGTGAAACAACTTTCACATTGTCTTAAGTTGTATGCCAAACTCGTGACTCAGATATTCACCTCCACGATCATATCGCAGTCATTTTTATCTTCTTGTCACGGTGATCTTTAAACTTCACTCTGAATTTGCTTGAACCTTTCAAACGATTCAGACTTGTGTTTCATTAAGTAAATATACACTATATCTACTCAAATCATCAGTGAAGGTAAGAAAATAACGATATCCACTTCATGCTACAAGACTCACTAGATTGCATACATCAACATGTATCATTTCCAATGAATCACTTGCCCGCTCCATCCAACGGGGTCCTTTAGTCATCTTGCCCAAGAGGCATGGTTCGCATGTCTCAACCAATTCGAAATCAAATGAGTCCAAATATCCATCACCATGGAGTTTCTTCATGCGCTTTATACCAATATGACATTTTGCAGCAGTGCCACAAGTATGTGGTACTATCATTATTTAACTTTGTATCTTTTGACATCAACATTATGAACATGTGTATTACTATGATCAAGATTTCAACAAACCATTCTCACTGGGTGCATGACCATTGAAGGTATTATTCATGTAAACAGAATAACTATTATTCTCTGACTTAAATGAATAACCGTATTGCAACAAACATGATCTAATCATGTTCATGCTCAACGCAAAACACCAAATAACATTTATTTAGGTTCGTCACTAATCCTGAAGGTAGAGAGAGCGTGCGATGTTGATCACATCAACCTTGGAAACATTTCCAACACACATCGTCACCTCACCCTTAGCTAGTTCTCCGTTTATTCCGTAGCTTTTATTTCGAGTTACTAACATTTAGCAACCGAACCGGTATCCAATACCCAGGTGCTACTAGGAGTACTAGCAAGGTACACATCAATAACTCGTATATCAAATATACTTCTATCGATGTTGCCAGCCTTCTTATCTACCAAGTATCTAGGGTTGTTCCACTTCAGCGACCTCTCACCTCATAATAGAAGCACTTAGTCTCGGGTTTGAGTTCAACTTTGGGTTGCTTCACTGGAGCGGCAACTGACTTGCTATCCATGAAGTTTCCCTCCTTGCTCTTGCCCTTTTCGAACTAGTGGTTTGATTAACCATCAACACTTGACGCTCCTTCTTGGTTTCTACCTTCGCGGTGTCAAACATCGCGAACAGCTCAGGGATCAATACTTCTATTCCTGGTGTATTATAGTTCATTACTAAGTTCTAGTAGCTTTATTGACAGTGACTTGGAGAACTATATCAATCACTATCTTATCTGGAAGATCAACTCCCACTTGATTCAAGCGATTGTAGTACCCAGACAATCTGAGTACATGCTCAATGATTGAGCTATTCTCCTTCATCTTACAGGCAAAGAATCTTGTTGGAGATCTCATATCTCGCAACACAGGCACGAGCCTGAGATCACAATCTCTGCTCCTAGAACATCTCATATGTTCCGTGACGTTCAAAACGTTTCGGAGCCTCAATTCTAAGCCGTAATGCATGCCGCACTAAACTATAAAGTAGTCATCGAAACGTGCCTGTTAGATGTTCACAACATCTATAGACGGCGCTAGAGGGGGTGGCGCACCGAGCGGTGCATTAAGGAGATAAGCCTTCTGTGCAGCAATGAGGACCATCCTCAGATCACGGACCCAGTCCGCAATATTGCTACCAACATCTTTCAACTCTATTTCTCTAGGAACATATAAAAATTTAAGGGAGCTACAGCGTGAGCTAGTAATCTACAACATAATTTGCAATGACACTTTGACTATGTTCATGATAATGAGTTCAATTAATCATATTACTTAAGAACTCCCACTCAAATTGACATCCCTCGGGTCATTCGAGTGATACATGATCCAAATTCACCAACTCAAGTCCGATCATCACGTGAGTTAAGGTGGCTGCAATCGTGAACATCATTATGTTGATCATATCTACTATATGACTCATGTTCGACCTTTCGGTCTTCTTGTGTTCCGAGGCCATGTCTGTACATGCTAGGCTCGTCAAGTTTAACCCGAGTGTTCTGCGCGTGCAAATCTGGCTTGCACCCGTTGTATGTGAACGTAGAGTCTATCACACCCGATCATCACGTGGTGTCTCAACACGACGAACTTTCACAACGGTGCACACTCGGGGAGAACACAATTTATCTTGAAATTAAGTGAGGGATCACCTTATAATGCTACTGTCATCCTAAGCAAAACAAGGTGCATAAAAAGGATTAACATCACATGGAAATCATAAGTGACATGTTATGGCCATGAACTTGTGCTTTTGATATCCATCTAGAAACCACCGGCATGATCTCCATCGTCACCGGCATGACACCATGATCTCCATCATCTTGATCTCCATCAACGTGTCGCCATCGGGGTTGTCACGCCCTGCATGGTTCTACTACTATTGCTACCGTAGCGATAAAGTAAAGCATTACATAGCGCTTAATGATTGACATGCAGGTCATACAATAATTAAAGACAACCCTATGGCTCTTGCCGGTTGCCGTACTCATCGACATGCAAGTCGTGATAATCTATACATCACATGATCATCTCATACATCACATATATCTCATCATGTAATTGGCCATATCACATCACAACATACCCTGCAAAAACAAGTTAGACGTCCTCTAATTGTTGTTGCATATTTTACGTGGCTGCTACGAGTATCTAGCAAGAACGATTCTCACCTACGCATAAACCACAACGGTGATACACTAGTTTGCTTTTCAACCTTCTCAAGGACCGCCTTTGTCGAATCCGATCCAACTAAAGTGAGAGAAACTGTCACCCTCAAGCCATCTAGGCAACAAGTTGCGTCGAGGGAACCAGTCTCTCGTAAGCGTACGAGTAATGTTGGTCCGGGCCGCTTCATCTCACAATCCCGCTGAACCAAAATACGACCAAGTTAGGAAGCAATCTAACCCTCAATGCCCACAAACCTTTTGTGTTCTACTCGAGATCTCATCGAACCATCAACCTAGCTCATGATGCCACTGTTGGGGAACGTCGCATGGGAAACAAAAATTTTCCTACGCACACGCAAACCTATCCATGGTGATGAGCATCTATGAGAGGGAGAGTGGATCTACGTACCCTTGTAGATCCCTAAGCGGGAAGCATTAAGAAACACGGTTGGTGTAGTCGAACATCTTCGCGATCCAAATCGCCGAGCGTCCCGCGATCTCATCACGATCCGTCCCGCGATCCAATCACGATCCGTCCCGTGAACTCATCACGATCCGTCCTGCGATCTCATCACGATCCGTCTCACGATCTTGATCACGATCTGTCCCGCGAACTCATCAAGATCCGTTCCGCGATCTCATCACGAACCGTCTCGCGATCTCTATCACGGTCCTTCAGATCTAGCGCCGAACGTACGGCACCTCCGCGTTCAGCACGCGTGCAGCTTGATGACGATCTCCACCGTCTTGATCCAGCAAGAGGAGGTGGAGAGGAGAGACAGTTCACCGGCAGCGTGACGGCGCTCCGGTGATGGTGGTGGAGTGATTCCGGCAGGGCTTCGCCTAAGCGCTGCGGAAAACCGATCTAGAGGAGAAACTGTGCACCGGTGAAACGGGTAGCACATGGCCGGAAATTCTGTCCAAAAACCAACCAATCCACTAGTATATATAGGAGGAGAGGAGAGGAGAGGTAGCCAAGGCCTTTGGGTCGGCCGAAATAGGAGGTGGGAAGCAATCCTACTTCACCTCCAATCCTAGTTGGAGTAGGATTGCCTCCTATTGGCTGATTTTCCACTTTTTGCTTTAGGACTTTCTCTCCAGTGCCATGGGACTTTGTGGCTGTTTTCCCAGCCCACTAAGGGCTGGTTAATACTCTCCCACAGCCCATGGACCTCTTGGGGTCGAAGTACCCCTCCCGGAGGTCTCCCGGTACACTACCGGCACTCCCGGTACACTACCGGCACTCCCGGTACACTACCGATGAGCCCGAAACTTTTCCGGAAACCAAATTGGGACTTCCTATATATGAATCTTTACCTCCGGACCATTCCGGAGCTCCTCGTGATGTCTGGGATCTCATCCAGGACTCTGAACAAACTTTAGTCACCACCATACATAACTCTACACTACCGAAACGTCACCGAACCTTAAGTGTGCAGACCCTGCGGGTTCGAGAACTATGTAGACATGACCGAGACACCACTTGTTGGAGGATTTATGACTATATAACTTCTATGTGAATATGAACAAACATAAATCATTACGTTGTCTTCCTTGTCCAACGTCAACTATTTCGTCATATAATATTTTGATGGGGGCTCAAAATCACAAAAGATTTCCAGGATAGTGTATCTGCATGTGAAAGTTCTCTTCCTTATACTAATTATTCGTGAATTGCTTGTATGACCAATATTGTGACTATCAAGCCTCAAAAGATTTTAGTTTCTAAACACAATGTGAACCTACCACTAAGCATGATATGATTTCAAATTCATGACATTCAATTTATTCAAAAATTTACACATAGGATATAAGTGAATCACAAGAGCAATTCCAAAGAAAAGAGCTTCGTTGACGGGATGTGAATGCCGCTTACTTAGCCTCCTTGGCGACTATTTGAGGACTCTAATTTATTTAAAACTTTCAGATCTAAGTATTTTATTAAAACGACAAGTAAAACAAAAATAAAATGACATTCTAAAAATAGCACAACTCATGTGAAGAAGCAAAAACTTAGACTCAACCGATACTAACCGATAATTTTTGAAGAAGAAAGGTGGGATGCCTGCCGGGGCATCCCGAAGCTTAGATGCTTGAGACTTCTTGAATATCATATTAGGATTCCCTGGGAATCCCCAATCTTGATCTTTTGTGTCTCCTTAATTCTTCTCATATCACGGGTTTCCTAAATCTCAAAAGCATCATCCACACAAAACTCAACAAGAACTCGTGAGATAAGATAGTATAAACCAATGGAAAAACCTTATCATTCTATATTGTAGGAAATCACTAAAATTATTATTAAACATTGCATACTAAAATTCTCTGAATATGTAATTCCCCTATCCTCAAATAGAATCATTAAACAAGCAAACATATGCAAACAATGCAAACATAACATCAATCTGCCAAAACAGTACAGTCTGTAAAGAATGCAAGAGTATCAATACTTCTTAAACACCAAATGTTATTAAAATTTACCACACTGTAGAAAATTTATCAGATCTTATTATTCCAAAAGTTTCAACATTTTATCACATTCTGACTTTTCTAGGGAATTTTTCCAACAACGGTAAACTTTCTGTTTTGAAAAATCAACATGTATACTTGCAAAATAAGCATGGTGAGGGATATCCTTGACATTTTTATTGAAATAAAATATGCAAAACATTATTCTAAATAACAGCAAACAAATACTAAAAAAATAAATTGATGCTCCAAGTAAACCACATATAATGTGACGAATGAAAACATACCTCCAAGTAAGGTTACCGATAATGTTGGAGACGATAGAGGGGATGTCTTCCGGGGCATCCCCAAGCTTACTTGCTTGGATATTACTTGAATTTTACCTTGGGGTTGCCTTGGGAATACCCAATAGTAGGTACTTGTCACTCCTAAATCTCCTCATATCGACATCTCACCCAAAACTTGAAAACTTCAATCCCACAAAACTTAACGGAACTTCGTGAGATGGGTTAGTATGATAAAGAGCAAACCATTTCACTTTGGTACTGTCAAGACAAGATCCATAATTTTTATGACACAATTTCTACTGTATCATATCATTTACACAATTTATATTGAGCAATATAAGCCATAGAAACTATAAAACAAGCAAACTATGCATTGAAAACAGAATATGTCAAAAACAGAACAGTCTGTAGTAATCTGTACTCCAACCATACTTATTCTACTCTGAAAATTGTGAAATGTTAGGACCATGTGAAAATTTTCTATATTAATATTCTTAAAAAATAATCAACTCAAAATCACTCTTTTGTTAAAAACTAGAATTATTTTCGTGAGCACAAAAGTTTTTGTTTTTGAGCAAGATCAAATCAATTATCACCCCACATGATCCCAAAGGCTTTACTTGGTACTTGATTGACACAAAAGTAATAAAAATGATTAATATAGTAGATTAATCATGTGAACACACAAAAACAGTAGGTAAAAGTGTTGGGTTGTCTCCCAACAAGCTCTTTTCTTTTATGCCTTTTAAGCTAGGCATGATGATTTCAATGATGCTCGCATAAAAGTAAAGAATTGAAACATAAAGAGAGCATCATGAAGCATCTGACTAGAACATTTAAGCCTAACCCACTTCCTATGCATACATATTTTGTGAGCAAACAATTTATGGGAGCAATAATCAACTAGCATAGGAAGGCAAAACAAGCATAGCTTCAAGATTTTCAACACATAGAGAGGAAGCTTGATATTATTGCAATACCTACAACATATGTTCCTCTCTCATAATAATTTGCGGTAGCATCATGAATGAATTCAACAATATAGCTATCACATAAAGCACTCTTTTCATGATGCATAAGCATAGAGATTTTGTTACTCTCCACATAAGCAAATTTATTCTCATCAATAGTAGTGGGAGAAACTCGACAAAATAACTATCATGTGATTGAAAATTTAAGTCATGATGACAAGTTTCATGGTTATCACAGCATACCTGTCATCACCATAATCATCATATATAGGAACTTTGTTTTCATAATCAATAGCAACCTCTTCCAAAATAGTGGATGTATCACTAAATAAAGTCATGACCTCCCCAAATACACTTTCATCAATATTGTAATAAGATTCAACATACTCCAAAATAGTTGGATCACTACTACCTAGAGTTGACACTCCTCCAACCCCACTTTCATCAATGCAATCATCATAAATAGGAGGCATGCTATCATCATAATAATTTTCTTATCAAAAGTAGAAGGAATCAAAGGATCATATTCATTAAGAAAATCATCCCCAAGCTTAGGACAAGCACTATTTCCAGCAAATAAATCTTCGAACATATCATACTCATTAAACATAGCATCGCTAAGCTTGTAGTTTTGCATATCATCACAATCATTATTATCAATAGCATGAATGGCACCAATAGTATAGAAAACATTATTATCATATTATTCAAAGCAAGTGCTAAAAATATTCTCAAGATCATAAGGGACATCATTGCCTTCCCAATCATAATCATTACAACAAGTAGTAGGTATCACAAAATCATACTCAATATCATCATCCTCCATACATATTTGATTCACTTTCATGAGGCACAATGGTGATAGGAGCAACATTATTTGGGAGAGATACCTTTTTACCTCTATTCTTTCTTCTTTTCTTCTTCACCACATCATGTGTGGGTTTAATTAATTTTTTTCAAGCTTCTTGTTGAGGAGATTGATTGGATAGGAAGCTCCTCCTCGTTACGTGATTCATCATAATAAACACTAGGAGGGTATTGGGAAATATTTTCCCTTTCATTAGTACTCTCTTCATATTCTATTTGTTTTCTTGTCTTTAGATAGTTGGCAATATAAGGATTCTCAATGCAATTTACCGCACAAAACATATAAATTTCCTCGAGATCAAAATTAAGAAATCTCTCGGGATTTGGAAAATCCTTAGTTATACATTTTATTTGTTCATACCCCAAAAGAGGACTAAGCTCTTTATGATGCTCAAGGGTAATCAAGTTGTCACAATTTTTGGACACGATTTGATCATGAAATAATTTGCATTGGAGTTTTAAATGACCACGTTCATTGCAAAGTTCACAAGGATGGCGAAAGAAATTACATCTTTCATCACAATCATCTAGCCTCTCTTGCAACTTTTTTGTTTCTAAATATTTATGCTTCTTACAAAATCTATCTTCCCTTTTTGGTGTTCATTTGCACTCCCAATTCACTCCGCAAAAATTGACATGCTTATAAGAAACATTTTTGTCATGACTTGTGCAATCATCATTAACATTTTGGATAATCAAAGAATTCATACTAACAACATTACACTCATGCTCATCATTCGAATATTTTGTGCCAAACATTTTATTGACTTCTTCTTCTAACAATTGAGCACAATTTTCTGATCCATCATTTTCTAGAAAGATATTATAAAGATAATCAATTATATGATGCAGCCTCAATTCCATTTTTTGTAGTTTTCTTTAACAAAACAAACTATTGATAAAACACGAAACTAAAAGATTCGATTGAAAGATCTAAAGATATACCTTCATGCACTCACCACCCTACAACAGTGCCAGAAAAGAGCTTGATGTCTACTACGCAACTTTATTCTTGTAGACACGTGTTGCGCCTCTAAGCGGGAGTTTTGTAGGACAGTAGCAATTTTCCCTCAAGTGGATGACCTAAGGTTTATCAATCCGTGAGAGGTGTAGGATGAAGATGGTCTCTGTCAAATGACCCTGCAACTAAACACAAGAAATCTCTTGTGTCCCCAACACACCCGATGCAATGGCAAATTGTATAGGTGCACTAGTTCGGGGCACCCCCTAGGTGCAGCTCTGGCCCATTGGGTTCCTTCTGGTCCAAGAAAAATTCCCCAAAAAGTTTCGTGGTGTTTGGACTCTGTTTGATATTGATTTCTTACGATGTCAAAAACAAGCAAAAAATAACAACTGGCACTGGGCACTGGGTCAATAGGTTTGTCCCAAAAAATGATATAAAGTAGCTATAAAATGATTGTAAAACATCCAAGAAAGATAAAATAACAGCATGAATACTTCATAAATTATATATACGTTGGAGACGTATCAAGTGATGATTATATTCATTGCCTATATCATATGTCGAAGCTTTGATTTATATGTTGTCATCAATTACCAAAATGGGGGAGATTGAAAGAACATTTTCTCCCTTGGTGGTTTTCGTAATTAATAACAACATATATGTCATTGAACTAATGTTTTCACTAAGCTTATTTCAGGAAAAGTTCAATTATAGGGATGGCAAAAGGATTTTGGAATACCCCAAGATGGAAGGAAATGGATTGGCAAAGCTTCAAGAAAGAGGACCCTACATTTTATTTGAGTCCATAGGAAGGCCAATAATATTAAAACGGGGTAAGGTATTGTTGGTAAACAAAATGCTGATACATGCACAAGTGATAGTCACCAAAAACACCCACAAGCTCTTCCACAAAAGTTTGTCCAAAGCCAAATATCCAAAATCAGTGCAACCAACATTTCCCACTCGGTGCCACCGATTCCCAAACTCAGACAAACTCAGGCCAAACCCTAGGCTTTCGGTGTAACTAATTCTGCTTCGGTGCCATGAGTTTGGGTTGCCAACATTCTGTTACTTGAATCCACAAAATCGGTCCGATCGGGTTTGTTGGATCAGCGTCACCGAGTTGCCCAATCTGACCGTTGGTCGCCTAATCGGTGCAATCAAGATTTATATATAGGTCTCACCGATATTGAAAAGTTGCCAGCTTTGGATCAACTCGGTACCACCGAGATTCACACATCGGTGTCACCGAGTTGGTCACTTAAGGTGTAACGGTTAATTTTTTGGAGATGCCTATATATACCCTTCACCACTACTCACTCGAAAGAGAAGCACTCAGAACAGATCCCAACTCATACCAATTGGTTTTCTGAGAGAGAGCCACCTACTCATGTGCTGAGATCATGCCATTCCATTCCAACCATATGAATATTTATCTCTAGCCTACCAAAAGTGGAGGCGTCCACGTCTTATTGTGCGCCACGCGTAAAGAAAGGCCCGTAGGCGGATTGGTCCCACGACACTTTGGCCTACCTTCCTTGGTTTCGCTCCGAAGCCAACCCGAGCACGCCTCGGGCCTAGGGGCTACGATCGGCATTCTAGGAGTAGGGGTACTCAGACCAGCATACCTGCGGCCCCATGCGTGGCCAGTATGGCCCACCAACAAGCCCCCCCCCAAGTCGAAGACCTCGTGAAAGCCCCAACCTCGCGACGAGAACAAAGCCAAGACCTCTAGAGGAGTGACATCCCCCGGGATGCCCCTTGAGAAGCGGAGAATCCTATGCAGGTACTTGGCCTCGTGAGGCCGGGATGACGTGAACTCCGACGGCTGAGCTAGGCAGGCGCCAGCGAGCGTAGAGGAGGACAATTTCCTCTTTTGTGCTATGGGGCAAGGACGTCAGTGGGTTCCCAAGGAATCCCCCAAAGGTTTCCCTCCCAATGCTACAGGACTGAGACTACGAGCTCGGGACGACAGATGTCATCACCGAGCCCACCACTGCGGCACACCCGAAAGCTTTGCAGGCAAAGACCACCTTTAGTATGGATAGGATGGACCTCCTGCCCCTCTTTTAAATTTGGCTGTTGTGGGTAAGGGAGTCCTAGATTAAGGGGTCATTGGATGGCCGACCTAGTTCTTAAGGGCCGGAGTACGTGGGCCACTTGCGGAGTGTTGGATTGATCAAAGGCCCTGTCGCCAGGGAGGAAGCCTTATGAATCGTGGCGTGTCCTGCAAGTTTGAGATTGTAGATAGGCATGTTTTCCCTTTGATGTGCAACCGACCATGTTTAAACCCTAGGTACCCTTGGCGTCTATATAAGCCGGAGGGTTTTAGATTGTAGACCAGAGAAACTCATCTAGAGTTCTACCTATTTGATCTCGAGGTAGATCAACTCTGTAACCTTCAGACCATCAATATAATCGAGCAGGACGTAGGGATTTACCTTCATGGGAGGTCTCAAACCTGGGTAAACATCATCTCCATTGTCCCTTGTTACCATCGATCCTAGTCTCATAGCTTGGGACCCCTACCTGAGATCCGCCGGTTTTGACACCGACATTGGTGCATTCATTGAGAGTTCTGCTGTGATTGCCAAAGGAATTGATGGCTCGCCTTGTCATATGCAACGAGATTTGCGGCCAGGATATTCTCATCCCTGGTCAGATCTTCACAGGCGGTGATGTCTTGTCGCACGCTGACCCAACCAGCCATCTTGGCCAGATCGAAAGCTTCGCCCCCGATCAAGAAATCAGATTCGGAACCCTAGAGTTTGTTGCAGATTCATGGGGAGAGCTTGTCTTGATGGAACCCTCAGCTCTTATGGAGGAGCCCGTAGATCCCGAAGGCTTGACGCCGATGACATCGGGCCCGACCTATGAGGTGTCCTTACCCTCGGGCTGTCTAGAACGCCCAATCCAGTCGTTGTGCCCGGATCCTCTATGGCCAAACATGACACGGATTCACTTTCAAGCAACTCCGGAACTACGATGCCACAGATCGACCCCGTGCGCTTCAGTGGTACGCATCCTACCAACGCCTCGTCCCTAAACGAGTTGTTTGATCAGATTCATGCCATGCATATGACTGACGTCTAGACCCCTGTCTATGACCGGATTGGGCTTAAACCCGAGATAGGGAGATTCACACCCCCTCGGTCACGCACTTAGTCGCCACCACCGAGTGTCCGACCGGGCGCTCGTCTCCCCAACAACCAGAATTAAAAATGGTTTATACCCCAATCTCCAATCATTGAGCCCTTACTTGCAACCCAGAGCCGGGGGTTCACTCTGGAGATAGATCAGGATCGGTCCCCGATCTAGCGCTCAACTCGGAACCCATGATTCTGGACTCACATCATGGTGTGGAATCAAAAAATTTCGCACCCACCACCCGAGTTGAGCACTCAAGCATCATAGGAGAGTCCATATCTTTGGACTTACGGGATGTTAAACATTTACCAAGAGAGTCGATTCATCATTTTTGGGCTAGACTCCTCCTCGCTAGAAACAAAGTACGAGGTTGAAGTGACCAGGAGATAATGGCAACGTTCAATCGCAATTGTCACGAAGAAGGGATCCTCAACACCCTAGCTCGTTAGCACATTCGCAACTTCACCGAGTTGTCGTACTTGGTACAAAAATAATGTGCCATGAAGAGCACCTTGCAAGCCGAACGACTACTTTCGGAAGCAACCTTTACTGAGTATCCTAGAGGAGATCGGAAAAAGAGAAATAGACCCCTTATAGGGGTCAGAACTGTCCTTGGCGGACTATTGGATAAACCATGCCCTATACATTCACTATTGCCAAACTCAAGCCCGACTCACAGCCTTAGAGCTTGCTGGGTCGTCATGCACGTCGCAAAAAGTGGTGAAGCCATCCTTGAGGCACTACCGCCGAACAGGCACTCCACATTGCCACCAGAATACAACACCGAAGTCCTGACGATCTACGAAATGATCCCCTCAATGAACAGGAGGAAAAGAGCCCCTAGAGAACTCGAATAGATCTATCATGTGGGAGCAACAAATTCATGGGCAGACATACCCATCACCTTCGAAGATACTGACCAACCAGCCACCCGTCCCGGTCATACACTGGCTACACTGTTCTTAAACCCCATCGTCGATGGCTTCAGGATGCATAAAGTGATAATGGATGGAGGCAGTGGTTTAAACCTTATCTACGAACATACCCTGGAAAAAATGCAGTTCGATCGATATCGCATCGCGCATAGAAACACAACATTTCGGGGGATCATTCCTGGGAAAGAGGAGCGTTGTTCAAGATGTGTCACCATGGACCTAGTCTTTGGCACACCCGAAAACTACCGATCCGAAGAACTTCTCTTCCATATCGTGCCCTTCCCCAGCGGCTACCATGCCCTGGTGGGGTGTGACGCCTTCACAAAATTCTAGGTTATACCACATTATGGGCATATGAAGCTCAAGATGCCAGGCCCAAACGGGGTCATCACAGTCGCTAGTGAACCGAATAGCCCTTCGAGCTGAAAACAAAATAGCAGCGCTCGCCCTTGAGGCACTAGCTGAGACCTTCACTGTAGAAGAATTGATCGCACTCTAGTCAATAGTAGACAAGCACGAAGTGATCCTTAGCAAAAGTCCCAAACCCACGTCCTTTAAACCTGTGGATGAAATCATCAAATTTCAGGTACACCCAACGGACCCAAATAAGATAGCGTCCATTAGAGCTTAGCTGGAACCGATGGTGGATGAGGCGTTGTGAGCATTCTGACGAGAAAACTGGGACATCTTCTCCTAGCACGCTTCCGATATGCCGGGAATCCCATGGCGGCTAGCAGAACATATTCTGAACATCATGGCGGGCTTCAATCCCATTAAGCAGACTCTACAACGCTTTTCTGAGCCCAAACGACAAGCTATGGGTGAAGAATTAGACAAACTGCTAGAGGCCGTATTCATACAGGAGATCAAGCACCCCGAATGGTTGGCAAATCTGGTGATGGTACCAAAGAATGTCAAACCCTGGACAAGGCCTGCTGTAAGAACCCTTTCCCTTTACCACGCATAGGCCAGATTACTGATGACACAGTTGGACATGACTGATTATGTTTCCTCAAAGCTTATTTCGGATACCATCAGATTAAAATGAAGGAATCCGATCAAGCCACAACCGCATTCATCACCCCTTATGGGTCATTCTCCTTCAACACAATGCCTTTTGGGCTAAAACAGCCAGGGCTACGTACTAGCACATGATCCAGACTTGTCTCGCAAAATAGGTCGGTAAAATAGCCGAGACATATGTGGACAATGTGGTCATCAAAACCAAACACGTCAGCCAGCTGATTGACGACCTAAGGCAAACCTTTGCTAGCCTACGTGAGTACTATATATGAATGAATCCGGAGAAATATGTATTTGGAGTCATCGCTGGTAAACTACTCATATTCATTGTTTCCCATAGAGGAATAGAAGCGAATCCGGCTAAGATCCGTGCCCTATCGGAACTTGCAATTCCCACAGAGCTAAAGCATGTCCAGAGGTTGGCGGGTTGCGTGGCGACGCTAAGCCGCTTTATCTCCCGCCTCGGTTAAAAGGCTTTACCACTCTACAGGTTGCTAAAACGGACCAACAATTTCGAATGGACTGATGAAGCAATGGTTGTGTTAGAAGAAATTAAAACACTACTGGCAAGTAACCCCATACTCACAACACCAGGCGCAGGTGAACCAATGTTATTGTACAAATCGGCCACCAACCAAGTCGTTAGCATAGTGCTCATCGTCGAACGAGAGGAGGAGGGACACAAATTCTAGATACAAAAGCCGGTCTATTACGTGTCAGAAGTACTAACACAGTGCAAGTCCAGATACTCGCATGACCATAAGATAGCCTATATAGTATTTATGGCATCATGTAAACTAAGACACTACTTTCAAGAGTTTCCGGTTATGGTGGCATCCAAAGTACCCCTGAACGATATAATCAACAACAGGGACGCCATCGACTGCATAGCCAAATGGGCCATTGAGCTCCTTCCTTTTAAAATATCCTACAAGCCATGACGAGCTATTAAATCTCAGGTGCTCGTAGATTTCCTTGCCGAATGGACAGAGGCCAATATCCCCAGGGAATATAGTACATACTCCCATTGGACGATGTACTTCCAAAACATTGGCCGGACTGGGGGCTGGATTTATTCTCACATCCCCCACAGGAGATAATGTTTGATACATGTTACAAATAATGTATGCCGATTCCAATAATGCAGCCGAATACCGAGTACTTTTGCACGAACTTCGGAAGGCAGCTTCAATGGGCATAAGATGGCTGGCGGTACGGGGAGACTCCAACTTGCCATCTCCCAAATCAATGGTGAATTCGATGCCAAAAACCTGAAGATGGCGGTATATTGAAACGTCATCCACTAGATATATGCATAGTTCGTGGGGCTAGAATTCCATCATGTCGCTTGAGACAACAAACAAGCCACTGACATATGGGCCCGCATGGGGGCCTAACGCGACCCTATCCTAAAAAACACTTTCCTGGAATGACTCTTTAAGCCATCAATGGTTTGGCAGGACGATAATAAGGGCGTCGGTCTGATCGGCACGGAAGAGGTTGTTCCCCCTATAAACTAACCAGATGACCAAACTATCGACGGCTCTGTAATGGATGTAGCGCCCTCGGCTCATGAGGTAATGGCAGTAATCGTGCCATGGACCAAGCCCTTCCTTGCCTACCTTCTTCGCAAAGAACTCCCTGACGATCAGATAGAGGCATGAATCATTTCGTGATCCAAAGCCTATAAAATCAACGAGGGTGAGTTATACAAGAAAAGCACCATCGGAGTACCACAACGGTGCATATTTAAGGAAGAAGGATGACATCTCTTAGCCAAAGTCCATGCAGGAATGGGCAACCATCATGCCGCGGCAAGGGCCTTAGTAAGCAAGGCCTTTCAGGCTAGTTTCTTCTGGCCCACCGCTCAAGCGGACGCCCAGTCACTTGTCAAGCATTGGGTGGGGTGTCAAATTTTTTCAAATCACAGTCACATGCCCCCAACTTAGTATAATAATGGAAAATGTATCCAACTTCACAGCCCAAGAGGTCAAAGACTGGTGCGCAAAAATGGGCATCCAGCTTGATTGCGCATCGGTGTATCACCCGCAGACCAATGGACAAGTCAAACGGGCAAATAGCCTCATCATGAGTGGTATTAAACCACATTTGGTCCGATCTCTGCATGAGTCTGACTGCCATTGGGTAGAGGAGCTTGACTCCATTTTGTGGGGCCCGTGTACCACCCTGAATCGATCAACGGGATACACGCCATTCTTCATGGTCTACGGGGTAGAAGCGGTGCTCCCCTGTGATATTTTTCACGACGCACCTAGGGTGCACATGTATGAGGAAAAGGAGGCTAAGTTAGATCGGCGAGATGACTTGGAAGCCTTAGAAGGAGACCGTGACATAGCCCAGACTCGTTCTACTTTTTATCAATAGCAGGCCCGACGTTACCCTTCCCTTGGAGGTCAGGGAAAAAGCGTATAATGTGGGTGAACTTGTTTTACGTCTCCCGCAGAAGCAGAAGCATAAACTAAACCCCAAATGGGAGGGCCCATTCATAATTGACAAAGTACTCGCACGAGGGGCTTACCGTCTTCGAAATCCATCGGATAACCGCCTTGAACCAAACACATGGAACGTAGCTCGTCTTCGGCACTTCTCCGGCTAGACCGATGTCTGTTGGAAATATGCCCTAGAGGCAATAATAAATTGGTTATTATTATATGTCCTTGTTCGTGTTAATCGTTTATTATCCATGCTATAATTGTATTGATTGGAAACTAAATACGTGTGTGGGTATATAGACGACACTGTGTCCCTAGTATGCCTCTAGTAGACTAGCTCGTTAATCAAAGATGGTTAAGGTTTCCTAGCAATGAACATGAGATGTTATTCGATAACAGGATCACATCATTAGGAGAATGATGTGATGGACAAGACCCAAACTATAAACATAGCATATGATTGTGTCAGTTTATTGCTATAGTTTTATGCATGTCAAGCATCTGTTCGTATGACCATGAGATCATGCAACCCACTGACATCAGAGGAGTACCTTGTGTGTATCAAACATCACAACGTAACTGGGTGACTATAAAGGTGCTCTATAGGTATCTCCGAGGGTGTCTGTTGGGTTGGCATGGATCAAGACTGGGATTTGTTACTCCATGTGACGGAGAGGTATCTCAGGGCCCACTCGGTAATACAACGTCACAACAAGCCTTGCAAGCAATGTGACTAAGTGTTAGCCACGGGATCCTATATTACGGAACGATTAAAGAGACTTGCCGGTAATGAGATTGAACTAGGTATGGAGATACCGCCGATCGAATCTCGGCCAAGTAACATACCGAAGAATAAAGGGAACATCATACAGGATTAACTGAATCCTTCACATAGAGGTTCAACCGATAAGATCTATGTTGAATATGTAGGAACCAGTATGGGCCTCCAGGTCCTGCTATTGATTATTGACCATAGAGGTGTCTCGCTCATGTCTACATAGTTCTCGAACCCGTAGGGTCTTCACACTTAAGGTTCGATGACGTTCCGATAGTATAGATTTATGTATGGTGGTGAACGAAGGTTGTTTGTAGTCCCGGATGTGATCCCGGATGTCACAAGGAGCTCCGGAATTGTCCGAACAAAAAGATTGATATATAGCAAGTCCTGTTTTGGTCACTGAAAAAGTTTCGTGCTGATCGGTAGTGTACTGGGAGTGCCGGGAGGGGTACCGGGGACCATCGGGAGGGGTGTCTCGACCCAAAGGGCCTCATGGACCATGGGAGGAGTCAAGCCAGCCCTTAGTGGGCTGGCTGAGCCCCCCCGGTAAGGCCCATGCGGCTAGGGGAGGGAAAAACCCAAAGGTGGAGAGGTGGAAAGAGTTTCCAAGTGGAAAGGAGGAATCCTACTCCTAATAGGATTGGAATAGGACTCCTCCACCTCCAATTTCAGTCAACTCTTGAGGGTTTGAGTATGCCTCCTCCCCTCCCTACCTCCTATTTATACTAGAAGATTTAGAGGGGAAAGCTAACCCTCATTTCCATGTGCTCCCTCTACATCCTCTAGATCATTTTCTCCTCTAGTCTAATTTTGGTGGTGCTTAGGCGAAGCCCTGCCGGAATAGTTCCACCACCATCTTTGCCATGCCATCATGCTGCCAAAGAACTCATCTACCTCTCCGCCCCTCCTCCTAGATCAAGTAGGCGGAGATCGTCATTGAGCTGGACATGTGTTGAATGTGGAGGTGTCATCCGTACGGCGCTTGATCGGAAGGACCGTGATCAAGATCGCGAGATGATTTGTGATTGGATCGCGAGAAGGATCGTGATGGGATCGGGGGTCGCTTGGTGATTTGGACTGCGAAGATGTTCGACTACATCAACCACGTTTCTTAACGCTTCCCGCTTAGCGATCTACAAGGGTATGTAGATCCACTCTCCCTCTCATAGATGCTCATCACCATGGATAGATCTTGCGTGTGTGTCACAACCCTAGTAAGATTCATAGGCTAGTATTGTGTTTGCATCATCATCATCATCTATGCATCAATATGAAATGGGGAGAAGAAGAAAACCCCACCCATTTAATGAATTAAAGGATTTCTAGATAAATGAAATTTCAACAAATCCAAAATGCCCATCAAAAATGTCCCCTATGTCTGATAAATAGGGACATGGATATACCAGGGGACATTTGTATTATTTGAACATTTAAAATAATTTGAATTAATGGTTTACATCCCTGGAAAATGACAAATAAAGCAAATATCATTATCACTGTTCCAAAATAATCTGAAACTATTATTATAAGTTTGGAATATTCAAACTACAATTTAGAAAATATGTGGGTCATTTTATAAAGTCATTGGACCTGCAAAGGAAATAAATAAATATTAGAAAACAGAAAACAGAAATTAAAAAAAAAGAAAAGCCAGAAGGGGCTTACCTGGCCCAGGAAGGAGATGGCCCAGCCCACCAGGGCCAAGCGGTCATCTTCAACCTCTGCCAGTAGGCAGAGGCGAAGTGTCGCGCGGCGCCGGGAGGCCTCCACCTCCTCCCTGCTTGGTCGCCCGCCTGGAGGCCCCTGGGCGCGCCAGCTCGCCGTCGCCGAGGTCTTCTCCCTCTCTCCCTCGCGGTCGCCGCTCTCTCTCGCTTTCCCCCCTCCTCTCCTCCTTCCCCGGCAACCGACGTCGTTCTCGCCGTCGATTCGTCGCCCCCGACGCCTCCCCGACCCTCCCGTCGCCGCCAGAAGCACCGGGGTGAGTCCCCGGTTCGTTTCCCCCTCTCCCCGTTGCTCCTCCCCTCCTCTAGCCCTGCTAGCTGTCGACGCCCGAGGGGACCTCGCAGCCGGCCATGGCACGACCGTGGCCACAGCAGCCGCAGCCCACACCCGAGCATGTGCCTGTGCTCAGTGCGTCCCGAGGAGCTCGTAGCCGCCACCAGTTCCCCCCCCCCCCGCGTCCTGGTCGCCATTTCCCCGTCGTCCCGAGCTCCGACCGCCGCCCAAACGGACGTGGCCGTCGACTCCGGCGACCCCGTGACCTCCTGCGGCTCCGGATGGATGCGGCTGTGCGCGGGCTACTCGCCAGTGGCCTTAGCTCGCTAGATAACCCCTGTAGAAGAATCCCGACGGACGCCGCTGTCTCTGGTGGTCACCGGCTTCAAGCCGCCGGCCAACTCCGGTGGGTTTGACCCGGGTGGACCCCTGGCTTGACTCCGTGAGTCAATGACAGGTGGGCCCCGGCCCTAATTGGTATTAAGTTAATCCGGTAATTAAGTTAACTTAATCTGTTAACTACTAAGACACTGACAGGTGGGCCCAGTTAGTTAATTAAAACAGGATTAGTTTTAATCAGTTAACTAAATTAATCAGACACTGACATGTGGACCCCACATGTCAGGTCTGACTCTGGGCCGAGTCAGCTGACCAGCTGATGTCATCATGACATCATGCTGATGCAATAAGTCAGATTTCTTATTTAAAAATAATTCCAGAAATAGTTAAAAAACTTTGAAAAATCATATAAATTAATCTGGAAGTCAGATGAAAATAATTTATATATGAAAATTTATCAGAAAAATCCAATGAATCCAATGGTGCTATCCTCATGCATGATAGAGCAACCTAAATAGGTGAACATGGACATTTTAGCATTAGGACAATATATAGAATTTGAAATGAGAATACTTTGAACCTATAATCAAATACATTTCAAATTGTCATGATCACTAACTACATTAGCTCATCCATGCATACTTTCATGCCATGATCATGCATCATATTGTTGCATCTGCTTGTATTGAATGTTTTCATCTGCATTACGGTAGGCTCTAATCCGGAGGATACTACTCCGTACCTTGACGAAGGAGAGAACTCTTCCGCAACCCAGCAAGGCAAGCAACCCCATTGATCATTCCAATAGCATTCCCTTTCTTTCGCTCCTGCTCTTGTTTATTGCACTAGGACATGGTTACATGACAGTCATACATGGTAGATGAACCTAATCTTCTGCATGACCTGATCTTGTCACAGTAAATAGCTAAACCATGCAACCTAGCATACCTGGTAGATGCTTGTTCCGTGATGTGCTTAGCTTACCTTCATGCCATGCTGCTATGCTTAGAGTTGTGTCAGGTCTGATTCATCTGTGTGATGAACCAGAGTGATACTGTGATGTTCTGATGTGATGAGCTCATAACTAATCCGTTCTGCTAAAAGGTAGCGATGAGAGGCTATGTAGGAGTACATAGTGGGTTGTCTCATTGGGACCGTTCCTAGGAACTGGGTTCCGTGTTTGTGATCCAAGACGAGATACTACCACATGCTGGGCCCTGAAATATGACCCCGCTCGACTTATCAGTCGCTTAGTCTTTGGTCCAGGTATTGCAATTAGTTTCTGGTGTTTATAGCATGCTGGGGGCCGTGTGTAGCGCTGACCCTCGAGGTGGGTTACGACGCGGTAGGCAGTGGCACGGTGTACCAAGGGTCACCCGAATGGTGGGCTTGGGAACCCTGCGCACATCGTTTGGGACCGTAGTGGAAACTTCGGCCGGACTTCCATGCGGGTCAGTCTCAAATAGGCGGTAGCCTGAACTAGAGGTCTTATGTGATTGACGGTCGTGGCCGACCCCCTTGCTGGGCATCCGCTTGAAGGTTGCCGAGGTGCATGGTTTATGGCACACAGCGATAAGTGGCGAGAGCGTGTGTGAAGAAGTACACCCCTGCAGGGATATGAAACTATTCGAATAGCCACGTCCCCGGATATGGACTACTTGGAGAACTTATGCTGTTCATAGATAATCAAGAGGATACTTCTAAAATTCTCAAGACAGGTGTGAGTACCGTGGATGGCACTCTTCCGGGAGGGGAAGGTGAGTCCGTGGTGGTGTATTGAGATGGAGTTAGTGGACTCGTGGGCGATAACTAAAATTGTAACAAAGAAGGTAAAATTGAGTAGTGTGGGTTAGCCATGAGTCAAAGCTGGCTTCTACATAAACTCCACCACCCCTTTGTTGATACATGAGCATAAATAGACTAGGTCTATTTTACAAGACTTGCTGAGTACGATTGTACTCATCCTTGCTTAATTAAGGTTGTAGAGGAAAACCAGGACCTATCAGGTGGGTTCTATCTAGACGTTGACGATACCGAATAGCTGGTGTCGCAGCTACGATCTTGCCCGTGTGGTGGGCTGTAGATAGTCAGGCCATGTGCCTCTTTGCCTTTTCACTGTCCGTACTCGGATAGTTCTAAGTTTCCGCTGGCTTGTATGAACTTGTTTGTATGACTTGAGTGCCGGGTCATGTGACCCCTATCTGTATGAACATATCATGCAAGGCTCCTCTGGGCCTTTTAAATAAAAGTCATGGTGTTGTATGGTTATGTTGTGATGCCATAGTTGTATCTATGCATATCGGGCATGTCGTGCGTACATGTGACGTGCAACGGTATGTATGGGATCCGACACCTAGTTGTGTGCCTTTAGCAGTACTCCTTACGGGAAACTGTCTCTTTGTGCTTCCACCGAGCCTTGGTAGCTTGCTACTGCTCCAGACACATTGATTGACCGGCATGTATCCTTCTTTGCTGCTGTGTCTGTCCCTTTGGGGAAATGTCTCGCAGTGTAATGGAGTCCCTGTAGCCTGTTACGACTCGTCTACGTGCAGCGATGACATTCGTGTCTCGCGACGTAATGGAGTCGTTGTAACTTGCTACGACTCGTCTACACACGCTTGAGACCGACACCTGCATTGCTGGGTTATGTATGCCTGTTTCCGTACGGATGTGCCACTTGGGTTCTATGACTAGTTATGTCGGCCCGGGTTCTTTGCTATGTGGTTGCCAGCGACATGTTCACATACGTGAGCCAAAAGACGCAAACGGTCCCGGCCAAGGTAGGGTAGCAGCCGTGAAGTACCGTGCGTGAGGCCGCAAAGTGATGTGGCTTGTTACAGTATGGAATCATATGACTTAGGATCGGGGTCCCGACAGCGTTGGTATCAGAGCCTGACTGACTGTAGGACTATCAAGCCAAACCGGTCGAAGTTGAGTCTAGAAACACTATAGATAAGTAGGGGAATTGATTGTGGAAGGGAACGTAAGACTCTTTTTACTCCTCTTCCCAAGTTATTCTATGCTGGGTCATTCTCATCTTATCTACGAGGATAGGTACTAGGATTCTCATCTATTGCCTAGGATGACGAGTTACTAGCCATGGACCAATAACTAGCTTGTTTGTGAGTAAGTGTGGTTATTTTAGTGTTGTTGATGTGACAAACAGATGGAGAAGAGATTTGAGTCTAGATAGTCGAGTGGTCATGCCTTTCCAATCTCCTTTAAATTGTCTCAAAAATTTTGTTGAGCAATTACAGCCGTTATGCTGCTCGATTTCCGTTAGGATCTCTAATGTCTTTGCATCATTCTCTGTTTCAGATGCCGTCTCGTCCTTTCTGTCAGGTGGTCCATCTGACCAGGTGCATCGATGTGCCGGGTCACACGGCCATGTTGGTTAGAGTGATGATGGAGGCGGGATATCGTTGGTACCCGGAGTACACCGTGGAGGAACAGTACCGAGCTTTCAACCAGAGTCAGTATTTCTGTACTGTTAGGATATACCCTTCATATCCTGGAGCTGCAGAGCCGCTTCACTTGACTCATGGATTGGGAGTTACCATAGATATGGCAGTTCAGAAAGCCGCCTATACTATGCTGACTATTATGAGGTTTCACCATGGTCTGCTTCAGAACACGGAGTTCTGCTATGTTCCTGCTTCCATTGGAGGAGAGGATGGATATTTCAGTGCAGCCTATTCTGATCATTCTCATGAAGACCCTAGACTGCAGGTGACCGCTCAGATGTTGGAGAATAGGGACCGTGATGCACGTGCCCTACGCATGGAGCTCTATGCTACCCGTGCCCGTCTTTGGACAGCTTTGACGCAATTGGCACCTGTTGTGCAAACAGGTTATGGAGATATGGAGATGCTGAATCCATTGCGGACTCATTTGCCAGCACACGTAGACTAGCCTGATGTTGGAGGCATCACCCCTCTTCGAGGACCGCTGTTGCCACCGACAAGGGGACCAAGGCCACACCCGTGTCCTTATGGTTTCCAGGGATTCCAGGCTAGAGTGTTTCCAGATCCGCAGGTTCAGCTTCCAGGTCATGGGGGTAACCTGTACGAGGCCTTCTACGATGATGTTTGATTGCGAGGATGCTAGACCTAGTAAGCTAGTAGACGTATCGCCACAGTCCTGTGTGTCTTGTGGGGTATGATCAAGGTTGAGAGTTGAGTTCCGGAGGTGTAGATATATAATGTATAGGATGCTTGTAATGCCTCCGATGAGTTGTGTCATCTCTCCATAGTTGTTTTCAGCTTGGGTTTGTACTGAACTAAGTCATGGTGTGTATGAAACCTAATGTTCATATGGTAGTTGTTTTACCATGTTGATTGGTGTTTATTCTACATGCCATTCTGATCAGAGCATTTCCTAATTCTTGTCCTAGAGTTGTTGCTCGCTATGTCTAAGCTATGGATTGATTTCCCCAGGATGGTGTCAACCAGGAACAACCCTGTGCATGCTCATGAGCAAGGCGAGAGTAGCCAGCCAAGGCAAGAAGAGCTGCCACGAGCACCATCTCTAACAGAGGTGATGCTAGAAGCCGAAAGGAATAAGAGGGAGACCAACAGGCTGTTGGAGAGGATTGAACAGAACACCGCACGTGCTCCCCGCAGTGATCACCATGATGGACTGTCACTTGGTGACTTCATTAAGCTGTGTCCGCCTAAGTACCATCACTCGATCGATCCCCTCGATGCGGATGATTGGCTAACCAGCATGTCACGCAAGATTCGAGCTGCAAATGTTTCAGAGGCCAACAAGGTGACCTTTGCAACATACTTCCTAGAGGGACCCGCCAACCTCTGGTGGGAAAGCTATGAAGCTATGCGTCCTCAAGGACCCGCGCCAACCTGGGTAGAGTTCAGCGCCGGATTTCGTCTCCATCACATCCCGGAAGGGCTGATGGACCGCAAGAGAGAGGAATTCTGTGCCTTCACCCAGGGCAGATTGACAATGGATGCATACAGCCGCGAGTTTGGAAACCTTGCTCGCTATGCTCCAGAGGAGGTCTCAACCGATGCCAAGAAGCAGGCTAGGTTCCGCAAGGGACTAAATGCTGAGCTTCGTCGAGATCTTCGTCTGCATGAGTGCGCCACCTTTCAAGCTCTCGTAAATAAAGCGATCAATGCTGAGTCCGGACAGACTGACTACGAGGCCACAAGGAGGCATAACCGTGACTTCAACCCTGCATCGGGTTCAGGACCCAACAAGCGCCGAATATGGGTACCCAATGCAGCTATGCCGGCAAGGTACACTGCGAGGCCATCCTTCCAGGCACCTCGTCCAGTTTAGTCCAACCCTCCACCCAGACCATTTGGAGGACCGCAAGCAAATGTTGCCCCTCGTGCTATAGTGGTATGCTATAAGTGTGGAGAACCGGGACATTATTCTCGTGAATGTCCCCAGAACAATGCCAAGCCCGCTGGACGCGGAAAACCAGGGAAAGCCTTCTATGTGAAGCCAACTCCTGCCCGTGGGCGAGTTAATTATGTGTCTGCTGAAGAAGCTCTTGAAGACCCTGATGTCATTCTAGGTATGCTTCTTGTTAATAACCATCCAGCATCTATTCTATTTGATACTGGGGCATCTCATTCATTCATCTCAGAAAGTTATGCACAGTTGCATAACATGTCTTTCTGTGACATGCCCACACCTTTAGTAGTTCAGACTCCTGGATCAAAATGGCAAACTTCTAGAGTGAGCCATGACAATGAAATTCTGGTGGATAGACTAGTATTCCTAGCATCCTCGATAGCTCTTAAGTCTTCGGACATCAATATCATTCTAGGTATGGATTGGATGAAAGCCCACTATGCCAAGATTGATACTCATTTTAGGAATGTTCAACTTACACATCCCTCGGGAGAGATAGTTAATGTCTCTACTCGAACAACCAAGTGCCAACTCTATTCTCTAAATGCTAGCCTTCTCCCTGAGCTAGAAGATATTCCGGTAGTCCATGATTTTCCGGATGTCTTTCCAGAAGAACTGCCAGGTATTCCACCTGTCAGAGATGTCGAGTTTGTAATAGAACTTATTCCAGGGACAGTTCCAATAGCCAGAAGACCCTATAAGATGGCACCCTTAGAACTAGCCGAGCTAAAAACCCAACTCGATGAAGCTTTGAAGAAAGGTTTCATTCGTCCTAGTTCTTCTCCTTGGGCTTGCCCTGTCCTTTTTGTTAAGAAGAAGGATGGCTCGGATCGAATGGTTGTGGATTACCGACCAGTGAATTTGGTCACTATCAAGAACAAGTATCCGCTCCCCAGGATCAATGATTTGTATGATCAACTCACTGGATCCTCTATCTTCTCCAAAATGGATTTGAGGTTGGGATACCATCAAATCAGAATTAGAACCGGGGACATTCCTAAAACGGCTTTTGTCACTCGTTATGGCCAATATGAGTACACCGTCATGTCCTTCGGTTTAACCAATGCTCCAGCCACCTTCTCCCGACTGATGAATTCGATCTTCATGGAGTATTTGGATAAATTCATCATGGTTTATCTTGATGACATACTCATTTACTCGAAGAACGAACAAGAACATGCCGAGCATCTAAGGTTGGTATTGATGAAACTTCGAGAGCATCGTCTATTTGCCAAATTCTCCAAGTGTGAATTCTGGTTCCCGGAAGTTACTTATCTGGGTCACGTAATCTCTGGCAAAGGTATTGTTGTCAATCCCGAGAGAGTTCAGGCCGTCCTTGATTGGACTCAACCTGAATCGGTTAAGCAAGTAAGGAGTTTCCTTGGCTTAGCGAGCTATTGTCGCCGCTTTGTTGAGAATTTCTCCAAGGTTGCGAAACCTCTAACTGAACTTCTCAAGAAAGATAAAAGGTTCGAGTGGACTCCACAATGCGAGCATAGTTTTCAGGAGTTGAAAAGACATCTGACCTCTGCTCCCATTCTGGTGCCACCAGACTTATCTAAGGACTTTATTATCTATTGCGACGCCTCGCAACAACGATTAGGTTGCATTCTCATGCAAGATCGTCATGTGATTGCTTACACATCTCGACAGTTGCGTCCACATGAGGATAATTATCCCACACATGATCTTGAGCTTGCAGCTGTAGTCCATGCATTGAAAACATGGCGACATTATCTTCTGGGTAATCGTTGCGAGATATACACTGATCACCAAAGTCTAAAATATATCTTCACCCAGCCGGATTTGAATCTCAGGCAAAGACGGTGGGTAGAGTTGATCTCGGACTACGACTTAGGGATAACTTACACCCCGGGAAAAGCCAATGTCATGGCTGATGCACTGAGTCGTAAGTCCTATTGTAACAACTTGATGTTACAACAAGGTCAACCACTTCTTCATGAGGAATTTCAGAAGTTGAATCTCCACATTGTTCCTCAAGGATTCCTATCCAACTTGGTGGCGAAACCTACTCTTAAGGATCAAATCATAGCTGGCCAAAAGCGTGAAAACGGAATTTCCCGGATCAAGGAGAACCTTGTTAGCGGTCTCGCTAAGGACTTCTCTACAGATGATCAAGGTGTAGTGCTCTTTCAGGGCCGTTTAGTGGTTCCTAAAAGCGAACATCTCAAGCAGCTGATTCTTAAGGAGGCTCATGATTCTCCTCTCACAATTCATCCGGGTAGTACCAAAATGTATCTGGACCTACGTCGGAGGTTCTGGTGGACTAGGATGAAGAGAGAAATTGCTCAGTATGTTGCTAACTGCGACGTTTCTCGTCGTGTGAAGGCAGAGCATCAAAGGCCTGCTGGCATCCTTCAACCCTTAGCTATTCCTGACTGGAAATGGGATAAGGTCGGTATGGATTTCATCACCGGTTTTCCAAGGACCAAGAGAAGGAACAATGCTATATTCGTAGTCATTGACCGCCTTTCCAAAGTGGCTCATTTTCTTCCTGTTCAGGAGAGCATTACTGCTAGTCAGCTAGCGGAGTTATATGTTTCTCGAATAGTTTCTCTTCATGGTGTCCCTTGGAGATTAACTCAGACCGTGGAAGTATCTTTACTTCTCGATTTTGGGAAAGTTTTCAAACTGCCATGGAGACTCATCTATCTTTTAGTACCGATTTCCATCCTCAATCAAGTGGTCAAGTTGAGCGAGTCAATCAAATTCTTGAAGATATGCTTCGAGCTTGTGTTATATCTTTCGGTATGAATTGGGAGAACTACCTTCCATTTGCTGAATTCGCCTATAACAACAGTTATCAATCAAGCTTGGGCAAAGCCCCTTTTGAAGTTCTCTATGGACGAAAATGCCGAACACCTCTTAACTGGTCAACAACCGGGGAGAGGCAACTCTTTGGTCTGGACATGATCCAGGATGCAGAGGAGCAAGTTCGCATTATTCGTGAAAAGTTGAAAATAGCCCAATCCCGTCAAAAGAGTCAATATGATCGCCATCATAAGTCTGTGACTTATGAAGTTGACGAGAAGGCTTACCTTCGGGTTGCACCTCTGAAGGGTACCCATCGATTCGGTATCAAAGGCAAGTTGGCTCCTCGTTACATTGGACCTTTTCGCATTCTTGCTAAACGAGGAGAGGTTGCCTACCAATTGGAACTTCCTTTGCATCTATCCAAAGTTCATGATGTCTTCCACGTCTCTCAACTCAGGCGTTGCTTTTTGGACCCTGTCCGAGAAGTGGACCACGAAGCGCTTGATCTCCAAGATAACCTTTCTTATCAAGAATATCCTGTTCGTATTCTCGACCAGGCCGAGCGTACCACTCGACGTCGGAACATCAAGTTTCTTAAAGTTCAGTGGTCACATCATTCCCAGAAAGAGGCGACATGGGAAAGAGAAGATCGTCTCCGACTAGAGTACCCCGCGCTCTTCCGGTGACTTCAAATCTCGGGACGAGATTCCTTTGAGTGGGGGTGAGTTGTCACAACCCTAGTAAGAGTCATAGGCTAGTATTGTGTTTGCATCATCATCACCATCTATGCATCAATATGAAATGGGGAGAAGAAGAAAACCCCACCCATTTAATGAATTAAAGGATTTCTAGATAAATGAAATTTCAACAAATCCAAAATGCCCATAAAAAATGTCCCCTATGTCTGATAAATAGGGACATGGATATACCAGGGGACATTTGTATTATTTGAACATTTAAAATAATTTGAATTAATGGTTTACATCCCTGGAAAATGACAAATAAAGCAAATATCATTATCACTGTTTCCAAAATAATCTGAAACTATTATTATAAGTTTGGAATATTCAAACTACGATTTAGAAAATATGTGGGTCATTTTATAAAGTCATTGGACCTGCAAAGGAAATAAATAAATATTAGAAAATAGAAAACAGAAATTAAAAAAAAAGAAAAGCCAGAAGGGGCTTACCTGGCCCAGGAAGGAGATGGCCCACCCACCAGGGCCAAGCGGTCATCTTCAACCTCTGCCAGTAGGCAGAGGCGAAGTGTCGCGCGGCACCGGGAGGCCTCCACCTCCTCCCTGCTTGGTCGCCCGCTTGGAGGCCCAGGGCGCGCCAGCTCGCCGTCGCCGAGGTCTTCTCCCTCTCTCCCTCGCGGTCGCCGCTCTCTCTCGCTTTCCCCCCTGCTCTCCTCCTTCCCCGGCAACCGACGTCGTTCTCGCCATCGATTCGTCGCCCCCGACGCCTCCCCGACCCTCCCGTCGCCGCCAGAAGCACCGGGGTGAGTCCCCGGTTCGTTTCCCCTCTCCCCGTTACTCCTCCCATCCTCTAGCCCTGCTAGCTGTCGACGCCCGAGGGGATCTCGCCGCCGGCCATGGCACGGCCGTGGCCACAGCAGCCGCAGCCCACACCCGAGCATGTGCCTGTGCTCAGTGCGTCCCCAGGAGCACGTAGCCGCCACCAGCCCCCCCCCCCCGCGTCCTGGTCGCCGTTTCCCCGTCGTCCCGAGCTCCGACCGCCACCAAAACGGACGTGGCCGTCGACTCCGGCGCCCCCGTGACCTCCTGCGGCTCCGGATGGATGCGGCTGTGCGCGGGCTACTCGCCAGTGGCCTTAGCTCGCTAGATAACCCCCTGTAGAAGAAACCCGATGGACGCCGCCGTCTCTGGTGGTCACCGGCATCAAGCCGCCGGCCAACTCCGGTGGGTTTGACCCGCGTGGACCCCTGGCTTGACTCCGTGAGTCAATGACAGGTGGGCCCCGGCCCTAATTGGTATTAAGTTAATCCGGTAATTAAGTTAACTTAATCTGTTAACTACTAAGACACTAACAGGTGGGCCCAGTTAGTTAATTAAAACAGGATTAGTTTTAATCAGTTAACTAAATTAATCAGACACTGACATGTGGACCCCACATGTCAGGTCTGACTCTGGGCCGAGTCAGCTGACCAGCTGATGTCATCATGACATCATGCTGATGCAATAAGTCAAATTTCTTATTTAAAAATAATTCCAGAAATAGTTAAAAGACTTTGAAAAATCATATAAATTAATCTGTAAGTCAGATGAAAATAATTTATATATGAAAATTTATCAGAAAAATCCAATGAATCCAATGGTGCTATCCTCATGCATGATAGAGCAACCTAAATAGATGAAGATGGACATTTTAGCATTAGGACAATATATAGAATTTGAAATGAGAATACTTTGAACCTATAATCAAATACATTTCAAATTGTCATGATCACTAACTACATTAGCTCATCCATGCATACTTTCATGCCATGATCATGCATCATATTGTTGCATCTGCTTGTATTGAATGTTTTCATCTGCATTACGGTAGGCTCTAATCCGGAGGATACTACTCCGTACCCTGACGAAGGAGAGAACTCTTCCGCAACCCAGCAAGGAAAGCAACCCCATTGATCATTCCGATAACATCCCCTTTCTCTCGCTCCTGCTCTTGTTTATTGCACTAGGACATGGTTACATGACAGTCATACATGGTAGATGAACCTAATCTTCTGCATGACCTGATCATGTCACAGTAAATAGCTAAACCATGCAACCTAGCATACCTGGTAGATGCTTGTGCCGTGATGTGCTTAGCTTACCTTCATGCCATGCTGCTATGCTTAGAGTTGTGTCAGGTCTGATTCATCTGGGTGATGAACCAGAGTGATACTGTGATGTTCTGAGGTGATGAGCTCATAACTAATCCGTTCTGGTAAAAGGTAGCGATGAGAGGCTACGTAGGAGTACATAGTGGGTTGTCTCATTGGGACCGTTCCTAGGAACTGGGTTCCGTGTTTGTGATCCAAGACGAGATACTACCACATGCTGGGCCCTGAAATATGACCCCGCTCGACTTATCAGTCGCTTAGTCTTTGGTCCAGGTATTGCAATTAGTTTCTGGTGTTTATAGCATGCTGGGGGCCGTGCGTAGCGATGACCCTCGGGGTGGGTTACGACGCGGTAGGCAGTGGCACGGTGTACCAAGGGTCACCCGAATGGTGGGCTTGGGAACCCTGCGCACATCGTTTGGGACCGTAGTGGAAACTTTGGCCGGACTTCCATGCGGGTCAGTCTCAAATAGGCGGTAGCCTGGACTAGAGGTCTTATGTGATTGACGGTCGTGGCCGACTCCCTCGCTGGGCATCCGCTTGAAGGTTGCCGAGGTGCATGGTTTATGGCACACAGCGATAAGTGGCGAGAGCGTGTGTGAAGAAGTACACCCGTGCAGGGATATGAAACTATTCGAATAGCCGCGTCCTCGGATATGGACTACTGGGAGAACTTATGCTGTTCATAGATAATCAAGCGGATACTTCTAAAATTCTCAAGACAGGTGTGAGTATCGTGGATGGCACTCTTCCGGGAGGGGAAGGTGAGTCCATGGTGGTGTATTGAGATGGAGTTAGTGGACTCGTGGGCGATAACTAAAATTGTAACAAAGAAGGTAAAATTGAGTAGTGTGGGTTAGCCATGAGTCAAAGCTGGCTTCTACATAAACTCCACCACCCCTTTGTTGATACATGAGCATAAATAGACTAGGTCTGTTTTACAAGACTTGCTGAGTACGATTGTACTCATCCTGGCTTAATTAATGTTGCAGAGGAAAACCAGGACCTATCAGGTGGGTTCTATCTAGACGTTGACGATATCGAATAGCTGGTGTCCCAGCTACGATCTTGCCCGTGTGGTGGGCTGTAGATAGTCAGGCCATGTGCCTCTTTGCCTTTTCACTGTCCGTACTCGGATAGTTCTAAGTTTCCGCTGGCTTGTATGAACTTGTTTGTATGACTTGAGTGCCGGGTCATGTGACCCCTATCTGTATGAACATATCATGCAAGGCTCCTCTGGGCCTTTTAAATAAAAGTCATGTTGTTGTATGGTTATGTTGTGATGCCATAGTTGTATCTATGCATATCAGGCATGTCGTGCGTACATGTGACGTGCAACGGTATGTATGGGATCCGACACCTAGTTGTGTGCCTTTAGCAGTACTCCTTACGGGAAACTGTCTCTTTGTGCTTCCACCGAGCCTTGGTAGCTTGCTACTGCTCCGGACACATTGATTGACCGGCATGTATCCTTCTTTGCTGCTGTGTCTGTCCCTTTGGGGAAATGTCTTGCAGTGTAATGGAGTCCCTGTAGCCTGTTACGACTCGTCTACGTGCAGCGATGACATTCGTGTCTCGCGACGTAATGGAGTCCTTGTAACTTGCTACGACTCGTCTACACACGCTTGAGACCGACACCTGCATTGCTGGGTTATGTATGCCTGTTTCCGTACGGATGTGCCACTTGGGTTCTATGACTAGTTATGTCGGCCCGGGTTCTTTGCTATGTGGTTGCCTGCGACATGTTCACATACGTGAGCCAAAAGACGCAAACTGTCCCGGCCAAGGTAGGGTGGCAGCCGTGGAGTACCGTGCGTGAGGCCGCAAAGTGATGTGGCTTGTTACAGTATGGAATCATATGACTTAGGATCGGGGTCCCGACAGTGTGCATAGGAACATTTTTGTGTGCCATGCAACATTCCCCAACAGTGGCATCGGAGCTAGGTCTATTTGTGGATGATATCACGAGTAGAACACAAAGGAGTTTGTGGGTGTTGATGCATAGATTGCTTCCTCCCTTGGTCGTGTTTTGATTCAGCAGTATTGTGGGATGAAGTGGGTTGGACCAACATTACTCGTACGCTTACGAGAGACCTGTTCCATCGACTGACATGTAACCTTACTCGAAAGGTCGAACATGAGTTGTATAGTAGATATGATCAACATGAAGATGTTCACCATTGAAACCACCTCAAGTCACGTGATGATCGGACTTGAGTTGCTGGATTTGGATCATGTGACACTCGAATGACCAGAGGGATTTCAATTTCAGCGGGATTTTTTTAATATGATTAACTAAACTCATTATCATGAATATAGTCAAAATGTATTTGCAAATTATGTTGTAGGTTACTAGCTCGTGTTGTAGCTCCCTTGAATTTTTATATGTTCCAAGAGAAATAGAGTTGAAAGATGATGGTAGCAATAATGCAGACTGGGTCCGTGATCTTAGGATTGTCCTTGTAGCTACACAGAAGGCTTATGTCCTTAATGCACTGCTCGGTGCACCACCCCATCTAGCATCGTCTATAGATGTTGTGAACATCTGAAAGGCACATTCCGATGACTGCTTGATAGTTCAGTGTGTCATGCATTACGGCTTAGAATCGAGGCTCCAAAAGGTATTCAACATCAGGGAACATATGAGATGTTCTAAGAGCTAAAATTAGGATCTCAGGCTCGTGCCCGTGTTGTGAGGTATGATACCTCCAACAAGATTCTTTGCATGCAAGATGAAGGAGAATAGCTCAATCATTGAGCATGTGGTAATATTTTTTGGGTGCTACAATCGCTTGAATCGAGTGTGAGTTGATCTTCTAGATAAGATAGTGATTTATATAGTTCTCCAAGTCACTGTCACTAAGCTTTTAGAGCTTCGTGATGAACTATAAAATGCGAGGGACGGAAATAATGATCCCTGAGCTATTCGCTAGCAAGAAGGAGCTTCAAGTGTTGATGGTTAGTGAAACCACTAGTTTCGAGAAGGGAAAGGGCTAGGAGGGAAAATTCATGGATGGCAATTCAGTTGCTGCTCCAGTAAAGCAACCCAAGGTTGAACACAAACCCAAGACTAAGTGCTTCTATTATGTGGAGAACGGTCGCTGAAACGTAACAACCCTAGATACTTGGTATATAAGAAGGTTGGCAACGTCGACAGAAGTATATTTTATATACATGTTATTGATGTGTACCTTGGTAGTACTCCTAGTAGCACCTGGGTATTGGATACCGGTTCGATTGCTAAATGTTAGTAACTCGAAATAAAAGCTACAGAATAAATGGAGGCTAGCTAAGGGTGAGGTGACGATGTTGGAAGTGTTTCAAGGTTGATGTGATCACCATCGCATGCTCTCTCGACCCTCGGGATTAGTGATGAACCTAAATAAATTTTATTTGGTATTTGCGTTGAGCATGAACGTGATTAGATCGTGTTTATTACAATGCAGTTATTCATTTAAGTTAGATAATAATGGTTATTATGTTTACATGAATAATACCTTCAATGGTCATGCACCCAATGAGGATGGTTTATTGAATCTTGATCGTAGTAATACATATATTCATAACATTGATGCCAAAAGATACAAAATTAATAATGATAGTACCACTTACTTGTGGCACTGCCGCTGAATGTCATATTGGTGTAAAGCGGATGAAGTAACTCCATGCTGATGGATCTTTGGACTCGTTCGATTTTGAATCGGTTGAGACATGCCGACCATGCCTCTTGGGCAAGATGACAAAAACCCCGTTTTTCCGGCTTGATGGAACGGGCAAGTGACTTATTGGAAACGATACATGTTGATGCATACGGTTCGATGAGTGTTGTAGCGTGCGTTGGATATCGTTATTTTCTTACTTTCACTGATGATTTGAGTAGATATAGTGTATATTTACTTAATGAAACACAAGTCTGAATCGTTTGAAAAGTTCACGCAAAATCAGAGTGAAGTTTGAATATCTAAGTAACGAGTTTGGTATACAACTTAAGACAATGAGGAAGTTGTTTCACAACTCACACCACCTGGAACAACATAGTGTGACGGTGTGTCCGAATGTTGTAGTCATGCTCTATTGGATATGGTGCGAACTATGATGTCTCTTATCGATTTGCCACTATCGTCTTGGGGTTATGCATTAGAGACAACTACATTTACTTTAAAAGGGGCACCATCTAAGTCTGTTGGGATGACACCGTATGAATTTTGGTTTGTGGTAAACCTAAGATGTCATTTCTTAATGTTTGGGGCTATGACGCTTATGTGAAAAAGGGGTTTTCACCTAATGAGCTCAAACCCAAAGCGGACAAATGCATCTTAATAGAATACCCTAACATAGCAGTTGGGTAAACCTTCTATCTTAGATCCAAGCACAAAGTGTTTTTGCTAAAACGGGTCCTTTCTCGAGAAAGAGTTTTCTCAAAAGAATTGAGTGGGAGGAAGATAGAACTTGATGAGGTTGTTGAACCATTGTTTCAACCAGAGAGTAGCGCATCACAGAAAGTTGTTTCTGTGGTGCCTACGTTAGATGAAGAGGAAGTTAGTGATGATGATCATGAAGCTTTGGATCAAGTTACTATCGAACCTCGTAGGTCGACCAGGACGCGTACTGCTCCTAAGTGGTACGGCAATCCTGTCTTAGAGGTAATGTTGTTGGTCAACGATGAACCTACGAGCTATGGAGAAGTGATGATGGGCCTGGATTTCGAGAAATCCTTAGAGACCATGAAATCTGAGATGGGATCCATATATGAAAACAAAGTATGGACTTTGGAAGTATTACCTGAAGGGCGAAAGGCCATTCAGAACAAATGGATCTTTAAGAGGAAGACGGACGCGGACGGTAATGTCACCGTTTATAAAGCTCAACTTGTGGCAAAGGGTTTTCACAAGTTCAAGGAGTTGACTCCAATAAGACCTGCTCACCCGTAGTGATGCTTAAGTCCGTCAAAATCATGTTAGCAATAGTTGCATATTTTGACTATGAAATTTGGAAAATGGATGTCAAAACAGCGTTCCTTAATGGTTCCCTTAAGGAAGAGTTGCATATGATACAACCGGAAGGTTTTGTTGATCCAGAGAATGCTAACAAAGTTTGCAAACCCTAGCGATCCATTTATGGACTGGTGCAAGCATCTCGGAGTTGGAATATAAGCTTTGATGAGGTGATCAAAGTTTTTGAGTCTATACAAAGTTTATGAGAAACCAGTATTTATAATCAAGTGAGTGGGAGCACTATAAAATTTCTGATAAGTATATGTGGTTGACATATTGTTGATCGAAAATAATGTGGAATTTCTGGAAAGCATAAAGGGTTGTTTGAAAAGAATTTTTCAAAGGAAGACCAGGATAAAGCTACTTAATTGTTGGGCATCGAGATCTATAGAGATAGATCAAAGACGCTTGATGAGACTTTCAATGAGTACATACCTAGACAAGATTTTGAAAGAGTTCAAAATGGATCAGTCAAAGAAGGAGTTCTTGCCTGATTTGTAAGGTGTGAAGTTGAGTAAGACTCAAAGCTTGACCACGGTAGAAGAAAGACAAAGGACGAAGGTCGTCCTCTATGCCTTAGCCATAGGTTCTATAAAGTATGCCATGATGTGTACCACACTTGTGTATGTCTTGCCATGAGTCTGTAAGGGGTACAAGAGTGATCCAGGAGTGGATCACTAGACGATGGACAAAATTATCCCTACTAACTAGAGGACTAAGGAAATATTTCTCGATTATGGAGGTGATAAAGAGTTCGTCGTAAAGGGTTACTTTGATGCAAGCTCTAACACCAATCCAGATGACTCCTAGTAGCAATCCGGATACGTATAGTGGAGTAGCCATTTGGAAAAGTTCCAAGTGGAGAGTGGTAGCAGTGTCTACAGTATGACATAGATTTTTGCAAAGTACACACGGATATGAATGTCGCGGACCTACTGACTTAAGACCTCTCTCACATGCAAAGTATGATAGAACCCCAGAACACATTGGGTGTTAGATTCATTACAATGTAAATCACATGGTGATGGGAACTAGATTATTGACTCTAGTCCAAGTGGGATACTGTTGGAAATATGCCCTAGAGGCAATAATAAATTTGTTATTATTTATATTTCCTTGTTCATGATAATCATATATTATCCATGCTATAATTGTATTGATTGGAAACTAAATACATGTGTGGGTATATAGACAACACTGTGTCCCTAGTATGCCTCTTGTAGACTAGCTCGTTGCTCAAAGATGGTTAAGGTTTCCTAGCCATAAACATGAGATGTTATTTGATTACGGGATCACATCATTAGGAGAATGATGTGATGAACAAGTCCCAAACTATAGACATAGCATATGATCGTGTCAGTTTATTGCTATAGTTTTGTACATGTCAAGTATATGTTCCGGAGGAGTATCTTGTGTGTATCAAATGTAAAAATGCAAGTAGGTGACTATAAAGGTGCTCTACAGGTATCTCCGATGGTGTCTGTTGGGTTGGCATGGACCAAGACTAGGATTTGTTACTTCGTGTAACGGAGATGTATCTCAGGGCCCACTCTGTAATACAACATCACAACAAGCCTTGCAAGCAATGTGACTAAGTGTTAGCCACGACATCTTGTATTAAGGAACGAGTAAATAGACTTGCCAGTAATGAGATTGAAGTAGGTATGGAGATATCGACGATCGAATCTCGAGCAAGTAGCATACCGAAGAACAAAGGGAATAGCATACGGGATTAACCGAATCCTTGACATAGAGGTTCAACCGATAAGATCTTTGTAGAATATTTAGGAACCAATATGGGCATCTAGTCCCCTCTATTGATTATTTACCGTAAAGGTGTCTCGGTCATGTCTACATAGTTCTCGAACCCGTAGGGTCTTCACACTTAAGGTTCGTTGACGTTTTGATAGTATAGATTTATGTATGGTGGTGACCAAAGATTGTTCGGAGTCCCGGATGAGTTCCCGGACATCACGAGGAGATCCGAAATGGTACAGAGGTAAAGATTGATATATAGTAAGTCCTATTTTGGTCACCGGAAAAGTTTCGGGCTCATCGGGACTGTATCGGGAGTGTCGGGAGGGGTACCGGGGACCATCAGGAGGGGTGTCTCGACACAAAGGGCCTCATGGGATGTGGGAGGATTCAAGCCAGCCCTTAGTGTCCTGGCCGAGCCCCCGACTAAGGCCCATGCGGCTGGGGGTGGAAAAAACCCAAAGGTGGAGAGGTGGAAAGAGTTTCCAAGTGGAAAGGAGGAATCCTACTCCTAATAGGATTCGAGTAGGACTCCTCCACCTCCAATTTCGGCCAACTTTGAGGGTTTGAGTCTGCCTCCTCCCCTTCCTCCCTCCTATATATACTAGATTATTTAGAGGGGAAAGCTAACCCTAATTTCCACGTGCTCCCTCTACTTCCTCTACACCGTTTTCTCCTCTAGTCTAATTTCAGTGGTGCTTAGATAAAGCCCTGCCGGAATAGTTCAACCACCATCGCTGCCACGCCGTCGTGCTGCCGGGGAACTCATCTAAATCTCTGCCCCTCTTGATGGATCAAGAAGGCGGAGATCATCATCAAGCTGTACGTGTGTTGAACGCGGAGGTGTCATCCGTTCGGCACTAGATCAGAAGGACTGTGATCAAGATCACGAGACGATTCATGATTTGATCGCGGGACGGATCATGATGGGATCGCAGAATGGATTGTGATTGGATCGCGAGATGGATCGTGATGAGATCGTGGGAGGCTTGGCAATTTGGATCGCCAAGACGTTCAACTACATCAACCACGTTTCTTAACGCTTCCCGCTTAGCGATCTACAAGGGTATGTATATCCACTGTCCCTCTCGTAGATGCTCATCATCATGGATAGATCTTGCATGTGCATAGGAATTTTTTTGTTTCCCATGCAACGTTCCCCAACAGTGTCGTCATACTCTTTACCCTTTACTTTCTTTTCTTTCCTTTTCTTTATTTTTTCCATTCCCTCACACCTTGATTTTCGTCAGGATAGTTTTTTTTCTTTTCTTCCCAAGTCTATGTTCAGTTAAACCGATCTTGTATTAAGATTGTCGGCATACATCCTCAAATGTTAAATCCGAACACAAAACCTGGGGGCTTCTTCCCTAAGGCAATGATTTTATATTCTAAGCATCTATTCTAATTCATCGTTGATTTTTAAGCCAATCTATGTATCAGTTCAAACTAAGATTTTTGCCAAGCTGGATTGCCTCGCTCGTGTGTTTACTGATACATCTCCAACGTATCTATAATTTATGAAGTATTCATGCCATGTTTACAATAATTCTATATGATTTTGGTACGATTTTATTAGAACTAACTCGGACTGACGTTGTTTTCAGCAGAACTATTGTGGTGTCATTTTTTGTGCAGAAATAAAAGTTCTCAGAATGGGCTAAAAATTTAGTATGATTTTTTGTGGACCAAAAGAGACCCTCGAAGCATTGGATCTGGGCCATAAGAGCCACGAGGAGGCGGCAAGCCTGCCAGGCGTGGCCAACCCCTAGTCGCGCCTACCACGCTTGCCACCGCCTCGTGGCACTCCTTGATGTGAGATCGACATAAAAAATTCCTATAAATATTGAAACCTCCAAAAATAAACCTAGATTGGGAGTTCCACCACTGCAAACCGCCAGAGCCATGAAAGGCAAATCGAGAGGCTATTCCGGCACCCTGTCGGAGGGGGAACCCATCACCGGAGGCCATCTTCATCATCCCGGTGCTCGCCATGACGAGGAGGGAGTAGTTCACCCTCAGGGCTGAGGGTATGTACTAGTAACTATGTGTTTGAACTCTCTCTCTCGTGTTCTTGAGATGCCACGATCTTGATGTACAGTGAGCTTTATTGATATACATGAATCATATCGAGTTTTCCCCTCTCTATCTTCTTTTGATGAATCGAGTTTTCCCTTTGAAGTTTTCTTATTGGATTGAGCCTTTAAGTATTTAAGAACACTTGATGTAAGTCCTACAGTGGGTTATTCATGGTGACAATGGGATGTTCTATTGATCCACTCGATGTATGTTTTGGTGGTCAACTTGCGGGCTCCGTGACCTTGGGAATCTAGGCATAGGGGTTGGCACATGCTTTTGTCTAGACTTTCCGGTAGAAACTTTGGGGCACTCTTTGAAGTTCTTTGTGTTGGATTGGACATGATGATTCTAAAATTATGTGATGCATATCATATAATCAAGCCCATGGGTACTTGTGGTGACATCTGAGTATCTAGGTGACATTAGGGTTTTGCTTGATGTGTATCTTAAGGTATTATTTTAGTACGAACTCTAGGGCTGTTCGTGACACTTATAGGGATAGCTCATACGATTGATCAGAAAAGATAACTTTGAGGTGGATTCGTACCCTACAATAATTTCTTCATTAGTTCTCCGCTATTTGTTACTTTTGAGTGAACTCTTTGTCGCACGAGAGGGACTTACATATGATTCAACTATGTCAATATTGTTGAGAGAAATTGCACTAGTGAAAGTATGGACCCTAGGCCTTGTTTCCAAGCATATATACAACATTTTGCTCATTGTTCACTATTTGTTACCTCGATGTTTTTATATTTTTAGATTACAAAAACCTACATCTACCATCCATATTACACTTGTATCACCATCTCTTCGCCGAACTAGTGCACCTATACAATTTACCATTGTATTGGGTGTGTTGAGGACACAAGAGACTCTTTGTTATTTGGTTGCAGGGTTGTTCAAGAGAGACCATCTTCATCCTACACCTCCCACGGATTGATAAACCTTAGGTCATACACTTGAGTGAAAATTGCCACTGTCCTACAAACTCTATGCTTGGAGGCCCAACACGAGTCTACAAGAAGAAGGTTGCGTAGTAGACATCAATCTCTTTTCTGGTGCCGTTGGCGGGGAGCGGTGTTCTTGAAGGTATATATTTAGATCTTCCAATTAAATCTTTTAGTTTCTTGTTTTTCACTAGTTCGGTTTTATAAAACAAAACTATGAAAAAATGGAATTGAGTTTGCCTCATATGCTTCATCTTTTTAATGTCTTTCGTGAAAATGATGGAAAGGAAAATTGTGCTCAAGTGTTAGAAATTTTTTTATTAAAATGTTTGGCACTAAATCTTTGAATGATGAGCATGATAGTGATATTGTTAGTATGAATTCTCTGAATATCCATGATGCCAATGATATGCAAATCCACAACCTTGGGGATGCTATGTTTGATGAAGATGATATGTTTAGTCCCCCAAGTTTTGATGAGCAAATTTATTATTATGAAAGCATGCCTCCTATTTATGATGATTATTGTGATGACATCTGTGCTATAAAGAATAATGATAACCATGAGACTTGTCATCATGATTTAAATTTTCAATTGGATTATGCTTCACATGATAGTTATTTTGTTGACTTTACTCCCACTATTAGTCATGAGAAGAAATTTTCTTGTGTGTGGAGTAGTAAAATTTCTATGCATGTAAATCAAGAAAAGAATGCTTTATGTGCTGGTTACATTGGGGAATTCCTTCATGATGCTACTGAAAATTATTATGAGGGAGGAACATATGCTTGTAGGAATTGCAATAATATCAAGTTTCCTCTCTATGTGCTCAAAGTTTTGAAGTTATGCTTGTTTTGAAGTTATGCTTGTTTTAAAAAAAAGGAGGAATGCCCCCGGCCTCTTCATGGTGACGATGCATGCAGCCATTTTATTTCAACAAACGAGTTCAAACAAAGTGCAAGGTTCAGCTAGAGCTCAAAGGCTTGAAATAAAGCGAAAATTACATGCCACCCTTGGCCAAATCTATCTCAGACTATGATGCCTATACACCTAGCCTGTTATTTTGCCGCAATCCATATCAGTTGAAGATAGCCCGCGCTGCCATCTCCCACCGGTTGCACCCAGTAACCAAACGCACCCTGGACTCCGCATGCGTGAGTAACGACCACGTACGGATTCAAGAGGTTGCTTTGTAGATGACCTGCAAGAAATTATTGAAGTTTTTGTTGTTAAAAATCATATCATTCCTACTATTCCATATAGCCCATAACAATGCACATGCTCCAATCCGAATGTGATTAGTTGTGTTGGTTTCCACTCCATTAAGCCACGTCCCAAATAACATGTTCATACTTAATGGGGTGTTAATATTGAAGGCTATATGAATAGTACGCCATAACAGTCTAGCCAAAGGACATTCGAGAAAGAGGTGTTTGATTGATTCACTGTTGTCGCAAAAACAACATCTAGGATTACCCATCCATATTCTTTTAAGCAAGTTATCTTTCATGAGTATTACTCCTTTATGGACAAACCACATGAAAATCTTTATTTTTAGAGGTACCTTAATTTTCCAAATGTGTGGAGCTGTAGGAATTGGTCTGGTATTGATAAGGTGTGCATACATAGATGTCACTGAAAAACTACCACTTGTAGTTAATGTCCACTGAATAGTGTCTGGTTGATCAGTAAGTTGTACATCCATTAACCTACGTACCATATCGAGCCACAAATTCCACCGCTCTCCTACCAGAGCCCTCCTAAATTGAATGTTAAGAGGTTTTGTCTACAAAATTGTGGCACCATAAGCCTCCTTACGTTGCACAATATTATATAATACCGGGTACTGCGTAGATAGTGGTGTCTCTCCTAACCATGTATCTTCCCAAAATCTCGTCACGTTACCATTGACTACGTGAAACTTCACCCTGTGAAAGAAGACTTCTTTTGTCTTCATTAAACCTTTCTAGAATGGTGAATCAGACCGTTTCACTGTAACTTGAGCTAAAGTTTTTTTGTAGGTATTTATTACGAAGAATTTGTACCCACATACCCTCTGTCTCCACCGATAATCTATGAATTCATTTGCTTAATAGGAAAATCTTTTTAATATGTAGATTTTCTATCCCTAACCCGCCCTGTTCTTTCGGTCTGCATATAATGTCCCATTTGGCAAGTCTGTATTTCTTCTTACTCTCATCAATTTGCCAAAAGAATCTAGATCGGTAGAAATCAAGTCTTTTCCGTACCCCTATTGGCACCTCGAAAAAGGATAGAAACATTGGTAAGCTTGTCAACACTGAGTTGATAAGCACTAGTCGTCCCCCATATGACATTAGTTTACCCTTCTAGCAACTTAGTCTTTTTCAAACCGATCCTCTATTCATTTCCATTCCCTATTTGTAATTTTGCGGTGATGGATAGGGATACTCAAGTAACTAAACGGTAAGGAGCCCATCTCACAACCGAATAGTTGCATGTATGCTTCTTGCTCTTCCTTTGCTCGGCCAAAGCAGAACAATTCACTCTTCTTAAAGTTTATTTTAAGTCCTGAGAGTTGTTCAAACAAGAATAGTATTAATTTCATATTTCTAGCCTTGGCGATATGATGTTCCATAAAAATGATTGTGTGATCCGCATATTGTAGGATGGACACCCCTCCATACACCAAATGTGGAACTAATCCCTCGATAAGAGCATTCTCCTTAGCTCGCCCTATGAGAACTGTCAACATATCAACTACTATGTTGAATAAAATTGGGGACATCGAATATCCTTGTCTTAAGCCTTTGTATGTTTGGAAATAATGACCCATGTCATCATTCATCCTAATCCCCACACTCCCCTTATGAATAAACGTATCCACTTGTGCCCTCCAGGCTTCATTGAATCCTTTCATTCGTAGGGCTTGTTGTAGGAAAGGACATTTTACTTTGTCATAAGCTTTTTCGAAATCCACCTTAAAAGTTACTCCATCTAGTTTCTTAGAGTGAATTTCGTGTAGCGTCTCGTGTAGTACCACAACCCCTTCTAGGATGTGTCTAGAGGGCATGAAAGCTGTTTGAGTTTGTCCTACAAACGAATGTGCTATCTGCTCTATCCTATTCATTGCAACCTTCATAAAAATCTTGAAGCTCAGATTGAGTAAACATATCGGTCTGAATTGCTCAATGCCTATGGCCCCTTCCTTCTTTGGTAATAGTGTGATTGTGCCAAAGTTTATGTGATATAACGGCAACTGCCCGTTAAATAGGTCGTGGAACATTGACATGAGGTCGCATTTGATGATATGCCAACATCTTTTATAAAACTCTGCTGGGAACCCATCTGGCCCAGGAGCCTTATTTTGTTTCATTTGCATGATTGCTTCAAACACCTCTTTCTCGCTTAACGGAGCTGAAAGCACCTCATTCTCATCATCATTGAGTTGAGGAATATCTTCTGTTACGCTTTCATCTAACGCAATAGAATTAGCTTCTGGGGCTCCGAATAATCTTTTATAATAGTCTGAGATGTACAATTTGAGGCATGCCCAACAATTGTGCCCTCATCCTGTTCAAGTTGCAGTATTTTTTGTTTCTGCGTTACAGTTAGCTATCATGTGGAAGAATTGTGTGTTATCGTCTCCTTGGACGACCGTAGACACGTTGGATCTTAGTGCCCATTTAATCTCCTCCTCTCGTAGTAATGTACGAAGCTTCTCCTCAACCTCATATTTACTACTCCGATCCGCACTATTAAGCGGTGCTATTTCAGCTTTCAAATCAAAGTCACTGATGAGCTTAATAAGTTTTTCTTTTTCTACTCTGTATATCCCACTTTGATTCTTCACCCAACCCCTTAAAAATTGGCGTAAATGTCTTATTTTGTTTTGCCATCTATCCATACTAGAATTCCCGTCGACACCTTTAGCCCATTCATTAGCTATTCGGTCCAGAAATCCTTCCCTCTCAAACCATCCTAATTCAAAAGAGAAGGTATTCTTATTACCCACATGTATCGCCCCCCTAAGTCAACCAAAAGTGGTGTATGATCAGAAACCGCTCTTTGTAATGCTTGGACCGTTACAAGCGGAAACTTCTGTTCCCACTCTACACTAGTCAACACCGTATCCAACTTCTCATATGTTGGAATTGGTAAATTGTTTGCCCACGTATATTGTTTCCCAGTGAGATCAATTTCCCTAAGGTTAAGACTTTCAATAATCATATTAAACATGTAAGACCATCTAGCATCAAAAAATTTGTTATTTTCTCCTCTCTCCTTCTGATTATATTGAAGTCCCCCCCAACTAAAATGGGTAGGTCCTCATGTCCACAAATCCTCACAAGAACTGATAGAAATTCCGTCTTGAGATCCTGTTGGGCAGCGCCATATACTGCTACGAGATCCCAACGCAACCCACCAATTTTCGACCTCACTCGAAATTTGACGGTAAAATCACCATACATCACATTGAGGACTTCTAAAGTTTCGCATTTGACCCCTAGGAGTATCCCTCCGGATCGCCCCCTTGGTGGTAAACAATGCCAATCAAAATCTACACCTCCTAAAATATTACCTAAAAATTGTGATGTGAAATTATCCCTACCCGTTTCTAGTAAGGCCATAAAATCGAGCTTATGCTCTACCGATGTTTCTGCAAGGAACCTCCTTTTAGCCAAGTCTGCAAGACCTCTGCTATTCCAAAATATTCTTTTCATTTTTCATGATAAAAAAATTCTTTTTTCACTCATGCACTTCTGCATACTGCCGATACATGGTATATTTTTCTCTTCCGTCGACGTCTAGGCTGATCATTCATTGCCATTTCGGTCTCATTAGTGCACATTGAAACCGGTGAATCTGATGACTCCACAGGTGCCATACACCCCTGTGAAATCATCTCCTCATCCTCCTCTTCCCCACCGTCCACTGACCCGGGGATGAGGTCCTCACACATACTTTGTAAATTCATAATCCCTAGGTTGCTAATATTTGTATCATTCATAGGTTTTACTTCTGCTAGATTACGAATTATGTCTATAGCTCTATCAGTTTCTAGATCAAGAAGTTCATTTAAGAATCTGTTATTTGTTTGTTTGTACTACCAAGAGATATCCCTAGATTATTGGCTTGACAATAATATCATGATCTGAAAAATGAAGAATAGAATTACTAGTATTCACGGGCATACCTATGGTTACTTTGACATCTCGAAGTTTGGCGGCCCTCATAGCCCATCCCAACTGCAAGTTGTCTGCATCACCCTGACCCTAAATCCGATGGCTGACATGCGTGTCGCCGGTATTCGGGTTCGGGATCCCACCAAAGATGATCACCTCCTTGGTAGAGATAGTAACCGGAGTTTGACCTCCTGCCATACTCCGACCAGATTTCTTGTTATCTTCATTCTTTGTGTGCTTCTGTATACCATCCGTAGTGTGCTGCCGGCCATCAACAGACCTCAGCGTAACACACTTTTCAGCAACACATGTAGTTTGGATGTATCCGTTCTCCTGGACCAAAGGTGAGCAAGTTGATGTTGTTCACTCGTGAGCTGCATGAGCAGTAGGTGAGTTGGAAGAGGCATTCTACCTTTGTAGCATATGCGCATGTGGGGCATCTGCATGTTCTCCCGTGCGTGAAGATGTCCTCGTGTTTCCCTCATGCAGGTCATTCTTCTTTCCCGCATGCACGTGTGACTCGTGTGGCCGGCCTGTTGTGCCATCACCCTCTTGGCTCACCCCGGTCCCCTCGTTCGATGTCACAACCTCACCTATGGCTAGCCATGTGTGTGTCAGTCCACCTGATGCCATCTCAAGCATCTCAAAATCAAGAGACTGAGCACTCATGTTGTCAGCTTTCTCTCTTGGTAGCACATGAGCAAAATTAGCTTCGACCATAATGTTAGAAGGCGAATCCCTCTCCTCGTCGTCATCTTTGTCCCCCCATAAAATACTTGGCACTGACCTCCCCTCAAAGGAACCAAAGCACAACGAGTCCAATGGTGCAGAATTATTCCCTGACCCTCTTGGTGTCTGTGACACGGTCTTCTAAGTGTTGTTTCCCTTTGGTTGCGGTGTTTTGTCATCAGCTCCGTGAGATTTTTCAGGCCCCTTTCTTCCGTCCCCTTCTCCATCATCCATCATATTGACCTCCATGTTCTTATCATTGAATTCCTCACTTGAATCATCTTCTATATTTACCTGCAAGTCATATACGGAGCCATCATATGTCCATGGTATCTCGTCAGGCACGTACTCCACATGAAGCACTGTAACTCGCAATCGTGCAATCCCGTGTGAACGTGTGAACGGCATGTCAACCTGCACTATCTTGGAAATTAAAGATCCCAAGATCCACACCATAAGAAAATCATTAAGTGGTTCCTCCGGTACCCCTGTAAGTCTGACCCATATCTGATCCAATTTCCTCCCTTCGGTGATGGTTTTTTGCATTCGTCAAATTCTAGTAGATATTGCTTCCAGGTACCTTACTGAATCCAAACTTAAGCAGTTTGTCGAGATCCTCGCTCCTCGGGAACTCAACCCGATATACATGTTCCTCAACTCTGATAGGAGCCCAGTGAAATGATTCTGACACCAGTCATGTGAGTTGCTGAGCCACCTGCTCTGCCGTAAAACTATCGTGTGAAACCTTGACTAACCCATTGGTCGAAACTCCTGGTACCTGTCTCTGTGAAATAGCATATGGTGTCTCGAAAAACATGAGCCTATTGTCGCTGGTGCCATAGATCGTCACAATAGGCTTATTAGCCAACAGGAGAGGACAATCTTCATCCTTGTGCCCAAGTTTCAAGCAAAGGTCACACAACATTGATGTGCAGTCAGTTGCAAAATGTCCCTATTCTCCACATCGAAAATAGCACATCTTCTCTTTCTTCCTTGATATTTTGCTAGCACGCACATTCAATGTTGTGGTGCTACCTTTTTTGCTGCCATCCTCGGAGTTGTCAGATATAGTTACGGTCACCGCTGCCAATGCCTTCCTAGCTGCCGCAACAGCCTCTATTAATGCATCAGTTTGTGTTCCGTCCTTGACCGAGTTGTCCATATTTTCTATGCTCGCGTTAGGATTGGCCACGTGCATGACCATATTCGACCTCCTCGACGGGAAGGTCCGGCCCAAGTGCCTACCTCCTCCACCACGACCACCGCCGGCTCCGAACCGAAACTATGGTCCCGCGGCACCCTCAACAAAGTTTCCGAATGGTGGATTGAAACCTCGCTCATCCCCGCCATGCCATCGGTTCCCATCATAGCCCCGTCCTGCATTGCTTGACGACCCAACCTCAGACCAATGTCCATCAAACCTCATGTTCTCTGCCGCTTTGTGATTAAAGTAGGAATCGTCATCGCGGCCGACGGCTGGCCCGACCCCTCTCCCCGCACGGGGTGCCCCAAGGGCACGGCTAGCCTGGGTCTGCTCTCCACGTCCGAATCTAGTTGATTCTTTCTCCCATAAATTGTTTGCTCATAAAATCCCTATGCATAGGAAGTGGGTTAGACTTAAATGTTCTTGTCATGAGATTCATGATTCTCTTTTGCATGTTTAAATTATTTTTCCTATGTGAGCATCATTGAAATCACCATGCGTAGCTAAAATGCATTAAAGAAAAGCGCTTGTTGGGAGACAATCCAACACTTTTACTTCCAGTTTTGATGTGTTCACATGATTAATATATTGTAGTAATCATGTTTTGTGTCTTATATTTCAATAAAGTGCTAAGTAAAGCCTTTGGGATAGTGTGGATACTTGCTTGCTTGATTCTGTCCTAAAACACAAAGTTTTGCGTCCAGTACATAAATTATCTGATTCTACTGGAGCGTCAAAAACTTCCGAACTTTTTACAGAACCTCTCTATGAAAATTCTATGATATGTCCTAATATTTAAGAATTTTTAGAGTTAGGGAAATTTAGTGTTTACTCAGATCTTTACACACTGTTCTATTTTTGACAGATTCTGTTTTGCATGCATAGTTTGCTTGTTTCAAGTGTTCTTATAGCTTATATTGAGTAATATAAATTGTGGGAATGATGGAATACAGTAGGTATCATGTGGGAATAATTATGAATCTTGTCTTGACAGTACCTAAGTGAATGATTTATCTTTACTACACTAACCCTTCTCACGAAGTTCCGTTAAGTTTTGTGTGATTGAAGTTTACAAGTTTTGGGTGAGACACCGATATGAGGAGAATAAGGAGTGACAAGAACCTAAGCTTGGGGATTCCCAAGGAACCCCAAGGTAATATTCAAGGAAGAGTCAAGCGTCTAAGCTTGGGGATGCCTCGAAAGGCATCCCCTCTTTCATCTTCAACACTATCGGTATATCTTACATGGAGCTATATTTTTATTAGTCACATAATGTGAGTTTTGCTTGGAGTGTCATTTTATTTTTTTGTTTTCTGTTAGGTGTTATTTATAATCTTGTTTTTCAATAAAAATTTCCAATAATTTCCTTTAGAATGCTTGAATTGCATATTTGATGTGTGCTGTGAAAAAATAGAAACTTCTCTTGTAGTGTTTGAATTTTCATATTTTACTGGAACATGGAAAGTTTCTGAAATTTTTACACAGTGTTATCATATAAATATAGTAACACATACTAGATCTTAATAATTGTTTGATTTACATAAGTACACGTTTTTCATAAATTACTACAGACTGTTCTGTTTGGACAGATTGCTGTCATAGTTTTGTTATCTACTTATCCTATAGTTTCCATACCATATGTTCGTAAATATAAATTATTGTGATAGTATACAGTAACTAATTTTTGAAAATTAATGTGAAACATTTATTGGCAATACATGAAGATTTGATTTATTATTATGTGTACTGACCTATCTCATGAGTTCTTTTCGAGTTTTGTGTGGATGAAGTTTTTGAGAATAGATGAAACCATGATATGAGAAGATTGAATGAGATAAAAAAGCTCAAGCTTGGGGCTGCCCTAGGAACCCCAAGTAAATATTTCAAAAAGTCCCAAGCATCTAGGCTTGGGGATTCTACGCGTCCCATCTCTCTTCATCAACAATTATCGGTTAGCGTATGTTGAGCCTAAATTTTAAATCGTTCACATGATGCGTGCTATTCGTGGAGTCCTATTTTTTTGCTTGATGTTTAAATAAATACTTAGATCAGAAAATCTATATTGAGAGAGATAGATAAAGCCCTCACATAGCTACTTAATTGTTTGACTACTCATTGATCTTCTCTTATATGTTTTGGAGTAGTTTTATCATTTACTCTCGTGCTTCACTTATATCCTATGAGTAAATGGTTGAATGAATTGAATATCATAAATCATAAATTATGTATTTTTTATATGCTTATCTCATGGGGAGTAATGAATTCACATATAAGAAGTATAGGTGGTAAAATTTATTTAAAGTTAGCAAACACCGCATTGGTCACTTGAACCATTCATGAAAGAATATTGAAGGAACAGAGATTTCACATATAAATTTACTATCTTGGACATCTTCTATGATTGTGAATACCCATTAATTATTTTCAAATTTGAGCAAATTAGTTGAAGTTGGACAAGAAAGACAACGTAATGAGTTATGCTTGGGTATATTTGTATAAAAGTTATATTGTTATGGATCCTCCAACATGTGGTGCTTGCTTCCACCTCATACTAGCCAAAACAACCACACAAAGTAGAAATACTACTTGTGCATCCAAACACCCTTAAACTCAAAGTTGTTCCATATGAGTTCACCATACGTACCTATATGCGGTATTTACCTGTCGTTCCAAGTAAATTTTCATGTGCCAAACTCTAAAAATTCAAATAATATTATGTTTTGTATGCCCGAATCGCTCATATAATGACTAGGGACTGTTAGTATCTTCCATGCTAGGTGGGTTATTCTCATGATATGTGTTATTTCACTATCATTCATTAGAAACTGGCTGGTAATAAGGATTCCCAGTCCTGAAATTACAAAAATGCAAATAATTAAACAAAACTCCCCCAGGAATGTTGTTTGTATGGACGGTACCCGTGGATTCGGCTCGCCGTGGAGTGTGATTGATTGGTGAGGGGAGTAAAAACTTTTCCATTTTCTTTCGGAACTTCTTATAATGTATCTAGCATGGAAGATATCGAGATCTCTCTGTTGTTATGGTGACAATGAAAGCATACCGCCCAAAATTATTATTCATCTTTGTTTTAAAAGCTTGAGCTCTCACACCTCTGCAAACCAATGCTTCCCTCTGCGAAGAGCCTATATTTTAGTTCCTAGTACTTACATTTATGCAAGAGTCATGGTGATCTTCACCACTTCCTATATTTTGCCTTTTTATCTTGGCAAGCGTCATGTGTTGGAGAAATATCCAAGCATATATGGCCATTCAAATATATTTGATCATGAATTATTATCGTTGACAATTATCTATATGATAAATAAGTTGGGAGGCAAAACTTTAAGCCCCTATATTTCTTTCTATTCGATGGATGCCATTTGCTCTAAATATATGCTTTGAGTGTTAGCAATCATGGAAGACTATATGATAGTTGAGTATGTGGAATTTCCTAAATCAAAGATCTTACATAGATCCTTCCTGAGAATAAGATGAATTACAATTGTTGGGTGACTCAAAGCATAGTTTGTTAGTTTTCAAGAAACTGTATGGTCTATATTTTAATATGTGAATAGCTTGTTCCTTCATCATGAGAAGTTTTACGAGATGATCTACTATTTATGATATATAATGATGCTAGAAAAAGTGTTTGGAATTATCATTGATCAAACTTGTGCACTTGCTAGTATTCACACTTCATAAATTATTTCTTTTATCATTTACCTACTCGAGGACGAGCAGGAATTAAGCTTGGGGATGTTGATATGTCTCTGATGTACCTATAATTTATGAATCATTCATGACATGTTTCCAATAATTCTATATGATTTTGGTATGATTTTATTAGAATTAACCCTGAATGACGCTGTTTTCAGCAGAACTACCGTGTTGTTGTTTTTTTGTGCAGAAATAAAAGTTCACGGAATGGGCTGAAAATTTAGTATGATTTTTTGTGGACCAAAAGAGACCCCAGAAGCATTGGATCTGGGCCAGAAGATCCACAAGGAGGCGACAAAGCCTGCCAGGCATGGCCACCCCCCTGGCCGTGCCTACCACGCTTGCCATTGCCTCGTGGCCCCCCTTGATGTGAGATCGACGCCAAAACTTCCTATAAATATAGGAACCTCCTAAAATAAACCTAGATCGGGAGTTCCGCCACCACAAGCCTCCGGAGCCACGAAAAACCAATCGGGAGCCCGTTCCGGCACCCTGCCGGAGGAGGAACCCATCATCGGAGGCCATCTTCATCATCCCGACACTCTCCATCACGAGGAGGGAGTAGTTCACCCTCGGGGTTGTGGGTATGTACTAGTAGCTATGTGTTTGATCTCTCTCTCTCATGTTCTTGAGATGGCATGATCTTGATGTATCGTGAGCTTTATGGATATAGATGAATCATATGGAGTTTTCCGCTCTCTATCTTCTGGTGATAAATTGAGTTTTCCCTTTGAAGTTTTCTTATTGGATCGAGCCTTTAAGGATTTGAGAAGACTTGATGTATGTCTTGCAATGGGATATCTGCGGTGACAATGGGATGTTCTATTGATCCACTTGATGTATATTTTCGTGATCAACTTGCGGGTTCCGTGACCTTGGGAATGTATGTGTAGCGGTTGGCACACGTTTTTGTCTTGACTTTCCAGTAGAAACTTTCAGGCACTCTTTGAAGTTCTTTGTGTTGGATTGAACATGATGAATCTAAAATTATGTGATGCATATCGTATAATCAAGCCCATAGGTACTTGTGGTGACATTGGAGTATTTAGGTGACATTAGGGTTTTGGTTGATGTGTATGTTAAGGTGTTATTTTAGTACGGAATCTAGGGCTGTTAGTTCTGTGCTATTTGTGACTTTGGAGTGAACTCTTTGTCGCACGAGAGGGACTTACATATGATTAAACTATGTCAATATTGTTGAGAGAAATTGCACTAGTGAAAGTATGGACCCTAGGCCTTGTTTCCAAGAATTAATACAACATTTTGCTCGTTGTTTACTATTTGTTACCTTGCGGTTTTTATATTTTCAGATTACAAAAACCTATATCTACCATCCATATTACAGTTGTATCACCATCTCTTCTCCGAACTAGTGCACCTATACAATTTACCATTGTATTGGGTGTGTTGGGGACACAAGAGACTCTTTGTTATTTGGTTGTAGAGTTGTTTTTGAGAGACCATCTTCATCCTACACCTCCCATGGATTGATTAACCTTAGGTCATCCATTTGAGGGAAAATTGCCACTATCGTACAAAACTCTGCGCTTGGAGGACCAACACGAGTCTACAAGAAGAAAGTTGCGTAGTAGACATCATGTACCCTCTATGTTCTCGATTGTTCGGCTAGAGAGTAAAGGGTGCACCTATGCACTTGTTACGACCGGGTTATCCGGATACGTACCCCGGACTGGTGAAGCCAAAAGCTAGCTATCTTTAGCAGAAAATTGGTTAGCTACGATGGAAAAAACAAAAATTATGTTTGTTATCGACATTACTCAAGCTTCTTTTTTCAAAAAGGTGCAATTAGTCCCATACTAGCAGTATACGGCCTTACTATCTATGATTTACGTAGTAGCCCATAGGAGGGTATCAATAGAGGTACTATTTTCTTTGGAAGATGTTTCTTATACTAAAATGTAATATAACATATCTCCCTGTGCATTTTTCTGTCTGTTCGCACCAAATGGCCGGATTGCCTGGTTCATTGAAGGAATTCCTTCTTAGCAAGGGATATTTCATAACGAACACTTCCAAGCTCTTTGCATGTGAGGTCAAAGCCGATGGCCGGTTAGGACAGAGTTTACAGCACAGATGGAGAAATTTTTGATTTAAAGTACATGGTTACATAAAATCACTCATCCAACTGCTGGGCGAGATCGTCTATTAATGCATCTAGGGCGCAATCTTCCTGCGAGAGATGAGCAGCGGGCATCACTAGGACGTACACCAAATGAAGTGGCACTTCTTGCCCATCAGGCCATGCTTTCCCAACCCGAGCCATATTCTCGGTGTTTAGGCTGGTATACCGAGTCTTGATCATCGCCCATGCCTCTCGTGGTCCCTCCCGGTAGGCCGATATCTTTCATAACTTGAACCGACTACAGGCTCCTATGAACTAATCAACCAGTTCGGTCATCCCCTTTGGAGGTTGCTCGAAGGGCCATAGCACTTTTATCATGCTCTTCATGTCCTTCCGAGCCCGCTCATGAAGGGTGGACAGTTCCTTTAGAAGGCTTCCCCGATAGGATCCGATCTCTTCTTCAGGTTGTCCGATTAGGAGACCTATAAATGAGACAAGGCATATCCATTACACTTAACGTATGAGAGGTATCCTAGGATGTTATAATTGCACCTACCGAACATGCCCATCTATAATATCTAGTTTGCTTCTTGGGTCTGGGCCAATTGATCCTTTAAGCTCTCAGTTTATTTGGCCTGCTACTTGTTTGCCTGCTGGAGGCGTTTCTTCTCTCCTAGGTTTTGTTGCAACGAAAGGCAGCTTGCCTCATGCTGGGACTCGGAGTACCTCTAAGATTGTTGGGCTGCATTTAAATCTTTTTGCAACTGCCCTATTGATTCGGGTGCTACAAAGTACCCTTGCGTCAGCATGGGATTATATACTAATATCAGCAGAACAGATAAACTCACCATGTGCCTCCCTAATAAAGTTCTTCACTTGCTCAAGTTCGGCCATCATGGCTTCCACCTGTGTTCGGCTCGCCTCCAGTTCATTGGCCAGTTGCTCGTTCTACTGCCTTGAAGCCTGCATCTTCAGTAAAACAATATGCGGACCCTTAATTCGGTCGTTCCGACCAATTCAAGGCTTGGAGGCTGGTGGGATTACATGTGTGTCTGGATTCTTATAGTCGATCACTCACGTGCAGACTAGATGATATCAGTTTCATGGCTTCCCTAGACCCAGCTCGGGCAGCTCCAATATGTGCGTCAGCCAAGCGTAGAGGATTGAACTCTTGTTCGGAAAACGCCGGGTGGCGTAGGGCTTCTCATCATTGCCGGTGGTTCATCGCACTCTCTATGTTGGATTTGGTGACTGTCTTGGATTTAGTGACTGATACCACATCCCTGGAGTCTTCGTGGGCCTGGTTGACCAAAGGGGCCTCCGTAGCGCATTCAATAGGAGCAGAAGATCTAGAATCATGAGCATTGTCAAGCACCCCAGCAACGTCCTCGATAGGAGACGACTGAACTCGTTGCGTGTGTATTTTGACATGAGATCTCCTATTAGGCCCAATTGATCGTAATACCAATAAATTAAGTAGCCGAACAGAGTACCTTTGGGCTGAACGACTGGTCGGACCCGTCCCCACAGCCGGCTCACTTGACGGATCCATGTTGCTTCCCGATCCGGGCATTACCGCCGTAGTGGATGTTCGTCCCGTGGATCGACGACGCTTGGGAGCCGAAGCCGACGTGTTTGGGTCGATGGAGGATACTTGCCTGTTACGGGAAGAATTTTTCTTCTTGCTTATAATTGGGGAAGGGAGTGACCGGGGTAATTGGCTATGATAGCAACCATCGAGCAGTCGAGGCTCTCTTGGTAGAAGACCCCGTCTTTGAACTCAATTCACAGCTTTGGGTCGTCATGAAATCCTAGATCATCGTCACGAGAATAGTTCTCTGGTAGGGGGGCGGACAGTTAATTGTCTCAACAAAGCTTCTCCATTCTTGTTTACACAGATTAAAGGCTTGAGTCAAAAAGGGGAAATGGAAAACCCGAACTCGGGTCATAGAATCGAAAATCTCACACATTTCATGGGATTGTACCTTGAGTAGCCCTCCTTGGTCCGTAGCCGAACAAAATCTTCAATCTCCCCTTATATAGGTTGGAAAGTGCGGCTGCTAATGCTGCTTGATTGGCAGGGCCTAGCCGTCGGGAGCAAGTGGTGTCGCTTGTCCCAGTTTAACGACACAAAGGATGCATTATTTGCTGAAGAGGTTGAACGCATCGGGTGATGGCGGCGGCCAGTACATTTATCATGGTCAACTTGTGATGAGCCAGTAGCCACACATGGGTAGCCAAGCATTGCACTTTGGCGCCGTCCTCTTGGAATGAGCTCTTCGGTCGCTAGTTGTACCTTTTCTTCAAGGGGGCGTCAGAGTATTCGGGCAAACCCCTCCAAGCTGGATCGTATAGGGGAACGTCCTCAATATAGAACCATTTCGAAGACCTTTCTTCGGACTCCTTCTTCTGTGTCCCCACTAGATACCCCGTCCCGGCTATGCGGCATACATTGGCTCCTCCGACCTCTCGAATTATCGCCACCCGAGTATGCGGGACGAGGAAGAAGTACTACATTCATAATACAAAGTGTGCCTCGTCGCCCAGAAACATCTCACAAAGGGCAACGAAGCCCGAGATATGAAGAATGGATCCAGGGGTAAGATGATGGAGCTGGATCCCATAGAACTCCGATAACCCCCTCAGGATAGGATGTATGGGGAACCTAAGATCCCACAAGAGGAAGGGCCCGAAGCATACTCACTCTTCCTTTTGAGGATTAGGGAATTTCTCCACAAAGGCTTCGTTATTGAAAGAAGTCAAACCGGAGTAGGTAACCACTAGATCCGAGGAAGGAAGATACCCTTGGGTCTCGAGGTTGCACAGTCGAAGGAGGGATACAAATCAGCTTGTACAATCCCCAGGACGAGAGTCATAAGGGCGTGAGGAAGAGCTGGGAGCGCTCACCATGTTTTTGTGGTGATATATTGCTAGAGGTTTTCTTATGGGGAGGAAGAAGAAGATGTAGCCCATACAATGATTTAGTTTTTTTAAATAGGTGGTGCCTCCTTTGTGGGAGGCACGGTCTTATAAAAATAAGTTGGACCGCTCGTCTCCCCTTGGCACACGAGGATCGAGAAGCGCTGAAAATTATTACCATGGGTCCCGCAAGTTCTTGACGCTTGGGATTTCCTCGATGATAGGATGGTTGCCAAACAAGAAGGGATAGAGTGACTTGCCTCGCAAGCTAAAGACTTCAAAACGCAAGATTGTACGGATATTATAACTCAGCATTGGAGGCTAGTCCAGTGGCTACGGAGGGAGTCCTGGATTAATGGGTCCTCGGATGGTCGACCTATTTCTTATGGGCCAGACTATGTGGGCCACTTGCTGAGCGTTGGATTGATCAAAGGCCCCGTTGCCAGGGAGGAAGCCTTAGGAATCATGTCGTGTCCTCGAAGTTTGAGATAGTAGATAGGCATGTTTTCCCTTCGATGTCCAACCGACCATGTGTAAACCGTAGTTACCCTTGGCGTCTATATAAGCCGGAGGGTTTTAGATTGTAGACCAGAGAAACTCATCTAGGGTTCGACCTATTTGATCTCGAGATAGATCAACTCTGTAACCTTCATACCATCAATATAATAGATAAGGATGTAGGGTTTTACTTCCATAGGAGGGCCCGAACCTAGGTAATCATCGTCTCCTTCATCCCTTGTTACCATCGATCCTAGTCTCACAACTCGGGATCCCCTACCCGAGATCCGCCGGTTTTGACACCGACAGTGGGATCTCTTCCCGCCTGTGCGATAAGGGAAGTGCATTGTGGCCACCATAAATAGGGACTAGCCTACACCATAGAAACGGATCGAATCCGACTTCACCATGAGCCCTCGGGAGGTTGCTCAACCACTGTACTAGTTCATCCTCAGCGTCCTCGTGAGGCCAATCCACCACAACTAGGAGTAGCGTTTTACACCGCAAGGTGGCCAGAACCTGGGTAAGGACCGCATCCCTTCGTTGTTACTCGTGTGAGAATTCTCGGAGAGTCATTGAGACATTGCGAGGTTGAGCTGGATTGGAGGGTACGCGCACCCCAGCGTTCGACCCTTACTAGGTCTACGAAGCCCTGATTCCGACACGTGGACCCAACCTGGCTCGAAATGTGCGGTGCGTGCTAAGATCCCAACCACCTCAAGGTCTCAATCTCGTTAACCTATGGCCAAGCCTCGTCAAGTGCGTACGGGTGGGTATTAAGATGGACACAGAGATTTACCCAGGTTCGGGCCACCTTGTGGTGTAAAACATACTCCTCCTTTTGGTGGATTGGCATCATGAGGAGGTTGAGGATGAACTAGTACAGTGGTTGAGCGACCTCGCGAGGGCTATTGGTGGGGATGAACTAGTCTGTTCAAACCCCACATCTACGGTGGAAGTTAGTCCCTATTTATAGTGGCCTCGGTCCTCTTCCCTTATCGCACAGGTGGGAAGGGATCCCACAGCGGCCTAATTTGAAAGGGGCTAGGAGGTACATCCTATCCTGACTAAAGGTGGTCTTCACCTGAAAAGCTTCCGGGGGTGACACAATGGTGGGCTCGGCGATGACATCCATCATGTCGAGCTCGTGGTCTTGGTCTTGTTGCACTGGAAGGGAATCCTTTGGGGGATTCCCTGGGAACCCGTGTTCGTCCTTGCCTTCTTAGCACGAAAGAGGAAAATGTCCTCGTCTGCGCTAGCTAGCACCCGCACGGCCTCAATCGTCAGAGCCCACGTCATCCCGGCCTCGTGAGGCCGGGTACCTGCATAGAAATCTCCACTCCTCGGGAGGCAGCCTGGGGGATGCCACTCCTCTAGAGGTCTCGGTGTTGTTCGTCTCGCGAGGCAGGGGCTGTCGGGAGGGCCTTGAGTTTGGGGGCTCGCCGCTGGGCCATACCGGGCCATCGAGGTGGGCCACACATTTGGCCAGAGGCAGGCTGATCTGGGCACCCTCGATCCCAGAACGCCAACAAGCACCTGTAATTATACTCGTCACCAAAGGCAACATCGAGTTTATCCTGCCCAATTGGGTATGCTGACTTTCCAGGAACCACGCCATGAAAAACAGTGGTTGAAGTTTGTGAATAGCTATCTGGGAGGTTCATCCACCAAAAGGTGTCATAATACAATATATTAATGATGTTTCCTCCATCCTTCAAGTCCCTGGTGATGGTATAGCCACCCACCTGAGGCGCCACCACCAAGGTTAGATCCCCAGGGTTCTCAATCCTAGAAGGGTTATTCTCCCTACTCCGGGTGATTGGCTGCTCAGACCAATTGAGGTATCTTGGAACTGCTGGCTCAACCATGTTGATGGCCCTCTTCAGGAGTTTCCTATCTTGCTTGCAAGTATTGGTGGTGAAAACATAGTACAGACCGGTACTCTGCTGTTTAGGATCCCTAGGTGAACCGTTAGGGCCATATTGACCCGGATGTCCTCCATCGTTGCCCCCTTGGCAAGTTTGGAGATTCTATTTACGAAATCCCTTAGCCTCTGCCACCGGCGGATCTTGAGTCAGCGTAACTTCCTCCATGTGGATGGTGACCCACCAGGATGCCTTAGTTGTTTTCTAGGAGGCTCCCGCCTCAAGTGAGCCCCCAAGCCGCCCATCTTGGAGAGGGAAAGTTGACTTAGCAATCCCCATGTAGTCGTGACGTCGACCGGCTTGGCGTCGGCCGGGTTGAACGTAATGAGCCAGCTCGACGATGTTGGTGCAAATTGTTGGGGAACGTTGCATGGGAAACTAAAATTTCCCTACGAACACCCAAGACCTATCTATGGAGATCAACAGCTATGAGAGAGAGAGATAGTGGATCTACATACCCTTGTAGATCGCTGAGCGGGAAGCATTAAGAAACGCGGTTGATGTAGTCGAACATCTTCGCGATCCAAATCGCAATCCGTCCTGAGATCCAATCACGATCTGTCCCGATCTAGCGCCAAACGGACGACACCTCCATGTTCAGCACACATACATCTCGATGACTTCTCTACCTTCTTGATCCAACAAGCAAGGTGCTATCAGGATAGGGCAACGCCTAGCGCTACCGAAATCGCAAACGGGGGAGCAAATGATCTAGGGAGAGAGAAGGGTGTCAAGGGCTTCGTGTGTTCTCTTGGGGCGCCCCCTCCCCTCTATATATAGGTGGAGGGGCGTGGAGATCAGCCCCTCCAAGCCCTAGGGCACAGCCAAGGGGGTGGGAGTTGGACTCCTAGTCCAATTCCCTCCCTTTCCATAAACAAGTGAACTTTCCACCTCTCCGAAGCCCCATGGGCCTTGAGGGACTTGTGTGCTCGACCCAATAAGTCCAGGGCACCTTCCCTCAGCCCACGCAAACTCTTGGGACGTGGCTGAACCCTTGGTGGACTTCCAGACTCCTTTGGAAGTTTCCGGAACCTTCTAGAAGCTTCCCAGTACAATACCGAAAAAACCCGAAACTTTTGTGGTAGCAAAAATATGAATTCCCATATATAAATGTTTACCTCCGGATCTTTCTGTAACTTCTCGTGACGTTTGGGATCTCATCCAGGACTCCGAACAACCTTCGGTCACCAACGTAAATAACTCAACAATACCAAATCGTCACTGAACGTTAAGTGTGCACACCCTACGGATTCGGGAACTATGTAGACATGACTGAGATGCCTCTACAGTCAACAAGTAATAGCGGGACCTGGATGCCCATATTGGTTCCTACATATTCTATGAATATCTTTATCGATTGAACCTCTATGTCAATGATTCAGTTAATCCTGTATGCAGTTCCCTTTGTTCTTCGGTATGTTACTTGTCCGAGATTTGATCATCGGTATCTCTATACCTAGTTCAATCTCGTTACCGGACAATCTCTTTACTCATCCTGTAATACAAGATCCCTCTGCTAACTCTTTAGTCACTTTGCTTGCAAGGCTCATTGTGATGTTGTATTACCGAGTGGGCATTGAGATACCTCTCCATCACACGGAGTAACAAATCCCAGTCTTGATCCATGCCAACTCAACAGATACCCTTGGAGATACCTATAGAGCATATTTATAGTCACCCAGTTATGTTACGACATTTGATACACACAAGCTACTCCCCCGATGTCGGTGAGTTGCATTATCTCATGGTCATAGGAACAAATACTTGACATGCAGGAAACTATAGCAATAAACTGACACGATCATATGGTATGTTCATAGTTTGGGTCTTGTCCATCACATCATTCTCCTAATGATGTGATCCCGTTATCAAATGACATCTCATGTCTTTGGTCAGGAAACCTCGACCATCTTTGATCAATGATCTAGTCTATTAGAGGCATACTAGGGACACAATGTTGTTTAGATATACACACATGTATTTGAGTTTCCAATCAATACAATTATAGCATGGATAATAAACGATTACCATGAACAAGGAAATATGATAATAACTAATTTATTATTGCCTCTAGGGCATATTTCCAACAGAAATGTCTGGCTCAGGTACTGAAGCACCGAATTACCGATGAACACGTTGATCTTGCCAAAGGGGACCCGGTGCCTGAACTTGATTGAGTTGGCCTCGGGATTCCAGCCTGAATTGTTGATGTAGATCTTACCACGACGGCTCTTGGTCATCCGACCAACCACATAGCTCTCAAACTCTGGAAAAGCTACCTACGAGAACTCAACTCCATCATGCGAAGGCCCCATGGTGGTCGCCAACTTTCATCGTTTTGTCATAGCAATGTCCTCATAGGAGAACACAGGTGTGTGGCTATGGCCGCTATGTGGAGAATCAAAGGGGTTGATCAGGAACGAGAGACAGATTTACCAAGGTTTGGCCCCTCCAATGGAGGTAGAAGCATACATCCTGCTTTGGTGTCTATATTGATGGCGATCTCGATTACAAGGGTGCAGAATCGCTAACCTAGCTTTCGAGGGTTCATAACATAGCCCTATTGACCTGAGGGGCTCGTCTTTATATATAGGTTGAGGCCATAGGTTTACAAGATTCCAAGCCATGAAATGACTCGTGACCTATTGCATCTCTACCTTGTCTTGTCTCCCAAGTAAGGAAAGTCCCTGACGTCTTCTTCCTTGCAGGTCTTGAGTCGCCATCTTCACGTGATGGGCCGCCAGACGACTTACTAAGTAAGCCGCCTTACTTTCCTTATTGTCAACACCATGTCCCATCGGGAATATGTTCCTTAAGCCGCCCATAGTCTAACCCGGCCCAAACAGCGGGTTATACCGCGGGGCCATATCCCCGACACCCCTCATCGCCCTCAATAATTGTTCTCAACTCACCGGTAGCTTCTTCAAGTCATATTGCACTAACATTGCTATGTAGGTATGAGGGGCCCCGCTGAGCCCGCCGACAGGGCGATGGCTGGGCCAAGCGGACCGACGCCAAGCTCCCCAAGGACCTCGAGGCAAGGGCTTCAAAGGAGAAGCTGGAAGCTAGAGGGAGGAGATGGCCGGATGAGCTGCAGACTGTGTCAGGGTCCACACATGCCACCACGGCGAAGCTTACCGCTAGAGCCCCCTCCGCCTCGTCAACGACCCTTAGGCAGTCCTTCCCTCGGAGTCCAAGCAAGGCTCTCCATGGGTCTTGGCATCCGAAGAGGCGCGTCGGGATGACCCACGAGGGGCCGACCTTCCATGCCACATGGCGCCGACAGGCCTTGCGGTGTGACTGTAGTCACCACTTTTGTCCTCGCACTCGTGGGGTCGAGAGCCCTGCCCTGCGGCACATCCTCTCTATAAGGGGCCTCCGCGAGCCCTCTCCCTTGTGGGAAGCCCCCTCCTAGGGCGCTCATGCCCCAGACTGTGCGCAGCCCTCTCGGGGGTAAAAGAAGGAGCCCTCGTGCAAAACATAGTGGACAACAGACACATTCGCAAAACCTACCAGTGACACTCTCACTTAAGAGGATGTATACGCCCTGGACCCTCCCGATGCGCCAACCCTTGGCCTTTGGAGCACGCCCGCCCACGCCCAAGTGGAAGCCCCATGCTCAGCGCTGGCGGAAGTACTATCGAACCGCGACTATGCCCAGGCACAAGTGGAACCCCATGCTCAGTGCTGGCGGAACTATTGTCAAACCGCAACTATGCCCATGCCCAAGTGGAATCCCCCATGTTTCCCGCTCGCAGAATTACTGTCGAACCTCAACTATGTCCATGCCCAAGTGGAAGCCCCATGCCCCGCACTAGGTGACAAAACCGCCGACCAACACATTTTTGTAAAAAATTCTATTTACTCCTTTTAAATTAAGGTTTCGGTTTTCCGAAGTATCACGGCATATGATCGAACCTTATGACAAAACCGTGCCTTCGTCTGCCCATCCTGTGCTTCGCGTCAATGGGGGCTAGGCACGGTGCCTATGCTTGGATCGGCCCCAATGGCATCGGAAGCCCAAGGATGGGCCTCGAGCCATAGGCATGAACACGAGCGTGCCACCTAACAAAACATCTTGGTGTTTGGTCACCTTGCGCGATGCACATGAGTGGGCCAACGAGGGCACATCTTTTTGAAGACAGAACCCCCTAGGTAGGACCTACACGTGTGGGGCTGCTTTTTTGGTCGGGAGGTACCCTACCGAACATTTCGCCTCAGGAGCCCATGACCGCCCCTGGCGCCCCCATCTCTCAGCCACGACCCTGGCTTGTACAACAAAAATAGTAGAAGCGGATATGAAATCATTAAAGAAGAGTTTCACGGGATCATACGTATGTCCTACAACAACGGGAGGTCCAAGCGAGGACCACCTGTTTTACGCCTCGATGGAGTCAAGGGCGGACGCTAAAGGAAAAGGATAACCTAAGGAGACAAACCGCCTCCATCGCCATTTGTGTTGTCACCCTCGCGACCGACAGGGGTGAACTGCACACTCAGCGCGATTACATAATCATACACGGCTTCGTCCAGGGCGTCACGGATCTCCTTGGGCACAAGGGATATCACGACCTTGAAGTCCAAGCCAAGATTGGCGCGAAGTAGTTGGCTGAAGAGGTGTGTAAGTGCCTGGGAAAGCATGTCATGGCTTTCTCCTTCGATAATCTTGCGCACCTTTTTGGCGCCCGCTTTGAGACGCTCCACTACCTTGGTAAAAAATACCGAGATAACCGGCGTCGTCGGGAACAAGAGGATCAGGAACACTCCCCTTATAGATAGAATCCAGGGCACGACGGGCCCATCGCCGGAGGCGTCGGAACATCTGGGAGTGCATGTGATGTTGCCCCTAAGCCCGGTTCGCATTGTCCATTGATTGTTCCATGAGGGACGCGCTGCTCCCCAACTGTCCTTGAAGAGACGCCAGCTTAGCTTTCGTGTCGGCTTGAGCTTTCAGCGCAACCTCCCGCTGCCTCTCGGCCTCGGTCAACATCTCCTGGAGGACGTCTACCTCCTACTGCAATCCTTGGCACCGCGCCTTGAAGCGGTTCTCGTGGTGCACCAATTTATTACGGTAATCCTTTGCGAGGGCTTTGCGAGCCTGCTCGACCTTTGAATCGGCATCCTCCTGGATCCTCTTCTCTTTAGCTGCTAGCCGGGCGTTGGCCTCCTTTAGGCGTCGGTTATAAGAGGCGTGGGTACCAATGGCGTCATCGTTCAGTGCCTCCAACTGCTCCTGCTCTGAGCTCTGCACAACGGATGTCGAGGTGAGATCCTATTCGAGGGCCGGGAGGGTAGTCTCGCGTCCCGCTAGCTCCTTGGTGGAAGTGGAGAGGATGCTCTCCAACTCTCGGAGTCATACCTCCGAGACAACGTTAGAGGCCAGAAGTTCTAGCTCCCGAGCCTCCACCGCTTCGCAACGCCGATCCACCTCTACGGTTTCCTCGCGGGCACGTTCGATAATTGCCTTCGCCTCGGCAAGGGCACTTTTATCTTCGAGTGCACAACTTCATGCTAGAGGCGACCTAGTTTGGAGGAACCTCAAGCTGATGCCATCCCCGCACCAGGTGCAACCGCTCCTCGGCGAAGTGCACCTCGGTGTCATGGAGCTCCGCCTCTAGGTGACCCAGCGCGCCCGCAGCGCTCGGGAAGAGTCTGTGTTGGTTCATGGTCAGGGACCTCACGAGCACCAGTACCTAGTCTGGGTCATGCCTTGCACCCTCGCCAGTCGAGGAAGACCGGTGTCACCCAACGGGGGCTGAGGACCGACTAGCGCCAGTCCAAACCCTCATGCACGGGGTGGCGCGTGTTGCGAGCATGGACTCCCCCTCGAGGCATCGTGGTTCGAGGGCTTGGCCTTGGATGCCGATAGCTGCGCTTCCGTCCGCTCACCACCCATCGTGGCCACGGGCGCGCTTGAAGTTGGGGAGTAGGTCTCTGAAGGCTTCTCTTGGGGGCCCTCCGGCGTGTCGCCATGAGCAGCTTCCATGACGAGGGAGGAGGGCAGATTACCGTCCCAAGCCCCGCGCCCTCGACAAGAGACTATGAGAGCACCCCGTGCCCCAGTGTGCTAGTTGTGCCTTGACGGGGCAGGTCTACCTCACCCCTCTAGGTCTTGGGGGGGTGGAAAAGAAGGCGCCAGGCCTGGGAGCAGCCTAGCCTTTTTGCCCGAAGCAGGCTTGCACCAGAAAAAGGATTAGGTGCCCAGACGCATGGGAACTATCGAGGAATAAGTAGAAGGCTTACTCGTCCTTAGCGGTCCATCTTCGCTTCCTCAACACCGTAGGCAACATGCCGGCGCTGCCCCCGATCGGGGCTCCATTATCGCAACCGGCCCGAGGAGGTCGAGCAACCATGGCGCCGGCCCGAGCCCCGTTCGCACAGGGAGGCGAGGTGCCAAGCATGGCGCCCGCCTCGGGGGCGATTGGTCCGAGGGTTGCGTGCACATGGCTTCCTGGGAGGAAGGATTGCCGGGGCAGAGACCCATCACCTCCCGCAATCATAGCTGAGGGATCGGGGCCTCTAAAATCCTTTATTTGAGGGGTCACCAAGAATGGGTTGTCCCACGGTCCCGGGTGGCCTTCAGGAAGCATATCCCACTTGTCGAAGCAGGCATTCTTGAGGCGAGGTTCGCGTTGTTTTTGTAGTTGTATAGGGGGAGCCCGCGATCGGGGAATCCATCGGCTCATGTTCAGTCAAAGTCTTGAGAACCCCATGAAGCACGTCGGCTCTCAGGGCTTCAGCGCAAAGTCGCATGGCATCCTCCGGGCCCGTAAAGGTCCACATCGGGCGAGAGTGGTGTTGGTGGGGGGCAATCCTTCTATGAAGGAATTCCCTCACAACAGTCATCATCGTCACCCCCTTGGCTCGAAGGACGACAAGCCTCTTTGTCCCCCACAATAGCCATGTGTCGTTGGGCCTCTCGTGGAACCACCCGGAACTCGGCAGTGCCGGGGACGAAGGTGTCGATATCAGGGGGTTGTATTGGGTAGCGTCCATGTACACCCACTACTTTCGAAAGCCATTCGCTTCGTAGCAGACGTCCATGTCAATGCACTCGCTTGCCATCGTGCTCATGGTCTGAAGCAACATGCACCAAGAGAACTAGATCGCCACGTTGATCCAGAGGGAGAAGAAATCTCGAAGCAATGCCACTAAGGGGGACACAACCAGAAAGGCCTCGTGCAAAAAGGCAAAAGCTGAAAATAGGAGAATAGACATTGGCTGAAGATGCAGCGCGTGAACCTAGTAGTGGGAAAGCATGGCATTGAAGAAATATGAGAATGGGGGGCAATAAACTAGAGAAGAGTGTGATTAAGATGGATGGCGATGGTGGTGGCGTCCAATTAGGCGGGACGCTGTGAGGCTGGCCAAACCTTGGTTGGCCCCCATTCGTTAAAGGCGGTCGCAGTCATCAGGAGGACCTTGTCGAGCCCGTCATGGTTCAGCATCGTAGACTGGCCCAGGGCAGGCTCGATGCCGCTGGCTGGCCCGCCACCGCCACCGCTTCTCTCCCGTTGATGGGGGCGCCATCATGACAATATAGGTTAGAGGTCGGCAGAGATCCGACGAAGGAGGGGCAATAATACGTAGGAAGGAAGGTGTGAGGAAGGAGACGCGAGGCTCGGAAGGGCAATGATGGATCCAGACCGCGTGTAGGCTTTACGTTAGTTCGGGGGTTGTCGAGGCATTGTGGAGAGTGGCGGCAGGTCTCGCCTCATTTCGCCCCTTCCAGTCGATGGGGTCGAGCACATCATGGGATCGGGGGCTACTGTCGGGCCTTTGGGGCTGGGGGTACCCAGGCCCGTCTGCCTGTGGTCCAGGGTGAAACACCGGCTTTAAGCGGCACGTGACCCACCAGCAAACTTCACGAATAAGGTCCTCGCAAGAGCCCATGTCTCGCGAGGTGCACAACGATTAGCATTGCCAAGGACCTCGCGGGGACCCTTCGCGAGACAGTCTCTCGAGGCGCTCATGGGTAGGGTAGTCATGGTTGTCCTTGCAGAACTATACGGCCTTGTGTCATCATGTGGAGGACGTGCGTCGCGCTCAGTGGCTTTAGGGGTGTGCCATAAGGCATGGGTGAGGGGATCTTTCCCCTTTGGTGCTAAGGGAGTCGAGCCAGCCCAACAGTTCCCAAAGCAGACCCCAAGGGTTTCCCATTCAACACAAGGAGACAAGAGTAAGGGCCTCACCAAGGCGGAGGTCATCACCGAGCCCACCAGTGCGTCACGGCAGGTGGCTCCTACAGGCGAAGAGTAGTTTTGCCAGGATAGGTAGCAGTCATGTCCCCTTCCAAACTGACTGTTGTGGCAACTCTTCCTGTTGGGTGTTTTCGAGGGAAGAGGACCAACGCCAATACAAGAAGGGGCAGGTTTCATCATGTAGAACACATGTTGTATTCTCCTCCTTCCCAACGAAGCAATTCACACAAGCAGGAGTAGGGTTTTACACCACAAGGTGGCCTGAAGCTGGGTATATCATTGTGTCCATTGTTCTTCCCCCGAAGCTCAAGAACACTAGAGCACCGTGGTAGCTTAGCGAGAGAGACTGAAGTTAGAGAGCCTGCACACCCTAGAGTTTGTACGTCACTTGGGTCCCCGGAGCCCCGATTCCAACAATAATCCTGATACATCGATCAGTTGTTGTCTCCATACCAGCCAAAAAAATTCCGGCCTTCTCTAACTTCCTACTTTAGTCACACTAAGGCTTTGCCTAGTTAAACCTCTCCTGAAGAGCTTTGGAGGGGATTCTGACTTCTAGGGGTTTAATAATCCTCAATTCATCTCAATTCCCTTGCAACTGAATGAATCCTAAGCATGTTCCCCCAACTTGCTTTCTCACACCTAGATGACCCGTTGTGTGCGTCATTGACACAAAAGACAACCCCAACCAAGAAGTTAAATAATCTATGGACACCATGTTTGATAAAGAATCCACACATTAAACATTCGGTGAGGTGTACGACGGCGAGGCTGAAGTGGGACAAAGCGGACAGCGTTAATATGAAATGGGATTCCAAGAGATCAGCAGAATGCGATATGATGCGTGTGGAACCTTTCTAGTGGAGCCAGGTAGGCCCGAGCTTAATCCGAGGAGTTGGTGAGGGTCTTGTAGTTTCGGTAGGGCATCTCAAGATGTCATCGTGGGAATGGATCAGGCGCAATATAAGAGACGATCATCGGAGAAACTCCTTTGAGGTGGAGCACGGGGTGGCTGAACCGCCGAACGACGAGATCGATGATAGATTCTCATCCGGATCCTTGGATGAGGGAGGTCAAGCTATTGGGTGCACGACATTGTTGGGGAAGAGACTCCATCTTGTTGGCGGTGTGGTGATGACGATGCCATTAGGCAAGAGACACTGATGGGGAGCATCCCATGGATCCATCACCAACACCTCAATCTCCAAAGGGTCCCATGACAAGAGCATGTGCATGTGCCATTAAAACCGAGGTGACATCTCTCCTACGCGACTCTCCCTTTGATGCTCTTGGAACTTGGATGCTACCTCAAGCGGAGACTCTTTGCATGCTTAGGTACCATGAAGACAAGCTTGAAGTCACTAGGAGTGAAGGCCAAGTCAATATGATGGATCCAAACATTCTCAAATGAGAGGATCAAAAGAAGGCCAAGACACCTCTCAGGCCCCGAACATCCGGCCACCAGCCCGGACATCCACCCCCTAGAGCTCCCATAAGCGTGAAGTCCCAACCGAAGAAGGAGCTACAGGTGCTGGGCATCCGGCCCCAGCCCGGACATCTAGCCAGCCCTCAAATATCTGACCCTCGCCCCCGGAATTCCAGCCCCGAGAAACCAGAACCGAAGCTCTCGGACCAGGCTTCAGCCTAAACATCCGACACCTAGCCCGGACATTCGGCCACCCCTTGAAGCCTTAGACATCCGGCCCCCTGGCCCAGACATCCGGCCCGTGTCTCGGCAAACTTGGGCTAAAAGGTCATGTATCCCCCCTCTCTTGCTCCTATCTCTACTAAGACTATAACTAGAACCTCCTCCCTCACCTTTCTAGGGTTAGCAATGTGTAGGGTCATAGCTAGTTGAGCATTGCTCCTTCCATACCTTCTCTTTTGGAGTTGACACCTCTATATGAGAAGATTCCATGGATGCCAAGGCCCCTTTCTAGGGAAGATCCTCCGGGATATCAAGACCACTCCTCCGGAGTGGGAAGACTACTGCTTACTTGTATCCTTTTGTTGCCTTTGGATCTATGTACCTTGTGTGTTCGAATGGATATAATGGATGTGTGATTGGGAATCATTCTTAACTGTTCTTGAGTTTCTCTCGTTTTCTTCCTTTCTCCGCTCCAAGTGTGAAAAGACCGACCTCATCTGGTTTGCCTTGTATCGTATTGGTATCAGAGCCAGGTTGATTCACAACTTGGAGTCTCTCCCTCCACTTTCTAGCCGATTTTTTATTTGAACTATTTTTGAAAATTCTCACAAAAGTAGCCATAAAAAAATTTCTTGGATTCATTGGGTTGTAGGAGAGTTTGTTGATTTGGATGCTGGATTTCGTTGTGGACAAGTGGATCTATCTCTTTGCCCATAATCCCCATCATTTTCCAAACCAAATCGCCCCAAATTTGTCGAATTTATTTTGTGTTCATCCCAAATTCATTGGCCTTTCTCAAGACCAGATATGGATTGGGAAGCCTGGACATCCGACCTTTTTGCCTAGACATCCGGACAGACGTAGGCAGCAGGTCATTTTGCCTTGATTTGCAGTTTTTCTTCGATTATCATCCATTGTTCTTCCACAACAACCACCATTTATTCCACAACCCTTTGCATTTGAGATTTTGAGTCGCAAGCTTGCCACTTCCTAAGGTGTTTAGGCTAATTAGTAGTGGTTCTACATAATCATCGTCGCTCATCATCACCCCGGATCATTGCCAACCAACTCTTTGTTGGCACTACACCATAAGCGAGGACGGTAACTGCGATGCACTCTACATATATAACCTTGCCATTACATTGTTACCCGAGCCTGTTTGCATTACTTGCCTATCGAGATTACCCATTGAGTATTCTCGGGCTACGCTACTTGTGCACTTTAGTGATATATACTCTGCATAGCTTCAATTGTGTGCATATATCTTAGTATCATCTCTTGTCTTACAAATAGTATGTTCATATATAATTGCTATCTTGATGTGCATGTCCTGCATAGTGACCATACAAATATCATTGTCCAAAGAAAGAGAAGCAAAGCTTTTAGGGAAGAGCAAAAGAGTAAAGGAAATAACATTGCCAATTTTGCATATCATACTTGATCATCTTGGATCACTTGAGCGAGTGAAACGTGCCTCATATGTAAATAGCAAGTCTAGAATAGGAAGATGACACGTTTTGTTTCTTATATATTGTGCACAATTTTGTATCACGCTCGTTTGAGCAATCGTGCTAGCGTCTCTCTAGTGTTGTGCAACACGAGTGTTTTTCGCGGATTCCACATTTGTCCTCATTCCTTGGTTGCATGACCCCACTTATCTATCCATGTGTGTGTTTCCGTGTATACTAATTTCTATTGATCTACATTTTCTTACTTGCGAATTTACGAATCTCTCTCAACATTATTGAATATTATTCTTGAATTACTTGAATTTTATGCCACTGTCCTAACCAAGCTACTCCATAAGCCTTATTTGTGTAGGTTTGAGAAGAAAGATTTCAGGTACCAATTCTACTATTTCCATATTTACACATTGAGTGATCTTGATCCATTGTCAACTTTCGGAACAGTAATTATTTTTCCTTGTCATTCTTCCACTTATATCTACTTGAGTGTTATGGATAGGACCACCATGACGAATCCGGCATTCAGGAGCACGATGATGACACAAATGTCCATGTCACCAAGTTAAACTTCCTCGGAGCACACAAAGCAATTACTCAAGCATAATATGTCTTGAGCGACCACATTGAGCAACTCGCCACCAACTTGCGTTCATCAGAGGTGCGCACGCGGGACTACCTCGACACCATGCTATCAAGTCAAACGGAGGATTTCTGTTCCTTGATGGCCAACCGCACTCCTTCAAAATCTACTTTGTCAAGGCGGCATCACTCGAGTCACCATTCCTTAGAGTAATCTTCGGATGAAAGGCCTCATCTAGTACGTGTTCATCGTCAAGACAACCGATCCTATCCAGGTTCACCATACGATCGCCAACCTCAAGCCACAGAGAATCCATTCCATGGCAATGGATTGCAAGATTGACTTTCTCGATACCTCGTCATCGACAAGACCAAGAAGCATTGGAGCAAGAACACGAACAACAACACCAAGAAGAAGAATAACATTGCCGCCATGAACAAGTGCTTCAAGAACAACACACCCTAGAAGAAGCTACACATGTCTTGGAGGAGCATAACTGCCTAGTTCACGAAGAATAAGAAGCACTCCGGTGAGAACGACTAGAGTAAGCCACTTGCCAAGAGGAGCAACAAGAAAGAAGGAACCGAACGTTAGGACCTCGTCTAAGGCCTCAAGCACATCACGTCAAGCACAACGATGACGAAGCCCTAAGCCAACCACAATGTCAACTCGATGACAACCATGATGCACCCCCTCCACGTCAAGGGTATCTCCAAAACAATTACAATGATGAACAATGCTTGGGCGAGCTCAAGTTCACCATTCCTAAGTTCTACGGAAGCAATGACCCCGATGACTATGTCTCATGGGAACTCAAGGTTGACAAGATATTCCGTTATCACAAATTTGAGGAAGAGAATAAGATTGCCATGGATTCCCTCGAGTTTCAAGACTATGTTCTCATTTGGTGGGAACAAGTGATTGAGCAAAGAAGAGAAAGAGGTGGGCCTCCTATCACCATTTGGGCCCAAATGAAGGACCTCATGGGAGCTCGCTTCATGCCAACCCATTATAACCATGATCTCTTCAAGAATCTACAACTACTCAAGCAAGGCACAAAGCCCGTAAAAGAATACTATCAAGAAATGTAAATTTCTATGATCCGAGTCAATGTTAAGGAAGATGGTGAGCAAACAATGACGCGCTTCTTGAATGGTCTCAACTACCAAGTCAAGAAAATCGTGGACTTCCAACCATACTCCAACCTACTCAAGTTAGTACATCAAGCAATCAAGGTGAAACGTCAAGTGCAAGATGACTACAAGTACTCCAAGTTCTTGTCCAAGACCTACGACTTAAGTGCACAAGCTTCGCCCACCATGATGCCTACGACTAAGAAATCTACAACACCTACCTGTGACAAGTCAAGTTCCAAGGACAAGATGACTTCGTCAAGCCACCCTCCTACTTCAAGTAACTACAAGACAAGAGCTTCATCCTCTAGACGAACAAAGGATGCATTTACTAAATAAGTCTCCATCAAGTGTTTCATGTGCCAAGGCCGAGGCCACAAGAAATACGAGTGTCCCACAAGACGCACCGTGATTCTTCAGGACGACGACACCTATGACTCTATGAGCGATGAAGAGATGGACGCATTGGAGCATGTGACCATGCATTGACAAGTCAACAAAGATGAAGATTAACAAATCTTTTGTGATAACAATTAGAGCCCCGTTATCGATGTCTCAATGATTTTGACACTTCAACAACAAAAAGATGAAGACCAAGGCTGCTATGTCTTCCATGCCAAGGCATTCATCCAAGGAAAATCCGTCAAGGTCATTATCGATGGCGGAAGTTGCCACAATTTGGCAAGTGAGGACCTTTGTTCCAAGCTCCAATTGGTCAAGAAGAAGCACCCTCGCCCCTATAAGGTACAATGGGTTAGCAACTCCGACACTCTCCAAGTTGACCACACCGTGCAAGTTTCCTTCAAGATAGGCGCTTATGAAGACACCTTGGAGTGTGATCTGTTTCCCATGTCTGTTTGCCATCTAATCCTTGGGATACCTTGGCAATTTGACCGTGGCGTCATTCACAACAGTCAGACCAATCACTATAGCTTCAAAATGAAGGGCTAGGAATATGTTCTTCAACCAATGTCTCCAAGTCAAGTGACCGTCGACAAGCAAGTTTCATCCATCATGGAGATAAAAGTGAGGGAGTGATCCACAACAAAGAGAGTGAGCGCCACAAGCCAAAATTGAGTGAAACCACCATCAGGGACATAAGAGATCTAGTTTTTGAGCCACCAAGAGAGACTTGAGGAATGTGAGTGAGAGCCCATTGACCGTTCTTCACTATGTACTTGTGTGAAAAGATTATGTCGTATGGACTAACCCTTCACAGAATCTTCCTCTTTTGTTATCTCGTTTGTTGCAGGAATTTCAAGACTATTTTCTCGATGAGCTACCTCTGGGCCTACCACCAAAACGAGGAATAGAACACCACCTCAACCTCATACCTAGAGCACTAGTTCCAAACAAGGCACCCTACCGCATCAATCCTGAAGAAACGAAGGAGATACAAAGGCAAGTCCAAAAACTACTAGATAAAGGGCATGTACGTGAGAGACTAAGTCCTTCTGCGGTTCCGGCGATACTAGTACCTACCAAAGACGGTAGTATGCGCATGTGTTCGGATTGCCGCCCTATGAATGGTATAACTGTTAGATATCGCCACCCTTTTTATCGCCTCGATGATACACTAGATGAACTTAGCGGTGCCATTATATTTTCCAAATTGAATTTAAAAGTGGTTACTATCAAATATGCATACAAGAGGGCAATGGGTGGAAACGGCGTTCAAAACAATTGTTTGGTCTCTTTGAATGACTAGTAATGCCTATGGGCTTATCCGAAACACCTAGTACGTTTATGCGAGTCGTGCATCATGTCTTGGGACATCTCGTTGGTGATTGCATTGTGGTGTACTTTGACGACATTCTTGTTTGTAGTGAATCTCTAGAGGTGCATGCTAAACATGTTAGGTAAGTATTGCAAGTTCTTAGGAATGAACAATTGTATGCGAACATGGGAGAATACACTTTTTGTGTTGACAAGGGTGTTCAAGTTGATGAAACTAAATTTGATTTTATTAAAACTTAGCCCACACCCACAAATTTTCAAAAAGTGCATAGTTTTCTAGGACTAGCCGGCTTTTACCTACACTTTTTAAGGATTTAGCTTGATTGAATCTCCTCTACATGTTTTGACCAAGAGTAATGCACCCTTCATTTGGGGACCAAACCAAGACACCGCATTCCTTGAGCTTAAAAAATTGCTTACTCATGCACCTTTGCTTGCCTTACCCAACTCTGATAAAACTTTTGAAGTGAATTGTCACGCTAGTGGTAATGGCATAGGTGGTGTGCTAATGCAAGAAAAGCACCCAATTGTGTACTCTGGTGATAATCTTTCCAGTGCTCAACTTAACTACCTAATATATGATAAGGAATTGTATGCTTTCGTGAGAGTGTTACATGTTTGGGAGCATTATCTCTGCCCACACGAATTTTTCATTCATACCGATCATGAAACTCTCAAGTATCTTAAGGGTCAAACTAAGTTTAACAAACAACATGCTAAATGTAGTGAATTCATTGAGTCTTTTCCTTATGTAATCAAATACATTAAGGGTAAAGAAAATGTTGTGGTGGGTGCTATTTACTACAAATGCATGCTATTTAATTAACTTGAATTGAATGTCATTGGTTTCGAGCATATTAAAGATTTGTATGAGAATGATGTTTCCTTTCCTACTCCATATGCTAAGTGCCAATTGAAACCTTGTTGGGAAAACTACTACATGAAAGATGGCTATCTTATGCGTGCTAACAAACTTTCTATACCCGAGTCTTATCTTCGTTTGTTGCTTCTGCAAGAGGATCACGATGGAGGACTTATGGGTCACTTTGGACGCCACAAGACATATGCCACCCTCTCAAATAAGTATTTTTGGCCAAAGATGTTTCGTGATGTTGCACTCTTTACCAACCGATTCTCTACATGTCGCAAATCTAAGTGAAAATATCAATCACATGGTCTTTACATGCCTCTTCCTATACCATTTCAACACTGGAAAGCCATTAGCATGGATTTTATTCTTGGTTTGCCACTAAGAAAAAATGGCCATGATTCCGTTTTTGTAGCTGTGGATCGTTTTTTCAAAATGGCTCATTTCATTCCATGTCATGAGATCGACGATGCTTCGCATATAGCCAATCTCTTTCGTAGGGACATCTTATGACTACATGGGGTGCGCATGACCATTATATCTGATCGTGATGACACGTTCCTTAGCTACTTTTAGAAGACTCTACGCGCCAAGATCGGGATCAAGCTACTATTCTGTTCGGTATATCACCCACAAACCGATGACCAAACGAAGGTGACGAACTAGACGCTTTCAACTCTCCTACATGTGTTGATCAAGAGGAACATCAATGAATGGGAAGATTTCCTCCCCATCGCAGAGTATGACCACAATCGAGAACGACACTTCACCACTAGCAAGTCCCCCTTCAAAGTGGTATACGGCCTCAACCCTCTGTCCCCATTGGACATACTTCCTCTACCACTCCAAGAGCGAGTGAACATGGATGCAATCACAAGGGCATCTTACATCAAGAATATGCATGAAGATACAAGGCGCACGATAGAATGCCAAGTGGAACGAGTCACCGCAAGCGCAACACCAACAAGCACACCAAGGTGTTCAAGCCCGGTGATCTTGTGTGGCTACATCTCCGCAAGGACCGTTTCCTCGCCGAGCGCAAGTCCAAGCTACTTCCTCGAGCCGATGGACCCTTCAAGGTGTTGGCACCACTACTAGGGAAAATCTTATAGGTAGAATGTTACTAATAGTGCTGGTCATGGTCCACGCGCTACTACTAAGTACCAGTAGGACGCAGGAAATAAGGCGCTACTGGTAGAACTTAGCATTATCGTCGGATTAGTCAACACACGCTACTGCTAAGTGGGCCAAAGGGTTCCCTAGGGCCATCATAAATTAGCAGCGCTGACCCAGAAATAAGCGCTATAGATAATACCATATCTATAGCACATTTCTTTTAAAAAACGCTACCGTTATTTTTCTATGGGTAAGCCAGTGGGCCCCATGTAGCAGCAGCGCATGGCTACAAAAAGCGCCACTTCTAGTTGAGGTAGTAGTAACGCGTTGCCACAAAATGCGCTATAGCTGACTTCTCTATAGCCTGAGCGTTCTTCCTCGATATCCTCCCAAAATCCCCCACTCAATCTCTCTCACTCTTGATCCTCTCCCTTAGTCTCTCTCTTCCCAGGAGTGGCGATCCCCCTCAGCCCCGTCGACCTCATCCCCAACCCCAAAGATGATGTCAGCCTCGTTCTCCACCAGTGTCATCCTTTCCCCTCCCCACTGGTGCCCCTGGGTCACCGATGTTGCACGTGCCTAGCCGTCCACCGCTGTCCCTACCCCTCCCCACCAATGCCCCTGCATCGCTGACGCACCTGCCTCGCCGTCCACCACCATCCCTGCCCCTCTTCACGGACGCCCCTGCCTCGCCATCCACCGCCATCCCTACACCCCTCTGAATTGGGGTGACAACTCTCAGCACCCTCTCTCCCTTCCCTGCTTGCTAGCTAGTGTGGGTTCTTAGAATAGGATTATAAACTTAGGGTAAACAAGAAAATTAGATAGTAAACAGATAATTAGTTTGAAGTTAATTAGATAGTAAAAGAGATAATTAGATAGTAAATTAGATAGCAAAAATGAGCCAAAAATGAGTCAGAACAATGATTGTGATGCCTAAATTCAAATGAGATACTTGCTGTCCAAATCAAAATTAGTCAAAACTAGCTCCGTCTAATTTTTTTTGTTAATAGCTTATGCTTCTAAAAAATTCTTGATGTACATTTGAAGTTGGTTTCCAAATGCGTTGAAAATGAAATTGAAATGCTTGCTGTCCATTTGAGGTTTTGATGAGCTATTGTCCATTTGAAGATGAGTTGCCCTCGAAACACTCAAATTGGACCAGATACAATGTGTTGTGGGCCTAAGAACGTTCTTGTTTGTAGGGAAACTGATTCTGAGTGGCCTATGTTTTGCTGGAATGTTGGTTCATTTCTGTTCCAGCAAATTTCAAGCGCTCGATATATGCCATTTTTAGCGTAGGTCATGCCTAAATTTACTGTGAAGGTTTTCCATTCTGAGTGGCCTATTTTTTGCATTTTGCCTTGAGGTTTGTAACAAATCTGTGCATCTTTGGATCATGATCAGTAAGGGTGTTTTGTTGAGGATAATTAGTACAGGCTTGCCATGCTCTTTGTTTCAATGAAAAAATGTTGTAGCATATACTTTACTTGTCATGTGTTACATGTACATTCATGTAATGTCATTTGTTGCCATGTAGAAATTATGTAGCATGTTCAAATCTTTCTTTCAAATTGATATCTATCTATAATGGACAGATTTTATGAGAAAAGGAAAATTCTTCTCGTATTTCTAAGAAGATAGCTAGAAAGTAAAACATTAAATGATAAGAAAATGTTCTCATAGGAAATTGGTTCTCGACGTCGACGATGCCCGACCCACATCCTCGTCGTCGACTCGGCGATGACATCCTTGATAGGCGCCATGTTCGGGACTAGGCTCCGTTGGGCTGGCACTGGGAGGCGCTACCTTCCGGCCGGGCACGCAGCTTGGTGGGGAATCAAGGTCTCGTCGTCGACCGGAAGCTTCTTTGGTGGGAGTCACGTGGGCCACTATCGGTGAGGAGGGAGCGGCCCCCCGCGTAGGTGGTACATCGCCGTGTTAGAGAGGAGGATGAGCACGTCCATTGCCACATGGTTGCGTTGGACGCCATGTTCTCTAATACCTAGCAGGTTCTTCAGGGATCCCATCCGAGTTATGACCATGTGATGGTTCCTTCTCTTTGAGTGTCCACCGCCCGTGGCTCACGAACTGCGAGTAACCTAGATTATTCGATAATATTTGATTTGTATAGTGATATTATATGATAATATTTGAGATGTATTAGTGATAATATTCGATGATTCATGAACTGGATTATTCGAGGTGATATATTAGTGATATTACATGATAATATTTGAGGGTGCATATGGTAGTTTATAGGTAGGATTTAAGTTTTGTAAGGATTTAGTTTATAGGTACTTTAAGTGTGTCCTTGCTCCTTGAGTGACTTTCATGTGTATTATTGATGGAGGAATCCTGATTGTTGTCGTGGGAGTCGCTTCCTATTCTTCTCTTCTTGTGATATATACCTCGATATAATGCGCAAGGAGAGAAGAAGAGGTGCGCCCATCACCGACAATCAAACTATTAGTTTCAGAGAGTGTCCACCAACATACATGGCCATATCAGTGTGAGAGAGTGCACACCAACACACCATGACATATTGAGAGTTTTATGGAAAGCCTCAACAGACTGAAAGTCAACCGATATTTTATTAGGTCTATTTGGACATGTGTGTATGTTATTGTAGGGAACACCTCCTAGTGCCTATGTTTTGCCAGAATCTTCCAAGAACTTCTGAATCCAAACACCTTCCTTTGTAGCTTCACAAGCCACTATGTATTCCGCCTCTATTGTGGTGTCGGCCGCTGTATCTTGCTTGGAACTCATCCATCTCACTCCGGCGCCAACGAGAGAGAGGGGGAGAGAACCCCCCTCCTTATTATTCTTCCTTGGCCTCCTCCCTAGGTGGGAGGAGAGATTCCCCTCTGTTCCATTGCTGCCATGGCTCCCAGACGATAGGAACCCCTCCGAGATTGGATATATATCTCTGTCTCTCTTCTATTTTCACGATTGTTTTCTGACCCCTTCACTATTTCTTAAATATATGGAGATCCGTAACTCCTGGAGGGGATTTTTATCGCGAAAATATCTTTATTGCGACAGAAGGAGAGCCTCAACCAACCTAAGGGCTGGCCACCAGCCATCAGGGCACGCCCCCTGGTCGCACCCTGCTCGCTTGGTTGGGACCTCGGGCATTGTCTTGTGTTGATTCCGACTCCCAAAATTCACATATATTCCAAGAAAATAACCATAAAATTTTGTCGCATTTGGACTTCATTCGATATGGAATTTCTGTGAGACAGAAAAGCACAAAAAACAGGAACTAGCTCTAGGCACTTGGTAAGTAAGTTAGTCCCAAACATAATATCAAATGTTTCCAAAAGTGTATGAAAGTAGTACAATAATGGCACGAAGCAATGAAAAATTGTAGATACGATGGAGACGTATCACCTGTTATGTGTGAAAGGTGCAGTTTCTAGAGGGTATCCCGAAAGAGACAAGGGTAAATCTAATTTGATCATCATCGATTGGACCATGTCCAACGTTCTCCGTTCTGATATGTCGTTTCTCTGCGGTGTAACCAGAGGTGTGAGATAAGGTACTATACCTCGACTTTTCAGATGATCATCAAACTGACGGCTCATGTACTTACCGCCACGATCTGATGGCAGAAGCTTTATCGTCTTGCCGAGCTGATTTTCAACCTCGTTCTGAAACTCTTTGAACTTTTCAAAGGTTTCCTACTTATGCCTCATCAAATAGATATATCCATATCTACTAAAGTCGTTAGGACAAGTCACGAAGTACTGATAGCCACCTCTATCACTATGCTCATTGGACCACACACATCTCTGTGTATAAGCTCCAAAATCTTGGACACCGTCTCACAACTCTTTGCAAAAGTAGACTTAGTCATATTTCCTAGCAAGCATGATTCGCATGTCTCGAACGACCCGAAGTTGGACCAAGTTAGGAGTCCATCATCATGGAGCTTATTCATGCATTTTGGACTAATGTGTCCAAGCTAGCAATGTGAGAAGTACGTCGAATTTATCTCATTAGTCTTATGTCTCTTGACATTATAGACTGGTTCCGTTTCTAAATTCCAAATAAATAGCCCATCTGCAATGGGTGCATAGACATGGGATATTCCATTCAAATAAAATGAACAACCATTGTCCTCTAAATTTAATTCATAACCCTGACTTGTCAAGCATGAGGCACAATAATGTTTCGACTAAGTGCAGGAATGTAATAACAATTATTCAATTCCAGAATAAATCAAGAAGGAAGCTGGAGTTGCATCGTGTTGACCTCCAAATCAGCAACTCTTGCTTTGTTGCCAACCCTGATGTCAATCTCCCCTTGTGCCACATGCCTAGTTCTCACCAGACCCTGCATCCAATTGACAATGTGAACAATCGATCCGGTATCAAATACCAAAGAGCTACTAGGTATGTCAGCAAGGTAAATGTCTATAACATATGTAACAAGTTTACCTCTTTGCAAAGAAGCACCTCCGGCCTTCTTTCCATGCTCAGCAAGCTACTTGCTAAAGTTCCTCTTCCAGTGACCATTTTACTTGCACTAAAAGCAAATGGTCTTTGAATTTGGTTCGTACTTCGGCTCAGCAGCAGAGACAACCTTCTATGTGGCATTTGCCTTACCCTTTTTCTTGGACCAACTCTTCTTGAACTTTGCCGAGTTTTGCACCATCAGCACTTGATGTGTGCCTTTCTTAATATCCTGCTCGGCCACCTTGAGCACCCCATGCAATTCACTGAGCTTCTTATCCATGCCATGCATATTATAGTTTCAGATGAATGTCCAATAGCTAGCTGGAAGAGAACACATAACGGATATATTATTTTTTATTGTTCCATGTTGATATATAGTCATTCTAGGATACTTTTTGGGCATTTGTTTACGAATTTATAATATTTTTGAGCACTAACCTATTGACCCAATGCTAGTTGTTGTTTTCTCCATGTGTTTTACTTTTCAGCTTTACAGTACCAAACGACGTCGAATTGCCACAAAAAATAATTGATGATTTTATCTAGACCAAAAGAAGAACTAGAAGCTTCAGGAGGAGGCCGGGAGGTGCACGAGGGTCCCACCACACATCAAGGGATGTCGTGGGGGGCGCCCTGATATGTAGTGGCCCCCTCGTGGCTCTCCCAACATCCCTCACTAGCCTATGACTTCTCTAATTCTCCAAAAACACTAGAAGAGGTCCCGTAACAATTTTTACATCGTCGCAAGTCTCTCTTCTGATAGGAGCCCATCTAGAGCTCGGTCCCGGCACCCTGCTAGAGGGGGGCTCGATCACGGAGGGCCTCTTCATCAACGTTTCTACCCTCATGATGATGTGAGAATAGTTCACCATAGACCTACGGGTCCGTAGGTAGTACCTAGATGGCAATCTCTCTCTCTCTCTTGATCTTTAATACAATGTCCATCACATCTTTGCCTTGATCTATCCGATGTAATCCCTTTCTATGGTGCGTTTGTTGGGATCCGATGAATGGTGATTTTGGTTCAGATTATTCATTAATAGTATTTGAGTCAAACCTGATTAATATGATTCTTATTTTCATTATCACTATATATTCGTAGTGCTCTCCGATCTACTGACACAGTTTGGCCAACTAGATTGATATTTCTTCGGTGGGAGTGGTGTGTTGTGGTAGGTTCAACCTAACGAGTTTCTATATCCTAGTCATAAATTAGGGGACAATATACCTCTTTGTGTACCTACTACTAAGGATAATACAATGGGGTTAATTCATATTGATTGAGTTTACTTTTTTACATCATGGCATCACTCTCCAAGCATTATTCTGTTTTACTTAATACTCTAGATGCATGCTAGATAGGGGTCGATGAGTGGAGTAATAGTAATAGGTGTAGGCAGGAGTCGGCCCATTTTCTTATGGACATGATGCCTATATACACATGATCATTGCCTTAAAAATCGCATAACTATCCTCTTATCTATCAATAGCCCAACAGTAATTTGTTTACCCACTGTGTGCTATTTCTATGAGAGATGCCACTATAGAACACTATGGCCCCCAGTTCTATTCACTTATATATTTACAAATGCAACTATTACCTTGCTTCCATTTAATTTATTTTCTTTTATTTTGAAAATTAAAATTATCTACAATTATCTACATAACTCACTTGCTTGCAAATAACGAGACCAAGGGTATTGACAACTCTCTTGCCAGCGTTGGGTGCAAGTTGTTTGTTCTTTTGTGTGCAGCCATTGAAGACGGTCGAGGATTGGTATTCCTATTGGTTTGATAAACCTTGGTTTCAAAACTGAGGGAAATACTTATCCACATTGCGTTGTGATAACCCATTCCTCTTCATGGAAAACCCAATGGAGATCACAAGTACCAGGAAGGATTTCTAGCCCTGTTGTCGGGGAATACCATCACCTACTATCAAGTAATTTTTCAAAAAAAATGCATTCACTTGTTCTTACTTTATTTTATATTATATTTAGTTTTTTCATAAAAATCGAAAATGAAAAAATATTTGTCTATGTTTAGTTCTCTCTTTGCCCGTTCCCATGTCTAGTCCTCTTTCAGATTTGCCTTTTCCTCCCTACTTGGGGGAGGGTTCCGAAGTCCTACACTTTAAGTACTTGAGTAATGAATATAGTCCCAAGTGTCATATTAATTTACTCCTTAGAAGATTTTATGTTGTCTTACCTTTGTTCTTCAAAGGTGTTCTTGATTCTAAGTTTGAAAAAGATTTTCTTGGGAACAATGCTTTTCATACTGATGAAAAGATTAAAGTTATATTTGGACAACCCAACCGTGTTGGGTAGCCACCTCCAAATTAAGCTAATAAAAGAAACTAAGGCTATTTTGGAAACTGATTTTAAGGGGCTTTATAACGTGAATACTAAAACCAATGGACATGTAGTAATGCAAAATAAGTGATTCAATATTTTGGATCAAAAGCTTAGCGATTTCGGTAGTTTGAAAGAGGAAATAAAAATCCTCAAGATTAAATTGTAGCAATTCATCCACAATGTCAAAGAGGACAACACTTTAAACTATGCATCATGCCTAGCTAGGGGCATAAAAGAATAGCGCTTGTTGGGAGGCAACCCAATATTTATCTTATTTCTTTACCTTCTATAATTTTGTGATAACATGTTTATTACCTCTTTAATGATTATGTTTTTATGTTTCAATTAGTTCTTGTGCCAAGTAAAGCCTTTAGGATAATTCACAAGATGAGTAGAAACGATGCTCAAACAAAAAAGACACTTTTGACTCCAGTACAAAAGTATTAATTATTCACTGGAGCATGATGATGATTTGAAATTTTTACATAATACTCTTATAGAAATTATCCACGTTCTCATAAGTTTTCAACATTTTAGAATTATAGAAGTATGGGCTCTTTATGGATTACTAAAGATTGTTCTGTTTTAAACAGATTTTGTTTTTCTAGCATGGTTTGCTTGTTTTGATTATGCTATGGATTGTATCAGGGGGAATAAGCAACGGAGTAGTTAGAATACAGTACCTATTATGAAAAAACGAAATAATAATCAATTTATACCAGCACGTAAATTATTCAATATGTTTCTTACTAACCGATCTCACGAAGTTTTGTTCAGTTTTGTGTGATTGAAGTTTTCAAGTTTTTGTTGTTATGATGGAACACAGAATAAGGAGTGGCAAGAGCCTAATCTTGGGGATTACCAAGGACCACCAAGGTAATATTCTAAGGAAGACTCAAGCGTCTAAGGTTGGGGATGCCCCAGAAGGTATCCCCTCTTTCGTCTCAATCCATTGGTATGTCACTTGAATCTACATGTTTATTCATCACATGATATGTGTTTTGCTTGGAGCGTCGTTTTCTTTTGTTTGTTTTTACTTTAAATTTTTCACCATCATCGTTTTCTGGAAACACCTATTTGAGAGAGACACGCCTTCATCATAATTTTTTAGAATACTCGATGTGCTTGACTTATATCTTTTTGAGCACGGTTGCTCTAGCACTTCACTTATAACTTTTTGAGCACGATTGCATGTAGATTTTATAGAAATAATATGCTCTTGTTCTTCACTTATATTTTTTTGAGTGTCAATAAATAGTGATGGTAATTTTCATGGGTCATAAGACTACTCCAAAAATAGTAAGTTTTCAATGAGTAAGAATCAAAACCATCATGTAGCACATATAGAGAAATTTCAGGTTAATGACACTAATGTGGTGATATGAAAAAGGTGTGAGTAAAAAAATATTGATTTGTAGAAGTTTCGATATTAATAAGTGTTAACTTGTTATTCATATAAAAAGTAAAGAGGTGTGGTGATGACGAGTGAGCATTTTATTCCTCTTTGAAATCCTAGTGTTGTTTCGAGTCGGGGGCGCGCGATGGTTAACTCCCAACCTCCTTCCTCGGTCATGCGAGGAGTACTTTGATTTCTGATAAAACTAATAAAACTTTGCAATAAGTATATGAGTTATTTATGACTAATGTGACACCATGGCCATACGCATCTTCACCTTCACATATTTGCTAGCCTCTTCGGTACCGTGCACAGCCCATTCTCACCTCGGGGATCGGTGCTAACTTTCGTCGGTGCATCCAAACCCCGTGACATGATAGGCTCTATTGCACATAAGCTTCATTGTATATTCCTCAAAACAGACACCATACCTAGCTATCATGGCATTTCCATAGCCATTCCTAGATATATTTCCATGCAAATCCCGTCATCATTTCACATGACTAGTTCGTTCATCATCTTATTGCTTCGCATGATCATATAGAGCTGACATGGTATTTGTGGCAAAGCCACCGTTCATCATATTTTTGATACATGTCATGCTAGAGCTTGAACATCCTGGTACACTGCCAGAGGCATTCATTAGAGTCATATCCTCCTATCAGCTCTTCATATTGAGTTGTAAGTAAATAAAAGAGTGATGATCATCCTTCTTAGAACATTGTCCCAGTGAGGAAAGGATGATGGAGACTATGATTCCCCCACAAGTAGAGGTGAGACTCCAGACGAAAAATAAAATAAAAATGGGAGAGGCCAAATGAGCCCACCATATAAAAAATATAAATGGGGGAGGCAAAAAGAAAAAACGAGAAAAGCCGACCATGAAAAAAATGTGAGAAAAAGAGAGAAGGGACTTTACTACTATCCTTTACCACACTTTTGTCTCAACGTGGCACCATGTCCTTCATATAGAGAGCTTCCTGTTTTGACACTTCCATATGCTAGTGGGAATTACCATTTCATTATAAACTTGGCTTGTATATTTTGATGACGAGCTTCCTCAAATGCCCGAGATCTTCATGAGCAAGCAAGTTGGATGCACACCCACTTAGCTTCAGTTGAGATTTCATACACTTATAGCTCTAGTGCATCATTTGCCTGGCAATCCCTACTCCTTGCATTGACATCTATCGATGAGCATCTCCATAGCTTGTTGGTATGCCTAGTTAATGTGAGACTATCTTCTCCACTTTTTACCCCTTTGATATCTGCCATCATAGTCTATTCCACCTACATGCTATGTCCAATTGTTCATGCTCATGTATTGCATGAAGAATAAAAATTTGATGCATGCTGAAAAAGTATGATGCAATTACCTGACTTGGACACCGTGGTGCTTAACATTTGTATTGTTGTGGTGAAGACGGAGTCATGCATTGCTAATATAATAACATGAATAGGGGTAAACGTTCTTTGAGGATCGTATACATTAAAAAATCAACGATTTTGTTTCTTATACTTATAAATATTGCTATGCTGATGTTTTCTATACAAAAGATTATATAATGGGTAACTTAGTAAATCAAAAATTCTATTTTTATCATTTATATATTCGAGGACGAGCAGGCATTAAGCTTGACGATGCTGATACGTCTCCAACTTAGCTATCATTTTTGATTGTTTCATGCTGATATATTATCCTTCTAGGATACTTTTTAGGCATTTATTTACAATTTATAAAAAACTGAGCACTAACCTATTGACCCAATGCCCATTGCCAGTTGTTGTTTTGTGCATGTCTTTACTTTTCAAGTTTAAAGTACCAAACGAATAAAATTGCCACAAATTTTTTTGAAGATTTTTCTCTGCCGAAAGAAGAGATGGAAGCTTTAGGAGGAGTTCGGGAGGCGCACGAGTGTCCCACCACACATTAGGGCACGTGCTCGAGGAGCTGATATGTGGTGGGCCCCTCGTAGCTCTCCCGACGTCCCACTATGGCCTATATATTCTCTAATAATCCAAAAACCTTAGAGGAGGTCCCAAAACACTTTTTACTCCGTTGCAAGTATCTGTTCCGATGTGAGCCCCTCTGCACCGTATGGAGGGGGGGTCGATCACAGAGGGCCCGTTCATCAACCTTTATGCCCTCATGATGATGTGCGAGTAGTTCACCATAGACCTACGGGTTTGTAGGTACTACCTAGATGGCAGTCTCTCTCTCTCTATGTGCGTGTGTGTGTGTGTGTTTCTTGATCCTCAATACAATTTTCATCGCATCTTTGCCTTTATCGATCTGATGTAATCCCTTTGTATGGTGCATTTGTTGGGATCCAATGAATTATGAGTTTACGTTTAGATTATTCATGAAAAGTATTTGAGTCAAGCTTGATTACTATGATTCTTTTTTTCATGATCATTATAGCTTTCTAATACTATCCAATCTATTGAGATAGGTTGGTCAACTAGATTGATATTTCTTCGGTGGGTGTGATTTGTTGTGGTAGGTTCAACATGACGAGTTTCTGTATCCCAGTGACAAAGTATAGGACAATAAACATCTTTGTGTTCCTACTAATAAGGATAAAACTATGGGGTTAATTCATATTGATCGAGTTTACTTTGTCTACATCATGTCATCATTCTCCGAGCATTACTCTATTTTACTTAATATTCTAGATGCATGTTGGATAGCAGTCGATGAGTGGAGTAATAGTAATAGGTGCAGGCAAGAGTTAGCCTATTTTCTTACGGACGTGATGTCTATATACACATGATCATTGCCATGAAATCGCATAAATATTCACTTTTCTATCAATTACCCAACAATAATTTGTTAACCCACCATACGCTATTTCTATGAGAGATGCCATCACAAAACAGTTTGGCCCCCAGGTCTATTCACTTTTATATTTACAAACTCTACTATTACCTTGATGCCATTTATTTGCTTTTATTTTATTTAGAAATTTACAATTTTCTACACAACTCACTTGCTTGCAAATAAAGAGACCAAGGGGATTGAAAACACTCTTGCCATCGTTGGGTGCAAGTTGATTGATATTTTGTGTGCAGCCGTTGAAGACCTTGGTTCGATAAACCTTGGTTTCATAACTGAGGGAAATACTTAGCTACATTGTGTTGCGATAACCTGTTCCTCTTCACCGAAAACCCAGCCCAGATCACAAGTATCATCCTACACCTGAAACATGCTCTTGAGACTCTCGATCATATCGATAGCCACAATATCTTCAAAATGCTGTTGCAAATCAGGCTCCATACAAGCGAGCATGAGGCAACTGATCTCGTCCGATTCATCAACGAGTTTTTTGTAGTCATTCTTGGTTGTGGCATAAGCATTATCGGCAAGTACCTCTAGAAGTGGATCCTCTAGAACATGTTCATTTTTATCGTGCTTGAGAAAATTCTCAAATTTCTATACCATGTGGTAAAGTTTGTTCCATTCAGTTTATCCTTTTTCAGAATTAACTTCAATGCAAAGTTTGAGAAAGTGGTGCCACTAATCTAAACCATAAAATATGCAATCACTACGAAATGTGTTTACGTAGAGTAATTCAAGCCTTAAATAGAACTACCCCCATTGAAGTCGGCATCCCCCTGCAAAATCTCAGTGGTTCAGGATCCAACTAGCGCAAGCGACTAGTGGGCTTTAGCATCACTGCTAGCCAACTTGCCTATCTGGTAAGCAAATCCTTGGTAATCATATCTCTATACAACTCCTGTCAGTCGGGTTGGTATCTTATATCCCAGCACCCGGCCTTCTTTGCCACCAGGACCAATACCGTTTTGATATCCTTGTCAAATTAACCTAATGTAGTGTGTGTCCGTGTCTGACACAAACCCTCCAGTTCAAGGACACCTAGTAGCACCTCAATTTTACGAGCCCACTACTAGACGTACTTGTTGTGCGAAGGTGCAACATCCGAAATGGCAATATACTTGATATTAATGAGGGATCTTTCTACCATCATAACATCTATAGAAACAAGAGGCAATATCATTGACATATAAACATAAATATGTGAAATAGTATGGCTCCTTCATGGATGTCCTTCCATGGCTGGCTCCAACTCTGATGGCCAGGGCGGAACTCTATCTTGTCTGTCACGCCAGGACGCCAAAACCTCGAACTGGCCAATGTCCTCCAACTACTACAACTAGTAATGAAATTACAGAGAACCACAAGGCGATGCGTAGGTCATTATACAATATAATGAAAGCACTTTGGCTCCTGCCGGCTGACAATCATGACACGCAGGTCATGTTAAATTACAAACATGCGTCACATATATATGAGCCATACTATTCACATCAGACCTACAAAACAAACTTATGCATAGAATCGCATTCTAACGATTCTGTGTGGTCATTTATGAAATACATGATGCTACGCACATGGTGGTCCCTCATTGGTTCGAGGGGCAGAGCCCCTCGCGGATGTGGGTAGCGCCGGATGTTTTCAGAAGTCAAAGATCGAATCCGTACTCAGATCACGCTGAAATTTCTAATCTGACTGATCTCATCCATCATCGCGAACCCGATTTGGATTTAGGTTTCTCTGCTAACAAAGATGGCACTGACCGGTAGGAGAAGGTTGTATCATGGCCTCATCGATTCCGATTGACAGAAAATAGAGCCTCAACGATCCCGATGTGAAGCTGATTTCATCAACTGTGCACATAGCCAATCTCATGAACGTCGATAGTTCTAATCCGCCGCCTCCACATATCAAATATGCATCCGATCTGAAACCAAAACCTATAGTAGAGGCTTCGATACCACGATTGGATTCTATCGTAGGTGCATCGCATGCAAATTACAATTTTCCTATGCGTAGAACATCCAAGATCATGCTACAAAGATGGATCACAGATCGTAACCACTAGATGCTCAGTGTCGTTCAACGGAGGTAGAGTTGGGTAGTGCGTTCACGTGGTTCGTCCCCTCGTCATCATATCTCCCTCAAACAACCGATTGCTAAATACTCTCCCTCGAACAGCCGGTTATCGGATCCCACGTACAGGTTCAACGGAGCGGCACAAGAGCACCGCCTCTAACGGTATCCTTACCTATAGGAGGAACACCGTGCGGCAGACTGCTAGGTCCGATCGCACAGTCGGCGGCGGGTGGAGGTGGCTAGCTGCAACGCATGCAAAACCCTAATGACAGTGTCAAAGGGATCAACCAAATGGGTGTACAACACCTCCACTATATATAGGCATACCTGACGGGCTCCACTCTTGGGCCTTGCACGGATCCTAAAGCCCACATGTTCCTTCCCTTAAGCATGCGACCCCTTAGGTTCTTGTTCACTTGATCGTGACTTAGATGACATCCATCTTGACCAGTCGGTAGAGGCCTCTAGCAAAGCATGCTGACTCCAAGTGTCCAATGAAGCTGGTTAGGCAAACCTATACTTCACACTTCTGTTCCCTTTGCCACACAATATATGTTGTCGTGCACAAGGCGACATGGTCATCCTTGTTGTAGCACGGCCTCTTTCTCATTCCGGTGAATCCGACCAACACTTCGGATTATCTTATAATCCTCATCACATCGCCATGCTTATCCAGGTCAGATCAACCGAGGGGCCCCAAGTATATCTCTCCTGATCGGAGGGGCAAATCCCATCTTGCTCGACCATGTCTCGCAGCATGGGTCTGGACAAGAACGAAACCTACCTTTGTAACTACCCAGTCACAGAGTACTATTTGGTCGGCCCGAAGTACTTTTGTCACCATCCTGAGTACATGCACCAGCTTAGGTCTTAGGACATAGAACATATGTTGTACTAGAGACTCACAGATGACCTATCGATGCATCTCATAGTTGGGCCTGTCCAACACAGACCTTATCTCGACTCGGATCTGACTACGTCAAATCTGACCAGATCTTTCACAGTCCATATTATCAAGCTAGCATCAAATGTGACATGGTCAGTGAGACCGAACCATGCACCGTTTCGTATGCTAGTCTGAATGGCTGCGCGTCCAAACAACCCTTTCGACTAGGGACTTTTTAGAACAATCATCATACAATGCATAGACTCACAAACAGGTCACGTACTTGTTAATACACATCAATGATAATGTCTAAGCACTATCTTTATTCATAAACACATAGGAAATATCATCATACATGATTGCCTCTAGGGCATATCTTCAACAGAATTGTTCTTGAGTGTTCTTGAGTTTCTCTCGTTTTCTCCCTTTTCCCCCTCCAAGTGTGAAAAGATCGACCTCGTCGAGTTTCCCATGTATTAGATATGCTTATCTAAAATTTGGGGGAAGTTACAAAACTACCTCCCCCATTTTGATATTGGGACACCGAGGCGACATTTTTGGCTGAGGGTAGAAGGGGATTTTAACAAAGCAAAATGCAGTCAGATCCCTCGGTAGGGTTCGTGACAAGACTGGACGTACCAAGATGGAGTCTGCATGCATGGCTTACCTAGGTTCGTGCCTATCGAGAGTAATACCCTATGTCCTGCTTCTGCTAGTTATTCATGGTGAGGGGATACCTCGTGCAGAGGGTTACAATAGTGTATGGGATTGCTACCGAGAGTTCTATATGATATTGTATGCTCACTGTAGCCCTAGATTTATATAACAGGAGGAGGTCTAGGGTTTACACAGGGAGTAGGTGAGTCCATTGAACCGCCGACATACTATCTTGGACATCTCAAAGTTCTCTTCTAACTTCTTTCGAATCCCTCTCCATCCTTGGGCCTACCCCCCCCCCCATAATCTACCCGAGGACATACTTCCTTATGTCAGGTACCCCGGGTACAGGACCTCGTCAATAGCCCCCAAGCAGAAGGGGGGTCGCAGGGGCCCTAGCAGCAAGGACTCCCTGAGGCTCCTTTCTTAGAGTGTCTGAACTCGCTCCCTCCGGGTAGTAAGAACTCTGGCTTTGCCTTCAGTCTTGAATTGCGGCCATCTCTGGTGCCGTTAAAGCCCAAGCCATACAAGCGGCCCAAATACTCGTAGGTCGGCCACTAGTGTATGTGTCATCTCTGAGAAGAGTTGCATGCCACCGCATTTAATAGGGCAAACAGGAAGTTGTATCGAGGCTACCAGACCTCTTCCTGCTCCGTCAGGATCTTGTCTATCTCCGCCAGATTGTCTTCAGCCTCTCTTTGTAGAAGACATGGACACTTCCACCAATGCCCGCATGGAGAACTTCAATAGGGGTGATCCATTGGACGTGCCGCGATGCCTCCCTCACCAGCAAGACTGGGTCAGCAATAGGGAGCACTCTTCTGTCTCTTGATGCCACTGACATGGTTGGCGTCAATGGGGCTATCGACGGAGCTCACCAAAATGGGGTGGTTGGCTCCATGGAAAAAAGACGAGTACCCGCAACAATTGCGCTGGAATCAAGTGGTGCACGTGGAGTTCATCCATGGTGGGTTGCCACTCCCGCTGAGCTCTTTGTCTCGGGACGTATTATCCCTATATGGGCTGCAGTTATACCATTTCCACTAGGGCGGGGTCTTGCAGTTCTCCTAGTTCATAGATCTCTCCGAGTGCTTCTTGGTCAACCAGCCTCAACTTGGTCTTTTCCGATTATTTTTCGAGGTGGTTCCCCACCTTAAGGACGACAAGTTCCCCTTTTGTGTTAGGGCCATCATCCATCCTCACCCGGACACCAATTATTTTGATGTGTTGTTGGCACCAAAATCAAAATCGTGGAAAAGGGGTTGGTTCTATTCCACGGACAATTTCCATGATCCTAGCAACCACGAACTTCTGGACTTTGCTGACGTGCAGTGTTGGCAAAAAGTGGAATGGCAGTCGAAGATTGATCTTGATCTAAGGATTGGCTACCTCGTGGATGCGGTGGCTCATTCTGACGGGAAGGGACCTACATGTATTCATATTTTGAAGACTTTGGTGCAAAGAAACATCAAGCCCTTAGGCCCCATCAACGCAACAATGTATGAGTACCGTGTTAGGTGCGACACCAAATGCCTGCTCTGGCATGAGCTTTCAGATAGTGAGGTTGAAGAGCGTACGCATTTGTTGACTAGGCTCCCCTTTCAGGTCCTCCAACCGTCTATGGTTGTGGATCCCTTTGGCACTATCAATCCGCGACCTGAGGTGAGTCTCTTTGTTACTTCTTGGAGAAAGAAATGCTTCTTAGAGCTTCCTAACATCGTGTCATCTTTCAGTCCTTGAAGCTTCTACAACGTGATGCTTGTCCTGTGCGACTTCATTAGGGTGCATCGGCTCTTTGCCCAGGCTACAGGACTATCACCAAGAGTGATTATAATGATTTCGTGGTGAAGGATGTTGTCATGCGTGTGGGTGCACCTAAAAGTCGAAGAGCGATCGAATAATAATGGAGTTGGTTGTAGACCGGACGACCTGTCGATGCAGGTCGGGGCTTCTTCAGGTGATGGGGTGCGGCATAAGCCTGCAGAGTGGCCATCTATGTTTATCAAGGATGGTCATTATTGCTGAAGGATCATTCATGTGGATCACCACTGGTTTCAACCATCGGGGTGTCGGTTGTCCCTCCCTAGAAACTGCATGCGATGGAGATGAAGATACTTGCTAGTTGATATGTCTCCAATATATCTATAATTTTTTATTGTTCCATGTTGTTGTATTATCAATCTTGAATGTTTTACAATCATTTTATAGATCTTTATATCATTTTTTGGGACAAACCTATTGACATAGTTCGGACTGCCAGTTCCTATTTTTTGCTTTGTTTTTAGTTCATAGAATATCAGTACCAAACGAAGCCCAAACACCGTGTAACTTTGTCGATATTTTTTTGGGTCAGAAGACACCTGGAGGACCCAAGAAGCACCAGAGAGGAGGGACGAGGTGGCCACAAGACACGAGGGCGTGCCAAAGGCCCCAGGCGTGTCCTGGTGGGTTGTGCCCTCCTTGGGATGCCTCTACACCGCCAATCAGCTCTATAAATACTGAAATATTCCAAAACCCCTAGGGGACTCGACAAAACACAATTCTAACCACCACAAGTTCTAGAACCGCGAGATCCAATCTAACACCATCACGGAGGGTGGGTCATCTTCATGGGCGCCTCTCCGATGATGCGTGAGTAGTCCACATAGACCTATGGGTTCGTAGGCAGTATCTATAAGGCTTCCTCTCTCTCTCTTGATTCTCAATACAATGGTCTCTTGGAGATCTATTTGATGTAATGACTTTTGCGGTGTGTTTGTTGGGATCCGATGAAGTTTGAGTTCATGACGAGTTTCTATCCATGAATATTATTTGAGTCTTCTTTGATCTCTTATATGCATCATTACTTATAGCCTTGTATTTCTTCTTCGAATATTTGGTTTAATTACGCTAACTAGATCGATTTTTCTTGCCATGGGAAGAGGTGTTTGTGATGGGTTCGATCTTGCGATGTCCTCTCCCAGTGACAGAAGGGACAGTGAGGCATGCATGTATCGTTGCTCTTAAGGATAACAAGATGGCATCTATTCCTACATGAATAGATCTTGTCTACATCATGTCATCATTATTATTGCATTACTCTGTTTCTCCATCAACTTAATACACTAGATGCATGCTAGATAGCAGTAGATGTTTGGAGTAATAGTAGTAGATGCAAAATCATTTCGGTCAACTAATCTTGGACGTGATGCCTATATATTGATCATTGCCTTGGATATTGTCATGATTATTTAATATTCTATCAATTGCCCAACAGTAATTTGTTTACCCACCGTGTGTTATTCTTTTGAGAGAAGCCACTAGTGAAACCTATGACCCCAGGGTCTATCTTTCAACATATTGCTTGCCGATCTGTATTTTTGCCGCTTTTGTTTTCAGATCTATTATTCCACAAACTCAAACAAACTTTGTTGCACTTTTTATCTACATCTTTCACTTTGTGTTCTTACACGATCTATTTATCCAATCTACAACGAATCAATCTATCTTTTCACCATGGAGAGATTGACAACCTCTCTTACGCGTCGGGTTGCAAGTATTTCTTCTATGTGTGCATGTACCGTTTACATAGTGGTGTGTGGTTCTCCTACTGGTACGATAACCTTCATTTCATAACTGAGAGAAATACTTACTGTCGCTGTGTTGCATCATCCCTTCCTATTTGGGGAAATACCGATGTAGTTTGAAGCAACGTCACTAGTCGTCGTGTAACTCCATCGCTCGTGAACCTTCTTCCCACCATGTAAGGGTTAGATCGGGGGTATCGGGCTTCCAGTTCCTCGGATTGCGATGGGCTATTTAATGCCATCGGTGATGTTGCTCCCCCAACCCTTAAGGTGAGGTCGAGGTGTTCGTCGGCATTAAACACACTTGTTTGCCAGGGAGAAGCTTTCGGCCAAGCGATATTGCTCACCCTTGATGATTTCGGTAATGAGGCGGAGCTCGGGATTAAGGTATGTGGGACCTCGCCCTCCCCTTATAGCCTCGAGTCTTAAATAGGTAATTTCATAATGTGTTGAGGATCCTTTTTCCTGGGTGTAGTCCCTTGTCGTCCATGCAACAGAATTGGACTGTCTCGCATAGGAGCTCCGGCGTCAAGTTGTGGAGGAGGTAGGACGATTAGCTCATTCGTGGTAATCCCTTGCTGAGGTCTGTTGTAGGTCTTCTAGGTTTCAGGTCCTCTTTAGTACCGCTTGATGAGTAATTTTATGCTTACTGTTGCTATGTATCTATAAACAACTTTGGAGCACTTGCAAGGCCTGCAGATCCAACATGACACGGATGACAAGGCATCGGTCCATGCACAGCATACCGCAGACTCTAAGTGTGTCGAAACGCGTTCTTGTCAAGAGTCGTTGATGGCTGATCGTGGCGTGATGGATAACGACCGTGGCGTCAACAAGGGCTTGCATGCGTAGCTAATGGAGAGCCCGGACATGGAGGCAGGGCTCCAACGACAGTTTGATGCTGCTTGTTGTCGTTATGTGGGTGCACTAACCGGCTTGGATGACTACAATGCTCGGGGGGGGGCTCCGTAGCATAAGTCGGGCGACGGATGGTGCAGGATCTTCGGATCGAATGCGCATGTCAGAAACGGCCTAAGGATGCCGTGGGTGGTAAGTTGATGTGACCTCCTTCAACCCCCATGGTATTGTTGTTTCGAGGATGTTGACGTTACTACTTTGGTTTTTGCAGCTTTATTGCCAGTTGATTTGTCCGCTAGGCTCGTCCAGACCAGATGTAATAGCGCTCACCCTTGAATGGATGGCCGAGAAGCTCGTGTGAAGTAAGATCGCCTTGTGGGTAGGTGCAGCTCCAAGATCCAATGTTGACCAACTTGTCGCACATATGCTAGAAGATGCTTAGTGTACGTTTGTTCTGCGGGAGGCCCCTCCCACCTCCAGCATACAGATTGTGCCGGCAAAGGTACGAGCAAGTTGGTCATGCTGGTTTGCTTGTGCGATAGTTACTGTGGAGCCGAAGGCTCGCCTGGCGCATGGCTATTATGGTTAGTGATACGCCTCCAACGTATCTATAATTTTTTATTGTTTCATGCTATTATATTATCAATAGAGAATACTTTATATGCGATTATATGCTTATATCATTTTTTGGGACTAACCTATTAACTTAATGCCAATTCCTGTTTTTACCTGTTTTGGGACTTTTTCGAAAATCAATACCAAACGAAGTCCAAATAGGATAAAAAATTACGGGAGATATTTTTGGACCAGAAGAGACCCACGAAGCTTTGGGATGAGGCGAGAAGACCCAAGAGGTGGCCACAAGCCGCCAAGGCGTACCCCCATGGCTCCTGGCTCCCTCGTGGCATCTCCTGACCTAATTCCACTTATATATATATATATATATATATATCACTAATTATTTCAAAACCAACAGAGATCCATCCGAAACACTATTTCCACCGCCGCAAACCTGTATTCTTCCATGATCCCATTTGAAGGTCTTTTCGAGTATTCTGTCAGAGGATGAATTGGTCATGGAGGCTATCTACATCAACCTTGCAACCTTCATGATGATGTGGGAGTAGTCCACCATAGACCCACGGGTCCATAGCTAGTAGCTAGATGGCTTCTTCTCTCTATTTGATCTTTAATACAATGTTCTTTGTGATTCTCGCGGTGATCCATCCGGTGTATATTATTTTGCAGTGCATTTGTCGAGATCCGATGGATTTTGAGTTTATCATTAGATGGTTCATTGAAAGTAATTGAGTCTTTGCAAATTTTGTTATGCATGATTGTTATATATTCACAAGTCTCTTCTATATATCTGTTTCTTTGACCAACAAGATTGACTTATCTTCGATGGGAGGAGTGCATTGTAGTGGGTTCAATCTTGCAGTGCTCTATAATCCATTGGTAGAAGGGGACAAGAAACAAATTTTATTGTTGATACTAAGGATAAACCGACGGGGCCTGAACATATTGCTCGTCTTACTTTGTCTGCATCATGTCGTCCTAAAGTGTTACTTTGTTTGTCATGAAGTTAATACCATAGATGCATGTTGGATAGCCATTGATTGGTGGAGTAATATTAGTAGATGCATAATCATTTTGGTATACTTGTCACAGACGTGATGCCTAAATATATGATAATTTCCATGAATAACATCATAACTATGTGCTTTTTTATCAATTGTCCAACAGTCATATGTCTACCAAACGTATGCTATGTGTTCGAGTGAGAAGCCTCTATTGAAAAAATATGGCACCGGGCCTATTCAAATCATATTGGGAGAACCCTAAAAACTTGGTGCAATTTATTTAATTTCTCTTTATTTTACTTTTATATTTATTTACCTATCACTATCACAAGTAAAACTTGCAAGTAACGGGTTCAAGGGGCTTGACAATCCTCTTGCCCGCGTTGCGTGCAAGTGTTTGGTGTTGTGTGTGCTGGTATTATTGACACAAGTTGTTGTGATTATCTTATTGGTTCAATAACCTTGGTTCTCGCTAAGGGAAACACTTAACGCTACTATATTGCTTCACAATTCCTCTTCGTGGAAAAACCCAACGAGTTAACTAGTAGCAGAAATAATTTCTGGTGCTGCTGCCGAGGAAATATCACCAACTTCGCACGAGGTCCCTTCCCACAAATTATCAATATCCGGTTATAGTTTTTTCTTGTCTTTCTATATTTATATTTACTTTTACTTTCATAAAAAATAAAAAAAACTATTTTCTAGTTGGCTACTTTGCTAGTTTACTTGTTTGCTTGTTAGCTTGTTTACTTTGTCTCTATGTCTCAACAAAGTACCAAATTGTGTGACTTTTTCAATACTAATAACAATTATTTTAGTAGTACTCCAATACCATATGCTATTAGTGCGGACGCATTTGACAGAAATGTTGCCTTGCTGAATCTTGTTATGAAAGAACGATTTGCTGGAAGTCCTAATGCGGAAATTGCTTCATACCTCAATACTTTCTTGAATTATGTGATCTGCAAAATAAGAAAGATGTGGATAATGATGTGGTTAATTTGAAATTATTTCCTTCTCAATAAGAGATAAAGCTAAAAGTTGGTTTTCATCCTTGCCTCATAACAATATTGGAACTTGGGATAACTGTAACGATACTTTTATTGTTAAGTATTCTCCTCTCGCTAAGATTATATCTCTTGGAAATCAGGTTATTAATTTTAAACAACATGAGCAAACATGTTGCAGAACCTTAGGAGAGAATGAAATTAACGATTAGAAATTATCCCAGTCATGGCTTAAGTTTATGGTTGATAATACAAAATTTATATGCGGGACTAAACTTTGTGTCGTCAAATCTTCTAGATTCCATTGCAGGTGGTACTTTATGGAAATTACCATGGTATAAGGTTTAAAACTTCTCGCTAATATCATGACAAATTATTCTCAATGGCACACCGAACGAGTTGCAACTGGTAAGAAGGTAAATTATGTTGACAAATCGCTACTTCAAGTCATAAGTTGGATTCTCTAATGAATATGTTTGTTAATAAAAATGCTCATGTTGATCCCAATGATGTTGCACTATCTACTTTTATTGAGAAAAATATTGATGCTATTGATATGAATTTTGTCTCTAGAAATACTTTCAACGACAATCCTTATGGTGAGAATTTCAATCCTAGATCGTATCCTGGTAAATTTCTAATAATTATGGCAATTCCTATGATTATTCTTCCAATAATAATAAGAGCATACCTTCTTATATTTAAAATATCATTAAAGATTTCATTACTTCTCAAAATATTTATGATACAATGGTAGAACAAAAACTACATAAAGTTGATGAGATGGATAGAAACATGATATGATTGCTCCTGATGTGGAAACTCTTAAAAGTAAAACTTTGTTACCCAAGCATGATATTAATGAGTCTATTAAATCCATCAAAATATCTGTTCATGAAACTAAGAAGAGGATAACTAGGTTGAGAGCCAAGCGAGTGTTCCTAGAAAAGGCTATTCCTCCTAGTTTTTATCGCAATCATGATGAAGATATTGCAATGATACATGCTTCACACTTTTAATATTTTTTCACTAAAAGAAAACTTGAGGAAAAAGGGACTGAATATGAGTCAACTTTAGCTAGAAGGCTTCCCATTTATTTGGATGGTGATGATCTTAATGATAAAAATGAAAATGTTGGTTTAGATAGGTCAAAACTTTACATAGTGACGTAGCCACTAATTCGGATTACAAGAACTTTAATTATGAAAGTTGTTCTTTGGTTGAATGTATATCCTTGTTGCAATCCATTATAAGTTCACCGAATGCTTACGAACAAAATAAGGCCTTTATTAAACATAGTTTGGAAGTTATGATAAAAACTTATGAAGAGAAGCTTGAACTAGAGGTTTCAATACCTAGAAAATTGCATGATTAATGGGAACCTCCTGTTAAAATAAAGATTAAGAATCAGGAATGCAATGCTTTGTGTAACCTTGGTTCTAGTATTTATAATATACCTAAATGTTTGTGTGATGTGCTAGGTCTCACAGATATAAATGAGTGTTCCCTTAACTTGCATTTAGCGGATTCTACTCTTAAGTAAGAATTGGGTAGAATAAATGATGGGGTTATTCTTGGTAACAGAAGTTATGCACCTGTGGATTTATTGTGCTTGCTACTGAATGCAATCCGCCTTGTCCTATAGTACTTGGTAGGCCTTTCCTATGAACTACAGGTGATATTATTGACATGAAAGAAAGTAATATAAGATTCCAATTCCCATTATATAAAGGTATGGAACATTTTCCTAGGAAGAGGATTAAACCACCATATGAATCTATTATGAGATACACCTATGGACTTGACTTGAAGGATGAGTATACTTGAAACAATGCATTATGCCTAGCTAGGGGCATAAAACAATAGCGCATGTTGGAAGGCAACCAAATAGTTTAAATTTTTTCTTTTATTTTTTGTTATTTTTAGTTCACACATTTTTTTATATTGTAATGGTTGTGTTTTTATGTTTTAATTAGTGTTTCTGCCTAGTGAAGCCTTTGGGATAATTTGGATGATAGCAGAATTGATTTCATGCAAAAAGGTAATCTTTTGTGCCCAATATATGTGTTTATTCTCTCCGCTGGAGCATCATAAATCGCAGAAATGTTTACACATTATTTCTATACAAATTTCAGGTTGTCCTAATATTTCAGAATTTTCAGAGTTACATAAGTATGGTTTGAGTACAGATCAGTACAAATTGTTCTGGTTTAGACAGATTCTGTTTTTTGCTCGGATGGTTTGCTTGTTTTCATGATGCTATGGATGATTTCGGGGGGTATAAATCATGGAGAATTTAGAATATAATACCTACTATGTAATAATTAAATATGAATCAATTTATAATAGTATCTAAAGTATTTGATATGTCTCTTATACTAACATGTATCACAAAATTTCGTTGAGTTTTGTGTGCCTAAGTTTTCAAGTTTTGGGTGAGACCACGATGGATGAAGGAATAAGGAGCGACAAGACCCTAAGCCTATGGATGCCCAGGGCACCCCAAGGTAATATTCAAGGAATACCCAAGAGTCTTAGCTTGGGGATGCCCCGTAAGGCATCCTCTCATAGTTTATTTTACTTTTAATTTTCCACAAACACTGTTTTCTAGACACACCTTTCAGAGAGACACATTTTCATCATAGTTTATTAGAATACTCTTTGTGCTTCACTTATATCTTTTGAGCTAGGCAGTTGCTCTAGTGCTTCACTTATATCTTTCTTGAGCACAACGACAATATTTTATAGAAATAGTTGAGCTCATATGCTTAGCTTAAACATTTTTTAGAGTAGAAGACATAGAGAATGGTAATTTGCACATGTATAAGACTAGTCCAAAAAGGATATGTATTAAAGGGGGATAGAATTAAAACTTTCATGTAGCTCACCAAATAGGAAATGTGGGCTAATTATATTGATGTAGTAATATAAAAGGATAGAGGTTCATGATCATTGGTTAGTTGGGACTTCGGTATTAAACTTTTTTATTTCATTCTCATCAAGGATTGGTCATGGCATGGTGCTGAAGTGTGAGCATTTTACGCATGAAATGGAATCCTATCATGTTTTTTAAATCGGGGGGAGGGGGCGATGGTTAACTCCTCCCAACCTACTCCCTAGGTGCATGCGGTAGTGCTTTTCTTCAAGACAGCTAATAAGGCTTTGTAATAGCTATATGAGTTTGTCAGTGCAAGGACGATGATCTATGAGACCTTCAAGGCTCCTTTTTGGTTCTACAGGGGGGTTGGTGTTGGGGAACGTTGCATGGGAAACAAAAAAATTCCTACGCACACACAAGATCTATCCATGGTGATGAGCATCTATGAGAGGCAGAGTGGATCTATCCATGGTGGAAGCTTTAAGAAACGCGGTTGGTGTAGTCAAACGTCTTCACGATCCAAATCGCCGAGCATCCCGTGATCTCCTCAAAATCTGTCCCGCGATCCAATCACGATCCGTCCCGCGAACTCATCACGATCCGTCCCGCGATCTCATCACGATCCGTCTCGCGATCTTGATCATGGTCCTTCCGATCTAGCGCCGAACGGATGGTACCTCCGCGTTCAGCACACGTACAGCTTGATGACGATCTCTGCCTACTTGATCCAGCAAGAGGGAGTGCATAGGTAGACGAGTTCTCCGGCAGCATGACGGCACCGCGGCGATGGTGGTGGAGCAATTCCGCCAGGGCTTTGCCTCAGCACTGTAGAAAACCGATCTAGAGGAGAAACTATGCACTAGAGGAACGGGTAGCACATGGCTGAAAATCTTGTGCCAAAACCGTAAAACCCTCTAGTATATATAGGAGGATAAAAGGAGGAGGCTTGGCTCCCAAGGAGCCAGCCTTGGGTCGGCCGAACCAGGAGGGAGGAGTCCTCCTCCTCCACTCCTAGTAGGATTAGGACTCCTTCCTAATTTAGCCCTTCAACCTTTATCCTTTTGGGCTTTTTCTTCCCAGCCGCATGGGCCCTTTGTGGGACTTGCTCCATCCCACTAAGGGCTGGTATTCATCCTCCCACAGCCCATGTAGCCTCTTGGGTCGAAATACCCCTCTCGATGGTCTCCCGGTACACTCCCAGCACTCCCGATACACTACCGATGAGCCCGAAACTTTTCCGACGAACAAAATAGGACTTCCTACATATCAATCTTTACCTCCGGACCATTCCGGAGCTCGTCGTGATGTCTTGGACCTCATCTAGGACTCAGAACAACCTTCGGTCACCACCATACATAACTCTATACTACCGAAACGTCACCAAACCTTAAGTGTGTTGACCCTGCGTTTTCGAGAACTATGTAGACATGACCGAGACACCTCTATGGTAAATAACCAATAGCGGGACCTGGATATCCATATTGGTTCCTTCATATTCTACGAAGATCTTTATCGGTTGAACCACTGTGTCAAGGATTCAGTTAATCCCATATGATAATCCCTTTGTTCTTCGGTATGTTACTTGCCCGAGATTCGATCGTCGGTATCTCCATACCTAGTTCAACCTCGTTATCGGCAAGTCTATTTACTCATTCCATTATACAAGATCCCATGAATAACACCTAGTCACATTGCTTGCAAGGCTTATTGTGATGTTGTATTACCGAGTGAGCCCTGAGATACCTCTCCGTCACACGGAGTAACAAATCCCAGTCTTGATCCATGCCAACTCAACAGACACCCTTGGAGATACCTGTAGAGTACCTTTATAGTCACCCAGTTACATTGCAACGTTTGATACACACAAGGTACTCCTCCGGTGTCAGTGAGTTGCATTATCTCATGGTCATAGGAACGGATACTTGACATGCAGAAAAAAGTAGCATTAAACTGACACAGTCATATGCTATGTTTGTTGTTTGGGTCTTGTCCATCACATCATTCTCCTAATGATGTGATCCCGTTACAAAATGACATCTCATGTCCATGACTAGGAAACCATGGCCATATTTGATCAACGAGCTAGTCTATTAGAGGCATACTAGGAACATTGTGTTGTCTATGTATCCACACATGTATCTAAGTTTCCGATCAACACGATTGTAGCTGGATAATAAATGATTATCATGAACAAGGAAATATGATAATAAGAAATTTATTATTGCCTCTAGGGCATATACAGTCTCCCACTTGCACTAGAGTCAATAATCTAGTTCACATCACCATGTGATTCACATTGTTATGAATCTAACACCCAATGAGTTCTGGGGCTCGATCATGCTTTGCATGTGAGAGAGGTCTTATACCCAACGGGTCTGCGACATTAAGATCCGAGTGTACTTTGCAAATCTCTATGTCAAACACTGTTAGCACACTCCACTTGGTAATATTCCAAATGGCTCCTCCACTATACGTATCCGGATTGCTACTAAGAGTCATCCGGATTAGTGTTAAAGCTTGCATCGACGTAACTCTTTACGACGAACTATTTATCACCTCCATAATCGAGAAACATCTCCTTAGTATTTTCGTTACTAAGGATAATATTGACCATTGTCTAGTGATCCACTCCTAGATCACTCTTGTACCCCTTGATGGACTCATGGCAAGGCACACACAGGTGCGGTACACAGCATGGCATACTATACAGAGTCTATGGCTAAGGCATAGGGGACGACTTTCGTCCCTTCTCTTTCTTCTGCCGTGGTTGAGGTTTGAGTCTCACTCAACTTCACACCTTACAAAGTAGGCGAGAACTCTTTCTCTGACTGATTCATTTTGAACTCTTTCAAAATCTTGTCAAGGTATGTATTCATTGAAAGTCTCATTAAACATCTTGATCTATCTCTATAGATCTTGATGCTCAACAATTATGTAGCTTTATCTAGGTCTTACTTTGAAAATCACTTTTGAAACAACCGTTTATGCTTTCCAGAAATTCTACATTATTTCCGATCAACAGTATGTCATCCACATGTACTTATTAGAAATTCTATATATCTCCCACTCACTTTATTGTAAATACAAGTTTCTCTTAAACTTTGTATAAACCACAAACCTTTGATAACCTCATCAAAGTGTATATTCCAACTCCGAGATGCTTGCTTCAGTCCTTAGATGGATTGCTAGAGCTTGCACACCTTTTAGATTCCTTAGGACTGACAAAACCCTATGGTTGTATCACATACAAACCTTTCCTCAAGTAAACTGTTAAGGAAACAATGTTTTGTCATCCATCTGCCAAATTTCATAATTGAAAAATCTAGCAACTGCTAACATAATTCTAACAGACTTTAGCGTCACTACGAGTGAGAAAGTCTCATCGCAGTCAACTCCTTGAATTGTCAGAAACTTCTTTGCGATAAGTCGAGCTCTATAAATGGTGACATTTACCATCAGCGTCTGTCATCATCTCAACGCTCCATTTGTACTCGACGACCTGCCGTCCAACGAGCAAGTCTACCAAAGTATATACTTTGTTTTCATACATGGATCCTTCCTCGGATTTCATGGCCTCTAACCATTTGTCGGAATCCAGGCCTATCATCACTTCTCCACAGCTCGTCGGTTCATCGTTGTCCAACAACATGACCTCCAAGACAGGGTTGCCATACCACTCAGGAGTAGTACACGTCTTTGTCGACCTACGAGGTTCAATAGTAACTTGATCCGAGGCTTCATGATCATCATCATTAACTTCCTCTTCAACTAACATAGGCTTTACAAAAACATCTTCCTGCGCTGCACCACTCTCTTGTTGAAACAAAGGTTCAATAACCTCATCAAGTTATATCTTCCTCCCACTCAATTCTTTCGAGAGAAACTTTTTCTCGGGAAAGGACCCGTTTTAGCAACAAACATTTTATGCTTGGATCTAAGATAGAAGGTTCACCCAATTGTTCCTAGGGTATTCTATGAAGATGCATTTTTCCACTTTGGGTTCGAGATCATTAGGTGAAAACATTTTTCCACACAAGCGTCGCAGACCCAAACATTATGAAATGACAACTTAGGTTTCTATCAAACCATAATTCACACGGTGTCATTTCAATGGATTTAGATGGTGCCCTATTTAAAGTGAATGTAGTTGTCTCTAATGCATAACCCCAAAATTATAGTAGCAAAACTATAAGAGACATCATAGCACGCACCATATCCAATAGAGCAAGACTATGACATTCGAATGCACCATCACACTATGGTGTTCCAGGTGGCGTGAGTTGTGAAACAACTTTCACATTGTCTAAAGTTGTATGCCAAACTCGTAACTCAGATATTCACCTCCACGATCATATTGCAGACATTTTTATCTTTTGGTCACAATGATCTTTAAACTTCACTCTGAATTTGCTTGAACCTTTCAAACGTTTCAGACTTGTATTTCATTAAGTAAATATACACTATATCTACTCAAATCATAAGTGAACGTAAGAAAATAACGATATCCACCGCACGCTACAAGACTCATCGGATTGCGTACATCAATATGTATCATTTCCAATAAATCACTTGCCTGCTCCATCAATTTGGAAATCGGGGTCCTTAGTCATCTTGCCTAAGAGGCATGGTTCCCATGTCTCAACCGATTCAAAATCGAATGAGTCCAAAGATCCATCAGCATCGAGTTTCTTCATGCGCTTTATACCAATATGACATTTAGCGGCAATGCCACAAGTATGTGGTACTATCATTATTAACTTTGTATCTTTTGGCATCAATGTTATGAACATGTGTATTACTACGATTAAGATTCAACAAACCATCCTCACTGGGTGTATGACCATTGAAGGTATTATTCATGTAAAGAGAATAACCATTATTCTCTGACTTAAATGAATAATTGTATTGCAAGAAACACAATTTAATCACGTTCATGCTCAACGCAAACACTAAATAAAATTTATTTAGGTTCATCACTAATCCCGAAAGTAGAGAGAGCGTGCGATGTTGATCATATCAACCATGGAAACATTTCCAACACACATCGTCACCTCACCCTTAGCTAGTTCTCCGTTTATTCTGTAGCTTTTATTTCGAGTTACTAACATTCCGCAACCGAACCGGTATCCAATACCCAGGTGCTACTAGGAATACTAGCAAAGGTACACATCAATAGCACGTATATCAAATATACTTGTGTCGACTTTGCCAGCCTTCTTATCTACCAAGTATCTAGGGTTGTTCCGCTTCAGCAACCGCTCACCACATAATAGAAGCACTTAGTATCGGGTTTGGGTTCAACTTTGGGTTGCTTCACTAGAGCAGCAACTTACTTGTCATCCATGAAGTTTCCCTCCTTGCCCTTTGCCTTCTCGAAACTAGTGGTTTTACTAACCATCAAAACTTGATGCTCCTTCTTCATTTCTACCTTCGCGGTGTCAAACATCGCGAACAGCTCCGGGATCATTATTTCTATCCCTTGCATTTTATAGTTCATCACCAATTTCTATTAGCTTAGTGATAGTGACTTGGAGAACTATTATCAATCACTATCTTATCTGGACGATTAACTCCCACTCGATTCAAGCGATTGTAGCACCCAGACAATCTGAGCACATGCTCAAGAATTGAGCTATTCTCCTTCATCTTGCAGACAAAGAATCTTTGTTGGAGATCTCATATCTCACAACACGGGCACGAGCCTGAGATCCCAATTTTAGCTCTTAGAACATCTCATATGTCCCTTGACATTCAAAACGTTTCGGAGCCTCAATTCTAAGCCGTAATGCATGACGCACTAAACTATCAAGTAGTCATCGGAACATGCCTGTCAGGTGTTCACAACATCTACAGACGATGCTCGAGGGGTTGGCACAGCGAGCGGTGCAGTAAGGACATAAGCCTTCTGTGCAGCAATGAGGCCAATCCTCAAATCACGGACCCAGTCCGCAATATTGCTACCATCATCTTTCAACTCTATTTCTCTAGGAACATATAAAAATTCAAGGGAGCTACAACGTGAGCTAGTAATCTACAACATAATTTTGCAAAGACACTACTAACTATGTTCATGATACTGAGTTCAATTAATCATATTACATAAGAACTCCCACTCAAATTGACATCCCTCCGGTCATTCGAGTGATACATGATCCAAATTCACCAACTCAAGTCCGATCATCACGTGAGTTGAGGTGGTTTCAATGGTGAACATCATCATGTTGATCATATCTACTATATGACTCATGTTCAACCTTTCAGTCTATTGTGTTCTAAGACCATGTCTGTACATGCTAGGCTCGTCAAGTTTACCCGAGTGTTTTGCATGTGCAACACTGGCTTGCACCCGTTGTATGTGAATGTAGAGTCTATCACACCCGATCATCACGTGGTGTCTCGACATGACGAACTTTTGCAACGGTGCACACTCGAGGAGAACACAATTTATCTTGAAATTAAGTGAGGGATCACCTTATAATGCTACCATTGTCCTAAGGAAAACAAGGTGCATAAAAGGATTAACATCACATGCAAATCATAAGTGACATGATATGGCCATGAACTTGTGCTTTTGATCTCCATCTTGAAAGCACCGGCATGATCTCCATCGTCACTGGCATGACACCATGATCTCCATCATCTTCATCTCCATCAACGTGTCGCCATCGGGGTTGTCGCGCCCACCATGCTTCTACTACTATTGCTACCGTTTAGCGATAAAGTAAAGCATTACATAGGGCTTAATAATTGACACGCAGGTCATACAATAATTAAAGACAACCCTACGGCTCCTGCCAGTTGCTGTACTCATGGACATGCAAGTCGTGATATTTTGTGCAAAACATGATCATCTCATACATCACATATATCTCATCATGTAATTGGCCATATCACATCACAACATACCCTGCAAAAACAAGTTAGACGTCCTCTAATTGTTGTTGCATGTTTTATGTGGTTGCTACGGGTATCTAGCAAGAACAATTCTCACCTACACAAAAACCACAACGGTGATACATAAGTTGCTTTTCAACCTTCTCAAGGACGGCCTTTGTCGAATCCAATCCAACTGAAGTAGGAGAAACAGACACCCCCCAGCCATCTTTGTGCAACGAGGTTACACGTCAGTCGATGGAACTGGTCTCTCGTAAGCGTATGAGTAAGGTTGGTCTGGGCCGCTTCATCCCACAATACCGCTGAACCAAAATACGTCCAAGGGAGGAAGCAATCTAAGCATCAACGCCCACAAACTCTTTGTGTTCTACTCGAGATCTCGTCTACACATAGACCTAGCTCTGATACAACTATTGGGGAATGTTGCATGGGAAACAAAATATTTCCTACGCACATGCAAGATATATCCATGGTGATGAGCATCTACGAGAGGGAGAGTGGATCTACATACCCTTGTAGATCACTAAGCAGGAAGCGTTAAGAAACGTGGTTGGTGTAGTCGAACGTCTTCGCGACCCAAATCGCCGAGTGTCCCGTGATCTCATCATGATCCATCCCACGATCCAATCGCGATCCGTCCCGCGAACTCATCACGGCCCGTCCCACGATCTCATCATGATCTGTCTCGTGATCTTGATCACAGTCCTTCCGATCTAGCGCCGAACTGACGACACCTCCGTGTTCAGCACACGTACAACTTGATGACGATCTCCGCCTTCTTGATCCAGCAAGAGGGAGCAGAGAGGTAGACGAGTTCTCCGGCAGTGTGACGGCACCGCGGCGATGATGGTGGAGCAACTCCGGCAGGGCTTCGCCTAAGCACTGAGAAAACCGATCTAGAGGAGAAACTATGCACTAGAGGAACGGGTAGCACGTGGCTGAAAATCTCGTGCCAAAACCCTAAAAACCTCTAGTATATATAGGAGGAGATGAGGAGGAGGCTTGGCTCCCAAGGATCCATCCCTTTGGTCGGCCAAACCAGGAGGGAGGAGTCCTCCTCCTCCACTCATAGTAGGATTAGGACTCCTTCCTAATTTAGCCCTTCCACCTTTTTCCTTTTGTGCTTTTTCTTCCCAGCCACATGGGCCCTTTGTAGGACTTACTCCAGCCCACTAAGGTTTGGTATTCATCCTCCCACATCCCATGTAGCTTCTTGGGTCGAAATACCCCTCCCGATGGTCTCTCGGTACACTACCGGCACTCCCGGTACACTATCGATGAGCCCGAAACTTTTTCGGCGAGCAAAATAGGACTTCCTATATATCAATATTTACCTACGAACCATTCCGGAGCTCCTCATGATGTTCGGTATCTCATCCGGGACTCCGAACAACTTTCGGTCACCACCATACATAACTCTATACTACTGAAACTTCACCGAACCTTAAGTGTGCAGACCCTGCGTGTTCGAGAACTATGTAGACATGACCGAGACACCTCTACGGTCAATAACCAATAGCGGGACCTAGATGTCCATATTGGTTCCTACATATTCTACAAAGATCTTTATCGGTCGAACCTCTATATCAAGGATTCAGTTAATCCCGTATGATGTTCCCTTTGTTCTTCGGTATGTTACTTGCCCGAGATTCGATTGTCGGTATCTCCATACCTAGTTCAACCTCGTTATCGGCAAGTCTCTTTACTCATTCCGTAATACAAGATCCCGTGACTAACACTTAGTCACATTGCTTGTAAGGCTTATTGTGATGTTGTATTACCGAGTGGGCCCTGAGATACCTCTCTGTCACACGGAGTAACAAATCCCATTCTTGATCCATGCCAACTCAACAGACACCCTCAAAGATACCTGTACAATACCTTTATAGTCACCCAGTTACGTTGTGACGTTTGATACACACAAGGTACTCCTCCGGTGTCAGTTAGTTGCATGATCTCCTGGTCATAGGAACAGATACTTGACATGTAGAAAACAATAGGATTAAACTGACACGATCATATGCTACGTTTGTAGTTTGGGTCTTGTCCATCACATCATTGTCCTAATGATGTGATCCCGTTACCAAATGACATCTCATGTCCATGACTAGGAAACCATAGCCATCTTTGATCAACGAGCTAATCTATTAGAGGCATACTAGGGACATGGTGTTGTCTATGTATCCACACATGTATCTGAGTTTCCGATCAACACAATTATAGCATGGATAATAAATGATTATCATGAACAAGGAAATATGATAATAACTAATTTATTATAGCCTCTAGGGCATGTTTCCAACATCCGGGTGCACGAAGAGCATCAGTCGATCAATCTATACGCGATGATTTATATAGGTTCAGGCCGCTTGGAGCGTAAAACCCTACGTCCTATCTTTGGTTGGTTGGTTATGTGAGTTCAAATACAGATGCACAACAACGTGGCAAGGATGCTTGGGAGGTGCAGCAACTTGTTTAATTGAATAGAGTGTCGACCTTTGTGAAGGTAGCCATGGGCATCCTTTTATAGCTCAAGTGGACACCGCAATAGCTATAATGGTCTTTTACTAGGCGTATAGTATGTACTGCAACTATAGAGACTACTTGTCACGAGAGGTAGTGGAAATACCTAAATCTGACGGACTAGGACATGCGCATTGAATACACCGTGAGCTAGCACGCTGGTAATGTTCCCCGGTAAGGATTGTCTCTCCTTCTTTTCTGTTCTCCCAGCTACCACCTATTCTTCTACCACGCCATAGGACGGGTGTCATTAAAGTTGTCACATGCATGCCGCAAGGGCCACGTGCCCCGGCCAGCTCTGCCAGTCCACCTACCCACTCAACACCTCAGTTGATGGAGACAATAATCCCCCCAGTGAGGTGCAGTTGTGGCTTGGCGGGCTGGGATCTTGCCGGGCGCTGCTTGTGGGTGGCTTCGCCGCTCGAGGGCTTGCCACGTGCCTGCCTTTGTCTCTTGGGATTCGCTGCTGTGGGGGAGAGTGCATCGAGGTTGCACCGCCTCTGGCCTTCTCACCACTGGCGTGAGCTGGCTCGATGGACTGAAACTTATCTGAAAGGCTGAGGCGGCTCTGAATGGTGGCTCTCCATTCGTCGAGCTTCTCCGCAGCAGGAGGGATGTTTAGGAGTAGCTGTGCTCATGCCATTGCTTCTTCTGACATGGTCGGCAGCGAACGGCGCAAGGAACGTGAAGTGCTCTGACTTCTAATTATGTTAGAAGGAGCACCACCACAGTACCGCGATGGCACGCCACTCCTGCTAGCATGTTGGCGAGCATGTTGGTCTCGCGCACCATGGGAGCGATGCATAGGATCTTTTCCGTGGGGACGTTGACAACTATGGGCGCCATGGCGCGGCTCCTCGCGTGCATCCTGGGAATGTCGCATCGTAGGCGCCGGCGTGGGCACCCTGGATGATACCCTTCCACCCCCGGAGTTCACCATACCACCCGCAGGCAGTACTGCTCCATCCTGAGACCCAACGGCGCGGGGGTTCCTGCCACCGCCATGGGCGTCTCCGCGGTGGGCGTCGCCGCTTGCTTGGCCTTGATCACGGGAGTGTCGCAGAAGTTTCGAACCTCCTTCTCCTCCTTCTCCACCCGCGACTACGCCTTCACCTGTTGAATGCACAACATGCTCCATTGTTGGTTTTGATAATTCATGACAACATACATTGTCTCTTGGACTAATACTTTTATCTAGTGTGTTTCAGATAATAGTGCATGGAGCTTTGGGTTGGCAAAGAGATTGTGGAATACCCCAAGATGAAAGGAAATGGATTGGAAATGGGTCAAGCAAGAGGACTCTACATTTTATATTTGTGAGAAATAACTTTGAGTCCATAGGAAAGCCAATGCTATTAAAAGGGGGTAAAGTTTGTTGGTGAACAAAATGCTCATACGTGCACAAGTGATAGCCACCAAAGAAACCCACAAACTCTCCCACCAAACTCTTTTCTAATCCAAACACTCAAAATCCTCGCAACCAACATTTCCATCCCAGTGCCATCGATTCCAAACCCTAGACAAACTCAGCCAAACCCTAACCCTTCAGTACAGCCGACACTGCTTTCGGTGCCATCGAGTTGGGCTGCCAACTTTCTGTTATGCAAGTTCATAGTTTTGCTCCCTCCAAGATTGTTGAATCAGCGTCACCGAGAATGGGCATTCTGGCCTTTGGTTACCTTATTGGTACAACCGAGATTCCTATAGCTATCCCTCTGAGATTTAAAAGTTGCCACTTTTAGGTCACTTCGTTACCACTGAGATTAACACATCGGTGTCACCGAGTTGGTCTTTGTGTGTAATGGTTGGATATTTGGGTATGCCTATATATACCCCTTCAATACCACCTACTCGACAGAGAAGCAATCAGAACCATTCCATACCTATGCTATCAGTTTTCTGAGAGAGAACCATCTACCCTTGTGTTGAGGTCAAGATCTTCCACTCCAACCATATTGATCTTGATTTCTAGCCTCCCCAAGTTTCTTTCCACCAATCCCAACTCTTCTACCAGCCCATATCTGTGAGAGAGTGATTGTGTGTTGAGGAGTCTATCATCTTGAAGCACAAGAGCAAGGAGTTCATCGACATTACCGAGCCTATTACCTTTTGGACGGTGGTGCCTCCTAGATTGGTTAGATGTCGCATGGGAGCTTCCTACTTCGTGTTGTGGAGTGAACCAAGAAGCTTCTAAGGGCAAGGAGACGCCTACTTTGTGAAGATCTACTCCGAGTAAGGCTAGTCCTCCGTGGATGTAGGCCATCATGGTATAGTCAAGGTTGCTTCTTTGTGGAACCCTCCATGGGTAGAGCCCTCCGTGGACTCTCACGACTTTTACCCTTCGTGGGTTGAAGACTCCATGAACATGGACGTACGATAGCACCACCTATCGGAACCACAGGAAAATCCTTGCGTCTCCAATTGCGTTTGATCTCCATATCTCATCTCTCTACTTCATGTGCAATGTCTTTACTTTCCGCTGCTATATTTGTTGACATGCATGTGTAGGCTATATAGACTTGTTAGCCTTGCTAAAATTGTTAAAATCTGCCAACCATATAACTTGGGAAAACATTAGGTTTTAATTTTCTGCTAGTAGTCTATTCAGCCCCCCCCCCCTCTAGACACTCTTCTTGTGATCCCTCAATTGGTATCCGAGATTTTTTCTCCATTGCATCGGTTTAATCACTAAGGAGGCAGATGGATGTGTCCAGTATAGGGAGTTTGAGTTGTAGAGTGCCTATTCTTGACGGAGAGTATTATAGTCAATGGAAAACTTTGATGCTTGAACTGTTTAATCAATTTCAATTGAGAGAATATGTTATGCGCCCCTATGAGCCCCCTATTGATGATTTGCATCCCACACATGTTGGGATATAACCCCGTGGTAAAGACCCGCCTAGGAGGGGTCGGGTCATACCTGGCGGCTCGTTAGCGTATGGGCTAGAAGAGGAAGATTGGGGTGCATGGCGGCTCACCAGATGGGCTGAGACAGTGGCCGAGAGTCAGGATGAAGATGCAAGACCCGGGCGCGTAAGCCGCCCAAAGACAGCCTGCCAGAGTTAGCAAGGCGAATTAGAGACAGAGTCAGACACATTGTAAGAGTTGGTATGAGATTTGTGTAACCTGTGGTCTTAACCTCCTATATAAAGGAGAGACCCGGGGATGGCTTAGAGAGAAACCAATCGATCGAGATCTAGCTCAAGTTAATACGCTCCCTTGTAATCGATACTCCAATCAATATACACAAAGCAGGACGTAGGCTTTTACCTCATGTCGAGGGGCTGGGCCTGGGTAAATCCGTGTCTTTCATCCCAACCAACCCCTTTGAGTCCACCGCCTTAGCGATGGCCTTGAACCTAAGTCTTCGGACATCTTCCGTGACAAAACCACAATAGTTGGCACCCAGCATGGGGCCATCGCACGATGGTGTTGAGTTCTCAAAGGGCTCTCTCCCAGCAATCGAAGGATACACCATCGGCTTGATGACAAAAAGTCGCCACGGCAACCTCTGCATCGTTGATTTAGGATGGGGGCTGGAAGCCGGCTCAATCGAGTACGGCTACCGGGTTCCCATTCGTAAGATGCACATGTTCATCGGCAAGCTAGACGGATATACACCCAGGCCGGACATCTGCACCGACCTCGTCGAGCCGGCCCGGCATGCGACACCCGCCCGTGTTCAACCCGGGTGGAAGGGTGTTTTCGTCGGCTTTACGCAGGATAGGGGGATTCGTTGTCGGGAGAAACCTTGGCTTTCTCGGATAAAGGATATTACAGTGAGGATGGGGAGTCAATCTATCAACTTCATGATGGCGGGCTAGGGGGCTATGCGGATAGTGAAAGTATTTCGGAGCTCTATGACCCACCGAGTCAAGCCGCCGTGTTCATGTTGGGCCTGCCGCTGGCTTCCAACAGTGCGACTTCCGGAGCGGCGGTTGGAGCTCCCCGCACCCCTCGATGTGGAGTCTCCTAAGATGTCAGATCAAGTTTTACTTGGGATCATGGAGGAGCTAGCGACTCTGATGGCCACGGAGGTGACATCTGAGAATCAGGCAGAGCGCAATGCCGAGATTAACCAGATTAAGGGATAGATGGCTCAGGCCTAGGAGGATATCAATGCAATGCAAGCTCGGATGAATGATTAGTCAGAAGTTTGAGGGCGGAGGCTCTCTATTTTGATCTGGATCAGTGGGCGTCAGAGGCGGTTCAGCGAGAAGGACTCAAGTCGGTCTACCTATTCAGTCTTGGAATCTTTTCAATACTCCTGGGGCCGGGCCAAGTACGCTGCCAATGGTGACCAGGGTGGCAGAGGCGCCGTGGTAGTTAGACCCGCCACGGAGGAACAGACCTTTGTCATGGCACGTTGTGATGCCACCTGGCATTTATTCTAATCTGGTGGAAAATATGATAGCTGCGGCTGCCAGGCTTGATGCCCTCCCCTTGGCCGAAGCAACATTGTTTGCTAAAGAGGGGGCCTATGGATAGGGGTCGGGCTCAGCGAGGATCAACACTGTGATGGATTACCCGGAGGTCCCTGAGCTGGCACCGACAACACCCGTCAGCGCTTCTTCAAATGGTTTGGTGTGCAGTGTCTCATGGCAGATTCGAGGAGTGCACGTTTTTCCAAGGACTTTAAGGGGCCACGGAAGGTGCCCAATTACACGGTGGATCTGCCCCGGAGGCTTGGATCGAAAGCTATGAGCTTGCTATGGAGATGTTGGATGTCAATGAGGCAGTTTTTGCGAAACACTTCGTCATGATGCTGGAAGGACCGGCCTACACTTGGTTAAAGGGGTTGCCACCCAATACCATCACGTCTTGGGCCGAGTTGAAAGCATGCTTCATCAAGAATTTCAAGGGAACCAGCAAGCAACCAATGACGATTGTAGATCTGGATCTTTGTGTGCAGCAAGAAGGTGAGCCGACCCATCATTGGGTGCAGCGGGTCTCGACGGTGATCCACTCGTTTGAGAATATTTCAGCGTCCGAGGCAATTCTGATTTTAGAAAGGAACTATCACCTTGTACCCCTGAAAAAGAAGCTCGGGCGGTTGAGGCGTTCTTGTCAGGATATGGGTGAGCTCATGACGACTCTCACCAAGTATGCGGATTCAAACACTACCAAAGACCAGACTCCGGCGATGAGAAGTCAGCTCAGGGTAAGAAGGGCGGCAATGGTATGAGCCAGCAGGGAGGTGTTGGGAATGGAAGCCAAGGCAAGCGGAAGAACCCGGATGGCGGGTTAGAGTTTGTGGCAAACACCAACACTTGGAACGGTCGTCCTAGGGGAACGGAAATTTTAGGATGCCGTTCAACAGAAATAAGGCACATGTGCCTTACAACTTGGAAGATGCGCTGAACAGACCTTGCCCGACGCACAGGCGGACGGATAAGGAGGCCACCTACACTTGGAAGTAGTGCAGCATTTTGCACCAATTTCGGGAGCAAACCCTTTGTCAAAATCATAAAAATGGTAATGGCCCGTCAGGTGGTTTAGGCGCGGGCGGCTCAGGAGACGGCTTCGGTGCTGGCGGGTCAGGTTCAAGTTATCAAGGCCAAAACAATCAGAATCGAAGAAATCAAGGAAATCATCAGCAATAGAGCAATGGGGGTCAGCAACAGAATAACCACTCGGGATATCAAAGCAACCCGAAACAGCTTAGTGGGGGACAATATCATGTCTTCACTACAAACCTAGACAAGCGGGATCGGAAGCTGCAGAAGAGGGCGGTCAATACGGCCACGCCGGCTCTCCCACGATACTTAAAATGGTTAGAGTACCCGATTAAGTGGAGCCGGGAGGATCACCCGCCACGGGTCGACAATCCGGGTCATCTAGATCAGGTGGTCGCTCCTCAAGTTGGAGGGTACAAGTTCACAAAACTGCTCATGGAAGGTGGTAGCAGTATCAACATCCTATACTATGACACCTTCTAGTGGATGGAATTAACTGACAAGGCTCTTAAGCGGTCATCGACCATTTTCAATGGGGTGGTAGCCAACAGGTCGGCCTACCCAGTGGGGAAGATTGCCTTGGAAGTGGCGTTTGGAGATGAATACAACTACAGGGTGGAGACCTTGTGGTTCGAGGTGGTGAAAATTAAGAGCCCGTATCATGCTCTGTTTGGCCGGCCGGCTTTCGCAAAGTTTATGGCCAGACCTTGTTATGTCTATCTGCAGCTCAAGATGCCGGCTCTTAATGGAACAATCACGATCCATGGTGATCGGTAGGTAGCCATTGAATGCGAGGAAGGGGACGCAGCTTATGCAAAGTCAAGTTGTGCAGAGGCAGAGCTTAAGTTCTACAAAGATAACGTTGACCCGGCAGATATGACTCCATTGAAGAACCCAGTACAGAGTCTGAGCCACCCCTGAAGTTTGCGGGAGATAATACAAAGTTGGTGGATTTTACTCCGGGAGACTCATCCAAGCAGTTCACTATTGGGGCTAACATGGACCCCGCATAGGAAAGCCCGCTCATTGAATTCATCCATGAGAATCGGGACATCTTTGCATGGAAGCCATCTGACATGTCAGGTGTACCGAGAGAGTTCCCTGAGCATCACCTTAATGTGGATCCTAAATTTAAACCGATTATGCAATTCCTTTGCCATTTCAACAAGGAGTGGCATAAAGCGATGGAGAAGAGGTAGCCCGGGTCTGGCAATGGGGTTCATTGTGGAAGTATTTCACCCAGAGTGGTTAGCCAATCCTGTGTTGGTGCTCAAGAAGAACGGCACATGGCGTATGTGTATATCTTAGATGGAACTTAACAAGGCTTGTCCAGTTGACCCGTTTGCTCTCCCTCATATCAACCAGATTATTGATGCAACGACAGGTTGTGAGAGTTTATGTTTCCCGGACGCCTATTCAGACTATCATCAGATCAAGATGGCAGTTAAAGACCAAGAGAAGACCTAGTTTATAACACCTTTTGGAGCTTTCTACTATGTGTCCATGCCGTTTGGGCTCAAAAGTGTGCAGGCGACTTACCAATGTTGTGTGTAGAATTGCCTTCATGGTCAGATTCGGCACAATTTTCATGCTTATGTGTACGATATTGTGGTCAAGTCAAGGAAGAAGGAGACGTTGCTGGAACACGTGAAGGAAAACATTTGATAACTTACGGGTCTATAAGATGATTCTTAACCCGACTAAATGTGTTTTTGGAGTTCCTGCAGGCGAACTTCTGGGTTTCTTGGTTTCAGAGCAAGGTATCGAAGCCAACCCGGACAAGATAAAGGCCATCACATCACTAGCTAAGCCGACGAGCGTCAATGATGAGCAGCGCTTGGCGGGTCATACTGCCGCTTTAAGCCGCTTCATCAGCCGCCTAGGGGAGAAGGTCATTCCTTTGTACCAAATGATGAAGAAGACGGATGACTTTGTTTGGAGTTAGGATGCAAATGAAGCTCTTGAAGCGCTTAAGAAGCAGTTGGTTGAGCCATTGATCTTAGCGGTCTGTCTGAGAAGGAATCCTTGCTCCTTTATGTGGCGGCTAACAATAGGGCAGTCAGTGCTGCGATTGTGGTAGAGCGCAAGGAGGCAGGGAAAGAGTATCCGGTCCAGAGGCTAGTTTATTATGTCAGTGAGGGGCTTATAGAATCAAAGCAAAGATACCCACACTGGCAGAAACTAATATATGGGGTGTTCATGGCAAATCGCAAGTTGAAGCATTATTTCCTTGGACACTAGATCACGGTGGTTAGCTCTGTTGCGTTGGGAGATATGATTCAGAATCGGGAAGCCGCTGGTATAATTGCTAAGTGGGTGCTGGAACTTGGGCCTCTCAATTTTAAGTATGCACCTCACACAGCCGTGAAGTCTCAGGCATTGGTGGATTTCGTAAATGACTCGACGGAGTGTCAATTGCCGGAGGAAAAGCCGGACAACACTTATTGGACGATTCACTTTGATGGATCCAGGCAGTTGGAGGGCTGAGGGGCTGGATTTGTCTTAACCTCCCCCAAAGGTGATAAGTTTTGTTATGTATTAAGGCTGATGTTTCCTTGCACGAACAATGCAGATGAGTACGAAGCTTTGCTTCATGGACTTCGCGTGGCCAAGGAGATGAACCTGAGCTGGGTTAGGTGCCTTGGCGACTCAGATCTTGTGGCACAATAGGTGTCAGGCACGTGGGATTCCAAGGACCGCGGAAGGTGGCTTATCGGCAAGAGGTAGATATCGTCGCTGGTCAGTTCAAGGGTTATCAGGTGGATCATATTGACCATCATAAGAATGAAGCGGCGGATGCATTGTCAAGACTTGGCTCTCAGCATAAGCCAGTGCTGCCTAACATTTTCTTGGACGTACTTTATCACCTGTCTATTAAGCTACCTTCACAGGAGGATCTGGCTATACCTGACCCAGAGGGGAAGCTAGTGGCGGCCTTGCATGCAATTCCGGACTAGACGTTGTCGTACCTGGCATACCTGACCCGGGGCGAGTTGCTTGAAGATGAGACTCTGGCGCGAGAATCATGAGGCGTTCTAAGTCCATGACCATCATTAATGGAGAGTTGCACAAGCGCAGCATCACCGACGTCTTCCACCGTTGTGTCTCATCGGAGGAAGGCAAGGAAATATTATACGAAATACATGCTCGCGATTGCGGACATCACGCCGGGTCAAAGTCTTTGGTGGCTAAGGCTTTTCGACATGGCTTCTTCTAGTTGACGGCTCATAAGGACGCACACGATCTGGTCGATAAGTGAGACGGATGTCAGAAATTCGGAAGACGTGCTCATGTGTCGACTCAAGAGTTATGGATGATACCAATCACTTGGCCATTTGCAGTATGGGGGCTTGATATGGTTGGACCTTTCAAACAGTCTAAGGATAAGAAGACCCACCTCTTGGTGGTAGTGGACAAATTCAACAAGTGGTTGGAGGCTGAGCCGGTCAGTAAGTGCGATGCGGCCACGGCGGTTTAGTTTGTCAAAAAACTGATCTACTTATTTGGATACCCTCATAGCATCATCACAGATAACGGCACAAATTTGTCCAAGGGGGCTATGAAGGTGTTATACGAAAGCGAGCACATCCGGCTTGATCTTTCAGTTGTTTCTCATCCATAGTCCAACGGTCAGGCGGAGTGAGCCAAGCAGGAAGTCTTGAGAGGTATCAAGCCCCGCCTTATGGTTCCCTTACAGATAACACCGGGTTGTTGGGTTGAGGAGCTGCCGTCCGTTGTTTGGAGCATTAATACTATGCCTAACAGGTCAACGGTTACGCCCCCTTTTTCATGGTTTACAGTGCGGAGGTTGTGTTACCAAGCTACATACGTCATGATTCACCACGGGTGGCGGCTTATGTGGAAGATGACAATGAGATGGCGTGTCAGGACGCATTGGATGCTCTAGATGAAGCACGTGATCTTGCAGTAGTCCAATCGGCGATTTATCAACTGGACCTGCGTCGCTACCATAGCTGCAGGGTCAAGACCCAGACGTTCCAAGAAGGCGACTTGGTGTTACATTTGATTCAGGATCACACAGATGCGCACAAGTTATCACCCCCATGGGAAGGAACTTTCGTGGTTAGCAGAAATCTAAACAATGGGTCTTATTATCTCATCGATGTACGAGAGGACTCACGTACCTCCAGACAGGAAACTCATCGGCCGTGGAACATCGACCATCTACGGCCTTACTATACTTGAGTCATCGACTCCTATCTTTGTATATACATACTTCATTGTATTTATGCTTCTCATATAATAAAGTTGGCATCCCTGCAAGACGGGGCCTCTACCATTTTTCCTTTTTGCATTAGAGATTTGTGCAAAGATCAACACCTCTACATGGTCACATGGGGCCTTCCAACCCGCCGGGTTTAGCTTGCTCACCCTTTTTTCGGCTCTTCAACAAAAAATAGCACCATCGTGCGATGACTTACAAGATGGTGGTCTGCAAGCTGGCGTCTTACAAATCGGCAGCCCACGCGATGGCAGCATGCAAGATGGCGAAAGACTTAAGGTCGCTCAAGAGGACGAGCCACCATGTTGCAAGCCATTCAAACATGGGTGCACTGCCTTATTGATGAAAGATTTAAGGTCACTCAAGAGGATGATCCACCATGTAGCGAGCCATTCAAACATGGGTGCATTACCTTATTGGTGAAAGATCTAAAGTCGCCCAAGAGGACGAGCCACCATGTAGCGAGCCGTTCAAACATGGGAACCTGATAATCGTTTGGGGGCTTTCAACCTTCCGGGTTAAGCTTCAAACCCTCTCGATCGTCTCTTCAGCCACTGCAAGGTGGGTCTTGGACCAAAAGGTCAGGAGGGGGTGAAAGTCGCCCCCCTCCTGGTCGTCTCTTCAGCAACTGTAAGACGGGTCGCAGACCCAGAGCAAGTTCAAGAGTGGGTGAAGGTCACCCCCCACTCTTGGTTGGATTTTCAGCCATTGTAAGGTCGGGTTATACCTGCCTGTATGTAGCTGCTGCTCGTCCAAGGGTGCAACGAGCTGTCAACTCACCCCCTGCGAGGGCCTCATACAGCGGCGAGGGAAACTCCCTCATCTACTATGTACTCTCCACCAAGTGGTATGTCATACTCTTAAGAAAGTGACACCCTTAAGGTTCAAACGACGGATTTATGTCACATGAGAAGTAGCTTATGAGCCTGGGACACTCACCCCATTGCAAATTCTGGTCTGTTGCGCCCTTAACAGTTAATCTCGCCTAGAGACACTGAGTCGTGCAATATTGGCGGTCACTCTCCTTAGAGACCCTGCACAGTTAGGCAGTTCAAAGCAACAGTCCCCCCAGAAGGGCCAGTAAATGAGTTTTCTAAAAACAAAAAACAAGGGGAAAGCAAGAGAGACTCTCGAAGCAATGACCGCCTTCACCTCCTCTCCCACCTCCACGTCCACCTTCAACTTCTCCTCTAATGCGTGTGCAGATCGGGCTCCGTGGAAGATCTCTAGGCGTTCTTCATCCTCTATACCGGGATGGCAAGTCTCATCCATTAGGATTTTGCCCCTGGTCTCAAGGTGGAAAACCAGGTTCGTTCTAGATTTGGATCTTTGGTTCACTATGACAAAACATAAGGTTGCAAGGAATTTTTCTTGGTTGTATCGTTCTCATCGGCCTCTTTCACTCTTAGGAAGAGGCGGTGGGGATTGTGTTGCAATGCTGCATCGATCGTTGAGCCAGTGGTTTCAATGTTCTTCAATTGCGTTCTCGTAGTTTTAAATTCTCGGTGTCTTCCAATCAAGTTGGCCATTTTATATATGGTTTGAAGGACAAAATTTGGCCAGATTTTGTTTGTCATTTTCGCTTATTTAAGAACTATGTGGATTATTCAATGGACAACAACTATTGGCATCTGGATAATGAGATCCCGAAAGTGATGGCTAGATCACCTATAGCTATCAAGTCATCACCGAATTTCCTTCGTTCGACTTCTCAATCTGACAGAGGCTTGGTGTATGATCTTGAGGAAGGAGAGATCAATACCATCATTGCTAGGGATTTTCCTTTGTTGAATCAATCTCAATCTTCCACCGATTTAAGGTTTGGCAGTTTTAGCAATGTATTCTCTACGACGGGCTTCCTCAATCATAAGAAGTGTTTTGAAGGGACTAGGTTTCAACAAAATTATTGGGAATCCATTTCTCCTAATCTCTTGGAGGAAATCCTTGATCTATGGCATGCAGGATATTCAAATTCTCAGGTGCAGAACTATTTAAATATTAAATCTGTTCCGTCAAAGGAATTTATTTATTCTAAGACCCATAGGTGTGAAACATGCTTTAGAAAAGGAAATATTGCAATTATTTTTCCAGGTATTACCTGCACTAATTGTGTAAGTTTGGGATACACATGCAATTTTCATGAAGATTTGAGTTATACCCCACCGACTAGGTTTGGAAAGTTATCGTGTTCACGATGCCTTGCCGTCGGTCATGCTAGCAAATCATGCACTATTGGACTTCGCTGCCGTCGATGTGGACGTTTGGGACATTACGGATGGAATTGTAAGACATGGGCCGGCTCTCAGACCATGGTTTGGAGACGAAAACCAAATTTCTATTATCAACGGAAAATAGGGCAACCAAAACAGAGTATTGCAACGGTGCGGCAGCAAGAACAAACTTGGGTAGCTAAGTCTTTACTGTGAAAAGATATCCCATCGCTTGCGCGGGTTCCCGATACCCCTCTTGCCGTTTCGCCTCCCAAACCTGACAAGCAGTAAGAGACCCTTCCCATCAAAGTTCACGATTTTCCCTCTTTTTCTACTCCTTCCGAACACAACAAGGGTTTTCTTCCTTCTGCCCAGGTCTCTCCGCCATCTGCCGCCATCGTCTACAGACATCAAGCTATGGCGACCATCCCAGTGATGCCTTATCAGTTCGTCCCTGGGACGATGAACATCTAGCAAAGTCCACATGGTCGCCTGCAGCGGAACATGGTTGTCTTCGATGAGCCGCCACTTGACCATGCTCAACATGCTCTGGTATTTGTCATCCCCTCCCCTCCTGATTTGCAGCGTGAAGTTGTTCTTGCTGAAGTTAGAAGAATCTTGGCTGAGGATCACAATGCTGAAACTTTGGAGGGTGAGATTTACCCTTTTTGTGTTGGTTTGGTACGTTTTGCGGACAGACTAGTAAGAGATGCGATGGTTGATATGGGAGAACAGGCACTGGATGATCTGTCCACTTTTTACCTTTTGAGACATGATGAAGTGCCCAACATGTGACGTCCTGTTGCAGAAAGGGAAGCTTGGGTGATGCTGTTGGATTTTCCCTTGAACTATCAGACTGAATATTACATCATCAAGGTTGTTTCCTGTTTTGGTAGGTGCCTTTTTTAGCATAGGCCAGGTTATAAAAAGTCCAGAGTGCTAATCAGGGTGCTCATCAATGAGCTTTCCCTGGTGCCATACAATTTAGTTATCAAGAGGTTCAATGATATGAGTGGCATGGGTCAATCTTGGACAGTACTAGTATATATTCTGAATGGTAGGGATGCTACTCAGGGACTGCTGAGCAATGAAGATGAGGTACCTCCCATGGGTGCCTCTCCACATCCAGACCAGCCACCTTTTCTGGATGCTATGCAGCAAGCACAACATGATGCCCAAGTTTGGCAGATGGAAAATGCCAACAATGCCTGGGAGGCTGCTCCTGCTCCTGCTACCCCACAAGAAGGATGGGGAGCCTGGCCAGAGTTACCTCCAGTCCCTGTTACCTACCAATGTATCGGCTATCGGCAATTAACAGGGTATGAAGGGCCTTCAATGATGGATGGAGTGCAGACTGATGACACTGGTGTTGATGACAGATTGTGCCTCTGGAATGAGCATGTTCAGTTACTTGAAGAGGCTGCTGATAATTTTATCCTAGGGCGACAGTGTGGACAGATGGCATTTGTTCGGCTTAACTCTCATTAGTTGATCGTCGATGTCAGTCTGCCTGATACTCTGTTGGAGTTCTTTGCAGGTCTTTACACAATAGTCAACACTAGGAGGCTTCAACTGTCACCCCATGTGGACTGCAGGTAGTTAGCTGAGGGGATTCACCTACTGTTCCTAAAGCTTATGAAATATGCATACCTGCAGATCTTCCCCACCTCCACTCCTTTTTTCGAGAACCCCACCATAATCTACTGCTCTCAGGAAGTCTGGGCAGTGTGTATAATACAATTGGCAGAAAAACTTAATCAAGCTCTTGCTGCTATTCATGCATTTCTGCCTGATACAATGTCTGTAATTGAGATGCAGGAAACTTACCAAGAGATTCAGTTGTCTAGTGATACATCCATGCGCAGGAAGAGGCCAGGAGCACCTCTGGATGTATCCATGGTGTGTAGGAGTGCAAGATCTACAAGATTCCAAGGCTTCAAAGCTCCATCTATGGCTGATTCCAAGCAAAAAGTTTCCCATGTCAGGCCAAGATGCTCTCCTGTTTTTAATGACAAAGACATTTCTGAAGATATGGAAACTACCACTGAAACAAAGGCTATTCCACCTGAAACACCAATTCCTACCATTCAGCACATTGGAATGGTGCAATGTGGTATCCCTAGGGAAGAGCTGTCGGAGGAGATCTTAATGAGCCATCCAGAGAAGGCACTGCCAGTGACCCAGGATGATATGGACATTACTCCATAGTGGACAGATGCTCCATTTTCAAATATTTGACTTGTCACTTTCCCGCCTTTATTTTGATGTCAACTGCTGCTTGGAACATTTTATGTTGGAATATGCGTGGTATGAATCATGAGTCCAAAAGTTTGGATCTTTGCAACAAAATTGATGAATCTAAATGTTCAATCATTTGTTTACAAGAAACTAAGAAAGAGGAGTTTGATCACTCCTTCATTCGTAAATGCGGCCCTCGCAGATTTGACAAATATGAATTCTTCCCATCTGAGGGAGCATCTGGTGGTCTTATTATTATTTGGTGTGGTAGTCTTTTCACTGGAGTGACTGTGCATAAACTTGCTTTTGCTATTACAATTCAATTTACATCGGTTCACTCCAATCAACAGTGGTTTCTCACCAACATCTATGGCCCTTGCAGTGGCCTAGAGAGAGAGGTTTTCACGCAATGGTTCAAGAGTCTCAATATTGAACTTGAATACTTATGGGTTTTCATGGGGGACTTCAATTTTATTCAATCACTACAGAATCGCCACCTGCCTGGAGGCAACATTGATGATATTATTAAGTTCAATGAAATTCTCAGCTCCCTAGCTCTGCTAGAGATCCCAATCAAAGGTAGAAAGTACACTTGGAGTAATATGCAAGAGAACCCATTACTGGAACAACTAGACTGGTTTTTCACATCACCTGAATGGACCTCCGAATTCCCAAATACCATGGTCAAACCTCTTGCTAAACGAGTGTCTGATCATATACCATGTGTCATGCAGATTCAAACCTCTATTCCACGATGTAAACTCTTCAGGTTTGAAAATTATTGGCCCCAATGCCCAGGTTTTATGGAGACAGTTCAGAATTCTTGGAATAAACCCATCAAAGCTACATCCTCGGCCACATGTATCTCGGCTAAATTGAAAAGATTAATATATGCTCTCAAACAATGGAGTAAACACCTGTCCAAGCTGAAGTTATTAATTGAAAACTGCAATAAGCAATTGCTCCACCTAGATAGCTTGGAAGACCTTCGTCCTCTATACCTGAATCCAACTTCAGGCACATTGTGAAAAACCAACTAATTAAATTGCTTAAGTATCAAAGCGCATATTGGAAAAAAAGATGTACTTATAGATGGGAAGTAGAGGGGGAGGAGAACACGAAGTACTTCCAAGCCAGGGCAACAGAAAGATACAGGAAAAATACTATATCATCTCTACTAATGCAGGATGGATCGACTATTGAAAATCATGATGATAAAGCAGCAAATTTTTACCAATGCTTCAAAAATAGAATGGGTGTTGTCACAGAAACATCTGAGGCATTTGAGCTACAGGAGTTGGTACAACGTGTGGATGGATTGGAAGAATTATCAGCCCCTTTTATTCACGATGAAATCGACAAGGTAATTAAAAATATCCCCTCTGATAGAGCACCCGGACCAGATGGCTTCAATGGTCTATTCCTTAAAATCTGATGGGGTATTATTAAGGAGGATTTTTATCAACTCTGCCATGATTTCTGGGAGGGAAAAGTTGATCTTAAATGCCTAAACACCTCCCTGATCACTCTTATTCCAAAAACCGGTTCACCAGAAACGATAAATGATTTTCGCCCGATATCTTTACTAAATTGTGTGCTTAAAGTCCTCACAAAGCTATTGGCAGAGAGATTACAAGGTTGCATTCTTAAAATAGTTCACCACAACCAATATGGTTTCATAAGATCCAGAACTATCCAAGACTGTCTGGCATGGGCTTATGAATTCCTACATCAATGCAAACACTCGGGTAAGGAAACTATGATCCTAAAATTGGACTTCACTAAAGCTTTTGATACAATGAACCACTCCTTCATTATCCAAATGCTAAGATGTAAGGGATTTGACGATAAATGGTGCTCATGGGTGGAAAGGATCCTAAACTCAGGAACATCCTCGATCTTATTGAATGGTGTACCGGGCAAGGAATTTCAATGTAAAAGAGGAGTTCGACAGGGTGACCCATTTTCCTCTCTTTTGTTTGTCCTAGCAGCGGATCTTCTACAGTCAATGGTTAACACAGCATGGGCGGAAGGGCACTTATCATTGCCAATTGAGCAACCTGCTTCGGAACTGTATCTGGTGATTCAATATGCAGATGATACACTAATCATCCTTCCGGCATAGAGCTCAGAAATTAGGGCTATTAAACAACTACTCGATGCCTATCTATTAATGCCTATCTATATTCACCAAGATAAAGCCATTGAGTTGGCTTCAATACTTGGTTATCGGGTGGGATCGATGCCCTTTACCTATCTTGGAGTTCCAATGGGCACCTCCAGACCATCTGTACGAGACTTGATGCCTCTTGTTGACAGAATTGAAAGAAGACTCACGAGCACGACCATCTGGCTTTCATATGGTGAGAGGGTACCTTTCATCAACTCAGGCTTGTCATCGCCCTTATCGTTTGCTATGTGCGTTTTGAAGTTACCAATGAAAATCATAGATATATTTGATAGAGCATGCAGGCATTGTTTATGGAGAATAATTTTCGACAGAGATGCTAAAACTCACTCCCTAGCAGCGTGGGATTTAGTATGCAAACCCAAAGACAAAGGTGACCTGGGTATCATCAATGTGAAACTAGAGAACAAAGCTTTATTGCTAAAATTTCTCCACAAATTCTATCACAAGATGGACACTCCATGGGTAATGTTGATATGGAATGCATACTATGATACAACACCCCTGCATGCAATGCCAGCCAGTGGGTCTTTCTGGTGGAAAGATATTCTCTCCCTCTCTGATATCTTTCAAGGAATCACAACTTGCATCCCCAACTCAGGGGATACAATCCTACTTTGGAAAGATCAATGGCTCAATGAGGAAATCCTAGCAAATTCACATCAGCACTTACTCTCATATGCAACCAACGAAGATGTATCTCTGGCACGCCCCATCATACCACTAGTAGAAAACAGACCTTTCGTCCCGGTCTGGTCACGAACCGGTACTAAAATTGGTATTAGTCCCGGTTCGTGCCGGCTACAACGGCTAGGAGCAGGGCGACCTTTAGTACCGGCTCGTGAGGGACGTTTAGTACCGGTTCGTCTCATGAGCCGGTACTAAAGGGGGCGTGGCAGGGTTTTGGTCAGACATGGGCCCCGCTTGCACCTTTAGTACCGACTGGTGTCACCAGCCGGTACTAAAGGGCAACCTTTAGTACCGGCTGGTGACACCAGCCGGTACTAAAGACTTCCTACATATACATCAGTCCGTAGCCGATCGAAAGAGCTCTGTTTTCTCCCCTGTTCTTCTTCTTGCTCGAAGCTCATCCTCCATTTTGCCAAGGATTTGTCAAGATTTAAAGGCACCCCATCTATCCAAATGTTCATAAAGGTTAGCAACTTTGCTCCTTCATCTCTTGCTAGATTAGCTTGTGGTATGCTCAAAGATATGTGATATGTGATTGGTGGGAGTTTATTTGATTAATATCCAATTTGATCTCAAATTAACTTGTTAGGTTGCATATGTGTAGGTGTGGTTTATTTGGTGTGCCTTCCCACCATCCCCGGCCGTCCTAACCACCATCCATCGTCCGCACCGTCTCGTCGTGGCACCGGCCACCTTGGTGAGCCTCTTGTTCTTCCTAAAATATTTTAAAAAAAAAATTACTTGTATGATTTATATAGTTACGTGTACGATTTACTTACTTGTATTATTGTTAGTTATTCTATATTGTAATGGTTATGGTATCCGCCCACGTTGGCCCTCGTCCAGTCTATGATTCAGATGTGGTATGTCATTAATTATCTTTTATAACTATTTCACACATCATCTAATGTCTATGACAATTAATTATGCCACCAAATTGACGTAGATATTTTTATCTATAGGAAGTAGTTGAACCAGAAATTCCAACCGACTATGCAACTCTGCTCGAGAAATTAACACAAGCTGAAAAAGAAATTGATCATTTGAAAGAAAAATTGAAAAGAACTAAAGATGAGAAGATGGGATTGGAGTTGCATGTTGCCGATATTGTCGATGATCACAAGAACAAGATGGTTGGAATGCGCTTGAAGCTTAGAAAGATTAGAAAATATGTCATTGATAAAGAGGCTTGGTATCATTATGATGTTGGCTCAATTGTTACTTTAGTTGCGATTATGATCGGATTTGTTGTTGTATTCACATGTTTTAGATAGTTGGTGTTGTTTTATGAGATGTATATGTATGAACTATAAGTATCCATTATTTGCAGTAATAACATTTGGTCACTGCTAGCTCTAGTTTTGGTTGTAATGTGATGATGAAGTTGTATTAATTTTGTCACTTCGAAGTTGTGTAGTGAACGTGAGCTGGCAATGGATGTACGATGACTGACTAAGTCCAGGGTTGCTTAATGGCCTGCATAATTTTATTCATGTGGCTGAGACAAATAAGCAGAATGGTTTCATGTGTTGTCCATGTCGTCACTGTAAGAATGATAGGAATCACTCTAACTCAAAAACCCTTCACTACCACCTGCTGAAGTCCGGTTTCATGTCCGGCTATAGATGTTGGACCAAGCACGGAGAAAGAGAGGTTATAATGGAAGACAATGAAGAAGAAGAGGGTGATGACAACTATCCTTTCGCTGATACAACAATGGGGGAAGCTGAAGAAGAGGCATCAAGGGGGGAAGTTGAAGAAGAGGCATCAGATGAGCCCGCTGATGATTTAGGTCACGTCATTGCTGATGCAAAGAGGAACTGCGAAAATGATAAGGAGAGGTTGAAGTTGAAACGCATGTTAGAGGATCACAAGAAATTATTGTACCCAAATTGTGAAGATGACCTGAAAAAGCTGGGTACCACGCTGGAATTGTTGCAATGGAAGGCGAAGAATGGTGTAACTGACAAGGGATTTCAAGAATTGCTGATAATGATAAAGAAGATGCTTCCAAAGGATAACGAATTGCCTGAAAGTACGTACGAAGCAAGGAAGGTTGTCTGCCCTCTAGGATTAGAGGTGTAGAAGATACATGCATGCCCTAATGACTGCATCCTCTACCGCGGTGAGGAGTATGAGAATTTGGATGCATGCCCGGTATGCGGTGCACTGCACTATAAGATCCCCTGCGATGACCCTGGTGATGTCGAGGGCGAACGCCACAGGAAGAGGGTTCCTGCCAAGGTGATGTGGTATGCTCCTATAATACCACGATTGAAACGTTTGTTCCAAAACAAAGAGCATGCCAAGTTCTTGCGATGGCACAAAGAAGAACGGAAGAAAGATGGGATGTTGAGAGCACTCACTGATGGGTCGCAGTGGAGAAAAATCGAGAGGGAAGTTTGAGGACTTTGCAGCTGATGCAACGAACTTATAGTTTGGTCTTAGTACAGATGACATGAATCCTTTTGGCGAGCAGAGCTCCAGTCACAGCACCTGGCCTGTGACTCTATGTATCTACAACCTTCCTCCTTGGTTGTGCATGAAGCGGAAGTTCGTTATGATGCCAGTGCTCATTCAAGGCCCTAAGCTACCCGACAACGACATTGATGTCTACCTAAGGCCACTAGTTGATGAACTTCTATAGTTGTGGAAAAAACCAGGTGTGCGTGTGTGGGATGCGCACACACAGAAGGAAATTGACCTACGAGCGTTGTTGTTTGTAACCATGAATGATTGGCCTGCTCTTAGTAACCTTTCAGGACATAAAAACAAGGGATACAATGCATGCACGCACTGTTTAGATGATACTGAAAGTATATATTTGGGTAAATGTAAGAAGAATGTGTACTTGGGACATCGTCGATTTCTACCGATCAAGCATATCTTAACAAAGGCAGGCAACCATTTCAAAGGTGAGCCAGATAACCGAAAGAAGCCTGGCCTCTATACTGGTGAATATATATTTGATATGGTCAAGGATTTATAGGTAATCTTTGGAAAGGGTCTTGGCGGACAATCTGTTTCGAATGACGCCAACGGACACGCACCCATGTGGAAGAAGAAATCTATATTTTGGGAACTTGAATATTGGAAAGCCCTAGAGGTCCGCAATGCAATCGACGTGATGCATGTGATGAAGGATCTTTGTGTGAACCTACTAGGCTTCTTGGGCGTGTGGAAAGACAAAAGATACACCGGAGGCACAGGAGGACAAGCAAAGAATTAATGAAAAAGATAGCATGCCTCCAAAGCAGTATCAAGGTCCTGCCAGCTATGCTCTTATGAAAGAAGCGAAGGAAATCGTTTTTGAATGCCTGCTCAGTATCAATGTCCCGTCTGGCTTCTCGTCGAATACAAAGGGAATAATAAATATGGTAGAGAAAAAATTCCAAAATCTAAAGTCTCATGACTGCCACGTGATTATGACGCAATTACTTCCGGTTGCACTTAGGGGGCTTCTAACGGAAAATGTTCGATTAGCCATTGTGAAGCTATGCGCATTCCTCTATGCAATTTCTGTGAAGGTAATCGGTCCAGAAATCCTACCAAGGTTACAGAATGACCTGGTCCAATGTCTTGTCAGTTTTGAGTTGGTGTTCCCTCCATCCTTCTTCAATATTATGACGCACGTTCTAGTGCACCTAGTCGAAGAGATTAACATTCTGGGTCCTGTATTTCTACAAAATATGTTCCCCTTCGAGAGGTTCATGGGAGTCTTAAAGAAATATGTTCATAACCATGCTAGGCCAGAAGGAAGCATCACCAAGTTCATTTGTACTGCTTTTCAAATTCAGGGTCATTTAGCTCAAAATAAATCATTAAATGCATGAAAAATATCAAATGAAGTTCGAAAGGGTTGAAAATTGATGATGTGCCTTTGAATGGTGCATATTGAACACCCAAAAAGTATGGAGTTAAAATAAGTTATTAAAAATGAAATCCCTTTGTAATAGATGAGTTTTCGTCCGAAACCCTCATACTTCTTATGAGATTGTCCAATTTGTACACAAAGTGCATCCAATTTTTGCCGTAACCCTCTCAACTCTCTAGAAGTTGTGATGTGGGTAAAATTATGATGTCATGCCAAGTTACAACCTTTTCAGAGTTCATTTGTACTGATTTTCAAACTCGAGATATGAATATTTCAAATGCCACATTTAATCAAATTATCTTATACAGCAGTTGCAGTTGTTCAAACATGCATCGAAATGCCATAAACAGATTCTTTATATTTTTCTGATATTTTTTCATATATTATTTATTTCCATTGGAGTCCTACGTTTTTTTCTAAGATTTTCTAAAGTTTATGGTTTTTTCTGAAAATAATAACTAATATTTAATTAAAAAACAATTTGGCAGGACCTTTAGTACCGGTGTGTGACTAGCACCGGTACTAAAGACCCTTTAGTACCGGTGCGTGCCATGCGCCGGTACTAAAGGTCCACCGCCCCCGCGCTCTGTTGGGAGGACCTTTAGTACCGGTGCATGGCTAACACCGGTACTAAAGATCCTTTAGTACCGATGCGTGCCACGCACCGGTACTAAAGGTCCACCGCCCCCGCGCTCTGTTGGGAGGACCTTTAGTACCGGTGCGTGGCTAGCACCGATACTAAAGACCCTTTAGTACCGGTGCGTGCCACGCATCGGTACTAAAGGTCTGTCTAGTATAAAAGGAGGACTTCGTCGTCCTGGGCCGAGAAACGCACCGGGAGAGCTCAACTTGCGCCGCCAGGCTGCCGAAATCGCCCTCGCCGCCATCACTCTCGCCGTCGTTGCCCTTGCCACCATCGCACCACCACCGCGCCATTGCCGTCGCCCTCACCACCGCCGTCGTCGCACCACCACCGTCCTCGCCCTCGCCGCCATCGGTCGCGCTGCTCTCGCCCTCACCACCACCGTCGTCACCCTCGCCACCGTTGCCCTCGCCGCCGTCGCCCTCCCCGCGGTCACCCTCGCCGCGGTCACCCTCGCCGCCATCGCTCTCACCATCGTCGGCCTCGCCGCCGTTGCACCACCACCGCGCCATTTCCGTCGCCCTCACCACCACCGCCGTCGCACCACCACCGCCGTCGCCCTCATCGCCGTCGGTCGCGCCACCGTGGCCCTCACCACCGCCGCCGTCGCCCTCGCCACTGTCGCCCTTGCCGCCATGGCCCTCGCCGCGGTCGCCCTCGCCTACCCGGACGCCGCCCCTCGCCGCCGTCGCCCTCATCACCACCGCCGTCTCCCCTGCCGCCGTCACCCTCGCCGCGGTCACCCTCGCCTACCCGGACGCCCCCCCTCGTCGCCGGTCCCGTCGCCACCGGCCCGCTCACTCCGGCCGCCGCTCCGTGATCCCGTTGCCGCAGCCCCGAGCCCGTCGCCGACGCCACCTCCTGGTTAGGAGGCTAGCTGAGATCTCCCGGCTGACCCCTGTCCCCGATGATCGCCCCAATGATCGCCGGACTAGTGTGTAGGTGCTAGGGTATCTAGGGTCCCTCGACATCGAACCCCGACACCCCGACACAACACCCCCGACACTCGACCCCGACCACAACACAACACCCCTATTTAGTTAGTTAGTTAGTTAGGTTGTCAGGTTATTAGGATATGTGTTAGTTTATGTTTAGTTTAGGTTTAATTTAGTTTATGTTTAGTTTAGTTTTAGGTTTAATTTAGTTGGATCCTAATGCGTGTGTGACTTTCGGTCTGTCGTCGATCCTAATTTAGTTTAGGGTTTCATGTGTGTTCATGATGGAGGAATCCCGACTGTTGTTGTGGGGGAACTTCCTCTTTCTCCTCTTCTTTGCGATATACTCATCGATATATTGTGCAAGAAGAGGAGAGGGGAAGCATCCATCACCGTCGGTCGAACCTATTACTGCGAGAGAGTGTCCACCAACATATATACACCACCGTATCAATGTGAGAGAGTGCGCACCAACACACGATGAGATATGTGAGAGTCATTTACGGAAAGTCTCGACAGACCAATAGTCACACACGCATTAGGATCCAAAGCGTGCCGTAATTCTTGATTTTGCTAGATGCTAAGTGTTAATTTTGTTAAGTGTTAATTTTACTAAGTTTTATTTAATTTGTTTTCATAATTAAGTGTTTCTTCTCGACGTCGACGATGCCGATCCCGCATCCTCGTCGTCAAGTGGCCGGAGGAGGTCCCTTGGTTGAGCCGAGGGGCCCTTTCAGGGACTGGGCTCCGCCGGGCTGGTACTGGGAGGTGCTGCCTTCCGGGTGGTGCAGCTTGGTGAGGAGCCAGCCCGTCGTCGACCCGGAGGTTCTCTGGTGGCGGCCGCATTGGGCACGGGGTTTTCAGAGGCTTGAGTCCCCCGTGGAGGTGGTACGGTACCATGTCAACAAGGAGAACGAGCACGTCCGTCGCTACATGGCAGCTTTGGAGGCCAGGTCCAACAATACCTGGTAGATTCTTCAGGGATCTCACTACAGCTATGTTCCTGTGATGGTTCCTTCTCTTTGGGTGTCCACCGCCCGCATCGATATCCGCCGGGCGCTAGGGTTCTAGCTAGATCGATATATGAGCTAGCTACTATTATGATGTATTAGCTAGATCGATGGAGATTAGCCGATGTATTGAAAATTATCCAAGATTATGCAGATGAGATCTTTTCTAAGAACTATACTATATATGTATTCGATGATGCATTATTAATTAACTATCAGTTATTTTGCTTCTTGAATGCATGCTAATTTAAATACTAATTTGTTTTATCTATATTATTATGGACTAGTTATTAAGCTATGGAGAATACCGGTAGAGCTCATGAAGAGGACATCTTCGACATGATACGCTCCTCCGAAAACCCAGCGGACCTTCGAGGTGAATCACATGATCATGATGATGGCTCACAATATCTGAATGATCACGCTCATGGATGTGAGACCGAGGAAGAACAACTTATGTTCCAAAATCCGGAACAACCAAGAATGTTCGGCAAGGTATATACACATCCGTTAGCCTCTGGTGACCATTACATGTGTATTAATTGATTTGTATATATATATATATTATAAAATCTTTCTTATTTTAATTATCAGCCCTCCGGATCGAGCCAATCTAGTAGAAATGTACCAGGCACTGCCAAAATATTGGATGGCAACGTAAACCTCAATCTTGATGCTTTCAAACATAATGGCGAATCGACTCATCCTGAAGCCAATGCCAAGACATTTGTTCGTCAATGCGGAGTGGTTGTTAGGGAGCGAGTCCCGATCACAATGCATGAATGGATTCGGCCAAAGGAACCAAAACCAAGAGTGAATTATGTCGATACAAGAATTAAAGATGCCCTTTGGCGAGAGCTCATGGAGCATTTCACCCTACCAGATTCTCTCTCGGAGCGTCAAAGGAACAAAGTCAAGGAGTTTGCTCTCCATAAGATGGCTGGCGCATTCCATACTTGGAAGAAAAGATAATGGACCGAGTACAACGCTAGAGGCAAGAAGGCGCCCGAATTCAAAGGAATATACGAGAAGGTAAGGGATCACTCGGACGCATTTATCGAGTACAAGACATCGATAGCTGCTATGGAGAAGTCGGCAAAGAATAAGATAAATGCTGAGAAAAAAAAGTATCACCATAAACTAGGGATAGGTGGATACAAGTCAGCCATTCCTAAGTGGGATGCATTAGAGAATAAGATGCTTGCTGAAGGGATCACTCCAGTAACCTTCAACTGGCCCAAGAGGTGCAGGAATTGGTTTTTTGCGCATGGGGGAAAGTTGGACCCAGCCACCGGGAAGATTATTGGACTGGCCAGTCTGAAGCATGCATCAGATGAGTTGATTCAAGCAATAAAAGATGCCCAAGAAGGATGGTTTCACCCTGATAGAGAGAACGACGAGCTTACACGCGCCCTCGGGAATGCCGAACACGGAGGACGAACACGAGGCATGGGCGTTGTTCCGTGGTACGAGGGGTTTGCGGGATGGCAGGACAGTTATAAAAGCCTATCGAGAAAAAAGAAGGTGGAAGTAGACCGACTTTCGAAGTTGGAATAGAAGTACGAGCAGCAGCAGCTGCAGATACAGGTACTGACCCAGCAAAGGGAAACTCCGCAGCAGGAGGCAGGGGATGAACCCGTCCCATCTACAATGCAGAAAAGCAGTGTGGGTTCCACGGGGGCACCGCAGGGTCACACCCCCATGGATGCTATCACCGAGAAGACATCTTGTGAGCTAATCTAGAAAATGAAGAACATACCCATGCGGGTCGCGACTTGCTATGCTTTACCAAATACACCTGATGTTCTCTGGCATTGCAATCCGGTTCCAGCTGGGTATGCTCATGTCGCGGTGGACGCAATAGAGCCGGGATACAATGAACTATTGCTTGACATCCCTGGAGGTGAGGGGGAGACCACATTAGCAGAAGCCGGCCGTGGTCTCATTCTATGGAGTAAGAACTGCATCGTCTTTCCACACTCGGCGCTAAGGCCACCGGCTCCTCCGAGTATCGATGTCGAGCGCGAGGGATCCCAGCCAGACGCATCGCTGCGCCAGCAGTCCTCCCCACCTCGCCAGCAGTCCTCCCCACCTCGCCAGCAGTCACCTCGGCAGCAGTCACCTCACCAGCAGTCCTCCCCACCTCGAGCTCCCGCACAGTCATCCCCACCTCGAGAGACGTCCCACCTCACCAGCAGTCCTCCCCACCTCGGGACGAAGCACGACGCGAGTCCATATCATCATTGATATCGATCTCCGCCGCTTGAGCCGACTCCACCCTGGCAGCGATCCCGCCAGCAGGGCTCCCAAAAGAGGAAGGCCACCAGCAGTCCTCTACGGAAGAAAGAAAAGAAGAAACCCGAACCTCCGGCCAAAAGGAAGCTGCCTTATGACATGACATCGGAGGAAAAAATTGAATGCAATCTCCAAGTGAAAGCCTTTTTTGCAAAGAAGACCATGCCGCCAAAGGAGGTAATACCCAAGGAAGTCCAAGAGCACTTTATGGAACACTTTATTGATTGACCCCCGGTATATATCGAGCGTATGCCGACAGACTATGAGCGACAGATTCAGAAGGCAAGTGAGCAGAGAAGTTGGCCAAACCCAAGGAAGAAGTCGGGAAGTACGGCATCAACTAGCGGGAAAACAGTTCCCCAGCTCGGAGGACAATCCAAGCAATCGATCTCTCCGCTCAAGTTGAGTACCAATCCAAGCAAGCAACCGATCCAACCAGTCGACGTGCAAGGCAACCCAATCGACCTTGAAGTACTTAAGGCTGCAGGTCTCACTCTTGACCAAATCCTTGGCACCAAGGAAATCCGCGGGTACGATGCAACTGAGTACGCAATGCAATATGCCGTCGGAAAACCACTTGTCACACCCGAGCAGTACAAGGAACTACCAACTGTGATGCCACGGTTGCATGATAGGTACATGCATGAAGCAAAGCGAGGGGAGACGACAGTCATGGTCAAAGTAAGGAAAGAGCATTACGTCAATGCATGTGACATATGTCTTGAATTCTCAGAACTTTTCCAGTTATACCACATGGAGTCTATCGACAAAACTCTCATCAGTTGCTATTGTCTGTAAGTGATTTATATCATTAGTAATTTAAGTCTCTAGCTAATATATCATTCATTGGCTTATCCTCACTATATATGTTCTTTTCTACGCTATTATGCAGATTGAAGATGTGGGAATTGAAACAAGAGGGAATCGATGACATTGGGTTCATCGACCCAAGTACCGTTAATGGTCATGTGGTAAAACATTATGCCAAGGAGACAGAAGATCTCTTGGAAAATTTTCTAGAGGCAATAATGAATACCAACAAATCTACTATAATATTTCCTTACAACATTTTGTGAGTGTTTACTCTCTTTTATACTATAAATTCTACTTTTGCTTACTAGCTCGCTGCCAAGTGTAGTTGATGAGTTATATGCGCATGCCTTCTTAATTATATAAACTTCTACACAGAGACCACTATATCCTCCTATATATTATCCTCGCGGATGGACTTGTTCAAGTGTACGACTCACAAGATACACCAGAACAGTCATACATGGACTTGTATTTTATGATAGAACGGTAATTTCAATCTTTATCGACCTCGCTTTCTTTCATTATTTCCTGATATCAAAAGTAATTATAATAACTCTTTCGTTCTTTTTCTTTGCCGGGTAGTGTTTGGAAAAAGATGATAGAAAAAAACCATCACGGTCGTCAATGGAAACCAAAGCTGAAGTGGAAAAAGATGAAGGTAATTAAGTAGTACTACTAGGTCCGCGCATCTCATTAATTCTATTTTCAATACAATTATCATGCTCGATTATTAATTATCTTATTCAATTCTATTCTTTTGCAAAGTGCGCGAAGCAGCCACAGGGGACAAATTTATGTGGATATTTCCTCTGCGAGAACATTCACATCCAGACCGAAAGTCATATACGTCGCAGAGCAGCACGTGAAAGACAACTCCAGGTTTGGGAGATGATGTCGAAGCTCTCACCCGAGAAACGCTTTGTAGCACTTCAAGATGAATTTGCGGCATTTCTTCTTAAACATGTCATTCATGTAAACGGAGAGCACTATTCCTTACCGCCACCTCAATAATGCCAGCAAATCAGTAGTAGAGAACTGAGATTTCATCCCGAGCACTAGCTAGCTAGTCCCGGACGGGTTTTGGGCCTTAAGTTAATTATAAGTCCCGAATTTATATGGATGTGTAATTCTATTTGTATATATATATACTGTGTATGAGATATTGTATATTATATTACATATATATATGCATGAACTTGTGTACTGTTTAGAGTATGTAGCACCGTAAAATAAATTTGAAATGAATGGAAAACACAAAAAATAGAGAGGAAAATTAAAACCTAATTGAAAGCTAAAACAAAAAAACAGAAGACTTAGTACCGGTTGGTGTCACCAACCGGTACTAAAGGTCTTCCACCATCAGTCCGCGCAGGCAGCCACGTGGAGGGCCTTTAGTACCGGTCTGTGGTCCAACCGGTACTAAAGGTCTGGACCTTTAGTCCCGACCTGTTAGTCCCGGTTAGGGAACCGGTACTAAAGGTCCATCCGGCCCGGGACTATAGGCCTGTTCTGCACTAGTGTACATATCAACCATTTGGAAATCAAAATGCATCCTCACACACCAGGTGTTCTCCTGGCTATAGAGATGGATAGATTAAACACACGAGACCTTTTGATAAGAAGAAATTTCAATATAGGCAATGACTCTTCCTGTGTGCTGTGTAATGGAAATCTGAGGGAAACAGATGACCACTTGTTCTACCAATGCCCCTTTGCACTTAAATGTTGGGAGAAATTAGGCATTACTCGGGATTCATCTCTGAATACGCAAGCACGATTGGATACAATGGAACGGCAATGGGTGAAACCCATGTTTAAGGAAATATGTATCCTAGCTACATGGAATGTCTGGAAGCAACGAAACAAAAAGATCTTCGATGATGAGATGACAACAATGCAAGACTGGCTTCGGATGTTGAAGACAGATTTTCAAGTCCTGAAATTTAGAGTTAAAGAGGTCAACTCTGCCTTCCTGGATAATCTTATACAAACCATCTGATTGTAAAATTAATAGTCTGTAACTACTCATAGCCTAGCCTAGATCAGCTTAGACACTCTACCCAGTTTCTGACACAAGGATATGTAAACACTACTTGTACTGATTCTGCTCTAATATAACAACAGTAGGAGCTTCTCCTGCTATTTTCACTATTCAAAAAAAGGGGAAAGCAAGACCATCATGCATTACATCACATATTGCATCATACATTGCATCATACATTGCATTCATGTTATAAGTCGGGCCAGAGCAAGATTGTGAAAGAGGAAGCAAGTCTATATTAAGATGTCCGGGTTATGCTTTTCCAAAGCCGCCTAGGAAAACATTGCACAGTATTCTGTTTGGTTTTTGCAGGCTTTATCTCTAAAGGTGAATCGTCTTTAAGACGTAGAAGATTGCAAGATATATTACAAGGCTCTCCAAGAGATAAAAGACGAAGGACTTAAAGTTTTGCACTTGTTCGGCTCAGCTGGCCAGGTTACATTCAGTTGGGAATAAAGAGTTTAACTAGCCGGCAGGTCATCCTGCGCCGCGTCTTTGGGCTCTTCTATCTAAAGACGATCCACATCCCACTTGCAGTTTAGTAAGGCTTCGAATTGTGCATCGTCGAAAAGTGGAGACGGATCAACGTCAGGGGCGTAGAGCACCTTACGACGTGCAAGGACTAAGTCTCTGGCTTCAAAGGTCGGGCAGCGGAGCCGTTGGTTGTTCTCGTCATAAGCTGCCTGGTAAGGAACCAGGTCCGTCTCATCAACCAGTATGGAGGCAAACCGCCTGGAGGCCTTAACGCACTTGGCATAATATGCTTCGGTGAAGTCTGAGCCGTCATCCTTCTTGGAAGGGTAGGCGTTCATGATCTCTTCAGTGGTTAACTCTGGAGCGAAGGCTAGGGACCGGCTCAGCGCAGCTATGGCCCCTCTCCTGGCGGCTGATCGCCTTATTTCATCCACTTGCTTGGGCAAGGTGGACAAGGTTTCTATGACACCCATCATAAACTTGGGGACATACTTGGTTGTAATCATGGCCTTGATAGTACATACGATGCCATTGTAGAGTTGCTCAGTCAGAGTGTAGATTGCTTTCAGGTTTAGGAAACTATGAGAGGATAGCTGGTGGCTTCTTTCTCCTACAAGAAAAAGGTCAAAGTTATAAGCCGTCTAGCTGGCATTTTTGTCATAAAGAAATTTTTTAAGCCTTATGTGTTTACCAAAGATAGCGGCAGTCATCTTGGATACGTGCTCCTTGAGAGTCTTCAATTCTATTGATGCAAGTTTTAGCTGCTCTTCAGCATCGACAGCATGTTTGGACAAGGCAATTTCTCAGATTCAGCAGTCTTCTTATATGCAGAGAATTCAACTTGAGGTTTCTCAAATTGTTCAACATCCACCCATAACTTCTCTTAAGCCGGCACGTTCAGACTTGGCTATGTCTAGCACCTCCTATGTTACACGAAGTGGAAGGTTATCAGGATTAAGTCGCCAAAGTGGAGCTACTCTTTGATACAAGTCCCAAGCAGATTGCAAGCAATATACTTGGCACTTGGGGGCTAATGTCTGTTTTTATTCTATGCCTAAAAGTGAAAGATCCGGATCATCATTATCATAATGCTCCGGACTTGGGGGGGCTACAGGTTGATTTATGACTGAGTATAAAGTACCGTCTTATATACAATTTAACCCGATACTTGGGGGTCACAGGTTAAGCTCTATACAGTATGATTGAAGGTTTGGAAGACCTAGTCTATTATTTGCAATATTAACCCAGTTCTTGGTGGCTATGTACAGGTATAAGAGAAAGATAGAAGATGAAATATACCTCATATTTTTTCTTCATCAAGCCAACAAGCTTGCTCTCCATGTTGCAACTGGCAGACAGGCGGTTCAGATGACCGGCGTGTAAGTCATCTGCAGTCATCTTCTCCAAGACAGGGATTTCAAAGTCAAGCTTCTCAGGAGAGAAAGTAGCAAGTTTGCTGGAATGCCTTGTCAGAGTATGGTGTGTGGGATATTGATAACCCGTCCCAGTGATGGTAAGGTAGGGCGAGATGAGTCTCCAGTGGTAGGATTGGGCGGCACAGGGTCATCCGCTGGACTATCAGAAGCCACCGAATGATAACCCGCCAACTCTAAGGGCAGGGGAGATTGCTCAGGTATTTCTTTGTTAGCTTTAGAATGTTTAGCAGGAGAGAGGGACGGCTCAGCAGGATCCCGCTCTTGAACGGTTGGAGCAATGGTAGACCCGCCTGCTTTCCTACGTTTGGCTTGTGCCCTGAAAGTGAAAAGAATCAACATGGTGCAAAGGTAATACAAGTAATGTACACACAATAGAGGTGAAGACATACGCTGGGTTGACCTTCATGGGAGGATATTTGGAGGTGGTTGAGTCGCCAAAAGAAGGAGATGATTCCTACAAAGTTAAATCAATAAGATACAATAGTAAGACAACATTACAGAAATATTAGACGGATATTGGGTTCTTGATAAGTACCTCAGCGGGGCATTTCCGTGGCGCTGGGAAGTTAGGTAAGCCGGTCATAAGATCCCGAGAGCCGGTGCTCCGGGCCTGACGCCGAGAGTCGTGTTATTGTTTTTTCAAGGAAAATTCAGGATCTAAGTAAACGGGAGGATGCGAAAAAGGAACTTTTCGGACGACTTGTCGTATCTTCGCTTGTGGGAAGATTTCTGAGTCGGAAGAAAGATAAGTTACCTTAGGGGCATTGGTGTGGCTCGTCTTTGTATCCTCCTATGTACAGTCATTGTCAATAAGTTGCATAAAAAGACGGCCAAGGGAATCAAGTTCTACCTCTGAGTCGTCAAGTTCAGGCAGGTTTTGAGCTGATGTTTTTGGCTTGCGGCCACGGGTGTTACCCACCTGAGACTTTTTCTTCATAGGGGGAGTGTATTTTTGCTTCCAGAAGCTGGAGCTGGCTGTAGGTGAAGTCGCCAAAAGAGTTAAGGGTGCCGTATGTACAAAAGTCAAGACAGAGAAAAAGTAAATTTGAGAGCCACCCTTACGTTTGGAGCCGGGTTTGTGGTGCAGAAAGGTTTTAACCCGACTGAATGGCAAGCTTATTGGGATTCACGAGTAAGTCCCTTGACAGTAGAGGTGATGTTCTCTTCTATCAAGGGTGTGTGGTTGAAGCAGAGAGGATCATTTGCATCGCCTGTGTATTCACACATAAGTTAGTCACGCCGGCTCAGTGGTAAGACCTTCCATGAGATCCAACAGCGGGTTAAGTCCACTCCCATCAACCCGTTCGCTAGAAGGGCTTTGATTATGGCGAAAGCCAGAGCATATTTCACTCATGCCGCGGCTGACATCAGGTCTGGAAGCTCAGTAGATGTACAGAGCCGGGTAGGACGGTAACCCGACAGGGGGTTTTCACCCTCTGGATACGTGTCTCCGCAATAGAACCAAGTTATGTTCTAGTATTTAGGATGGCTTGGCATTTGAACAGCTGGGTAGACCAGATCTCTTCTTCTTTGGATGGAGACTCCGCCGAGCTCCAAGCTTGGGCCGGCCGCCACTTCCGTTTGGTGGTTGACATAGAAAAAGTCACGGAAGAGATCAATAGACGGCTCTTCTTGCAAGTGAGCTTCATAGAGGACTTGAAGGTTGCACAAGTTGGAGACAGAGTTTGGGGCAATGTCTTGAGGATGAAAATTAAATAAATGGAGGACATCTCGAAAGAACTTAGATCCGGGCGGGCTAAAACTACACATAAGATGGTTGGCAAAGATAACAACTTCACCCTCTTGTCGGATGGGTCTCTTCTCTAGCCCCGGAACCCGCCAACGAATGATGTTCTGAGCCGGCAATGTTTATGCATCTACAAAATCCTGTAGGAACCATTCATTGACTCCAGAGCCGACCCAGACAGAGGATGAAGATGCTCGAGACATGACGGCGGGTTAAGGCTGTGAAAAGAGGGAAAGACGCGGCGGGTCAGAAAGTGACTAGACAACCAAGACGACTGATGAAATTAAATGTTGTGACGTTAAGCCACCGGTATAGTTTATCGGAAGAGCCGGAGATTTGATGGTGGGTTAAGTGAACAAGACCATGATACAAAAATTGCTAAGGACATACAAACAGGTTCTGCATATTATACTCAAACTGCAAGATCTACAGGCAAGGAAAAAATCAGATTTAATTCAACCTTAAAATGGAGCCGAGGAAAGAACGAGAAGTTTAGCGCAGGAAAGGAACAGAGTGTAGATCTAGGTCGAACAACTGTTGGTTTTGCACGGGTGGCAGCAATGGATAAGCAACATCACAAGATCTAAAGGGTTGTTCATCAATTGGCATTATGAAGAAGAACATGCATGCTAATGGGGTCCGATGAACTCGACAAGATTCAAGTGGGAAGCTATAGATCTAAGGGAGGACGAAAAACATACCTTAAGGATGCGGCGGACGCGGGCGAGAGTCTGGAAACGTTCAGGTTGATGCAGCGGCCAAGTTCGTTGACGGCGACAGGATTCCACCGGCATGACGGAGCTCAGGAGCGCTAGCGTCGAGAGGAAGAAGAAGAGTAGTGGCGGCGGAGAAAATTAAAAGACCCCCTCGTGGCCCTATTTAAAGGGGTGGAAGGCCAAACAAGGCGCGCGGGAATCAAGGCGATAAATGATGACCGACTGAAACGGACGCCACGATTTTCGAGCCGATCGTTTAATGAGAGGAACTACGGCATACGTCATGGAATCTTTTCGACATGTATGAAGGTGACGTCATGGCGAGTTATGTGTTTTCCCTTTTAGGTGACAAGGGTGTGAGACTCGCCACTGGGTAGAAAGTGGAGATTGACATGAGCAAGCTCAAATCAATCTGGAGCCTAATGTTGGGGATATAACCCCGTGGTAAAGACCCTCCTAGGAGGGGTCGGGTCATACCTGGCGGCTCGTTAGCGTATGGGCTGGAAGAGGAAGATTGGGATGCACGGCGACTCACCAGATGGGCTGAGACGGAGGCCCAGAGTCAGGAAGAAGATGCAAGACCTGGGCGCGTAAGCCGCCCGAAGGCAGCCTGCAAGGCTCGCCAAGGCGGCTGACAGACTGAGTCGGACACGTTGTTAGAGTCGGTATGAGATTTGTGTAACCCGTGGTCTTGACCTCCATATAAAGGCGAGACCCGGGGACGGCTTAGACAGAAACCAAACGATCTAGAGCTAGGTCAACAGAATATGCCCCCTTGTAATCGATACTCCAATCAATATACACAAAGTAGGACGTAGGCTTTTACCTCATCTCGAGGGGCCGAACCTAGGTAAATCCGTGTCTTTCGTCCCAACCAACCCCTTTGAGTCCACCGCCTTAGCGATGGCCTTGGACCTGAGTCTTCGGACATCTGCCATGACAAAACCACAACAACACACAAAGAGGAAATTAATATGCTTGCTAACCTTATAATTGTCATTCTCATTGTTAGAGGTTCACCAAGATTCGTGCTTTCTCAGTTGAAAAACTTTGCATGTGCCTATACCTTGTGGACTGATCTAGAGAAAAGATATCCAAATCTTTCCTTAGGAAATCTTGATGAAATTCTTCATAAAGTTGTTGCTTTCCACAAAATGAAGCCTAGTGATCCAAACTATGATAAATGCCTATTTAAGCTCCATGATCTAATGCATGCTAAAGGAGATGTCACCACTATCAACAACATTGTCTAATCAAGGTCTCATCCAAGAGATCTCGCCTAATCAAGGTCCTCAAAGGGACGTGACCTTTGGAGACAACTCTAAAGGTAAGGTACTTGGCCTTGGTAAGGTGCCATATCCCATAATAGCTCTATTCAAAATGTTATGCTTGTTGAATCCCTTAGCTACAATATTCTTTCCGTATCTAGACTTGCCGATTTCGGTTTCAACGTGTTATTCACGAAAGTAGATTGCGAAGTGTTTCGTCAAGATAATCATAAAATGGTCTTTACCGGTTTCCATAGAGGTGATCTATACATTGTTGATTTCACTAAAAAAATCCAAGCCTAGCACTTGTTTAATTGCTAAATCTTCTAAAGGTTGGCTTTGGCATAGAAGACTTGGACATGTATGCATGCAGAATTCAGATAAGCTAATCAAAGGTGATCATATTCTTGGTGTTAGAGATGTTATGTTTGACAAAGATAGACTTTGTAGCGCTTGTCAAGCAGGAAAACAAGTAGGTGGAAGTCATCCCGTTAAGAATATCATGACTACTCGGAGACCACTCGAGTTACTTCACATGGATCTTTTCGGTCCCAATGCTTATAAGAGTCTGGGTGGAAATTCCTATGGTCCAGTTATAGTTGATGATTTTTCAAGATTTACGTGGGTATTTTTCCTTGATGATAAGTCGCAAGTGCAAAATATCTTCAAGAACTTTGTTCGCAAAGCACAAAATCAGTTTGAAGTGAAGATCAAGAAGGTTTGAAGTGATAACGGATCAGAATTCAAGAACACCCATGTGGATACCTTTCTTGACGAAGAAGGTGTCTCAAATGAGTTCTCGGCTATGTACACCCCTCAACAAAATGGAGTTGTTGAGAGGAAGAACTCGATGCTGATTGAGATGGCCACAATGATGCTTGATGAATACAAGACGCCAAGACACTTTTGGGTAGAAGCCATGGAAACAGCATGTCATGCCACAAACTGACTTTACTTACACAAGCTTCTCAGTAAAATGGCATACGAGCTACTCACCGGGAACAAACCCCAAGTTGGATGCTTTCGGGTATTCAGCTCCAAGTGTTATATTCTTGACAAGCATCGTCGTACTAAATTTGCTACTAAATCTCATGAAGGATTCCTACTTGGTTATGGATCGAACTCTCACACTTACCGTGTCTACAAGAACTTCACTCGAAAAGTTGAAGAGATGGTAGATGTGAAGTTTGATGAATCTAATCGTTCGCAAGTCGAACAATTGCCAAATGATGTAGGTGATAAGGACCCTTCCGAAGCTATCCTAGATTTACCAATTGGCAAGATTCGCCCCACGGAGGTGAAGGAAAGTACTACATCAACTCAAGTGGAAGCCCCTACTTCACGACAAGGTGAACCACAGCATGACATGGAGGCATCCACAAACGGTACACGACAAGATGAAGAGGAGGAGGAAGTACGTCATGAAGATCCACCACAACCTCCTTCACCACGACCTCAAGGAGATGATCACGTTGACAACAACGAAGATGAAGAAAATGATGATGAAGAACAAGATCCACCATCCAACAATCAGAAGCTGGCCCGAGTTTGAGCACAAGTGACCAAGAACCATCCCCTAAACCAAATCTTTGGAGAGATCCAAACTGGGAGAATCACTAGCTCTAAAACTCGTTTAGCTAACTTTTGTGAGCGTTATTCATTCATATCTAGCATTGAGACTTTGAAGGTAGAACAATCTATTGAAGATGCGGATTGGGTGAACGCTATGCATGAAGAGCTTCACAACTTCGAAAGGAACAAAGTGTCGACACTCATGGAGAAGCCCGAGGATGAACACAACATCATCAAAACTAAATGGGTGTTTCGGAACAAGGAAGACGAAGATGGTCAAGTCATACACAACAAGGCATGTCTCGAGCCCCAAGGATATACTCAAGTCGAAGGTATGGACTACGGTGAGACTTATGGCCCCGTTGCTAGAATAGAAGCTATTCGAATTCTTCTTATCTATGTTAATCATCATGATATCACACTTTATCAAATGGACATAAAAGTGTGTTTTTAAATGGTGAAATTGAAGAACAGGTTTATGTTAAGCACCCACCTGGTTTTGTGAATCCTAAGAAACCTAATCATGTTTACAGGCTTCGTAAAGCCCTTTATGGTCTTAAGCAAGCCCCTCGTGCTTGGTACAAATGCTTAACGAAGTTTCTCGGTGAACAAGGTTTTGAAATTGGTAAAATTATTGCAACCTTGTTCACTTAGAGAGTTAATGGTGAATTATTTGTGTGCCAAATCTAGCTGGATGATATTATCTTTGGTTCCACAAACCCTCAATTTAGTGAAAGATCTGGAAGGTTGATGTCCAACAAGTATGAGATATCTATGATGTGTGAGATGAAATTCTTTCTTGGATTGCAAATCAAGCAATCAAGAGAAGAAAGTTTCATCTCACAAACTAAGTATACCAAGGACTTGATCAAGAAATTCAACATGCAAGAGTGCAAAGGTATGAAAACTCCCATGCCAACTAGTGGACATGTTGATCCAACCAAGGAAGATGAACCGGTTGATCAAAAAGTTTATCAATCCATGATTGGTTCATTTCTATATCTATGTGCATCTCATCCCAATATTATGCTTAGTGTTTGCATGTGTGCTAGATATCAAGATGCACCTAAGGAATGTCATCTTTTGGTCATAAAACGTATTGTGAGATACTTGATACAAACACCAAACTTTGGCATTTGGTATCCCAAGGGATCTTCTTTTAACCTTGTTGGCTATTCCGATTCGGACTATGCCAGCAACAAGGTTGATAGGAAATCGACCTCATGTACTTGTCAACTTGGGTAGATCTGTTGTGTCTTGGTCCTCCAAGAAACAAAACTCGGTATCTCTATCTACTGCCGAAGCTGAGTATATTGTTGCTGGATCTTGTTGTCCGCAATTACTATGGATGACACAAACTCTTAAGGAATATGGAATTCATGTGAAAAATGTTCCATTACTTTGTGACAATGAAAGTGCTATTAAGATTGGTCATAATCATGTGCAACATTCTCGAACTAAGCACATTCAAGTTCGTCATCATTTCATTCGTGATCATGTTTCCAAAGGAGATATTAATCTTAAGCATGTTTGCACTAACAAGCAATTGGCCGATATCTTTACTAAGCCACTTGATGAGAAAACTTTTTGTCACTTGAGCAATGAGTTGAACATCATAGATGCTTCAAACTTGAGCTAGACTCACTCGAATGCTTGCAAGGGCATGAGGTTTCTTGATACTTCCATGATATTGCTAACATGATATCTTATGCCTTGGAATCCTCTGCTCCCTTGTATTGCATCTAACCATTTGTAGGTACTTGGAAGAACTTCATTCCACGAGATTGCAACAAACTCCAATTATAAGCAATCTTGTCTTGACCAAGTATCGACAACCCCTATTGATGATGGAGGAAGAAGACAACCAAAAACATATCCTTGACATTTACTTGATCTTTATTGCAAAATCTCAATTGGTAACATGTCAAATGGATATAGCCATTATTATTCCTTGCATGACTAACCCTTCTAGGTAACAAGTGTACTAGAACGAGAAGGATTGCACCCAACACTAGATGTTATTCATCAACCACGAGCATCCTCAACAGGTTCACCTACAAGCAACATCATCAACATCACTCAAAGGTATGCTCTCATATCCTTGAAAAGGCTTTACTCCAAGTCATGAGCTAAAGCAACTCAAGTGATATGAAGACATTAAAATGCTTAATCGAAAAATGGTAACCCCATTTTGAGATTAATGTAGAGTATGACCTAGATCAAGTATTATTGCTTGGCTCCTAAGTCAAAATACTCTAATATAGGTGACCTCGTCACCGCCCGTCATCTAGTTAAGATTCTCGCGTGGTTTGTTCTCTGTTTTGCATGATCTCTCATAACCACTCAAATCTTTTCCAAGATGATGTTCTTCTCTATTTCCTTTTAAATTATTTTCTTTTGACATTTTGAAAACAGAAGTTTGGTCGCTTATTCTTTTCTTTCTGATTTAGCCTCGGAATCACCGGCTCGGATATCTCGGTTCTACCAAAATTGAAGACAAGCTGCACTACAAAATCTTGGTACCACCGATCTATGTGTCTTGGAGTCATCGATTTGTTTTTCTTATCTTACCAGCTTTTTGTTACTTTGATGATCTCCCACACAAAAAATTGACTATAGAAGAACAAACGACACTTCGGGGGAGAAATTCTTCATTCAAGGATCCCTAGCTCCAAAGAAAATAAGACTAATATTTGCCACAGGGAGCAAAGTTACATTCATTGATTCCCTTAGTGCTTTTCTATGAACCCTACTTTCAATGACCCTTGTTCTCAAGGATCCCTTGCTTGTGAATGATCCATGTACCTACTCCTATCTTTGACCTTTTGGAATTAAATGCCAAAGGGGGAGAAGAACAAAGCTTCATGCTAAAGGGATAGTTACACACTTATCCAAAGGGGGAGATATGATTTAGGGAGAGAGGATAATATTAAAAGTTAGATATTCCTAAACAAGGGGGAGAAGAACAAAGCTTCATGCTAAACAAGGGGAGAATACCAAAGTAAGCGGGAGAAAATTCCAAGCTGTAAAGGATTTATGCTAAAGGAGGAGACATATTAATCTTAAGGATTATCATATTTTATATGTTCTCCATATCTTGGTATCCTTTGGGTTCAATTGCTTTTGATTGGTAGAATATTCTTGTGTTTCCTAACATTGTTTTCTCTAGTGTTTTTCTACTACTAGAATGCTCTAGAACTCAAGGTAAGTATATGCATCATATCTTTGATCAAGATGATCTCTTGCTTCTTGCACATATTTTTTGCAAGAGTGAAGTCTTGAATGAGGATACATCTCATTCACATATCTTGATGCATATAGCCAAGATACACATGACTCTTTGTATCCCTTCATCCATATGTGTGTCCATGCATTCTAAAGCAACTATCCTTTAAAGGACTGCACACATTTAGGGGGAGCAAATATAAGTCATGTGGCTCTCAAAGTATTCACTATGTTCATGCATATTTTTATTTGAATCTTTGATTGTGTGTTGTCATCAATTACCAAAAAGGGGGAGATTGAATGCACAACATGCTCCCTTTCTGGTTTTGATAATTCATGACAACATACATTGTCTCTTGGACTAATACTTTTATCTAGTGTGCTTCAGATAATAGTCCATGGAGACTTGGGTTGACAAAGAGATTGTGGAATACCCCAAGATGCAAGGAAATGGATTGGCAAAGCTTCAAGCAAGAGGACTCTACATTTTATATTTGTGATAAATCACTTTGAGTCCATAGGAAAGCCAATACTATTAAAAGGGGGTAAAGTTTTGTTGGTGAACAAAATGCTCATACGTGCACAAGTGATAGTCACCAAAGACACCCACAAACTCTCCAACCAAAGTCCGTTCTAAGCCAAACACTCAAAACCAGTGCAACCAACATTTCCATCCTGGTGCCACCGATTCCAAACCCTAGACAGACTCAACCAAACCCTAACCCTTCGGTACAGCCGACACTACTTTTGGTGCCATCGAGTTGGGCTGCCAACTTTCTGTTACACAAGTTCATAGTTTCGGTCCCTCCGAGATTGTTGAATCGGTGTCACTAAGAATGGGCATTCTGACCATTGGTCACCTTATCGATACAACTGAGATTCCTATATCGGTCCCTCCGAGATTCAAAAGTTGCCACTTTTTGGTCACTTCGGAACCACCGAGATTAACACATCGGTGTCACTGAGTTGGTCATTTTATGTGTAATAGTTGGATTTTTCGGTACGCCTATATATACCCCTTCACCACCACCTACTCGATAGAGAAGCACTCAGAACCATTCCATACCTACCCTATCAGTTTTCTAAGAGAGAACCACCTACCCTTGTGTTGAGGTCAAGATCTTCCACTCCTACCATATGGATCTTGATTTGTAGCCTCCACAAGTTGCTTTCCACTAATACCATCTCTTCTACCAAGCCATCTCTATGAGAGAGTGATTGTGTGTTGAGGAGTCTATCATCTTGAAGCACAAGAGCAAGGAGTTCATCGACATTACCGAGCCTATTGCCTTTTGGAGAGTGGTGCCTCCTAGATTGGTTAGGTGTCGCTTTGGAGCCTCCTACTTCGTGTTGTGGAGTGAACCAAGAAGTTTGTAAGGGCAAGGAGATCGCCTACTTCGTGAAGATCTACCCCGAGTAAGGCTAGTCCTTCGTGGACGTAGGCCATCATGGTATAGTCAAGGTTGCTTCTTCGTGGAACCCTCCGTGGGTAGAGCCCTCCATGGACTCTCGCAACCATTTACCCTTGGTGGGTTGAAGACTCCATGAACGTGGACGTACGATAGCACCACCTATCGGAACCACGGGAAAAATCCTTGCGGCTCCAATTGCGTTTGATCTCCATATCTCATCTCTCTACTCCATGTGTAATGTCTTTACTTTCCGCTGCTATATCTGTTGACATGCATGTGTAGGGTATATAGACTTGTTAGCCTCGCTAAAATTGTTAAAATCTGCCAACCAATTAACTTGGGAAAAGATTAGGTTTTAATTTTCTGCTAGTAGTCTATTCACCCCACTCTAGACACTCTTCTAGTGATCCCTAACCTGTCTGCGTAGATACGGGGACAGCGGATGCAGATGGGCCAACCGCCGTCACGCCCTTCTTCTTGGGGGCCAGGGCGATGATGAGTATGATTAAACTGGCACGCTGATCACCAGAACAGGTTCGCACGACTTATCCCCCCTACCTGGCGCACCAAAGATGTTGTGGGGAACGATCACCTATGGGATCGGAGGGGCCCTTTCGATTCAGCAGGGGAGAAAGCTAGCACAAAGAGCAAGTCTGATGAGTAGCACGCGTGGATTTTACCCAGGTTCGGGCCACAAATATGCGTAAAACCCTACTCCTACTTGGTTGTATTTAGAGTATTCTTGGGGTTCTAGCAACAAGAGCGATGTGAGCCGCTACCACGTGTCTGAGCTAGAAGGCCTAAAGACTAAAAGCCCAAAAGTCTGAAGATCCAAAAGTCCTCTACCGTATCGCCCTGGGCCTCCTTTTATACTCTGAAGGGGATCCCAATAGTGGCGTACAATGCGTACATGGGGTGTACGGAGCTACAGTGCTATCATACCTAACACTGACGGAGTAGGACAGGCGCATTTAATGCACCGTCACGCATCTTTGTCCGCCTGTGGGACGGTACAGGAGCCCGTCCCATCGCCACCGCTTAGCCCCCTCCAGCGCCAACGCTGTGACAAGTATCTAGGCAGAATGACACCTCGCCCTTGCGCTGGTGGGGCCATGTCGGGGCTTCGCCTTGCCGGGTCTTGCCGGGGCTTTATCTTTTCCTAAGGGTTCGATGGTCATCCTGGCAAGGTCTTGCTAGGGGTCTCGATCTTCTGTGCTGGTACATGGCAAGTCTTTGCTGGGCCTCATCGCCAGGGTGGCTACTACTGCCCGTGCATGAGTAAAGGGTCACTAGGAAGCCCAAAACTCTAGTGCACCGACAAGATACTTGGTCGGTGCAAAAGGTGTGCTTCCCAGGGTTACCAAACAAACGTGCATCACGTAGAGCAATAAATATAGCACATAGATGTAGCGACTCGACCTGAAAGGTCGAATCTTCGGTGTTTCTGTACCATCCCAAGATCATGCTGGTACACACATGTTACATCAATGTATATATCAAAGGGAAATCACACAGCATTAATTAATCGAAATCTCATATCGAGTCCTTTATTACAATAAGGATTATAATAAAGTGGCTAAAGGCCAACTCATGAGATAAACTAAATCAAAAAAACTTGCGGAAGCTCCATAGGTAGTTGAGTCCATCTGACTCCAAGGGCATCTCACCTAGCATAGAGCGTATCCTCACTCCTGGTCGGAAAAGTACTCTGCAACATGATACGTTGCAGGCGTATAGGTCAGCATATTGAATATGCCGGCAAAGTCACAAGAGAGGGGGTAAAATAATCATCTAGTCTATATGCAAATATGGCAGGTGGGGGTAGTAAGTTTTTGCATAAAGCCAAATTTTTCCTACAACAAGAGAGGGCAAAAACATAATTACTACAATGTTGGTTGATTAATGAGATGGTTCCACCAACCAATTCTCATACCTAAGTTGACATTAAAATACCCACATCAATGTAATTTGTTGTGTTGAGAGTTCCGGATAGTTTCAGTTCCTTTAGCTCAAACTGTCCATGACCGTGGACACGGCTAATCGATTAGGTTTGGGTACTCTGCAGAGTTTTGCACACGTTCCCCACAAGATTTGATCGCCTCAATTGGATTTCTCGCACTTCATGGTGTTTGAGAAATGGATGACCAAAACATGGTCTAAAGGGTTTCCCAGAGACTTTGTCAGTGCCCATCCTTTCCTACCGTTCTTCTACACCTCGTAGCACCGCTTCTCCATGGTCACCACGATATCCAACCAAGCTAGAGCCTATAATGGCTTGTGGCTGTGGAGATAAGCCTTGGGTCTTGAAGCATCCATCCATCTATTTGTGCCTCAGTGGACCTTTCTACATGAATATTGGCACTTCTCCAGCATCATCTAGGCTAACCACTGGTTTCTCCAGGGTGCCGTTCAACCATCATCCACCTAGAGGTATGTTGAAAACTTGGAGTCTTGAAAACTTGATCATCATGTAGGTCTTGAAATTATTAACTCACAACTCTCATGAATCACACAACCAACCCCGTCTACTAATAGCATAGCAAAATGTAAATCAACGTTTCCCGGGGCCAATGTGTCAAAGGGTTGAGGGGTACCTACCACATGGTACTACAACAAGTAACCAAGTTTCCAATTTTCCTACTTTGCATGCAATTGGGGAGATGGAAGAACTAATGCAATAAAACATAGGTATACATGGTCAAAGTGACTTGCCTTGCTGACGATCCTCGAAATCAAGTGACTCTAGATAACAAGCTTCGCACTCCGAATGATCTAACGAATCAAACAAGAGCACACCATAAGCATAAACACAATACAATTCATTCAACAACAAGGTAAATAAATGCTTCAACAAACAAAGGCACAACCAAAAGAAGAATCACTTAAAGTATAAGGCTATAAATTTTTGGTGTCCAAATCTCTACTAAGACATACAAGTCAAAAATTGGTTTTGAACAACTAGACATTTTTAGATAACAGAAAAGTAAATATAAAATTTTATTTGAAAACAGGAAGTATTTCATTATAAAAGTATTGTGCTAAAAGAATTACTACAAAAAAAATTCTAAACAATATACATGGTGAAAACAAGATGAACCTACTCAAACTAGAGCACAGAACAATTTGAAATACATATTTTATTAAAAGAAAAAAAAACACCTAATGTTGAATCAACAGAACCTAATGAAATCTAAAAACAAAGATTAAACTAATTCAGGTTCAAATTAAATAAAAATCAATTTAATTAAAATCTATTACTAACTAAACAGGTTCTGTTTTTGTTAAAAACAGTAACCAAATTCATCCTAAAAATTCTAAAACTATGTAGAATGATAGGTTTAACTAATGAAAAACAGTGGCAAAAAGATTCACTAAAAAATATATTTTTAAACTCTAGTTATACAGATTTTAGTAATTTAAACAAATTTGATTAGATTGAAAATTTAAAGGTCAAATTTGAAATCTAAGCATACAGACATAAACTACATCAAATTTATGAACAAATGCAAAAAGAGTCAAATAAAAACACCAAATATTTTAAAAGATATGATAAAAACAAAAACAGAATACATTCTATTTTCTAAAACAGAAAAGAAAAAGAAAAACTTCCTATCTATCGGATAGGGTCTACGTGTCAGGTTGTGATTGGCCGAGAGGGCGTGCGCGTGAGAGCTAACGAGCGGACGACCGATGAGTAAAGCGTACCGATTCGATTACCAAACAGATCTAATCTCGCGCGTTGACTACGGATCTGACGGCTATGGGTGGAGGTGGAGGCTTACAGAGAGGGGGTCGGGGTCTCCGGCGAGGTTAACGGCGGTCGATGGTCGGAGATGCTCGGCGACGACGGTGCCATGGTCGGGGGCGGCGTCCGAAGGCTTCAAATAGCGGCGGCGAGGCTCCAGCGTCGATTGGTGGCGTCGGAGGGGGCTGGGGTGGGTGTGGTGACGGGCACGAGCTCGGGGACGTTCGGTTGGGGTGCCGAACTCCGATGAGGTCTGGCGCAGCGCTCTGGCGAGGGATAAAGGGGTTTCGGGGGTGGAACGAAGAGAGGAGAGGTTGGGGCTTTATATAGGAGCGGTGCGTTGGTCGGGGAGTGCACGAGGGGCGAGATCCACGGAGAGGGATCTCCGCTGACGCCACGGTCGGATGGTGGGTCCCGCGCATCAGTGAGGGTGGGGGCGTGGTTAGCGCGTCAGTGGCCGACCCGGAGTGGTTTCGGGAATTAAAGACAGTGGCCGGCCCGGTTCGTTTTAAATACTTTCCTTTTCTATTTCTAGCGCAGTAAAAACTCTTTTAATGCATTCAAAACAATTCCAAACTTAGGAATTATATATATCAAAATGATCAGGAGAATTAATTCTATTTAATGAACATTTTTCCTCTGTCATATTGAATATATTTTTAAAATTTATTTTCAGAAAATGCCTAATTGATTTTAAATAATTTTTGGGATAAATTTTCAAATAACCCCCTGGTTTAGTTGCTCAAATATTTCACCAAGATGCCCCTGGTGTGGAGTGTCATGTTACTCCTCTCTTTCTTCAAACATTTCCAAAGGTTTTCAAATAGGTGAAACAAATACATGGGAAAATAGAAATGGCCTTGCAGAATTTCAAAAGAAGCACTTCAACAAATTCATTACATTCCAACAAAATGATGATGATGCATAGCTATATTTCATAACATTCCAAAATGAAATTTTGGGATGTACAAACCTACCCACCTTAAGATGAATCTCGCCCTCGAGATTCGGGTTGGCTAGAAAATAGGTGCGGGTGGTCTCTACGAAGATCTTCGCGTTCCCAGGTGGCTTCTTCCTCGGTGTGGTGACTCCACAAAACCTTACAGAACTTGATGGTCTTACTTTGGGTAACTCTGCTGGTAGTCTCGAGGATTCCGACAGGCTTCTCCTCGTAGGTCAGGTCACTGTCAAGTTGTATGGCCTCTAGGGGCACTGGGTCTCTCAAAGGAATATCAGCCATCTCAGCATGGCATTTCTTCAGCTGGGAAACATGGAAAACATCAAGAACTCCGGACAGTCCTTCCGGCAATTCTAGCTTGTATGCAACTTTGCCTCTACGTTCCAGAATTTTGTAAGGGCCTATGAATCTGGGTGCTAACTTTCCTTTAACACCAAACCTCTTGATTCCTCGAAGTGTGGACACATGAAGATATGCTCGATCTCCCACTTCATATGTCACCTCCTTGCGTTTGTTATCAGCATAGTACTTCTGCCGGGATTGAGCTATCTTGAGTCGGTCTTGAATCAGTTTGACCTTCTCTTCAGAATCTCTGATAAGATCGGGACCAAAAAGTTTTCGGTCTCCAACACCATCGCACATCAATGGTGTTCTGCACCTCCTTCCGTATAAAGCTTCAAAAGGGGCCATCTTCAGACTGGTCTGATAACTGTTGTTGTATGAGAACTCTGCATAAGGTAAGTCGTCATCCCAACTAGACCCATAGTCTAGCGCACAGGCTCTCAACATGTCCTCCAGAATCTGGTTGACTCTCTCAGTGTGTCCATCGATCTGCGGATGAAAAGTTGTACTGAACTCCAGCCTTGTACCCAAAGTTTCATGTAGCCGATGCCAAAACTTTGAGGTAAATTGTGTTCCTCTATCTGACACGATACTCCTCGAAACTCCATGAAGACATACGATCCTCATCATATATATCTTCGCTAACTTAGCACTAGTATAGGTGGTCTTCACTGGAATGAAATGAGCCACCTTGGTCAAACGATCGACCACTATACAGATGGAATCATATCCTGAATGGGTCCTAGGGAGTCTTGTGATGAAGTCCAAACCAAGCTTATCCCATTTCCACTCGGGTATCGGCAAAGGTTGGAGTAACCCTGCTGGTTTCTGATGTTCCGCCTTTACTCGCTGACAAACATCACATACCGCAACATGTTCGGCAATATCTTTCTTCATACCTGTCCACCAGTAAATTTCCTTCAAATCTAGGTACATCTTGGTGTTGCGTGGGTGTATCGAGTATGGTGAATCGTGGGCTTCTTGAAGTATCAACTTCCTGAGCTCTGGGTCATTGGGCACATAGATTTGGTTCTCAAACCATAGAGTACCCTGTTCATCTTCACAAAAGTCTTTAGCCTTTCCTTCCTTCATTCTCTGCTTTATCTTCACAAAATTCTTTCGGTCAAGGTGGACTGAATCTCTAGTGTGGCAACATATCCTTGTGGAACTATCTCTAACCAAAGCTCTCTGAGATCATTGGTTAACTCCTGGGGTAATCCTCCGGCTATGAGTGTGTTCACATAACTCTTCTAACTCAAAGCATCTGCCACAACATTTGCCTTTCCTGGATGGTAATGTAATCTCATGTCATAGTCCTTGATTAACTCTAACCATCTCCTCTGTCTGAGGTTCAACACCTTCTGCGTGAAGATATACTTCAGGCTCTTATGATCATTGTACACATCACAACTATTTCCGATAAGGAAATGTCTCCAGGTCTTGAGTGCATGCACTACGGCTGCTAGTTCCAAATCATGGTAGCATAATTCAACTCATGGGGTCGTAGATGTCTGGATGCATATGCTACAACTTTTCCCTCCTGCATGAGTACTCCTCCAAGTCCTTGACGTGATGCGTCACAATAAACCTGGAAGTCCTTCCGAATGTTTGGCAGTATCAACACTGGGGCTGTGACCAAATGTTTCTTCAACTCCTGGAAACTAGCCTCACATTCCTCAGTCCAGATATAATTAGACTCTTTCTTCAATAGCTCTGTCATGGGCTTGGCAATCTTTGAGAAATTCTCAATAAATCTCCGGTAATATCCGGCAAGTCCGAGAAAACTGCGGATCTCCATAACTGAGGTGGGTGACTTCCACTCAGTGACTGCTTCAACCTTAGCAGGGTCTACTGCTATTCCTTCTCCGGAAATAATGTGTCCAAGGAATCCGACTTCCGTCAGCCAAAATTCACATTTACTGAACTTGGCATATAACTGATGCTCTCTAAGCTTCTCCAGAACTAAACGCAAGTGTTCCTTGTGTTCTTCCTCGCTCTTGGAGAATATCAAAATGTCATCGATGAACACCACGAAAAACTTGTCCAAATATTCCATAAACACTTTGTTCATCATATTCATGAAGTAGGCAGGAGCATTAGTCAAACCAAAGGACATGACTGTATACTCATATAAGCCATACCTGGTGGTGAAGGTTGTTTTGGGTATATCCTGTTCATGAATCTTCAGTTGGTGATACCCTGATCGAAGATCGATCTTGGAGAATACTTTGGCTCCTACAAGCTGGTCAAACAGGTCATTAATCATCGGCAGAGGGTACTTATTCTTGATAGTCACCTCGTTCAATGCACGATAATCGACCACCATCCTCAAGGTTTTATCTTTCTTCTCCACAAAAATAACTGGGGCTCCCCAAGGTGATGAACTTGGGTGAATATATCCCTTATCCAATAGCTCCTTAATCTGCTTCTTGATTTCTACTAAATCATTTGCGGGCATCCTATAGGGTCTCTTGGAAATTGGGGATGTCCCTGGTAGTAGCTTTATCAGAAACTCAATCTCCCTATCTGGTGGCATGCCTGGTAATTCCTCCGGGAATACATCTGGAAAGTCTTGTACAACCAACACTTCCTCCTGAACAACTCCTGTGAGGGAATTTAACCGTGCACTCATCAGTGTGCGTCGGGATACATACTTAATCCTCTTGTTCTCCGGAGTGGTGAGTGAATAGACTTGCTGGGGCAATCAAGGTTTCCTTCATACTTGGTCATCCAATCCATGCCTAGGATTACATCCAATCCCTAGGATTCTAAGATGATGAGGTCGGTAGGAAAAACATGGTTTCCTATGTGGAGTTTTAGGGCCTGGCATCCTATCCCTGCCATCATCATACCTCCTGGGAATTGACCTTAATGGGCTGACTAAGGGTTCTGGTGGGTAAACCATACGTTTCCACAACTACCCTTGATATGAATGAATGAGTTGCACCAGAATCAAAAAGTACCATAACTGGACATGAATGCAATAAAAACTTACCAACCACAGTCTTGGGCTGATCATAGACTTCTTCCACATCGAGGTGGTTCACCTGAGCACGAGGAAAAGGATTTGGCTTCTTAGCTATGGAGTTGCCGTTCTTATTGCCGTTTCCATTTCCTTGCTTGTTCTGAGGGCATTCAGTGGCATAGTGCCCTGTCTTCTGACACTTGAAACAGGTGATATGGTTCATATCCTTCTGAGCTGGAGCGGAACGGTGTTGATTGCCATTCCCACTTCCATTGCCATTCTTGAAGCTGCCATTGTTGGGACGATTATTCCCATTTCCTCCATGGTTATGGCCTCCATGGTTGTGCACGGAATGAGTGTGTCCTCCATACTTACCGGTCCCTGATCCGGTATTTCCTGAGTACGGGGAGTAGCGGGGCTTCTAATGAGCTCCAGCTGTAGACTTCCCCTGTGCATACTTCCTCTTGCGGTTCTCGATTTGTTGTTGTTTCCCCTCCAAGATGAGGGCCTTGTCTACCAGATCATGGTACTTGCTGAAGGTAGCCACCATCAGCTGCACGCTCAACTCATCATTGAGTCCTTCCAAGAACCTCTCCTGCTTGGCTGCATCATCGGCCACATCTCCTGGTGCACAACGAGCCAACGTGTTGAAGTCATCCACGTACTAGGCCACGGAATGGTTACCCTGGCGTAAGTTGCGAAACTCACGCTTCTTCAGACTCATGGCTCCAGCTGAGACATGAGCTGTGCGGAAAGCTTGCTTGAACTGCTCCCAAGTCACACCAGTAATGGGGTATGTGGTGGTGTAGTTCTCCCACCATGAAGCTGCTGGTCCCTCAAGTTGATGGGCGGCAAAGCGCACTTTTTTCAGCCTCAGTGCATCCTGCAGTGGTGAGTTCCCTCTCCATCTTGCGGAGCCAATCATCTGCCACAATGGGCTCAGTGCTGCTGGACAAAGTTGGGGGATTCAGTCTCCGAAAACGGGTGAGGTTGTCGCCTTGAGGTGGAGGGTGGTTGTTGTGGTTGTTGGTCTGGTTCTGAATCAACAGTTGCATCAGTGCATTCTGCTGCTGGAGAAGTTGTGTGAGTTCTGGCGGGAAAGTGAAGTCGGGCTCACGTCGCAGAGGCATCTTGCTGTTTTCAGAGGGGTGAGAATTAGAATAGAACAATGACCTAAAAGGGATATTCCCTACCCATCTGCAATGCAACAAACATATCACACCAAACACTCATTCATTTATTCAACTCAAGGTTCAAACATCGAGATACAAATCTCCAAAATCAAACTAAAAATCGACCTACGCTTTAACGATGAAAATGAAGATACAAGGGGGCACAACTAAAGTTCTCCTCAAAAGTACATGGTGAAGTGGCCTCCTCCGGTGGTGCTCTCCTCATAGTCATCATCGTTGCTGATCAAAGGAGCCATGTCTCCTTCTGGATGAAGATTTTCACCCATGTCCATCTGTTCCTCCAGAGTTGCAATGCGAGTGTTCAGCTTATCGATCCTCTCTAGGAAATCCTTCACTTCATACTCATGCTCGTACTTGGCTTCCCGAAGGTCAGCTTCGAGGTCAATCTCGCGGTTTATCAGCCTCATGATTGTCTTCGTGTCAGTACGTACCCAAAGCTCCAAGGTCCTGATGTGCGTCTCCAAAGTCTGGATATAGGAAACAGTGGTGTCTTCAGTGGGAGTGGTTATGATATTTCCATTGGCATCCCTGCGACAAACCACACGGAGTCCTGGTGAAATGGTTCCACCTCTGTATTCCTCCTGAATACGTCCAAGGGCATGATGAATGGCCATGTCTCTCCCAAGTATCCAGTTGGGTGCCACAAACTTGAAGTCGATGGGTTCCTTACGATTTCCAAAGGTCTTCCCGGGGATGTGCACCTTTATCCTATAGCTTCTGCCTTGTGGAAAAGACATGATAGGAGTCCCGGTGATGCTCGGCAAAGCAATACTTACGTCCCTGACGATCCTCATCAGCTCCTTGCCAAAGGGCATCGCCGCGTCAGGCTAACAGAACTCCGTGATCAAAACTGGGATGAAGGTGGCCATCTATAAATTTTGAAATAAATCGGAGGGAAGTCAGAAACGAGTAGATGAGAGTATAAGAATTTTAAAGAAAAAAGAGAAATAAATCCTCAGGCTTTTTCAATCCTAGAGGTTACGTCCTACGGTCAGTGTGTGCTCTGATACCATTTCTGTAGCGACCCGACCTGAAAGGTCGAATCTCCGGTGTTTCTATACCATCCCAAGATCATGCTGGTACACACAAGGTACATCAATGTATATATCAAAGGGAAATCACACACCATTAATTAATCGAAATCTCATATCGAGTCCTTTATTACAATAAGGATTACAATAAAGTGGCTGAAGGCCAACTCATGAGATAAACTAAATCAAATAAACTTGAGGAAGCTCCATAGGTAGTTGAGTCCATCTGACGCCAAGGGCATCTCACCGAGCGTAGTGCGTATCCTCACTCCTGGTCGGAAAAGTACTCTGCAACATGATATGTTGCAGCCGTATAGGTCAGCATATTGAATATACCGGCAAAGTCACAAGAGAGGGGGTAAAATAATCATCTAGTCTATATGCAAATATGGCAGGTGGGGGTAGTAAGTTTTTGCATAAAGCCAAATTTTTCCTACAACAAGAGAGGGCAAAAACATAATTACTACAATGTTGGTTGACTAATGAGATGGTTCGACCAACCAATTCTCATACCCAAGTTGACATTAAAATACCCACACCAATGTAATTTGTTGTGTTGAGAGTTCCAGATAGTTTCAGTTCCTTTACCTCAAACTGTCCATGACCGTGGACATGGCTAATCGATTAGGTTTGGGTACTCTGCAGAGTTTTGCACACGTTCCCCACAAGATTTGATCGCCTCCGTTGGATTTCTCGCACTTCATGGTGTTTGAGAAACGGATGACCAAAACATGGTCTTCTAAAGTGTTTCCCCGAGACTCTGTCGGTGCCCATCCTTTCCTACCGTTCTTCTACATCTCGTAGCACCGCCTGTCCAGGGTCACCACGATATCCAATGAAGCCAGAGCCCATAATGGCTTGTGGCTGTGCAGGTAAGCCTTGGGTCTTGAAGCATCCATCCATCTCTTTGTGCCTGGGTGGACCTTTCCGCATGAATACTGGCACTTCTCCAGCATCATCTAGGCTAACCACTAGTTTCTCCGGTGTCGATTGGCGGCATCCGAAGGCTTCAAATAGTGGCGGCAAGGCTCCGACGTCGATTGGTAGCGTCGGAGGGGGCTGGGGTGAGTGTGGTGACGGGCACGAGCTCGGGGACGTTCGGTTGGGGTGCCGAACTCCGGTGAGGTCTGGCGCAGCGCTCCGGCGACGGAAAAAGGGGTTTCGAGGGTGGAACGAAGAGAGGAGAGGTCGGGGCTTTATATAGGAGCGGTGCGGTGGTCGGGAAGGGCACGAGGGGCGAGATCCACGGAGAGGGATCTCCGGCAACGGCAGTCAGGCGTGGGGAAAGGGATGATCGCGCTGACGGCGCGGTCGGATGGTGGGTCCCGCGCATCAGTGAGGGTTGGGGTTTGGTTAGCACGTCGGTGGCCGACCCGGAGTGGTTTCGGTAATTAAAGACGGTGGGCCTGCCCGGTTCGTTTTAAATACTTTCCTTTTCTATTTCCATCGCAGTAAAAACTCTTTTAATGCATTCAAAACAATTCCAAACTTAGGAATTATACATATCAAAATGATCAGGAGAATTAATGCTATTTAATGAAAAAATTTCCTCTGTCATATTGAATATTTTTTTAAAATTTTATTTTTAGAAAATGCCTAATTGATTTTAAATGCTTTTGGGATAAATTTTCAAATAACCCCCTGGTTTAGTTGCTCAAATATTTCACCAAGATGCCCCTGGTGTGGAGTGTCATGTTACTCCTCTCTTTCTTTAAACATTTCCAAAGGTTTTCAAATAGGTGAAACAAATACATGGGAACATTGAAATGGCCTGTCAGAATTTCAAAAGAAGCACTTCAACAACTTCATTACATTCCAACAAAATGATGATGATGCACAGCTATATTTCATAACATTCCAAAATGAAATTTTGGGATGTTACAGTAGATGTTCAAAATGTTCCTCCAAAGATATGTTATAAATCTAGATATCATTGAAATAGACTACCACAAATCATCCAATGAAAGCACGTAAAACGTCGTTCATTAATCTCATGAAAGTATTAGGTGCATTAGTAACCCAAAAGGCATGAATAACCACTCATATAATCCTAAGTTAGTGTTAAATGTTGTTTTCCATTCATCTCCCAATACATACGAATTTGATGGTATCCACTACGCAAATCAAGTTTGGACAAAATTGTAGAGCCACTTAATTCATCAACATATCATCTGGACTAGGAATAGGATGATGATAACGAATAGTAATAGTATTAATGCCTCTACAATCAACACACATACGCGAGGTGCCATCCTTTTTTGGCACTAGAATAATAGGAACATCACAAGGACTAAGAGAGTCATGTATATAACCTTTGTCTAGCAGCTCCTATACTTGATGCATAATCTCCCTCGTCTACTCTGGATTAGTACAGTATGGTGCATGGTTGGGTAGCGATGCACTAGGAATTAAGTTAATATTATGTGCAATCCCTCTAATCGGTGGTAATCCCGGTGGCACGTCTTGTGGAAAGACGTCAGCGAACTCCTGCAAAATGTTAGTGATAGCAGGAGGCAAAGAGGGAGGCATGTCCTCGAATGAAAATAATACCTCTTTGCATATGAAAGCATAGCTAACAGATATAGTAACTTCCAAATCAGTAATATCAGATTTAGTAGCAAGTAGACATCCACTCTTTAATTTTATTTGAGATGCAACACTAGATGATGGTTTATGAGACTTATGATGTTTCTCAAATTCCTTTGCTACAATCTGATTTTCACTCTCATTTAGCACATGTTTTTCTTTACTAGCTCTAGCAATGTCATCTTTCATAATATGTTCACGAGACATAGGAAGAAAAGTTATAGTGTGATCCTTAGAAAAAGAGTATACTGATTTGTCCTACCATGGTGTATAGAAATTTTATCAAATTGCCATGGTCTACCAAGTAAAACGGAACATGCTTCCATGGGTACCACATCACAATCAACATAATCAGAATATGTAGCAATGCTAAAATGCACACAAACAGTACGTGTTACCTTAACCTTGCCACTGTTGTTGAACCATTGGATGTAATAAGGATGAGGATGTCGTCTTGTAGTTAGAGACAACTTCTCCACCATCTCCATGCTAGCCAGGTATTGCAACTCCCTCCATCGATGATGACGCGAACAAGACGCTCCTTCACAACTGCCTTTGTATGGAACAAGTTGTGCCTCTGATTTTGCTCAACCTATATAACCTGCACAATGAGAACACGTTGAGCAACCAAACTTTCATACATGTTCGTCTAGTCAGCAGCCATGTAGTGCATCTCTTGTTTAGTATCCTCGGCACCCTGTTCTTCACTAGCAATAAGAGCCAAAGTCTCCTCATCATAATCACTAGAAGAGGCATAACCACCATCCTCAATAGCAATCATCACACTCCTGGATGTGCATTCTCTCGCAAATTGACCTCTACCCTTGCAATGACGACATATAACCTCATGTGTTTGCCTTGTAGATGTCATGGATGAAGAAGAGCTCTGTGCAGGCCCCAAAGGCGTGTGCTTGCTAGAGGCTAGTAGATGTGCCTGATTCCTGGTATCCTCAGATGGAGGTGGTGGCTAAAGTACACGGTGTTGCAGCAGGACGTATGGAAGTAAATGACGTCTGTGGCATCAATGATGAAGTGTGGCGTGTAGAAAAAGTAGTTCTTGCCATGGCATGTCGATCCGGCATTTCATGTTCAGCTTTGCAAGCAAGATGGAATAAACGAGTGATAGTGTTATACTCCTTATACTCTAGAATAGTCTGAATCTCTCTATTTAAACCACCCATAAAACGTGCTAGCATAGATTCATTCTCCTCAACAATACCAAATCCAATCATGCCATTTTGTAATTCCTGATAATATTCCTCTATAGATATATTTTTTCCTTGTCTTAAACGCTGCAAATTTTGAAGCAATTCACGTTGATAATATGGTGGAACCCAACAATTATGCATAGCAGTTTTCAAAGCAGCCCAAGTAGTTGGAATATCAGCATGATGTATTCTACAATGTTATGACCACCAAACACAAGCAAAACTAGTGAATGAACAAAAGGCAACAACAACAACACGTCTATCTTCAAGAAATAGTAAGCATGTAAAACATTGTTCTCTCTAACTCCCATGTAAGATATATATCAGGAACATTGTTCTCTCTAACTCTCAAATGTTGGAATATTCAATGTAAGTTTAGGGTGATGTTCATGATCCCATACCTGAGGGGGTGGTGCAGCCCTACCATTGTGATTGTATGCATACGGACGACCTGGTGCGTGTCGTGGTGGTTGCCCCTGGGGCTGATCTAGAGCAACCTCCCAATCATCATCATAATCACCATCATAATCGCCATTCTACTCAACGGATGGTAGTAGTAGCAGCAACAGCCACAGAAGCTTCGGTGGTAGCACCCGCCGTAATAGCACCAGAATTTTGGACTTGGTCGAGAGGCACACGTCATGCTCGTCATTGAGAGGGACAGTAGCAGCTGGTGGTGGTAGACGGGCAAGCACCTCATTGAACTTGGCATCCATCTTCCTGTCGAATTCCTTGTCCAAACCATCTAGCTCCTGCATTGCCTCTCCAAGGCTGGTCACGACGTCTTGTAATTGTTCAGCCATCATTTGCTGAAATTTATCTTGGAGCTCCTTGTTCGTCATGCTGTCGTAGTTGATTTCGCCGGATTGTGATCCTGTCATGGTTAGCAGCAATAGGAACACACAAGAATATGAACCTATAGACTACTAAGAAGTGGTGGTGGTGGTGGTGTGTCACAAATCCGTCAAGAAAATGGCAAATTCTACTAGTTCTTACCCAGCAGCATATCGTGATCAGCAACCATTGTAGTCAAAAATCTCAAAACTTGTATAGAGCGATTGTCGGGTGGATCCAAACACATGACATAGATGTATGTGGAGCTGGGATGGCTTATAATATGGTAGCAAAAGGGGTCAGCAATAATCAGTTCAGAGATGCAAAGTTGAAAAGACGCCCACCGACGGTGTTGTGCTGGTGCTAGGCTAGACCGTACTAGATACACTAGCCTAGAACGCCAACAAAATCATGATGCGAAACATAACCAAGGGAAGATCCACTCTCATTTCTTTTTTTGTGTCTTTTTTTGGTGCCTCTTTTTTGCGCTCTTTTTTCAGAAAATGCTATAATGGCGAGTGTCTCAAAACTCTTCCGAAAGTCTAAAAAGGATATGCATTGAGGATCTAGAGGTACTGGGAGGGGCAACCCTCAAAGCCCGATGTGCATCGTGGTGATGGCGAAGGAGGCCGAGCCCAGTTCCCACGGCCGTCCAACATCTAGGGGCCACGCGGGGGTAGCTTTGTCTAGCCGTGGTGGCTGCGGGAGTGTGCCTCTCCCTCGGTCCCACATGGGGAGTCTAACAGTGGTGGAGGTGCTAGAGTTCCTCGTGGTGGTCCCCCCGTCGCACCGGAGATGGCTGCATCTTCCCAATCTTTTCACGAAGACCATGGAGGCCCGCCGTCCTCGTTCCATGTAGCTCCCCGCCGATGGCTACCATGATGGGCCCAGCTGGGCGGTGGTCGACCTTTCCCGTGGAGGCACCATGTTCCTGGGGCGAGGGTGGAGGTTATTTTCCCGCTCCCAGTCGATTAGGCCCAGGCATCTTCTTCACTTCGATTTTGACAGCTCCGCCACCCTCTGTGAGTAGTCCTTTGGGGTGTTGGGGGCCTGCCCGGAGTGTGCGCTGATGGTTCGAGCAGCGGTGGCTATGGTTTCTTCGGTGGCAATGATGGTTAAGCCGACATCCTTGATGCCTAGATCGAGGGCGATGACTAAGAGTGGCGCACGCACCGGCGTCCTGGAGGGATTCTTAGGGTGTGTCGGTGACCTAGATGGATTCACAATACAAGGATCCTCTTGTGAGGCCTTGCCTCCGGAACAATGACGCATTGTAGCGGTTGGTCTCCCTCCCAACGACGCTGGCGTGATACTTGTGATCTGCGTTCGGTTTTATGTGAAGAGAAATGGCTTATCGCAGCACAATGTGGGTAAGTATTTCCCTCGGTTATGAAACCAAGGTTTATCGAACGAATAGGTAGACCAATCCTCAACCGCCTTCAGTGGCTACACACGAAAGAACAAACAACTTGTACCCAATGCTGGCTAAAGGGTTGTCAATCCACCTGATCTCATTATTTGCAAGCAAGTGAATTGTGTAGATAATTTTAGATAATTGTAACGTGCAAAATAAAATAAAAGCAAATAAATATCAGCAAGGAAAGGATAGCGTTTGTGGATATATAAGTCAATAGACCCTGGGGCCATAGAGTTCTCTAGTGGCATCTCTCATGAAAGTAGCATATGGTGGGTAAACAAATTACATTTGAGAAATTGGTAGAAAAGCGAATAGTTATGCGATTTTCGCGGCAATGATCATGTGTATATAGTCATCATGTACATAAGCAAATAGGTCGACTGCTGCCTGCACCTATTACTATTACTCAACCCATTGAACGCTATCTAGCATGCATCTAGAGTATTAAGTAAAATAGACTAATGCTTGGAGAACATTTACATGTTGTAGACAAAGTGAACTCAATCAATATGAATAAACCCCATTGCTTTATCCTTAGTAGTAGCAACATAGCGATGCAACTTGTCCCCTACTGTCACCAGGATATAGAAACTCGTCAGGTTGAACCTACTACAATGCACCACTCCCACCAAAGAAATATGAATCTAGTTGGCCAAACTATCTCAATAGATCGGAGAGCATTACGAACGATGCTAATCATACAAATAATAATCATAGTATTCCGATTTGACTCAAATAATTTTCATGAATAATCTAAACATAAATTCACATTTCAACGGAGAGGTATCTCAGAATTGAGTGGGAGGAAGATAGAACTTGATGAGGTTGTTAAACCTTTGTTCAACGAGAGAGTAGCGCAGCGCAGGATGTTGTTTCTGTGAAGCCTACGTTAGTTGAAGAGGAAGTTAATGATGATGATCATGAAGCTTCAGGATCAAGTTACTATCGAACTTCGTAGGTCGACAAGGATGTGTACTGCTCCTAAGCGGTACGACAACCCTGTCTTGGAGGTCATGTTGTTGGACAACGATGAACCTACGAGCTATGGAGAAGCGATGATGGGCCCGGATTCCGACAAATGGTTGGAGGCCATGAAATCCGAGATAGGATCCATGTATGAAAACCAAGTGTAGACTTTGGTAGACTTGCTCGTTGGACGGCAGGTCGTTGAGTACAAATGGATTTTTAAAATGAAGATAGGCACTGATGGTGAATGTCACTATTTGTAAAGCTCGACTTGTTGCAAAGATGTTTGTGACAAGTTCAAGGAGTTGACTACGATGAGACTTTCTCACTCGTAGTGGTGCTAAAGTCTGTTGGAATTATGTTAGCAGTTGCTGTTTTTTCAATTATGAAATCTGGCAGATGGATGTCAAAACATCATTCCCTTAACGGTTTACTTGAGGAAAGGTTGTATGTGATACAACCAGAAGGTTTTGTCAGGCCTAAGGATGCTAAAAGGTGTGCAAGCTTCGGTGATCCTTCCAAGGACTGAAGCAAGCATCTCGGAGTTGGAATATATGCTTTGATGAGGTGATCAAAGTTTTGATGTTTATACAAAGTTTACGAGAAACTTGTATTTGCAATAAAGTGAGTGGGAGCACTATAGAATTTCTGATAAGTATATGTGGATGACATATTGTTGATTAGAAATAATGTAGAGTTTCTGGAAAGCATAAAATGGTTATTTGGAAAGTGATTTTCAAAGGAAGACCTGGATGAAGCTACCTAATTGTTGAGCATCAAAATCTATGGAGATAGATCAAGATGCTCGATGAGACATTCAATGAGTGCATACCTTGACAAGATTTTGAAAGAGTTCAAAATGGATCAGTCAGAGAAAGAGTTCTCGCCTGATTTGTAAGGTGTGAAAGTTGAGTGAGACTCAAAGCTCGACAACGGCAGAAGAAAGAGAAAGGACGAACGTCATCCCCTATGCCTTAGCCATAGGCTCTATATTATGCCATGCTGTGTACCGCACCTGTGTGTGCCTTGCCATGAGTCCGTCACGGGGTACAAGAGTGAACCAGGAGTGGATCACTGGACAGCGGTCAAGATTATCCTCAGTAACTAAGAGACTGAGGAGATGTTTCTCGATTATGGAGGTGATAAAGAGTTCGTCGTAAGGAGTTACGTCAATACAAGCTTTAACACTAATCCGGATGACTCGTAGTAGCAATCTGGATAGGTATAGTGGAGCAGCCATTTGGAATAGTACCGAGCGGAGTGTGGTAGCAGTGTTTACAGTTTGACATAGGTATTTGCAAAGTGCACACGGATCTGAATGTTACAGACCCGTTGACTATAAGACCTCTCTCACATGCAAAGCATGATCGAGCACCAGAACTCGTTGGGTATTAGATTCATAACAATGCGCATCACATGGTGATGTGAACTAGATTATTGACTCTAGTGCAAGTGGGAGACTGTTGGAAATATGCCCTAGAGGCAATAATAAATTAGTTATTATCATATTTCCTTGTTCATGATAACCGTTTATTATCCATGCTATAATTGTATTGATCGGAGACTTAGATGCATGTGTGGATACATAGACAAAACCATGTCCCTAGTATGCCTCTAATAGACTAGCTCGTTGATCAAAAGATGGTTACGGTTTCCTAGCCATGGACATGAGATGTCATTTGATAACGGGGTCACATCATTAGGAGAATGATGTGATGGACAAGACCCAAACTGCAAACGTAGCATATGATCGTGTCAGTTTATTGCTACTGTTTTCCGCATGTCAAGTATGTGTTCCTATGACCATGAGATCATGCAACTCACAGATATCGGAGGAGTGCCTTGTGTGTATCAAACGTCGCAACTTAACTGGGTGACTATAAAGGTGCTCTACAGGTATCTCCGATGGTGTCTGTTGAGTTGGCATGGATCGAGACTGGGATTTGTTACTCCGTGTGATGGAGAGGTATCTCGGGGCCCACTCGGTAATGCAACATCACAATAAGCCTTGCAAGCAATGTGACTAATTGTTAGTTGCGGTATCTTGTATTACAGAACGAGTAAAGAGACTTGCCAATAACGAGGTTGAACTAGGTATGGAGATACCGACGATCGAATCTCGGGCAAGTAACATACCGAAGAACAAAGGGAATGTTATACGGGATTAACTGAATCCTTGACATAGAGGTTCGACCGATAAAGATCTTCGTACAATATGTAGGAACCAATGTGGAAGTCCAGGTCCCGCCATTGGTTATTGACCATAGAGGTGTCTCGGTCATGTCTACATAGTTCTCGAACCCGCAGGGTCTGCACACTTAAGGTTCGGTGACGTTTCGGTAGTGTAGAGTTATGTATGGTGGTGACCGAAGTTTGTTTGGAGTCCCGGATGAGATCCCGGACGTCACGAGGAGCTCCGGAATGGTCCGGAGGTAAAGATTCATATATAGGAAGTCCCAGTTTGGTTTCCGGAAAAGTTTCGGGCTCATCGGTAGTGTACCGGGAGTGCCGGTAGTGTACCGGGAGTGCCGGTAGTGTACCGGGAGACCTCCGGGAGGGGTACTTCGACCCCAAGAGGTCCATGGGCTGTGGGAGAATAATAACCACCCCTTAGTGGGCTGGGAAAACAGCCACAAAGGCCCATGGCGCAGGAGAGAAAGTCCTAAAGCAAAAAGTGGAAAATCAGCCAATAGGAGGCAATCCTACTCCAACTAGGATTGGAGGTGAAGTAGGATTTCTTCCCACCTCCTATTTCGGCCGACCCAAAGGCCTTGGCTGCCTCTCCTCTCCTCTCCTCCTATATATACTAGTGGATTGGGTGGTTTTTGGACAGAATTTCCGGCCACGTGCTACCCGTTACACAGGTGCATAGTTTCTCCTCTAGATCGGTTTTCTCCAGCGCTTAGGCGAAGCCCTGCCGGAATTGCTCCACCACCATCACCGGAGCGCCGTCATGCTGCCGGTGAACTCTCTCTCCTCTCCACCTCCTCTTGCTGGATCAAGATGGTGGAGATCGTCATCAAGCTGCACGTGTGCTGAACGCGGAGGTGCCGTTCGTTTGGCGCTAGATCGGAAGGACCGTGATCGAGATCGCGAGACGGTTCGTGATGTGATCACGGAACGGATCGTGATGAGTTCGTGGGACAGATCGTCATCAAGATCATGAGACGGATCGTGATGAGTTCACGGGACGGATCATGATGTGTTCGCGGGACGGTTCGTGATTGGATCACGGGACGCTCGGCGATTTGGATCACGAAGAAGTTCGACTACACCAACCGTGTTTCTTAAAGCTTCCCGCTTAGCGATCTACAAGGGTACGTAGATCCACTCTCCCTCTCGTAGATGCTCATCACCATGGATAGGTTTGCGTGTGCGTAGGAAAATTTTTGTTTCCCATGCGACGTTCCCCAACACATATCATATGGCGTTATTTTAGTACGAACTCTTAGATAGATCGATCGGAAAGGATAACTTAGTGTTATTTTAGTACGAACTTTTGTATAGATCGATCAGAAAGGATAACTTTGAGGTGGTTTCGTACCCTAGGATCAATTTCTTCTTATGTTTTCCGCTAGATTAGAACTTTGGAGGGATTCTTCATTGCACATTCAGGGATGGTTATGTGATCCAATTATATTAGCATTGTTGAGAGATTGCACTAGCGAAAGTACGAACGTTAGGCCTTGTTTTCAAGCATTGCAATACCATTTGTGGTCAATTTTGTTACTTGCTACCTTGATGTTTTTTATTGTTACCATTACAGAAATCAATATCTACTCTCATTACTACACTTGTATCACCATATGTTTGCCGAACTAGTGCACCTATACAATTTACCATTGTATCTGGTGTGTTGGGGACACAAGAGACTTTTTATTATTTGGTTGCATGGTTGTATGAGAGAGAGACAATCTTCATCCTACACCTCCAACAGATTTATAAACCTTAGGTCATCCACTTGAGGGAAATTTGCTACTGTCCTACAAAACTCTGCGCTAGGAAGCCCAACACGAGTCTACAAGAACAAGTTGTGTGGTAGACATCAAGCTCTTTTCTGGCATCGTTGCTGGGGAGATGAGTGCTTGAAGGTATATCTTTAGATCTTGCAATTGAATTTTTTTAGTTTCTTGTTTATCACTATTTTGGGTTATAAAAGAAAACTAAAAATGGAATTGAGGTGGCCTCATATCATTCGTCTTTATCATGTCTTTCTTGAAAATGATGGAAAGAAAATTGTTCTCAATTGATAGAAGAAGAATTCAATAAAATGTTTTGCATAAATGATGAGCATGATTGCAATGTTGTTACTATGAATTCTATGAATATCGAAAGTACTAATGATGATTGCACTAGTATGATAAAAATGTTTCTTATAAGCATGTCAATCTTTGTGGAGTGCATAAAGTTTGTGAATACATGCCTTATAGGGATGATAGATTTTTTAAGAAGCGTAAACATGATAGAACCAATTTTTTTCTCAATGTGATAGATGAATTTTCTACAAAATTATGCTCTCTTTGTCCCTACTACTTGTGAACTTTGCAATAAACTTGGTCATCTTAATTTCCAATGCAAACTTTTTCATGATCAAATCATGGCCAAATATTGTAATGACTTGATCACCCTTGAACTTTATAATGATCTTTCTCTATTTTTGAGGAGTGAAGAATTGGCACATAAAAATAGTTCGTTCAAAGTATTCATTCTAACGGACAACATTGAAACTAATCTAAAAAATATTTATATCTTTTGCATCGTAAATTACAATGAGAATGCTTATATTGCCATCTATATAAAGATGAGAAACCCAATAGAATATAAAAGGAATACTAATGAAAGGGTAAAGATTTCCACTTTCCCTCATGTTGTCTCTCATGATGAAATAGGTGCTGAGGAGGAGCTCCCTATTAAACCAATCTCATCAACAACAAGCTCAAAAATTAATTAAAATTCTTGAACAAGAAAATTAGTAGCTAGACGTTTAGTAGGATCTTGCCGAATATTAGAGTATTCTAGGAATAAACATTGTATGAAAGCATGCCTATGAACAAATTGTCTTTCCAATTGTGTTGTGAGCAAAGATATAGCATCCGCATAACTTGTAGTTCTAGCAACATGGAACCTCCTATCAATGGAAATGATCTTGCACAAGTGAAAAAATCTGGAATAACACTCTTTCGAATAATATTCCAACGACCGACGCGAAGTTTGTTAGTTTACATAATAGGTTCACATTTAGAAGGATCATCATCCGCAAGGTTATCAAGTTTTCCTTTAGCAACTTCATCAAAATTTCTTTTAGCATTACTAGCACAAGGTGAAGTTGGAAGCTCAAGGGCTTTCGCACTAGTGGCGGAAAAACCACTAATTTCAAAATCATATATGATAGCAACTTTCAAGCAAATAAGCAAGCAAAAGAAGTAAACTAGCAACTTTGCAATATAAATATATGTTTGTATTTTTGATTTTTATGAGACAAACACAATAAAACAGCAAAAAAAGAGCACGTGAATTAAATTTCTGTGCGAAGTTACTTGATAGTTGGTGATGGTATTCCCCGACAACGGCGCCAGAAATCCTTCCTGATAGTCGTGATATGTGTTTGGTTTTCCGTGAAGAAGAACGGGTTATAGCAGCACAAAGTGGGTAAGTATTTGCCTCAGTTACAAAATCAATGTTTATTGAATTTATATAATTACCAATCCTCAGCCGTCTAAAGCACCTGCACACAAAAGAGCAAACAACTTGCACCCAACGTCGGCAAGAGGGTTGTCAATCCCCTTGATCTTGTTATTTGCAAGCAAGTGAGTTGTGTACATAATTGTAAATTGCAAAATAACATAAAAGCAAATAAATAACAGCAAGGTAATTATAGCGTTTGTGAATATATATATATATATAAGTAAATAGACTCGGGGGCCATAGAGTTCCCTAGTGGCATCTCTCATAGAAATAACATACGGTGGGTAAACAAATTACTGTTGGGCAACTAATAGAAAAGAGAGTAATTATGCGATTTTGACGTAAATTATCGTGTTTATATAGGCATCACATTAAGAAAATAGGCCGACTCTTGCATACACCTATTATGTTATTACTGTTGGAGAACATTGACTTGATGTAGACAAAGTAAACTCAATCAATATGAATAAACCCCATCGTTTTAACGTTAGTAGCAGCAACACAAAGATGCAACTTGTTCCCTTCTGTCACTTAGATATAGAAACTCGCTAGGTTGAACCTACTACAACGCACCACTCCCACGAAAGAAATATCAATCTAATTGGCCAAATATCTCAATAGATTGGAGAGCATTACGAAGCTATGATGATGATGCAAATAAGAATCATAGTATTAAGATTTGACTCAAATAATTTTCATGAATAATCAAACATAAACTCACAATTCATCGGATCCCAACAAACACACCATACAAAGGGTCCATAGATTGGATAGATCAAGGCAAAAATGCGATGAACATTGTATTGAAGATCGAGAGCGAGAGATTGCCATCTAGGTACTACCTATGGACCCATAGATCTGTGGTGACCTACTCACACATCTTGGTGAGGGCAGCAAGGTTGATGAAGAGGCCCTCCGTGATTGATCTCCCCTCTACCAGGGTGCCAGAATGGAGATGTAGATGGCCTCCCGTTAGAATAGAGACTTGCAGCGGCGGAAAAAGTGTTTCGGGAGTTCTCCTGGAGTTTTTAGGGCAAAAGAGAATTTACAGGCCAGGGAGGAGCATCGGGAGGCACCCGAGGAAGGCACAATCCATCAGGGCGCCCCCTGATGGCGCGCCCTGTTGGCCTCTGGGTCCCTCGTGGCTCCTCCGGTCTCCCTCCGAAGCTTCCAGGTCTTCTTTTGGTCCAAATAACAGGTGCAATCAAATCAATAAATCAAAAACGATGCAATCAAATTAATAAACAAAAAATGTGCAATCAAGTCAATAAATAAAGAAACAGAACCAACACGTGCACTATTTTATAGGCCTCCTTTATCTTTGTGGGCCTTTGACAGTCAACGCCTTGTGAAGGCCCAACAAGGACTTGGTTTCATTTTGGGACACACAAGTGTGCGAGCAAAACCAACCTCTCGCGGATCGCCCAACGATCCAGCGACGTGGAGCCATCCATGTGATCCAATGACGCGGAGCCCACATGCCGCCTGCCCTCGGAATTCCTTCTAGAAACCATATATGAGGGTTGTCGCTTGGCTCTAGGGTATGATCAAACTGCTGGAGTTCGACGGTAGGGTTTTGAGAGATGTTGTGGGGCTGTGAGTCAGTCAACGGGGTTATCTTAGGTTTGACCAACTTTCAAATGACCTTAACTAATTCAAAAAAATCAAAAAAAGGAAATGTTCATGGTTTGTCCTTTTATAATACATAGTTACCATAAAAAATTAAACTTGGTTTAGGGGCATTTTATGAAAAATATTTTTTGAGGTGACCTATCACTTCCAAGTTTAAATGAACATAATAAATTCAAAAACAATCAAAAAATGGAAGACATGCGCACAATGTTGTTGTATGTGATGTGGTTATTAAAATTTTGGTTTATGGACATTTACATAAATACTCCTTCACACCAATGAGCCATCATGTACGACGTTGTATAGAGTTCGAGAAGAGAGTTATAGTGGGTTTAGGTTTACAAAAAAACAAAAAATCACCAAATCTTCATTTTAGTGTGAATAAGAAGGATCTGAACTTATTTTTAAATTATTTAAATTTGAAATTGTTTTTACAATGATTTGTATTAGAAATGGCATGTCTACCCTAACTTTGGAGCTCGTCACCTTGCCATATTTTTCACAACTACGCAGATACATCAGATTGATCATCTGACATGTGTAATAATTCAAAGGGTTAGTTCAAATTCACGTTAGGATCAACAGAAAACATCGGCTAACATGATCATTTGCAATAAAGGGTTAGTTCACGTGATATGTTTTATTCTTGGAGTCTACTTTTAATTTGTTGTTAGATCATTGCAACATAGGCTAACATGATCATTGCAACTTAGGATCAACATAGGACATGGTCATTTTGCAATAAAGGGTTGGTTCTGATATGTTTTATTCTCGGAGTGTACTTTTCTTTTATTTGTTTTTAGATCATTGCAACCTAGGCTAACATGATGATTGCAACACCACATCACACAGTAATGGATTTCAAATGTTGCTGATAATTGAAAGGTTAGTTCAAATTCAAATTCAAACATCACATCACATTCAAACATCATATCAAATCACATCATCATGCATTAACTTTAATTATACATTAATGCCGGACCCAGAGGTCGGAGATAGTTCACAAGTCTGCCAGGCATTAAATAAAAACATTAAAACTAAAATGAAAACGAGGAGGCGCGCTTACCTAGGCATCCTCGTCTTAATCGTCGGCGTGGCCGGTGAGGTTAACGAGGGTCGATGCCGGGCCAGCCTAGGGGAACGCCGTCTCCTAGGAGGTCGTGATGTCGTCCGCCGATGGCTACACCATCGCTACCTGGGCTTCGGCACGGCGCTCCTCTTCCTCTGACTCGAGTCATTCTCCAACTCTTGGAGACTCTAGCCATGTCGACGCTCCGCCCGCAGGTGCTGTTGTCACCCGTGTTCCAGGTAAGATCCGCTCCTGCTCCGGCATCGCCCTCATCCAGATGGGTGGTGGGCTCACCCGCTCGCGCACCCCCCCCCCCTCCCAGATCTACTCCTGGGGCTTGAGGACGGTCGGCGGCCACTCGAGCTTGGAGGGGGACGATAGGGCCAGCAGCGGCACAATGTAGTCGCCGGCAAAGGAGAGCTCAATGGCCTTCGCCATCCGCGATTGGGTAAGCCGCCTCCTCCTCCTTGTGCCGCTCTTCCTCCTCGCTTTCACAGTGGGCAGCTGTCACTGCCTCCTGGTATGCGTCCTCCACCCCTGGTCCTCATCACGCACGACGAGGGGCGGTGGAGTGCCAGCCCGCAGGTCACGGACGACACGCCGACGCTGCTCCTCATGCTCAAACGTAAACCAAACCTCCCAATCGGGAGAGTCTGTAGCATAGGGCGGGATGAGCCGCTGCTCAAGCATGAGCTGCTACCACCGGTGCCTCACCTTCTCTGCATGCACCCGCACCGACTGTGGCACTACCGGCACTAGGATCCTCTCCAGATCCAAGTGGCAGTCATCTGGCAGGATCATGTCGGGTAGGTATTGGGGATATGACCCGCCCCATAGGCTCCGGGTCATGTTGCTGGCTCGTGAGCCGACCCAAAGGTGAGCCGTAAGACTGCTGGCCCAGGGAGATAGGCGGCTCAAGGTGTGGGCCGTACAATGGCCCAGACGGAGAAGACCCGGGCGTGCAAGCCGACTCGCAGACAGCTTGGACAAGAAGATAGAGAGAGACTCGGTTAGCAATTGTAACGAACCGGTGGTCCTGACCTCTTATATAAAGGCAGACCCGGGGCGATATAGAGGAGGGTAAATCGAGAACTAGGCTAAGCTTTTAGCTCCTTGTAATCGATACGCAAGAAATACAAACACAAGCAGGACGTAGGCTATTACCTCAATTTGAGGGGCCGAACCTAGGTAAATCCATGTCTTTCGTCCCGACTAACCCCTTTGAGTCCACCCCATTAGCGATGGCCTCGAACCTAAGTCCGTTCACCCGGACATCTGCCGTGATAAAACCACAACAGTTGGCGCCCACTGTGGGGCTAGCGCTTGGTGGTGTTGAGTTCTCAAAGGGATCTCTCCTAGGGCTCGAAGGATACGTGGTTGGAAGTATGAGCAAGAGTCGCCGCGCCGGCTCTACATCGATGATGCCGGCTGCGGACTTGATGCTGGCTCTGTGGAGTATGGATTCCGGGTTTCGTTCGGCAGGATCCAAGTTTTCATCGGAAAGGTTGATGGATCTACACCCGGGACGGATGTCTGCACCAACATCGTCGATCCGGCTCGGCGTCTCCAATCTACGCGTGTTATGCAGCCTGCCCGTGCCCGTCCGAGTCAAAAGCACGTTCTCGTGGGCTTCACTCAAGGCATGGACCTGGAAGCGTTCGGGTCACAGGGAACTCTCGTTTGCTCGGAAGATGAGTCCTCTAGTGGGGAGACAGAATCAGTTTATCGGCTCAGCAACGGTGGCCTTGGGGGCTACTACAACAACTATTCTGAGGTAGAGGGCGTTGAGACGGATGCTTTGAGCCCCCCGGTTCATGCGGCGGTGTTCATGGCAGGATCGGCTTCAGCCGCCGGTGACACAGCTGCGGGAGCCGCTGAAGCGGGTGATAGCCCGCTGCCGTCGGCTCAGGTTCTAGTGGAATTGATGGATGAACTCACAGCTCTCATGGCCACAGAGGTAACACCAGATAATCAAGCAGCCAGGAATCTAGAGGTGGCACGGATCAAGGGTCGGATGGCAGAGGAACGACAAAGGATGGCCGAGCTGAAGACCTAGATGGAGGAAGAAGCGGAGCGTATCAAGGCTGATGCTTTCCGACTAGAGCTGGAGCAGAGGTCAGCGTCCGCGGTGCACCGGAGGAGGCATCAATCCCGTCTACCAGAACGTTACGAAGCGAGGAACCTTTTTAACAACCCTGGTGCGGGGCGGGTTACGGGCGCACCAGAGAGCCGCCCGATGGAGCGCTTGGCGACTCATCCACCCCAGCATAACCAAATCTCACCTAGGGCTTTTCCAACACCGGTGGATCACTACTCTAACCCGGCCGAGAACATGGTGGCAGCAGCCACCCGGCATGAGACGATTCCCATCCCAGATGAGGCACCCTTTGCAGAGGATGTGCGGAACGCCATTGGATATTTACAGACGGCCATGGCCCAGCAAGAGAAGTATGCTCACAGCCGGAGCCGGGTTCACTCCACCCCCCTCACCAGTCGAAGTTTCAGTCGGCGCTACGAGTCACCGGCGTGTTCCAGCATTCACCCACGTCGCGGACCACCGGAGGGCAATAGGGCGGCTCTAGATGCACAAGCCCTCATGGACCAGGTGAGAGACAGGCGAGAGGCAGAGATAGCGGCAACCTGTCCAGAGCCGGCACTTTCCGTGTCAATGGGAGTAGTTAGTACCAGAGCCGTAGGGGTGCCATGTTTAACTCCGGCTCTGAGGAGCGAACGGCTACCGAAAGACTTTAAGGGGCCTCGAAAGGTTCCGAATTACACAGTTGATCTACCCCCTGAGGCGTGGGTTGAAAGTTATGAACTGGCCATGGAGATGTTGGATGTTAGTGAGGCGGTATGTGCAAAATATTTCATCATGATGCTTGAGGGTCCGGCCCGTACATGGCTGAAAGGTCTGCTGCCTAACACGATAAGCTCATGGGCGGAGCTGAGAGCGAAGTTTATTAAGAATTTCCAGGGGACCTGTAAGCAGCCTATGACTATTGTCGATTTGGACCACTATGTTCAACAGGAGAATGAGTCGGCCCATCATTGGGTCCGGCGGGTGTCGACCATTATTCACTCTTCAGAGAAGATCACAGCGGCTCAAGCGGTGTTCATTTTAGAGAAGAACTGTCATTTCGTTCCATTAAAGCAGAAGCTCGGTCGGCTCAAGCACACGTGTCAGGATATGGGAGAGCTCATGACGGCCTTGACGAAGTATGTCGACTCAGATAACACCAAGGATCCAGGCTCGGATGATGAGAAATCCAATCAAGGGAAGAAAAACAATCAATGAAAAGGTTCAGTGAACAATGGGAATCAGAATAAGCGGAACAGCGCTGATAGCGGATCTGAGCTAGTGGCAAATACCAACACAGGACAGAACCATCCCAAGGGGGGTGGAAATTTTGGGCCAAGGAACAGAGGCCCTTTTAATTTAGAGGAGGCGCTTAGGAAGCCTTGTCCGGAGCACAGCACGCCTGACAAGCCGGCGTTGCATGCGTGGGGTGATTGCTTTATCATGCAGAGATTCAAAAACTAGCATTCCCAACCGCGTAATAACCAGGGCGGTGGCCCGCCTAGCGGGTCAGGGGCTGGATTCGGCGCCGACGGTTCAGGAAACGGGCATCCGGGTCAGAATAACCAAGGGGGGCACCAACAGCATCCTGGCAACAATGGCAATAACAACAATCAGCAGCAGCGCAATCAGTCTGGGTTTCAGAGTAACCCGAAGCAGCTCAGTTCTGGACAGAATCACGTATTCACGACCGGTCACAATAAACGAGACGAGAAGTTGCGGAGGTGAGCGATTAATGAGGTTGCTCCGGCTCTCCCGCGATATTTATTACACCTTTTGGGGCATTCTGCTACGTCTCCATGCCTTTCGGGCTCAAGAGTGCCCAGGCAACTTACCAACACTGTGTGCAGAATTGCCTCCATAGTCAGATTGGCCGAAATGTTCATGCTTACGTAGACGACATCGTGGTTAAATCCAGAAAGAAGGAAACTTTTTTAGAGGATTTGAAAGAAACCTTTGACAATCTCTGGGTCTACAAGATGATGCTTAACCCGACAAAGTGTGTCTTTGGTGTTCCAGCAGGAAAGCTTTTGGGTTTCTTGGTCTCTGAGCGGGGCATCGAGGCTAACCCGGATAAGATCAAGGCTATCACTTCTTTGGGGGAGCCGACGTGCATTAATGACGTTCAGCGCCTTGCAGGATGGATTGTTGTGTTCAGCCGCTTCATAAGCCGGCTTGGGGAGAAAGCCATTCCCTATACCAGATGATGAAGAAGACAGACAAGTTTAAGTGGAGCGCAGCAGTGGCCGAAGCACTTGAAGCTCTTAAAAAGCAGTTGACTGAGCCGCCAGTGTTAGCTGCTCCAGTTGAGAAAGAGACATTACTCCTTTATGTGGCGGCTAACAACAGAGCGGTCAGTGTAGCAATTGTGGTTGAGCGCAAGGAGGCAGGGAAGGAGCATCCCATGCAAAGGCCGGTTTATTACATTAGTGAAGTTTTGGCAGAGTCTAAGCAGAGGTATCCGCATTGGCAGAAGTTAGTATACGGAGTTTTCATGGCCAATCGCAAGTTAAAACATTACTTCTTGGGGCACCAAATAACAGTGGTCAGTTCTGCCCTGTTGGGGGATATCATTCAAAATAGAGAAGCTACAGGGAGGATTGCCAAGTGGGCCTTAGAGATGAGTATTCTTAGCATCAAGTATGTTCCTCATACAGCAATTAAGTCTCAAGCTTTGGTGGATTTCATAAATGATTGGACTGAATGTCAAGCCCCCGAAGAGAAGCCGGATAACACGTATTGGACTATACACTTTGATGGATCCAAGCAGCTAGAGGGGTCCGGTGCAGGAGTTGTTCTCACCTCCCCCAAGGGTGACAAGTCTTGTTATGTGCTCCGGTTAATGTTCCCTTGTACTAATAATGCAGCTGAGTATGAAGCACTGCTCCATGGTCTCAGAGTCACTAAAGAAATGAATTTAAGCCGGGTCAGGTGTTTAGGCGACTCAGATCTAGTGGCTCAGCAAGTTTCAGGCACTTGGGACTCCAAGGATCCGAGGATGGCGGCTTATCGACATGCGGTTGATATCATTGCCGGTCACTTCAAGGGGTACCAGGTGGATCACATTGATCGTCGCATGAATGAGGCAGCTGATGCTTTGTCACGGTTAGGCTCTTAATGAAAGCCGGTACCACCTATTGTTTTTCTGGATGTATTGCATCATCCGACTATCAAGATACCCTCTGAGGAGGATCTGGCTATTCCTGACCCGGAGGCGAAATTGGTGGCGGCTCTGCATGCTACCCCAAACTCGACTATTCCTTATTTGGCGTATCTGACACGCGGCAAGTTACCTCAAGAGGAGGATCTGGCCAGGAACAACACTCGGCATTCTAAGTCTATGACGATTATCAATGGTGAGTTACATAAGTGTAGTGTGACGGGTGTCTTTCAGTGCTGCGTCTCACCAGAGGAGGGCTGGCAAATATTGAGTGAAATTCATGCTGGCGACTATGGACATCACGCCGGGTCAAAATCTTTAGTGGCCAAAGCTTTTCGACATGGGTTTTTCTGGTTGACGACTCACAAGGATGCAGAAGACTTAGTTCGTAAGTGTGACGGCTGTTAGAAGTTCGGCCGGCGTGCTCACGTTTCGGCTCAAGAGTTGAGGATGATACCAATCACTTGGCCGTTTGCGGTCTAGGGGCTTGATATGGTAGGACCTTTCAAGCGATCCAAGGATAAGAAAACGCACCTTCTAGTGGCGGTTGATAAATTTACTAAGTGGGTAGAGGCAGAGCCGGTCAACAAATGTGACACGACTACAACGGTTCAATTTATTAAGAAGTTGATCTATCGCTTTGGTTACCCGCACAGTATCATTACGTACAATGTAACAAATCTATCCAAAGGAGCTATGAAAGTGTTCTGTGAGAAGGAGCATATCCGTCTTGACGTTTCAGCCGTGGCACATCCACAGTCTAATGGTCAGGCAGAGCAAGCCAATCAGGAAATCTTAAGAGGAGTCAAACCACGGCTCATGGTCCCTTTGAAGCGGATACCCGGATGTTGGGTTGAGGAATTGCCCTCCATCTTATGGAGCATCAGAACTACCCCTAACAGGTCTACAGGTTTCACGCCTTTCTTCATGGTGTATGGTGCTGAGGCGGTTCTACCTAGCGATATCCGGCACGACTAACCAAGGGTGGCGGCTTATGTTGACACGGACAATGAGGTAGTACGAAAAGATGCATTGGACGCCTTGGATGAAGCACGAGAGTTAGCAGCAGCTAGGTCGGTAATTTATCAACAAGACCTGCGACGCTATCATAGCCGCAGGGTAAAGACCCGGACGTTCCCTGAAGGTGACCTGGTGTTTCGGTTGATTCAAGACCAATCTGGAATGCATAAGTTATCTCCACCATGGGAGGGGCCTTTTGTGATCAGCAGGAACCTTAACAATGGGTCATATTATCTCGTTGATGTCAGAGATGAGCCAGAAACCGCAGGTAAAGAGACGTTGCGGCCATGGAATATCGCACATCTGCGACCATACTTTACATAGCAGGCGTTGGAAGTCGCTATCATATATCATGCTTACATGAGTAAAACCTAGCATCCCCGCAAAAGACTGGGGCCTCTGCTCTTATGTATACCTTTGTACAATCAAGATAAAATTTTCCGGCTCAAAAATTTGAGTTGAAGTGGTTTGTTCGCCATCAAAGCGGCTGATCTATCATCCGGCTTTATGCCCTATCAAGCACTATGGGAGGGAGGCTTCTTGCCTTTGGGTATGGCTCACATCTCCCCTGCACAGTCGGCTTTTACGCTGGTTCAAGGAGGCTTCTTGCCTTCGGGTATAGCTTACTTCTCCCTTGCACAACTGGCGATATGCCCAATTAAGCACTGTTGCAAAGAGGCTTCTTGCCTTCGGGTATAGCTTACTTCTCCTTTGCACAGCCAACTGTCATTAAACTGTTGCAAGGAAGCTTCTTGCCTACGGGTATAGCTCACTTCTCCCTTGCACAGTTGGCTTTATGCCTAGTTTGGTTACATTAAGCGTTGTTGTTGATGGAGGCTTCTTACCTTTGGTATAGCTTACAAGACCCTAAGACAACAGCGTGTACACCAAATTCCAGTTGGTTATCAACTGCGGCCATCGAAGGGGGCTTCTTACCGACGGGTATCGCTTATCTCACCCGAATGGCCGGCTTTATGCCACTTTCGGTTACTTATTAACCACGGTTGTCGAAGGGGGCTTCTTACCGACGGGTTCGCTTATCTCACCCTAACAACCGGCGTTTACGCCAAAATTCAGTTGCTTATCAACTGTAGCTATTGAAAGAGGCTTCTTGCCTTTGGGTATAGCTTACTTCTCCTTTCAAACAGCCGGCTTTATGCCGTCTCAGGCTAATTATTAGCCGCGGTTGTCGATGGAGGCTTCTTGCCTTGGGGTATAGCTTAAATCTCCCATCGACAGCCGGCGTTCACTATACCCTTACCAGTCAATCTCACCTAGAGACCCTCAGCCGGTTCAAGAAATTGACGGCCAATCTCGCTTAGAGACCCTGAGCCGATTCAAGAAATTGACGGCCAATCTCGCCTAGAGACCCTGAGCCGGTTCAAATAATTGACGGCCAATCTCGACAGAGACCTTGAACTAGTATGAGTTTAACCGTTTGAATCCACGTAGAAGAGCCGTCATATGAGTTTTTGGAGGAACGAAAGATCATCATAACGTATTGTATCATGCCGGCTTATCAAGCCGAGTCAGAGCAAGGCAATTATAAGTCCCAGGTTCTTGCAGGCAGAACTACCCGTCACGTGGGGGCTACATAGCCGCAATTCTCCTCAAAAGTTCCGGTTCATCAATAACCGTAGTTGTCGATAGAGGCTTCTTACCATCAGGTATAGCTAAAATTATCCTAAAGACAACCGGATCCTTAATGACTTCGTCTGACAAGAGCCGGAGCCATGTTGCTCCGGTCGACAAAATTGAAGGTTTCAAAGAGATTATCCGGCTCTAATATTCTGGAGAAAGGAATGGCGTCTTCAAAGATAGAGATCCCTCATCAGAAAATCTCAAAGTATATCCATGAAGATCTGGCAACACATTAAATTGAAACATAGAGAGAAGGAAAGTGCACACAGAGAGGTGCAAATATATACAGTCGCCAAGCGGCAGAGTCAAGTTTACTCTATTACAAAACCTATTCTCATAAGGAGCAAAAGCATTGTCAACTGCCCACGGCGGGTCATTACATGAGTCTGTGCTCAGAAAGGTTAAAAGAATCAAATTCAGTAATTGGCTGGCTCATCCTGCTCCGGGTCTTCTGCTGGCTTTATCTGGAGATTGCCCAAGTCCTAATTACAGTCAGCCAGAGCAGCAAAAGACCCTTCAAGGAATGGAGACGCGTCAAGCTCACAAGGAAAGAGATCCTTACTGTGGGCGGGTGTCAGATCTTTCCACTCATAGAGAGGCCCGCGGATTCTCTTCTCCTCTGCATCATAAGCCACCTGATAGGTGCTCAAGTCAGCTTCATCCGCCAGAACAGAGGTCAGATAGCATGACTCTTTGACACACCGGGTGTAATGTTCTTCAGTGAATTCTAAGCCGTCATCTCTTTTAGACGGGTAACCATCCATCATTTTAGCCGGCATTAGCTCGGGGGTGAAGGCCAGAGCCCGGCTCAATCCAGCGACGGCTCCTTGGTGGCAGGCGGACTTGTTTAGCTCTTCTATCTACTTGGGCATTGTGGAGAAGAGTTCCAGGACCCCTTTCAGAGTAGTGGGGATCTTCTCCTTATATTGCACGCTCTTGATCGTGAAGATGGTGACGTAGTATAACTGTTCCGCAAAAGTGTAAATGGCCTTCAGTGGCAGAAGACTATCAAAAGCCAACCGCCGGCTCGTGGGACCTGGATAAGTCAGATAAAGTTAATGAGTCGCCAGTCTTTCACTAGCAATGTTAAACAGTACAGAGTAAAATAGAAACTTTCCAAATAGGGCGGCTGACATTTTCGCGATGTGCTGCTTCAGGCCTTGAAGTTCTTCCGCCATAGCTGTAAGCCGCTGCTCAGCGTCGTTCGGCCGTTTGGTCAGAGCGGCCTTTTTAGATTCAGCTGTCTCTTTTAAAGAGGTAAGCTTAGCAGTGACATTGGCCAGCTCCTCAGAGAGAAGCCGGCACTTTTCATCAGCAATGCTTCGGGCTTCTTGCTGAGCCGCCAGGTTGGCCCTCAGATCCGTCAACTGAGACCCGGCTTCATTCAAAGCTTCCTATAATACATCAAAATACAGGATAAGCCGCCAAAATGCAGGACGAGTGTTAAAAGCAAATACAAGTCTCAAACAGATTGCAAGCAATTTATTTGACACTTGGGGGCTAATGTATATTTGATCTTTCAGTATGCAATACAATTCCGGTTCATCTCCTTCGAAGCTAATCCGGAACATGGGGGCTACACTATGGCTCTTCAATGTACTAATAATGGAAGCACCAACTCAACTTGATCAAGTTTAAGCCGGCCCTTTGGGGCTACAATTAGATCTTCAAGCTGTCTACATTAAAGGCCCGGCTCAAATATAATCTGAGATGGCCCTTGGGGGCTACGATTCGCGGTTCACTTTATTTACAGTACAAATCTAAAGCAATTTTAAGGGAATTTGACATGACAATATCTGCAGAGGTCACAGAAAGACCCGGCTCAACGATTCAGTATGTTAAGCCGGCTCTTGGGGGCTAAGTAAAGATATAGTAAGAAGGAAAAGTACCTCATATTTTGTCTTCATGGAAGAGATCAACCGAAGTTCCAGATCTCGGCTGGTGGTAACCCGGTTTATATACCCGGCGTGTAGCTCTTCGACTGTCATCTTCTCGCACGAAGAGTCAAAGTTCAGTTTCTTCAAGGCTTCAGCTGGCTCTATATGTTTGGTCAACACATGAGCCAGAGGCGTTTGATGACCAGACCCGGTGATAACAACATCCGGAGTGTCAGGGGTCTTGGCAGGAGTCGCCGGCTTTGAAGGATCCCTTGGAGGGCTCTCCATGATGACATCTTCAGCGGCTGGCTCTGTGGAGGCAGCCGACGGGTTTTCTTCTCGTTGAGTCTCCTCCGGTTGTTCGGGCTCCAGCTCTTCGATAACTGGGCCGGAGGAGGGCTTGTTGGTCTTGCAACGTTTAGCTTGAGCACTGCAAAAAAGAAGGATCAGCAGTTGAAGATGTTGCTATCATATTAACAGCCGGATAACCAGATATCATAGTAAGGAATGCTTACAGCGGATTAATCTTGGGTGGTAGTATAATTGACTTCGAAGAGTCGCCGGAGGAAGGAGATTTCTACAAAAAATAAAACAGAAAGGTGAAGAGAGTATCAAGTTTACAAAGGAAAGACAAAGGAAAAGAAAGAGATTTAAACCTTGGCGGGGCGTTTCTTTGGAGCCGAAGAGTTTGGTAGCCTGGACATGAGCTCAGTAGAGCCGGTGCTTCGAGTCTGTCGATGCTCGACTTGCTGTTGCTTTTTTAAGAGAAAATCAGGAGCCAGATAAGCAAGAGGGTGAGAAAGAGGAACTTTTTTGATAACCCACCGTGGCTTTCGGGGGACGAAACATTCTGAGCCGGAAGAAAAGTAATTTACCTCAGGAACATTGGCACGGCTGGTTTCCACTTCATCCTGTGAGTAAAGTAAGTATTAATAAAGCAGGAAGGTAAAAGATCAAGTAAGACAGTTAAAACTTTACCTCTGAGCTGGATGATGGTGGCGGGTCAAGCAAATTATCTTGCGGGGCAGATTTTTTAGCCTTTTTAGTTGCGACCTTCTTCCTGGATTTCTTCGGAGGGGCAACATATTCCTTCTTCCAGAAGTCTAAGTCGGCCTATAAGAATGACCCAGAGAGTGAATACCAAAACAACAAAGTGCAAACAATGTCTAAAAGACGGATGGGAAGAGATTAAACTTACATCGCGAGCCGGATTGTTGGCACTAAAAGGCGTCAGGCCGATTTCGCTGCATGATCCGGAAGCTTCATGGACAAGGCTCCAGATGGCGAGGGTAATGTCATTCTCTATCAATGTGGATCGGCTGAAGCATAATGAGCTATCATACTTGCCTCCATATTCGCACATGAGTCAGCTTCTATGGCTCAAAGGCATAATCCACCACGAAATCCAGCAGCGGATCAGGTCCAGCCCGATTAAGCCGTTGGCCATGAGAGCCTTGATTTTGCCATGGGCCGGCTCATATCTTGCGCGTTCTGAAGCTGATAGCCGGCCAGGAAGCTCTGACGTTGTTGTGAGCCGGGAAGGACGATAACCTGGCAAAGTACGCTCGTTCTCAGGAGAGGTGTCCTTGCAATAGAACCAGGTCTTGTTCCAGTCCTTGGGGTGACTCGGCATCTGCATGGCTGGAAAGATGATATATCTACGCCGTTGGATGGATATGCCTCCAAGCTCTAGGCTCGGACCGGCTTTCACTTCAGTTTGCCGGTTAGCATAAAAGAACTCCCGAAAGAACCCCACAGACGGCCTGACTTGAAGGTAAGCTTCACAGAGCACTTGGAAGTTGCATATGTTTGAGACGGAGTTGGGGCCAAGTCTTGCGGGTGAAGCTTATAATAGTGAAGGACGTCCCGAAAGAATTTTGAGCCGGGAGGCACGAACCCTCGTTCTATATGGTCAGAAAAAACCACCACTTCACCTTCTTGAGCAGAATATGACTATGTCTACGGACCTACAAAAGCAGAGAAAATAAATTTTAACCTGACCTAGCGATGAATAGCGGAAGAAAAAAAGGAAACGAACTGGAGCCATCGTGGTCTGCGCATTACGTGCGGCCGGCCCGCGCACGGCGGCGGAGCAAGAGCACGTTCTAAAGGTATTAGCGGTGTCGAGATACACTCGCGATGGCGGTGCCGGAGCCTGAGCGGCGGCGACGGAGCCCCCGGTGAAAACCCTACTACGGCGGCAGCTATCTATGGAATAGGACAACTCACCAGAGATGGCGCGGCGGAGGCGGACAAATCTCTGGTACGTTCAGGGTGATGCAGCGGCCAAGTTGGGGACGACGTAGGGATGGCACTGGAGCAGAGCTCGAAGACGCTGGGGCGGCGACAGGAAGAAGACAAAGAAGAAGAGGTACGAGCAGGAGGATGGGAAACCTCGACCTACACGGGTCATATTTAAAAGGGGGTTAAGGAAGGCGTGAAAATCCAAGCGATGACACCGTTTGGCCGAGGCGGATGCCTTGATTTTTGGGATGACAGTTAAGGAAAGATTTGGTGATACGTCAGCAAATCTCATGACGTCACGCCGGGTCATTTCCGGGCGGCTCGCCAAAAGTGGAAGAGAAGGATGAAGTGAGCAAGCTCAATTCAACCTGGGGCCTAATGTTGGGGATATGACCCACCCCGGAGGCTCCAGGTCATGTTGCTGGCTCGTGAGCCGGCCCAGAGGTGATCCGTAAGACTGGTGGCCCAGGGAGATAGGCGGATCAAGGTGTGGGCCGTACAACGGCCCGGACGAAGAAGACCCGGGCGTGCAAGCCGACTCGCAGACGGCTTGGACAAGAAGATAGATAGAGACTCGGTTAGCAATTGTAACGAACTGGTGGTCCTGACCTCTTATATAAAGGCAGACCCAGGGCGATTTAGAGGAGGGTAAATCAAGAACTAGGTCAATCTTTTAGCTCCTTGTAATCGATACGCAAGCAATACAAACACAAGCAGGACGTAGGCTATTACCTTGATTCGAGGGGGCCGAACCTGGGTAAATCCGTGTCTTTCGTGCCGACTAACCCCTTTGAGTCCACCCCGTTAGCGATGGCCTCGAACCTAAGTCTGTTCACCCGGACATCTGTCGTGATAAAACCATGACAGTAGGGGAGAGGGATGCGGTGCTCGTAGTGCCAGCTCAGCTGGTGCGCTTGGACGCTAATCCATTGCCGACGTAGACGGGAACACGACGGCAGGGGTAGCGCGCGCCAAGGGATGGCGGGGGGCTTTCCCTTCTTCTTGCTAGAGCTTGAGCGGGTCCCTGAGTAGATGCCCATGGTGGCTACTGGCTAGGGTTGTCACCGACGGGCTAGAGTTTGTAGATCCTGTTGGGGGTGGAGGGAGCAGGCTTGGCTCTGGAAGGGTGGAAGCTACTGGGGACTGGTCGGTCCACGTGTTTCCACTTAAAGAAGGAAGACGACCCAAAAATGTGTGGCTGGCGACCGGGGCCTACTGCACATGCACATTTACTTTGGGCTGTGGGGGTAGTTGGAAGGCCGCCACGAGTTCCTGAGACGGATGAGTAGAAAGTGGGTGCACATCCGTTCGGCATCCGTGTGACGGAAATGGGTTGGGCTGGACTCACTCGTCATGTCCAACGGGAGACACAGTCTAGCATGGCCCCACTCGCCAACAGTTAACAGTCAAACCATTGACCCGACGACATCCTCCGTGTGACCATTTCCGAGAGTTGTGGACAAGGGAGTGGGGAAAAGTGAGCAAAAGTTAAGAGCATGGGGATGAATGGTGTACAGCTAAGGCATAGGGGCACAAATGTAAAAAACCTGAAGTAAAATAGAGTAATGCTTGGACAATAATGATACGATGTAGACAATGTAAATCCAATTAATATGACTGAACCCCATCATTTTATCCTTAGTGGGAACAATACAAAGACGTGTCTTCTACCTTTCTATCACAGGGATATATAGCACTGCCAGATTGAACCCGCTAGAACACACCTCTCCCATTGAAGAAATATCAATCTAGTTTGCCAAACTATCTCAATAGATCATAGACAATTATGAAACTATCATATAGTCATGCATATGTAAAAAAGGGACCAGAAAGAAATTCAATATAATTTCATGAACAATCTGAACATAAACTCACAATTCATCGAATCCCAACAAATGCATCGCACAAAGTGATTACATCGAATAGATCACCGTGAAGATGTTGTGAACTTTGTATTAGAGAGAGAGAGATCTAGGTACTAACTAGGGACTCGTAGGTATGTGGTAGACTACGCACACATCACCATGGGAGCAGCAAGGTTGAGGTAGAGGCCATCCGTGATCGATCCCCCTCAGGCAGGGCATCGGACCAGGGATCCAGATGGGCACATGTCACAACACTGAATTGCGATGGTGGAAAAAGTGTTTCTGATGGCACTCCTGGGTTTTCCCAATATACTAGAATTTATAGGCCACAGAAGGGCGTCGGGAGATGTCAGGGGGGCACAAGGCAACAGGGCGTGGACACCACCCCTGGGCACGGACTATTGGCTTGTGGGGCCCCCTTGAGGCCCTCGGCCTCCTTCTGAAGCTTCCATGTCTTCTTTTGGTCCACAAAATCATCAAAAAATTCATGACAATTGGAATTTTTTTGATACTGTAAACCTGAAAAGCCAAAACATGCAGAAAACAGCAACTAGCACCGGGCACTGGGTTAATAGTTAGTGCTAAAAAATAATATGAATCGGGAAATAAATGCCTAAAACGTATCCTAGAATGATAATACTATAGCATGGAACTATCAAAAAAATAGATTCGTCGGAGACGTATCAATCCCATGTTTGAGCTAAGAAATTACCAGATACATTGAAATATGCTTATCATGATGAAAACAAGATATATCCTATCGTTATTAGTGCTAACGTTTCAGAGAATGAAGAAAAGAGATTACTAAAAACTCTAAAGAAGCACCGAGCTGCTATTGGATATACTGTTCATGATCTTAAGGGCATTAGTACCACTCTATGCCAGCACAAGATTAATATAGAAGCAGAAGCTAAACCACTGATTGATCATCAACTCCGCTTGAATCCTAAAATGAAGGAAGTGGTAGGAACTGAAATACTAAATCTTCTGGAGGCATGTATAATCTATCCCGTAGCTGATAGTAGATGGGTAAGTCATGTTCATTGTGTTCCTAAGAAAGGAGGTTTAATTGTTGTTCCTAACGATAAAAAAACTCACGCCACAAAGGATATAACTGGTTATAGATTGTAACTGATTTCAGGAAATTAAAAAAAAGCTACTATAAAATATCATTACCCCTTGACTTTTATTAATCAAATGTTAGAAAAATTATCTAAGCGCACACACTTTTGTTTCCTTGATGGATAGTACAGTTTTTCTGAAATACATGTGTCAAAAGAAGATCAAGACAAAACTACTATTACTTGTCCCTTTGGAACTTATTCTTATAGACGTATACCTTTTGGTTTATGAAATGCACCCGCTACCTTTCAAATATGTATCACTTCTATATTCTCTGAATTTTGTGAAAAGATTTTTGAGGTATTCGTGGATGACTTTTCCGTTTATGGGACTTCTTTTGATGATTGCTTGACCAACCTTGATCGAGTTTTGCAGAGATGTGAAGAAACTAATATTATTTTTAATTAGGAGAAGTGCCACTTTATAGTGAATGAAGGTATTGTACGTCAACATAAAATTACGAGGTATTGAGGTAGACAAAGCTAAAGTTGATGCAATAGAGAAAATGACATGTCCTAAAGATGTTAAAGGTATAAGAAGTTTCCTTAGCCATGTTGGTTTCTATAGGCATTTTATTAAAGCTTTTTAGGCCATTAACTAATATTGTTCAAAAAGATATCCCATTTGTTGTTGATGATGATTGTGTAGAAGCCTTTGAAATACTTAAGAAAGCCTAAATATCTGCACCTATTGATCAGCCACCTAATTGGAATTTACCCTTTGAAATTATGTGTGATGCTGGTGACTATGTTGTTGGGGTTGTTCTAGGGCTAAGAGTGGACAATAAATTGAATGTTATTCATTATGCTAGTAAGAATATAGACAATGCTTAAAGAAATTATGCTACTACAGAGAAGGAATTTTTAGCAGTTGTGTTCGCATGTGATAAGTTCAGACCTTATATTAGTGATTCCAAAGTTACTATTCACATTGATCATGTTGCTATTAAATATTTGATGGAAAAGAAAGATACTAAGACTAGAATAATTAGGTGGGTGCTTTTACTTAGAGAGTTTGATTTGCATATTGTTGATACAAAGGGAATTGAGAATCATGTAGCAGATAACTTGTCTAGAATGTAAAATGTTCTTGATGACCTACTGCCTATTGATGATAATTTTTCTGATGAGCAATTAGATGTTATAAATGCTTCCCGTAACACTCCTTGGTATGAAAATTATGCTAATGACATTATCGCTAAATATATACCACCTAGTTTCACGTACCATAATAAAAAAAAAGTTCTTCTTTGATTTAAGACACTACATTTGGGATGATCCACATCTATATAAAGGAGTAGATGGTGTTATTGGATGTTGTGTACCTAAGCATGAACAGGGACAGATCCTACAGAAGTGTCATTTCAAGGCCTATGGACGGCACCACGCGGGTGACGGAACTGCACACAAGGTATTATAGTCTAGTTTTTATTGGCCTACTCTTTTCAAGTATGCTCGTAAGTATGTCCTCTCTTGTGATGAATGTCAAAGAATTGATAACATTGGTAAACATCAGGAAATGCCTATGAATTATTCACTTGCAATTGATCAATTAGATGTTTGGGGTTTTGATTATATGGGACCTCTTCCATCCTCTAATGGGTACACTCATATTTTAGTTGTTGTTGATTACGTTACTAAGTGGGTAGAAGCTATTCCAGCTAGTACTGTTGATCACAACACTTCTATTAAAATGCTTAAAGAGGATATTTTCCTGAGGTTTGGAGTCCCTAGATATTAAATGATTGATCGTGCTTCACACTTTATTCATGGTTCTTTTCGTAAACTTCTAGCTAAATATGATATTAACCATAGAATAGCATCACTTTATCACCCTCGGTATTGTTGGAAATATGCCCTAGAGGCAATAAATAAAGTGTTTATTATTATATTTCCTTGTTCATGATAATTGTTTATTATCCATGCTAGAATTGTATTAATTGGAAACATGGATACATGTGTGGATACATAGACAAACACAATGTCCCTAGTATGCCACTAGTGAACTAGCTCGTTGATCGAAAGATGGTTAAGGTTTCCTAGCCATGGACATGAGATGTCATTTCATAACGGGATCACATAATTAGGAGAATGATGTGATGGACAAGACCCAAACTACAAACATAGCTTATGATCGTGTCAGCTTATTGCTACTGTTTTCTGCATGTCAAGTATATGTTCCTATGACCATGAGATCATACAACTCACGGACATCGGAGGAGTGACTTGTGTGTATCAAACATTGCAACATAACTGAGTGACTATAAAGGTGCTCTACAGGTGTCTCCGAGGGTGTCTGTTGAGTTGGCATGGATCAATACTAGGATTTGTTACTCCGTGTGACGAAGAGGTATCTTAGGGCCCACTCGGTAATGCAACATCACAATGAGCCTTGCAAGCAATGTGACTAAGTGTTAGTTACGGGATCTTGTATTATGGAACGAGTAAAGAGACTTGCCGATAACGAGGTTGAACTAGGTATGGAGATACCGACGATCGAACCTCGGGTAAGTAACATACCGAAGAACAAAGGGAACATCATACGGGATTAACTGAATCCTTGACATAGAGGTTAGACCGATAAAGATCTTCGTAGAATATGTAGGAACCAATATGGCATCTAGGTCCCTCTATTATTTATTAACCATAGAGGTGTCTCGGTCATGTCTACATAGTTCTCGAACCCGCAGGGTCTCCACACTTAAGGTTTGATGACGTTTCGGTAGTATAGAGTTATGTATGGTGGTGACCGAAGGTTGTTCGGAGTCCCGGATGAGATCCCGGACATCAAGAGGAGCTCCGGAATGGTCCGGAGGTAATGATTCATATATAGGAAGTCCTGTTTTGGTCATCGGAAAATTTTCGGGCTCATCGGTAGTGTACCAGCAGTGCCGGTAGTGTATCGGGAGGCCTCTGGGAGGGGTATTTCGGCCCGATAGGCTTCATGGGCTGTGGGAGAGTGAATATCAGCCCTTAGTTGGCTGGTGGAAACTCCCACACAAGGCCCATGTGGCTGGAGGAAAAAACCCAAAGAGAAAAAGTGGAAAAAAGGCAAAATAGGGTCAATCCTAGTCCTGCTAGGATTGGAGGTGGACTCCACCTCCACCACCTTGGTTCACCCGAAGATCTTGGCTTGGAAGACAAGGCTGCCTCCTCTCCTCCTCTCCTCCTATATATACTAGAGGGTTTTAGGTTTTTGCACTAGTTTTTACAGCCACGTGCTACCCGTTCCTCCAGTGCATAGTTTCTCCTCTAGATCGGATTTCTGCAGTGCTTAGGCGAAGCCCTGTCGGAATTGCTCCACCACCATCGTCGGAGCGCCGTCACGCTGCCGGAGAACTCTTCTACCTCTCCGCTCTCTCTTGCTGGATTAAGACAGCGGAGATCGTCATCAAGTTGTACGTGTGCTGAACGCGGAGGTGTCGTTCGTTCGGCGTTAGATCGGAAGGATCGTGATCAACTTCGTGGGACGGATCATGAGCAAGTTCGTGGGACGGACCATGATCAAGTTTGTGGGACGGATCGTGATCAATTTCGTGGGATGGATCGTGATTAGATCGCGGGACGGATCATGATTGGATCGCGGGACGCACGGGGATTTGGATCGCGAAGACGTTCGACTACACCAACCGTGTTTCTTAACGCTTCCCGCTTAGCGATCTACAAGGGTATGTAGATCCACTCTCCCTCTCGTAGATTCCCATCACCATGGATACATCTGCGTGTGCGTAGGAAAAAAATTGTTTCCCATGCAACGTTCCCCAACAGTGGCATCATGAGCTAGGTCTATGTATTGATGAGATCTCGAGTAGAACACAAAAGGTTTGTGGGCGTTGATGCTTAGATTGCTTGCTCCCTTGGTCATATTTTGGTTCAGCGGTATTGTGAGATGAAGCGGCCCGGACCAACATTACTCATACGCTTACGAGAGACCGGTTCCCTCGACGCAACTTGGTGCCTAGATGGCTCGCGGGTGACAGTTTCTCTCACTTTAGTTGGATCGGATTCGACAAAGGTGGTCCTTGAGAAGGTTGAAAAGCAAATTATGTATCACCGTTGTGGTTTATGCGTAGGTGAGAATCGTTCTTGCTAGAAACCCGTAGCAGCCACATAAAACATGCAACAACAATTAGAGGACGTCTAACTTGTTTTTGCAGGGTATGTTGTGATGTGATATGGCCAATTACATGATGTGATATATGTGGTGTATGAGATGATCATGTGATGTATAGATTATGATGACTTGCATGTCGATGAGTACGGCAATCGGTAGGAGCCATAGGGTTGTCTTTAATTATTGTATGACTTGCGTGTCAATCATTAAGCGCTATGTAATGCTTTACTTTATCGCTAAACGGTAGCAATAGTAGTAGAAGCATGCAGGGCGTGACAACCCCGATGGCGACACGTTGATGGAGATCAAGATGATGGAGATCATGGTGTCGTGCCGGTGACGATGGAGATCATGCTGGTGCTTTCAAGATGGAGATCTAAAGCACAAGTTCATGGCCATATCATGTCACTTACGAATTGACTGTGATGTTAATCCTTTTATGCACCTTGTTTTGCTTAGTACGACGGTAGCATTATAAGGTGATCCCTCACTTAAATTTCAAGATGAATTGTGTTCTCCCCGAGTGTGCACCATTACGAAAGTTCGTCGTGTCGAGACACCACGTGATGATCGGGTGTGATAGATTCTACGTTCACATACAACGGGTGCAAGCCAGTGTTGCACACGTAGAACACTTGGGTTAAACTTGACGAGCCTAGCATGTACAGACATGGCCTCGGAACACAAGAGACCGAAAGGTTGAACATGAGTCATATAGTAGATATGATCAACATAATGATGTTCACCATTGAAGCCACCTCAACTCACGTGATGATCAGACTTGAGTTGGTGGATTTGGATCATGTGACACTCAGATGACCTGAGGGATGTCAATTTGAGTGGGAGCTTTGGTAATTTGATTAACTAAACTCATTACCTTGAACAATAGTCTAAGTGAACTTTGCATATTTATGTTGTAGATCAATGGCTCGCGCAGTAGCACCCCTGAATTTTAATGTGTTCCTAGAGAAAGCTAAGTTGAAATATGATGGAAGTAACTTTGTTGACTGGGCCCGTAATTTGAGGATTATCCTCATGGCTTCCTAGAAATCATATGTCCTTGATGCACCTCTTGGTGACCAACCAGAAGACATGACCTCCGAAGACGTGAAGAATGCTTGGGAGGCACGTACTAGAGATTACTCAATAGTTCAGTGTGCGATATTGTATGGCTTAGAACCGGGACTTCAAAGATGTTTTGAACGTCATGGAGCATATGAGATGTTCCAGGAGTTGAAGTTTATCTTTCAGAAGAATGCCCGGATCGAGAGGTATGAAACCTCCGATAAGTTCTATGCTTGCAAGATGGAGGAGAACGGGTCTGTCAGTGAACATATACTAAGAATGTCTGGGTATTCAAATCGTCTAGCGGAGTTGGGAATTGCCCTTCCGCCAGAGGCGATCACTGACAGAGTTCTTCAATCACTGCCACCTAGTTACAAGAGCTTTGTGATGAACTATAACATGCACGGGATGAACAAGTCAGTCGTCGAGCTGTTTGCGATGCTAAAAGTTGCTGAGTCTGAAATCCAGAAAGAACATCAAGTGTTGATGGTCAATAAAACCACTAGTTTCAAGAAAAATGGCAAGGGCAAGGGAAAGGGCAAGAAGGGTAAAACCAAGAAGGATGGCAAAGCAGTTGCTACTCCTGTAAAGAAGCCCAAGCATGGACCCAAGCCAGAAACTGAGTGCTTTCATTGCAAGGGAACTGGTCACTGGAAGCGGAACTGCCCCAAGTACCTAGCTGACAAGAAGGCGGCCAACGACAAACAAGGTATATATGATATACATGTTATTGATGTGTACCTTACTAGCTCTCATAGTAGTGCCTAGGTATTTGATACCGGTTTGGTTGCTCACATTTGCAACTCAAAGCAGGAACTACGGAATAAACGAAGGCTGGCAAAGGACGAAGTGACGATGCGTGTGGGAAATGGTTCCAAGGTTCATGTGATCTCCGTCGGCACGCTCTCTCTTCGATAACCATCGGGATTAGTGATGAACCTGAATAATTGTTATTTAGTGCTTGCGTTACGCATGAACATTATATCTGGATCTTGTTTATTGCGAGACGGTTACTCATTTAAATTAGAGAATAAAGGTTGTTCTATTTATAAGAGTAATATCTTTTATGGTCATGCACCCAATGTCAGGGGTTTATTCATATTGAATCTTGATAGTGATGACACACATGTTCATAACATTGATGCCAAAAGATGTAGAGTTGATAATGATAGTACCACTTTCTTGTGGCACTGCCGTTTAGGTCATATTGGTGTAAAACGCATGAGGAAGCTCCATGCTGATGGACTTTTGGAGTCACTTGATTTTGAATCACTTGACACATGTGAACCATGCCTCATGGGCAAGATGACTAAAACGCCGTTCTCTGGAACAATGGAATGGGCGAGTGACTTATTGGAAATCATACATACTGATGTGTGCGGTCCAATGAATGTTACAGCGCGTGGTGGATATCGTTATTTTCTCACCTTCACTGATGACTTAAGTAGATATGGGTATATTTACTTAATGAAACACAAGTCTGAAACGTTTGAAAAGTTCAAGCAATTTCAGAGTGAAGTTGAGAATCATCATAACGAGAAGATTAAGTTCCTGCGATCTGATCGAGGAGGTGAATATCTGAGTTATGAGTTTGGCAGTCACTTAAGACAGTGTGGAATTGTTTCACAGTTGACACAGCCCGGAACACCATAGCATAATGGTGTGTTCGAATGTCATAATCGAACCTTATTAGATATGGTGCGTTCTATGATGTCTCTTGCTAATTTGCCACTATCGTTTTGGGGTTATGCATTAGAGACAGTTGCATTCACTTTAAATAGGGCACCATCAAAATCCGTTGAGATGACGCCATATGAACTGTGGTTTGGCAAGAAGCCAAATTTGTTGTTTCTTAAAGTTTGGGGATGTGATGCTTATGTCAAAAAGCTTCAGCCTGAAAAGCTGAAACCCAAAGCAGAGAAATGTGTCTTCATAGGATACTCGAAAGAGACAGTCGGGTATAACTTCTATCTCAGATCTGAAGGCAAAGTGTTTGTCGCTAAGAACAGAACATTTCTTGAGAAAGAGTTTCTCTCGAAAGAATTGAGTGGGAGGAAAATAGAGCTTGATGAGGTTATTGAACCTTTACTTCAACCAGAAAGTAGCGCAGCGCAAAAAGATGTTTCTGTGGAACCTACACGGTAGAATAGGAAGTTAATGATGATGATCATGAAGCTTCGGATCAAGATGCCATCAAACCTCGTAGGTCAACAAGGCCGCATACTACCCCCGAGTGGTACGGCAACCCTATCTTGGAGGTCATGTTGTTGGACAACAATGAACCTATGAGCTATGGAGGAGCAGTGATGGGCCCGAATTCCGAGAAATGGTTAGAGGCCATGAAATCCGAGATGGGATCCATGTATGGACTTTGGAAGTATTACCTGAAGGGGCGAAAGGCCATTTAGAACAAATGGATCTTTAAGAAGAAGACAGACACGGAGGGTAATATCACCGTCTATAAAGCTCGACTTGTGGCAAAGGGTTTTTCACAAGTTCAAGGAGTTGACTACGATGAGACTTTCTCACCCGCAGCGATGCTTAAGTCTATCAAAATCATGTTAGCAATAGCTGCTTATTTCAACTATGAAATTTGGTAGATGGATGTCAAAACAGCATTCCTCAACGGTTTCCTTGAGGAAGAGTTGTATATGATGCAAGCTAAAGGTTTTGTCGATCCAGAGAATGCTGACAAAGTTTGCAAACTCCAGCAATCCATTTATGGACTGGTGCAAGCATCTCGGAGTTGGAATAAGCAATTTGATGAGGTGATCAAAGCGTTTGAGTTTATACAAGTTTATGGAGAAGCTTGTATTTACAAGAAAGTGAGTGGGAGCTCTATAGCGTTTCTAGTATTATATGTGGATGACATATTGCTGATTGGAAACAATATAGAAATGCTGAAAAGTGTGAAGGAATATTTGAACAAGAGTTTTTCAATGAAGGACCTAGGAGAAGCTGCTTTCATAATAGGCATTAAGATCTATAGAGATAGATCGAGACGCTTAATAGCACTTTCACAGAGCACATACCTTGATAAAGTTTTGAAGAAGTTCAAAATGGATCAGTCCAAGAAGGGGTTATTGCCTGTGTTACAAGGTGTGAAGTTAAGTAAGACTCAATGCCCAGTAACTGCAAAAGATAGAGAAAAGATGAGTGTCATCCCCTATGCTTCAGCCATAGGCTCTATCATGTATGCAATGCTGTGCACAAGACCCGATGTCAGCCTTGCGATAAGTATGGCCAGAAGGTTTCAAAGTGATCCTGGAATGGAGCACTGGCAAGTGGTCAAGAATATCCTTAAGTACCTGAAAAGTACTAAGGAAATGTTTCTTGTCTATGGAGGTGATGAAGAGCTCGTCGTAAATGGTTACGTCGATGCAAGCATTGACACTGATCCGGACGACTCTAAGTCGCAAAACGGATACGTATTTATTCTTAATGGGGGAGCGGTAAGCTGGTGCAGTTCCAAGCAAAGCGTGGTAGCTGATTCTACGTGCGAAGCGGAATACATCGCAGCCTCGGAAGCGGCGAAGGAAGGTATTACAGTCTAATTTTTATTGGCCTACTCTTTTCAAGGATGCTCGTAAGTATGTCCTCTCTTGTGATGAATGTCAAAGAATTGATAACATTGGTAAACGTCAGGAAATGCCTATGAATTATTCACTTGCAATTGAATCATTTGATGTTTGGGGTTTTGATTATATGGGACCTTTTCCATCCTCTAATGGGTACACTCATATTTTAGTTGTTGTTGATTACGTTACTAAGTGGGTAGAAGCTATTCCAGCTAGTAGTGCTGATCACAACACTTCTATTAAAATGCTTAAAGAGGATATTTTCCTGAGGTTTGGAGTCCCTAGATATTAAATGATTGATCGTGCTTCACACTTTATTCATGGTTCTTTTCATAAACTTCTAGCTAAATTTGATATTAACCATAGAATTGCATCACCTTATCACCCTCAGTATTGTTGGAAATATGCCCTAGAGGCAATAAATAATGTGTTTATTATTATATTTCCTTGTTCATGATAATTGTTTATTATCCATGCTAGAATTGTATTAATTGGAAACATGGATACATGTGTGGATACATAGACAAACACAATGTCCCTAGTATGCCTGTAGTGAACTAGCTCGTTGATCGGAAGATGGTTAAGGTTTCCTAGCCATGGACATGAGATGTCATTTGATAACGGGATCACATCATTAGGAGAATGATGTGATGGACAAGACCCAAACTACAAACGTAGCTTATGATCGTGTCAGTTTATTGCTACTGTTTTCTGCATGTCAAGTATATGTTCCGATGACCATGAGATTATACAACTCATGGACATCGGAGGAGTGCCTTGTGTGTATCAAACGTCGCAACGTAATTGAGTGACTATAAAGGTGCTCTGCAGGTGTCTCCGAGGGTGTCTGTTGAGTTGGCATGGATCAATACTAGGACTTCTTACTCCGTGTGATGGAGAGGTATCTCAGGGCCCACTCAGTAATGCAACATCACAATGAGCCCTGCAAGCAATGTGACTAAGTGTTAGTTACTGGATATTGTATTATGGAATGAGTAAAGAGACTTTTCGGTAACGAGGTTGAACTAGGTATGGAGATACCGACGATCGAACCTCGGGCAAGTAACATACCGAAGAACAAAGGGAACATCATACGGGATTAACTGAATCCTTGACATAGAGGTTCGACTAATAAAGATCTTCGTAGAATATGTAGGAACCAATATGGACATCTACGTCCCGCTATTGGTTATTGACCGTAGAGGTGTCTCGGTCATGTCTACATAGTTCTCGAACCCGCAGGGTCTGCACACTTAAGGTTTGATGACGTTTCGGTAGTATAGAGTTATGTATGGTGGTGACCGAAGGTTGTTCGGAGTCCCGAATGAGATCCTGTACATCACGAGGAGCTCTGGAATGGTCCGGAGGTAAAGATTCATATATAGGAAGTCCTGTTTTGCTCACCGGAAAAGTTTCGGACTCATCGATAGTGTACCGGGAGTGCCGGTAGTGTACCGGGAGGCCTCCGGGAGGGGTATTTCGACCCAAGAGGCTTCATGGGCTGTGGTCGAGTGAATATCAGCCCTTAGTGGGCTGGTGGAAACTCCCACACAAGGACCATGTGGCTGGAGAAAAAAAAACAAAGAGAAAAAGTGGAAAAAAAGGCAAAATAGGGTGAATCCTAGTCCTACTAGGATTGGAGGTGGACTCCACCTCCACCACCTTGGTTCGGCCGAAGCTCTTGGCTTGGAAGCCAAGGCTGCCTCCTCTCCTCATATATATACTAGAGGTTTTGGGTTTTTGCACTAGTTTTTACAGCCACGTGCTACCCGTTCCTCTAGTGCATAGTTTCTCCTCTAGATCGGATTTCTACAGTGCCTAGGCGAAGCCCTGCCGGAATTGCTCCACCACCATCACCAGAGCGTCATCACGCTGTCGGCAAACTCTTCTACCTCTCATCTCTCTCTTGATGGATCAAGACAGCGGAGATCGTCATCAAGCTGTACGTGTGTTGAACATGGAGGTGCCGTCCGTTCGGCGCTAGATCAGAAGGATCGTGTGCAAGTTCGTGGGACGGATCGTGATCAAGTTCGTGGGATGGATCGTGATCAAGTTCGTGGGACAGATCGTGATTAGATCACGGGACGGATCGTTATTGGATCATGGGACGCACGGCGATTTGGATCGCGAAGACGTTTGACTACACCAACCGTGTTTCTTAATGCTTCCCGCTTAGCGATCTACAAGGGTATGTAGATCCACTCTCCCTCTCGTAGATGCCCATCACCATGGATATATCTGCGTGTGTGTAGGAAAAATTTTGTTTCCCATGCAACATTCCCCAACAAGTATAGCAGTCAAGTTGAGTTGACTAGCCGGGAAATAAAACTGATCTTGCAAAAGACTATTAATAGATCTAGAAAGAATTGGTCTAACAAACTTGATGATGCATTTTGGGTTTATAGAACTGCTTATAAAAATCCTATGGGCATGTCCCCATATAAAATGGTCTATGGAAAAGCATTTTTTTTACCTCTTGAGTTAGAACATAAAGCTTATTGGGAAATTAAAGAACTAAACTCTGATTTCTAGCTTTCCGATGAGAAGAGGTTATTTGATATTAGCTCCTTGGATGAATGGAGGACACAAGCCTGTGAAAATGCCAAGTTGTTTAAAGAAAAACTTAAAAGATGGCATGACAAAAGAATCCAAAAATGAGAATTTAAAATCGGCGATCTAGTGCTTTTGTACAATTCTCATTGCACATTTTTCTAGGAAAAATTATCTCCAAATGGGAAGGACTGTATATTATCGAAGAAGTTTATTGCTTCGTAGCCATTAAGATCAATAATGCAGAATGCATGATGTCTACTACGCAACTTTATTCTTGTAGACACGTATTGGGCCTCCAAGCGCAGAGTTTTGTAGGACATTAGAAATTTTCCCTCAAGTGGATGACCTAAGGTTTATCAATCCGTGAGAGGTATAGGATGAAGATGGTCTCTCTCAAACGACCCTGCAGCCAAATACAAGAAATCTCTTGTGTCCCCAACACACCCAATACAATGGCAAATTGTATAGGTGCACTAGTTCGGCGAAGAGATGGTGATAAAAGTGTAATATGGATGGTAGAAATATATTTTATAATCTGAATAAATAAAAACATCAAGGTACCAAAAGTAAACAGGCACAAAAACGGTACTGCAATGCTTGAAAACAAGGCCTAGGGTCCGTACTTTCACTAGTGCAATTTCTCAACACTTCTAACATAGTTAGATCATATGACCACCCCTCAAAGTGCGATAAAGAATCACTCCCGAGTTCCAATTAGTGGAGAAAAAAGATAGAAATTATTTGTAGGGTACGAAACCACCTCAAAGCTATTCTTTCCGTTCGATCTATCCTAGAGTTCGTACTAAAATAACGCAAGCTAATCTTTCCGATCGATCTACCAAAGAGTTTGTACTAGAATAACACCAAAGCAAATTCATATTCATAATACTCAATCCACACAAAGAACTACAAGGGGTCCCCAAATTTTCTATCGAAGAAACGATAATAAAAACGTGCATCAACCTCTATGCATAGATTACCCCAATATCACCGCGGGAATCCGCAAGTTGAGTGTCATAACGTATATCAAGTGAACCAATAAGATACCCAAATGTCACCTCAAGTATTCATGCCGCAAGACATACATCATGTGTTCCCAAATCTGAACATTCAATCCGACATAGCAAAACTACAAAGGGTAAAGATTCAATTCATCACATAAGAGTATAGAGGGGAGAAACATCATATGATCAATCTATATTAACAAAGCCCATGATATAGATCATGAGAGAGAGAGATTAAACACATAGCTATTGGTACAACCCCTCAGCCCCGAGCGTGGACTACTCCCTCCTCATCGTGGTGGCCACCGGAGATGATTCCCCCCTTCGGCAGGGTGCCAGAATGGGGTCTATATTGGGTTTCGGTGGCTACAGAGCCTTGAGGCATCGGAACTTCTGATCTAGGGCTGCCCCAAAGGGTTTCGGAATATTTGGGAATTTATAGTGCAAAGAGGGGGTGTGGGAGGCCACCAAGGTGGGCACAACCCACCTGGGTGCACCAGGGGGCCCTAGCGCGCCTTGGTGGGTTGTGCCCCCCTCGGGGCACCCCCCAGGTGCAACTCTGTCCCAAGGGGTTCCTTCTGGTCCAAAAAAATCTCCAAAAATTTTCGTGGTGTTTGGACTCCGTTTGGTATTGATTTCCTGCGATGTAAAACACAAGCAAAAAAACTGCAACTCGCACTAGGCACTGGGTCAATAGATTAGTCCCAAAAAAGGATATAAAGTTTCTATAAAATGATTGTAAAATATCCAAGAATGATAAAATAACAGCATGAATACTTCATAAATTATAGATACGTTGGAGACTTATCAATGCACAAATCTGAGAGTGGTTAATGAGCAAAGAATTAAACATTATATTTTAGGTATGCACATTCATATTTAAACAACTCTTATTAAAGTAATGACACCGGAAGAACACATAAGAGAGACCTTTCGGAACACTCCAAAGACTTGATAAAGGGTGGGTATGTGATACGGTAAGTAAATCGACTCCAAAAATTCCATAAAAGTATTTTCTGTCAGCTTTGGAATATTAAAGAAATTACAAAAATAAGAACCAGCCAAATGGACCCACGGGGGAATCCCAAGCCAATAACATGCGGTCATCCCCCTAGCATGCCCTGATGGCTTGGGAGCACCTCGTGTGCCTCCCATACACCGTTTTCTTCTTGGACACATATTCTGACCTAGAAAAAATCATTATATATACTCCCGTATGTTTTGACCACCGCAATGCAAGTTTCTCCTTTGTTCATGTTTCGGTTGTTTTTCTGGTAGATTTCCCCAGGAGTTGATGCTATGTGGTCATCATCCTCAACAATATTGATGGAGAGGCTTGGCTACTACATATGATGCTCGAACGAGAGGGAACTGAGGAAGTTCTCACGGGGGAGGAACCTATGGACTCGATGGAAGTGCATCCCCCTGCCTCGGAGCGTGGCATGCTAGTAGACATCTCCACATCTCCTAACCCCTGTCCACCAAAGGGTAGGAGAGCCCAGCTGGCTCAAGAAGCAAAAGGTGAATCCACTTTGAGGAGACCTCTCGGCAGGCTACATGCAAATAACTTCCACAATTTGATCTATAACTATGGAGTTGGAAATATTTCTCGCACGCATATCCCGTCCAACTGGGACATCTATCGTCCAAGTGAAAGTGATGCAGGGAAAAGCACTTGGTGGCTGGAGAATAAACACCTTATGGTGGAAATACAAAACAACTACGCAATAATTCAGTAGTTGAATCATGAGATGAAGGAGCTAAAAGTTTCCCTGCTATCCATTGGAGAGGACAGGCCTACCACTTCATCACCACCATCACCCAGTAAGACCACTTGAGTACATGGGTATGAGCACCACCCGTAGCTTGTTCCAAACTTGGGGGAGGTGCCCTGGTATCGTATCACCATCGCTTTTACCATTCTAATTTATTTTAGTTCAATCCCTAGTTATTTTGTGATCTAGACAAAATAAAAGTTTAGTATTGCTTTGCTTAGAGTGATTGCTTTGTGATCTATCTATCCTTGTAACTGAGTGTGAGAGTTATATAATAAAGATTAGTTTGAGTTTGTTGCTTTACTCTCATGCATCGATCATAGCAATGAAGTAAATGAAATGGAAAAATCATATCCTAATCCCATGGGGGTAATGACTCCACATAGAAATAAGTGTGTTTGATTAAAGTTATTGGGAGTTAACAAACATAGCATTAGTCATTGATACAATCCATGCAAAATTATGAAAGAGGAGAGTAGTTCACATACAAATACACTATCTTCAACATCTTTCATGATTGTGAGCCCCCATCAAATATTATATAATGATCGAATAGTTGATGTTGGACAAGGAAGACATCGTAATGATTTATGTTTGTTTACATACACATAGAAGTTATATTGTCAATGATCCTCTAACATGTGGTGCTTGCTTAGGATCTTTTGTTAGCCCACAAATCCACACTAAGTAGAGAAACTACTTGTGCATCCATAACCCTTAAACCCAGTCTCTTGCCATGAGAGTCCACCATATCTACCTATGGATTGAATAAGATCCCTCAAGTAAGTTGTCATAGGTGCATAAAAGCAATAAAATTGCTCCTAAATATGTATGATATTTTATTTTAAGGGAAAATAAGCTTTGTAAGATCTTGTGATAATAAAAGTGATAGACTACATAATAAAGGTTGCTATCACAAGGGGAAATATAACGTGACGTGCCTTTAGACTAAGAGCTTGCACATCCAAAAATAAAAAGTGCATGACAACCTCTGCTTCCCTCTGCGAAGGGCATATCCTTTACTTCCATGTACTTACTTTTACGCAAGATTCAATAATGTTTATTCCTATTCCAATCTATTAATTCTGTAGTGGCAAGCATCATGTGTTGGGTAAAGATCAAGGCACATATATCCAGCTGGATATAGATGATCATGATTCACTATTATTGACATAATCTTTGAGGTAAATAAGTTGGGTGGTGGAAACAATAAAGCCATTATATTCCTATGTGTCTAATGGAAACATTTGCTTTGAAAATATGCATTCAGTATCAGCAATCATAGAAGACTAAATGATAGTTGAGTATGTGAAGCTGCTAAAATGAAAATCTCTTACATAGACTCTTCTATGAAATATGATGAATTGTGATTGTCTTGGTGACTAAGAACATAGTTTGTGGTTGTCAATAATGTTTATGCTTCATACTTCAAGGTTGTGGATAGATTGTTACTTGCTTAAGAGAATCTATATGATGAAAAATTGTTGCTATGATAATATTCGTGATGCTTGCATTTTCGTATTTTGCTATTATTGACACCTCTTTGTGTGTGTGTGTAATTATGTGGTCATTATTATTGAGTTCGGCTTTCGCTTGAGGACTAGCAAGGTCTAAGCTTGGGGAATTGATACATCTATTTTGCATCGTGATTTCTTATTGATATTTATATTATTCTTGGTCACTTGCCATTTTATGATACTATTCTAATGCCTTTTCTCTCTTAGTTTACAAGGTACATGACAAAGAGGGAAATTGCCGAAAACTAGAATTCTGGACCTGGAAACCAAGAAAAGGCTAAAATTCTCTTGACTCCAAATGATGTGAAACTTCACGAGGATTTTTTTGTGGAATATATCTTAATTTATGGAGCAATGAAGTGCCAGAGAGGGGGCACTTGTTGGTGCCAAGCCAACAGGGTGCTCCCACCCCACCCCACCCCCCACCCCACCCCCGTGGGCGCGCCCTGATGGCTTGGTAGGCCCACAGGCGTCCTCTGGCCCCCCTCTTATGATATATGTTGTGTTTTGACCTAGAAAAAAATCAAGGGGATACTTTTGGGATGAAGCGTCATCGCCTCAAGGCGGAAACTTAGGCATAGGCCATTTTGCTCTCTTGCAAAGAGATTCTGCCGGGGAAACTTCCCTCCTGTAGGGGGATATCGAATCCATCGTCATCGCCAAAGCTGCCTCCTTCGTGGGAGGATCAATCTTCACCAACATCTTCACCAGCACCATATCATCTCAGACCCTAATCCATCTCCTTGTACTCAATCTTTGTCTCTAAACCTCACATTGGTACATGTTGGTTACCAGTAGTGTTGATTACGTCTTGTACTTGATGCTTGTCGGTTTGTTTCGTGGAACATATTATGTTCAGATCCTTTATCATATTTACTACACCTCTCATACTGAACATGGTGATTATTTCACTAGTGTAGTCAGGTGCTATACAAACGATTTTTAACCCCTTCATGTGACCTAGTCTTAAATTGTTGCCTTGCATGTGTGGGCGATAGGGGGGCTATCCCACACGACAGGCAAAATCCGTCGGCGATGCCTGCACCTGGTTGCACACGATTGGCAAAAATATATCGTTTGTGATTGGAAGGACCATCACAAACAGACATATTGGGGAAGACATGTGAGATGATTTTACGATAGCTATAATTCTGTCGTTTGCCTTACTCAAAACATCACACGGTGTCTAGAAGAAATTGTTTGGCATTGGGATGCCCATCACACACACTACGTATGTGAAAACATTTGTGATTGGGTGTCCTAACGCACAAAGTTGTCAACCGGAATTCAAGTGTGATTGCTCAACAATCCAACACGCCAACTTTCTAGAAACCGTGTGGGTTTGTTCACGCCATCGCCCACGGTTTTGTCTTAAAACTTTCTGCAATGGGAACCCCAATAATCAGCCTGATTGATCAACTATTTATAATCCATTTAGTAATCAAAATTAAGATTTCATATCAACCACGTAATATATTTCTTGTTCGTAGTATGACAACCAGGATTTCATAATTGAATTACATCAGGGTACAACCTCATATAGGCACATACTGCCTAGCTACCCAATTGCACAACAAGACAAAGTTTCAAATGCAACATCTAAAACCTTTGGAAATTAAGTATCATCACACATGGTAAATAGACAGGTGAATCTCAACTAGAAAAAAGTTAAAGAGGAAGCGAATAGTAAGCTTTCAATGATGTTGAAGGTCCTCGCAACTTTAGGCCAGTGCATGTGGATGATTGCCTGCCCATCCTTCGTCCTCTTAAGGAAAACTTCAAGATTATACCGTTGGTGCTCTATGAATACCTTCATCGCCTCTTGATCATACAGGTGATTTGAGACATAACCATCGATGAACTACCTTGAGAAGGACTGAAAACAAACATACGCATAAATATCTTTTCTAAAATTTTAAACGGTGCAAAGAGAAAAGGACAAGGTGAAAGACATGGTATCATATGATAGTTAACAGATATCTTTTTCATTGTGCAGACAAACATCTTGTTATTCTTCGTAGCTAGTTTATTTATCTTAACAATCTTTCTGAGTTTCTTGATTTGACTGATATTCAAGGACACCTCATTTTCCCCACATGCAAAAAGGGTCAAACAGTGGGTCTAAACTTCTTACAGTAGGACCTATATGTGCAAGAACAATTTATTAATAAAAACACTTATTACAATGGTTTCTGCAATTTCACAATAATGTGCTATTAGCCAAACGACAATGCATGTGCAAACCTCGATGGTAAACTTCATTGTCCCCCATTGTTTCCCCTGCAACATATTTAAGACAATTATTGATCAGGTTACAAGTGAAATTTCGCATACGATCACTGAAATATGTTAATGGAAAATAAACACATTGCAGATCCAACACATTAGTTCGAGCCACATTGAAAATCCAGTTGTCTAAACTAATCGTGCTAAAAATTAGGAAATGTAGCAATTCTATATGTTGCACATGTATTTAGTACATCTAAACTCTATTTGTTCGTGACATGCATAACAATACAAAATTGTACCAACAACAATCATACATCACATTTCAGAATTGAATTAAATAGTTAAATGATCACCACAACAAACGAACGAAACAGTTAACTAAGCACTACATCACACAATAGAAGATACTAGAAGGTCAGGTTGCAGTAGCATTACATTGAACATTTCACTAGAATTTTTAAATGAAAGGCAGTAGCGGCACAGGCAATAGCTAAACGAAACATGCTTAATTGGCATAAGTGGTGAACATAGGTCCTAAGTGATAAAGCTAAGAAAACAAGCTATTCCTCATCGTCAGAGAAATAAATGATGATGGGATCCGTCAACTTGGAAGAGGGCAAGGCTTCCACACCATGGGTACACCCCTTATAGTGGTGAGTGGCCTCATCCTACCCCGGCACCAACATGCTGGCTCTGGAGTTGAGGTAATCACGGACACGCTGATAAAATACAAAAAAGTCTTCGTCGAACGCACCGGCGGTGCCCTCGAGAAAAGACCATGAGCTGTCCTTTATAGCAGCCAACCGCGTGGCGGCGTCAGTGTGCGAGGCGTCGACGGTGAGGTGCTCCTCCAAGATCTAGGGGTCGGCATGCATGGAAGCAATAGCTGCCTCATCTGCACGTGCAGCCACGATTTGCTTCTCCATAGCCAAATGCTCTTTGAGATCCTAGCTATACTGTATGCATCATGGCTTTCGACAGCTATTATTTTGAGGATGGGCTGTGATTTGGGTGGAAGGTGTCGCGCTGGCGGTCGGGCCATGTGGGATGGAGGAGGAGGGGTGAGGGGGTATTGGGGAGGTGTGGATTACCTGACTAGATGGACGAGGCCGAGCAGTAGGAAGGAGCGTTGCTAGTGAGGAGGCGGTGCTACAAGCAAGCAATGAAGGTTTAGATAGAGGAAAAGGGGGAAATGTGGATTTTGATTGGTACCGGGGGCGAGGGAGTTAGATATTTCTGCTGCAGCCCAAATTTTCATTCGGTTCAGCGAAAAACTGGCGCGGAAACCACAATCGAACACAGTCCCTTATTCGGAACCATGTACGATATAAAACCATCACAAAAGAAGTCTGGTTTCTACACCATGTGTCATGAACTTGAACGTGCAAGTTATTTAGAATAGTTCTCGATATCAACACATAACAGACGAAGCCTATGATATACCCCATTTGTGATGAACTTGGACATGCAAATCTTTGTCTCCAAGCTTCGGACGTAAGATTGGGTACTACATTACACACGGATCATTCCAAAAAAGTGTGTGTGATGTACTTCCATTTCATTTTCAATAGGAAGATAGAATGGGGATATGGCGGGAAATTTTTGGTCCGAATTTCCCTGGTTACAGTGGTCATCCATGCCGTCGCATAATTTAACATCAATTGCTAATTTGGGTACTGGACAAAAGAGCCTACACCATAGCCCGCACTTACTTAATAGAGCAATTAAACAGAGCCATTTGACCTAAACATTACTCTAACAAAATACCAGCGCTCTAAACAACATATAATGTTTCGCCTGACGCTCGCCGATCTCCACCGCATCCTCCATGACCAGCTTGCGCTCGACGACCTCCGGGGGAAGGGTATCCATAGCATCCATCGCCACATACTCTGCAAGCATCTCGTCGTCCGCATCCGCCATCTCTTTGGAAAAGTCCGCCACGAATTTGGCGTGGCCAGATGCGGTATGGGAATTGACGACCTCCATCTTAGCAAGGGAGGCTGCCGACGAACGGACGGCTGCCCCGAGTGCTCTTGGCGATTGAAAATTCTTCGGACGTAGGTTGCCAACTTTCGTGGGAGAAGGCCGCTGCTATTTGTGCAGTGACCAACATGAGCTGGGCGTGGGCGGCATCGGCATAGGCACGGGCAGCCGCAGTCAGGGCTACGGTGGCCGCCGAGGAACGGACAACTGTTGTGTCGTTCTCGCCATTTGCTATCTCAATTGCGGATGTTGTTGTCGCCATCTTAGATGCATCAGTTGCCCTCTCGGTGGTCGTAACCGCCCTCTCGGACAGCATGGCCACGCTTAAGGATGTTGTCGGCACGCTCATGACTGATGCAGCCATGCTCGGGCCGACGTGGGTTGCCAAAGATGCCCTCACGGCACGGATCCATGTCCTCATCTTTCACAACAAGTGTGATTGTGTGGTTGACGCGCCGGCGGTGGACTGAAGCTTTCGGCCTAAGCCATATATGAGGATTGGCCCATGATATTTTGATACCACATTACACACGTTTCATGATCAAGAACTGTTTGCGATGTATTTGATTTTCAAACTGCTTTGAGACGAAAAATGAAGTTACATTGGCAATTGAAGGTGTTTGGATGGCAATAACATTTATCTGCAGTGAACTTGCAACTATAGGACTTTGTGTTAAATATGGAATAATTTTGAGATGTTTAGGCCCTTTAAAACATTTAAAGAGTTTTTTGGACATTTCATGTGCATAGTTCAAATTTGAACTGCACTTTATTAAGCACATACTAGAGGGCACCTGAATGGGTTGAAAATCAACTATTTGTCACTGGATACATGTTTTGGTCCCATCCAAGAAATCAAAATTAAACGAATTCCAAACCTCACGGTATTTTGGCTCAGTTGTAGACTTTGAGAAGCCTTGTTTTCAAATTCTAGTAAATCCAAATATCGTGAGAAATTCATGAAACTTGGCATGGTGTGATGTCATGGCGCATGTGTGTTGTGGTAAAAACAATGCCTAGCTCGGGACAAGTTTGGCACAAACCACTTACAAACCAAAGATTCTCACAAGAAGTCATGTGGTTCCGGTAGAGAATAGTTCACATTTTATGTGCAAAATAACATCTGATGTCGCTTCTCGCCTTGAATTTATTTCTAGAGTCTCCATAGAGTAACGTGAATGTGTCGTGTGAAACAATGGAATCTTATAGAGTTCGTTTGGCCTTTAAAGTACATTAATTTAGTTTTGTAGACATTCATTGTGCATAATTCAAATTTGAACTACAATCACTGCACGATCTAGCTCATGAAAGTATGTCAAAAAACCATATGCATTTCCTTGGCTGCATTTTTATGTCCTACACAATAAATGGGAATGAATTTCGATTATATATAGCATTGTCTTGGCTCGACCGCAAACATATGGAAACTTAATTTTTTTAATTCTTGTAAATGCAAACCTCGACGAAAATTCATGAAATTTGGGCATGGTGCCATCAATTGCCCTGTTGTGTGTGTTGTGGTAAAAGTTATGCCCAATTTTGGACAAGTTTTGCAACAAAGCCAAATACAAACCAAAGGTTCTCACAAGAAAGTCGTGTGTTTCGATAGGGAAAGTTCACATTTTATGTGTGCAACAACATCCATTGTCTCTTGTGGCCTGCATTTATTTTTGGAGCCACCAACAGAGCAACTTTCGAACAGTCATGCTAAACTGTGGATTTTTTTCCAGAGTTCGTGAGACCTATTTAACACATTAATTGAGTTTTCTAGTCGTTTAATGTGCATAATTCAAATTTGAACTACAATCACAAGGTCCAACACATGAAAAATAGGTTCGAAAAAATATGCCATTCCATGGATGCATGTTTAATTTGGTCCCACGCAAGAAATGGGAATGGATTTCTAACATCTCATTGATTGTTTGCTTGGCCGCAACCATTGAGATGCTTGGTTTTAAAATTCCCATAAATCCAAAACTCGTCAAAAATTCATGAGACTTGGCATGGTGTCGTGACAAGGGCATACACATGTCATGGTAAAAAAATTGTCCAAATTGGACATGTCCTTGCACAATCCCCTTACAACTCGGAGCTCCTCACTAGAAGCTTTGTGGTTTCGATAGGGAACATTATATATGCATGCCACATATGCACGCAAAAAGACATCTGATGCCTCTTCTCTCCTTGATTTTCTTTATATAAACAATATAGACATATGTACATGTGAAATGCAAATATATGATTAAATTATGGGATCATCTGGCTTTTAAATACATTAATTGAGTTTTCAGTGCATTATTTAATGTGCATAATTCATCCAAATTTGATCTACAATCACAAGGTTTGGGGCGGCAAATGGTTGAAAAATCATATATGCGTCCTTGGATGCATGTGTTAGGTTACATGCAAGAAATGAGAATGAATTTCAAACATCTACGCATGTTGTCTCGGCCACAAATATTGAGAAACCTGGTTTCCAAATTCTTGTAAATCCAAAACTCTGTTTAGAAATTCATGAAACTTGGAATGGTGTCATGTGAAGGCACACATATGTCGTGGTAAAAAATACCAAGTTGGCCATGTTTTGTAAGAAGCCTCTTACAAACATGAGGTTCTCATATAACAATAATCTACGTCCAGTGGTTCCGTTAGGGAACATATATATGCATGCCACATCTGCAGGTGAAAAACGACATCCAATGCCTCTTCTCTCGTTGATTTTTTCCTAGAAACAACATAAAGCAATAAGTGTGTACTACAAACATATTAAATTATTAATGGTCTATATGGATTTTTTATACATTAATTGAGTTTTATGTGCATTTAATGTACATAATTCAAATATGAACTACAATCACAAGGTCAATGTTGGGCAGGGCCTCATCATATAAAGCATAAATATGTTGTGCTATTTGTAGTGTCCACTTTGAGAGAAAGAGCAAGCATTATTAATAGCCAACAAAGGCATTTTGGAACAAAAATCTATCACGTTACCATCGCAAACGGACGTATTATTTATAATTCGTGGACATTCTGCAGACCTTACATGCGGGCCACGTGTCTCTATCTGTATTGGCAAGGAGGTCGCATGCGGATAGGTGCTTGAGTACACGGGTGGCGTGCGAGCAGTGTCCTGCGCACGCTCATCGGGGTGGCGTGTCCTTGGCCAATCGTCAAAGACGTTTCAGACTGAATACCCATATGCAGACCGAGGGTAAATGTTCCTTCCCTACTAAGCCAAGCGAAAATTTGGCACGAAGGAATTTTTCACTGCATCATCGTAAACGGTTGTGAATGATACTAGCATCCTTCCCGATGCTACAACTTCTACTGCTGCAAACTGCTGAGGTTGCCATGTATGCAAAAAAAATGATGTGGGGAGGTAATTAAGGAGAGATATGAGTTTGGTGACCACATGAATAAACAATGTCAGGCACGTGAACCTTGGCAAAACACTTAAATGGAAAAAAAACTCACTAATGCATGCAAGAGTTTAGTTGCTAAATCATTAAATGATGGGATCTTAGCAACAATGCATTATGGACTTGAGTTGCTAAGACATTTAATACACTAATCATCCCATGTAAACACCGATCGATGCATTGTTAGCAGGAGTCAGGCGAGATTCGAATGTGTCATATTGGGTAAATTTTCATTTTTCAAATTGGAAACACTGAGATTTATCCAATTTTGCAGGAACAAAATCACTATTATGGTGCAATTTTGCAACTGAAATTCTCTAAACATAGATTTCATTCATAGATCAAGCATTGGTATTTGTAAAAACTAGTTGAACTCAATAGCTGAATCGAACAAACTTTTCCCTATTTTTTGCCAACCACGTACTGAAATAGCTAGTTCAACTATATATATACTAGCTAATTTAAAGTACATGTTACAGTTCAACCATATCTATAGTTAGATGAACAGAACAAAATAGCCCCTAAATACTACTTCAGAGGGGCTTTGTGCTACTGCCAGCAGCCTTCTCCTCTGATGAGCGCGCTTAGTAAGAGGTAGAGGAGGAGTAGAATCCTACCGACGAGCTAGAGGAGTTGAATTCCTCGAGTGCCATTGTTGCCCTCTGCCGCTCCTGACACGCCTCCTCGAAGCGGCAGGACTCGGCGTGGATCTCCTCATTCCGCGCCATAGCTGCGGCATCTGCTGCGGCCACGGCGGCGGTGAGCCTCTGTGCCTGCTCGACTTGGCACTCCTCCTCCTCATGTAGGAAGTTGATGTAGCGCGCTAGGCCATTGACTCAAAAGTTGAGCGAATGTGCTTCGGCAGCGGACTGCTCCTCCCGCCTTCGGGACGTGGTGGCGGAACGACTGATGGCCCCGGCGGCTGGTCGTGGGGTGGCTTCCAAGGCGGACGCTGGTGTGGTGGTGGCCAAGGTGGCAGCTGGTGGGGTGGTGAAACCTGTGGCAGGAAATGGGGTGGGGGCAACAGCGATCGCCGACAGCAGCTGCCTTCGCGCAAATGTGGAGGAGCGTGTGGTGGGTGTCGTGTGCACAACCAAGAAGGACGACACATGCACTACATGATTCCGAGTACTGCGTCACCAACATGGTGCAACCTCCTAGCTCGAGCTGCCCTCTGGCTGGGTGGCGGAGCGACGACGACGGACAGGTGCCATTGGCGATTGGGGGAGAAGCAAACTTGGGAATCCACGGCAGTGAGGGGATGAATGTGATGTGGAGAGGCCGGCCATGAGAGTTTATAAAGAAGGCGGCCAAGGCGAGCCAGGCGGGAAGCTTGCGCGCATTCATGCGCGGGAACGGGAAGCTTGCGCACATTCATGTGTGGTTGCGCGGGAATGGGAAGCCCAAAAGAAACGATGTGCACTCCTGAAGCATTGGGTATTTGGGACATTTCGGCGCACCGGGCGGGAAACTTGCGTGCTCTCGAAGCGTGCACTGGAATCCTCGTGCGGCAACCCAATGACAAGACCGGACGGAGGTGGGAGAAATGACAAGTACACAGACGGTTAATAATAAACAATTGTTTGTGCTTTATTATAAAGCAAACGGTCGTTCTGTATGCACCATCACGAATGAATGTATACATGAGGTGGTTGATGCGGCCTCGGCGCACTGCGCTCGCGTTCGTGCGCGCCCGGCCGCTCTGCTCGCATCCACGAGCAAATGATCAGGCACGTTCGGGGAGCCATATGCGAGCGGTTGCGCCAATCCAAGCACCACCATGTAGTTAAGCGCTGAAAAAACTACCATGTGGTTGATGCGGCCATTTACCTTCGTCTCTTCCACCTTCTGATCGTACCACACAACCCAAGAAGCACACCCACAACGACAAATAATATAGAGAGGATGCACATCTCTTCGCTGCTTCAACCTTCCTGCGCGGACCCGATGGCGGCTGCCGATGCCGACCGGCAATTCGCCACTATTGTCGAAGTGGACACACACAGCAGGAAGATGGACCTCTTGGTGGTGTATACCAATGACCCGGTCGTGGTGGTGAACTCCATCAACACATTGGAGCAACTGTTTGCTGAGGATGACAAGTACAAAGTGGTTGGCTTCGACCTCGAGTATACCGGCGGTTGTGCCAGGCATGATCAGAAGGTTCCTGTCGCCTAGTTGTGTGTGTGCCATCACGTGCTCATCTACCACTACTACCTCGACACAAGGCCTTGCGAGCATTTCGCCAGGTTTGTCAACAGCCCCGACTACAGGTTTGTCAACAGCCCCGACTACAGGTTCGCAATGGTGGACACCACCAACAATCTAAAGGTGCTCAAGACTTCGGGCTTATCCTGACAGGGTTTGGGGCGGTGAGAAGAAGAAGCAGAAAGACTCCCTAGTTGACCTCACTGCAGCCATCATTCACCCCTACTACAGAGACATGAAGGCGAGTGCCACAAGGACAAGACTGCCTGGCACGTAGCCTGGGTGAACAAATTGGATGAAGAACACATCAAGTACGCGGCCAAGGAAGCGTACACCAGCTACGAGATGTATAGGAGGATCATTGACATGAGAAGTGTCTCCTTCATGCAGACGGCGAGGGAGAGCCACAAGCAAAGCAGTGTCAACATTCGTCATCAGAAGAACAGTATGATCTGGTGATCGTCTACTTCTTCTAAATTTATATTGAGGATGTTGGGAGACGTAGTAGTAAATCAAAAAAATTCCTACGATCACCAAGATCTATCCATGGAGAAACTAGTAACGAGTGGGGAGAGATTGCATCTTCATACCTTTGAATATCGCTAAGCGGAAGCGTTACAAGAACGTGGTTGGTGCAGTCGTACTCGCAGCGACTCAGATCGCGGTGGATTCCGATCTCAGCGTCGAACAACGATGCCTCCGTGTTCAACACACGTACAGCCCGGTGACGTCTCCTACGCCTTGATCCAGCAAGGAGGAAGGAGAGGTTGAGGGAGAGATCCGATAGCACAACGGCATGGTGACGGTGGAGCTACGTGGACTCCGGCAGGGCTTCGCCAAGCGCTACGGAGAACGAGGAAGAGGAAGGGTAGGGCTGCACCGAGAGAGGGAGAAGTCATGTTTCAAATCAGCCCAAACCCTTGCATATATATAGGAGGAGGGAGATGTAGGGCTGCCTTGGCCCCTCCTCCAAGGAGGAGAGCTTCGGCCGAACTAGGGGGAGAGTCCACCTCCCACAAGGGAGGTGGATCTCCTCCTTTTAAACCTTTTTCAGCCCTATCTCTTATCTCTAGCCACATGGGCCTTTCTAGAAGGTCTTGGCCAGCCCAATAAGGGCTGGCACACCTCCTCTAAGGGCACACGAAGTCCTTTGGTCGTCACACCCCTCCCGGGGGTCCTCCGGCACCCTCCCGGCACTCCCGGTACACTACCGATGAGCCCGAAAACTTTCTGGTGACCAAAACTGGACTTCCTATATATCAATCTTTACCTCCGGACCATTCCGGAGCTCCTCGTGACGTCCGGGATCTCATCCGGGACTCCGAACAACTTTCGGTAATCACGTATACCATTTCCCTATAACCCTAGCGTCATTGAACCTTAAGTGTGTAGACCCTACGGGTTCGGGAGACATGTAGACATGACCGGGACACCTCTCCGGTCAATAACCAACAGCGGGATCTGGATACCCATGTTGGCTACCACATGCTCCACGATGATCTCATCGGATGAACCACGATGTCGGGATTCAATCAATCCCGTATACAATTCCCTTTTTCTATCGGTATGATACTTGCCCCAGATTCGATCTTCAGTATCTCTATACCTTGTTCAATCTCGTTACCGGCAAGTCTCTTTACTCGTTCCGTAATACATCATCCCGTGACTAACTCCTTAGTCACATTGAGCTCATTATGATGATGTCTTACCGAGTGGACCCAGAGATACCTCTCCGTCACACGGAGTGACAAATCCCAGTCTCGATTCGTGCCAACCCAACAGACACTTTTGGAGATACCCGTAGTGCACCTTTATAGCCACCCAGTTATGTTGTGACGTTTGGCACACCCAAAGCATTCCTATGGTATCCGGGAGTTGCACAATCTCATGGTCTAAGGAAACGATACTTGACATTGAAGAGCTTTAGCAAACGAACTACACGATCTTGTGCTATGCTTAGGATTGGGTCTTGTCCATCACATCATTCTCCTAAAGATGTGATCCCGTTATCAACGAATGTCCATGGTCATGAAACCGTGACCATCTATTTATCAACGAGCTAGTCAACTAGAGGCTTACTAGGGACATGTTGTGGTCTATGTATTCACACATGTATTATGGTTTCCGGTTAACACAATTATAGCATGAACAATAGACAATTATCATGAACTAGGAAATACAATAATAACCATTTTATTATTGCCTCTAGGGCATATTTCCAACAGTCTCCCACTTGCACTAGAGTCAATAATATAGTTACATTGTGATGAATCGTACACCCATAGCATTCTGGTGTTGATCATGTTTTGCTCGTGAGAGAGGTTTAGTCAACGGATCTACGACATTCAGATCCGTATGCACTTTACAAATATCTATATCTCCCTCCTGAATGTAATCACGGATGTATTTGAAGCGGCACTTGATGTGTCTTGTCTTCTTGTGAAACCTGGGCTCCTTCGCAAGGGCAATAGCTCCAGTGTTGTCACAGAATAGAGTCATCGGTCCCGATGCACATGGAATTACTCCTAGGTCGGTGATGAACTCCTTCATCCAGACTCCTTCCTTTGCTGCTTCCGAAACAGCTATGTACTCCGCTTCACATGTAGATGCCGCCACGACGCTTTGCTTGCTGCTGCACCAGCTGACTGCCCCTACATTCAAAATATACACGTATCCGGTTTGCGACTTGGAGTCGTCCGGATCTGTGTCGAAGCTAGCATCGACGTAACCCTTTATGACGAGCTCTTCGGCACCTCCATATACGAGAAACATGTCCTTTGTCCTTTTCAGGTACTTTAGGATATTCTTGACCGATGTCCAGTGTTCCAATCTAGGATCACTTTGGTACCTCCCTACCAAACTTATGGCTAGGTTCACATCAGGTCTAGTACACAGCATGGCATACATAATAGAGCCTATGGCTGAAGCATAGGGGATGACACTCATCTCTTCTCTATCCTTTGCCGTGGTCGGGCATTGAGTCGTACTCAATCTCACACCTTGTAACACAGGCAAGAACCCCTTCTTGGACTGATCCATATTGAACTTCTTCAATATCTTTTCAAGGTATGTGCTTTGTGAAAGACCTATGAGGCATCTCGATCTATCTCTATAGATCTTAATACCTAATATGTAAGCAGCTTCTCCAAGGTCCTTCATTGAAAAACACTTATTCAAGTAGGCCTTTACACTTTCCAAGAGTTCTATATCATTTCCCATTATCAGTATGTCATCCACATATAATACGAGAAATGCTACAGAGCTCCCACTCACTTTCTTGTAAATACAGGGTTCTCCATAAACCTGTACAAACCCAAATGCTTTAATCTCTTCATTAAAGCGAATGTTCCAACTCCGAGATGCTTGCACCAGCCCATAGATGGAGCGCTAGAGCTTGCATACCTTGTTAGCATCTTTAGGATCGACAAAACCTTCCGGTTGCATCATATACAGTTCTTCCTTGAGGAAGCCATTAAGGAATGCCGTTCTGACGTCCATTTGCCAGATCTCATAATCATAAAATGCGGCAATTGCTAACATGATTCGGACAGACTTCAGCATCGCTACGGGTGAGAAAGTCTCATCGTAGTCAACTCCTTGAACTTGTCGATAACCCTTTGCGACAAGCTGAGCCTTATAGACGGTCACATTACCATCCATGTTAGTCTTCTTCTTAAAGATCCATTTATTTTCAATGGCTCGCTTATCATCAGGCAAGTCCACCAAAGTCCACACTTTGTTCTCATACATGGATCCTATCTCGGATTTCATGGCTTCAAGCCATTTGTTGGAATCCGGGCCCGCCATCACTTCTTCATAATCCGAAGGTTCACCGTTGTCCAACAACATGATCTCCATGACAGGGTTGCCGTACCACTCTGGTGCGGAACGTGTCCTAGTGGACCTTCGACGTTGAATAGTAACTTGATCTGAAGTTTCATGATCATCATCATTAACTTCCTCTCTAGCCGGTGTAGGCTCCACAGAAACAACTTCCTGTGCTGCGCTACTCTCCTGTTCGAGTGGAGGTACAATTACCTCATCAAGTTCTATTTTCCTCCAACTTACTTCTTTCGAGATAAACTCTTTCTTGAGAAAGGATCCATTCTTGGCAACAAAGACTTTGCCTTCGGATCGTAGGTAGAAGGTATACCCAATAGTCTCTTTGGGATATCCTATAAAGACGCACTTTTCCGCTTTGGGTTCGAGCTTCTCAGGTTGAAGTTTCTTCACATAAGCATCGCATCCCCAAACTTTTAGAAATGACAGCTAAGGTTTCTTTCCAAACCATAATTCATATGGTGTCGTCTCAACGGATTTTGACGGTGCCCTATTTAAAGTGAATGCGGCAGTCTCTAATGCATATCCCCAAAATGATAGTGGTAAGTCAATAAGAGACATCATAGATCGTACCATATCTAATAGAGTGCGATTACGACATTCAGACACACCATTTCGCTGAGGTGTGCCAGGCGGCGTGAGTTGTGAAACAATTCCACATTTCCTTAGGTGCATGCCAAACTCGTGACTTAAATATTCTCCGCCACGATCAGATCGTAGGCACTTTATTTTCCTGTCACGTTGATTCTCTACCTCACTCTGAAATTCCTTGAACCTTTCAAAAGTTTCAGACTTATGTTTCATTAAGTAGACATACCCATATCTACTCAAGTCATCAGTGAGGGTGAGAACATAACGGTAGCCACCACGAGCCTCGACACTCATAGGACCGCATATATTGGTATGTATTATTTCCAACAAGTCAGTTGCTCGCTCCATTGTTCCGGAGAACGGAGTCTTGGTCATCTTGCCCATGAGGCATGGTTCGCACGTGTCAAATGATTCAAAATCAAGAGACTCCAAAAGACCATCAGTATGGAGCTTCTTCATGCGTTTGACACCAATATGACCAAGACGGCAGTGCCACATGTAAGTGGGACTATCGTTATCGACCTTACACTTTTTGGTACTCACACTATGGACATGTGTAACATCACATTCAAGATTCATCAAAAATAAACCATTAACCAGCGAAGCATGACCATAAAACATTTCTCTCATATAAATAGAACAACCATTATTCTCAGATTTAAATGAGTAGCCATCTCGCATCAAGCGAGATCCAAACACAATGTTCATGCTCAAAGCTGGCACTAAATAATAATTATTAAGGTTTAACACTAATCCCGAAGGTAGATGTAGAGGTAGCGTGCCGACGGCGATCACATCGACCTTGGAACCATTCCCGATGCGCATCGTCACCTCGTCCTTTGCCAGCCTCCGCTTATTCCGCAGCTCTTGCTTGGAGTTACAAATGTGAGCAACTGCACCGGTATCAAATACCCTGGAGCTACTACAAGCGCTAGTTAGGTACACATCAATAAAAAGTATATCACATATACCTTTAATGTTGCCGTCCTTCTTATCCGCTAAGTACTTGGGGCAGTTCCGCTTCCAGTGATCGGTACCCTTGCAATAAAAACACTCAGTCTCACGCTTGGGTCCATTCTTGTTGTTCTTCTTCCTGGCAACTTGCTTACCGGGCGCGGCAACAGCTTTGCCGTCCTTCTTGAAGTTCTTCTTACTCTTGCCTTTCTTGAAACTAGTGGTCTTATTCACCATCAACACTTGATGCTCCTTTTTGATCTCGACCTCCGCTGATTTCAGCATCGAGTACAACTCAGGAATGGACTTCTCCATCCCCTGCATGTTGTAGTTCATCACAAAGCTTTTGTAGCTAGGTGGAAGCGACTGGAGGATTCTGTCAATGACCGAGTCATCCGGGAGATTAACTCCCAGCTGAGTCAAGTGATTGTGTAGCCCAGACATCTTGAGGATGTTCTCACTGACAGAACTATTCTCCTCCATCTTACAGCTGAAGAACTTGTCGGAGACGTCATATCTCTCGACCCGGGCATGAGCTTGGAAAACCAGTTTCAGCTCTTGGAACATCTCATATGCTCTGTGTTGCTCAAAACACTTTTGGAGCCCCGGTTCTAAACTGTAAAGCATGCCGCATTGAACAAGGGAGTAATCATCGCAGCGAGAATGCCAAGCGTTCACAACGTCTTGCTTTGCTGGGAGAAGGGGTGGGTCACCTAGTGGTGCATCAAGGACATACAATTTCTTGGAAGCTATGAGGATGATCCTCAAGCCACGGACCCAGTCCGGATAGTTGCTTCCATCATCTTTCAGCTTGGTTTTCTCTAGGAATGTGTTGAAGTTTAGGGTGACATTCGCGTTAGCCATTGGATCTACAATATAGATTGTACAGACAATTTTAGACTAAGTTCATGATAATTAAGTTCACATAATCAAATTATTTAATGAACTCCCACTTAGATAGACATCTCTCTAGTCATCCAAGTGACACATGATCCACGTCAACTAGCACGTGTCCGATCATCACGTGAGACGGACTAGTCATCCATGGTGAACATCTCCATGTTGATTGTATCTTCTATTCGACTCATGTTCGACCTTTCGGTCTTCCGTGTTCTGAGGCCATGTTTGTACATGCTAGGCTCGTCAAGTCAACCTAAGTGTATCGTGTGTGTAAATCTGGCTTACACCCGTTGTATGCGAACGATAGAACCTATCACACCCGATCATCACGTGGTGCTTCGAAACAACGATCCTTAGCAACGGTGCACAGTTAGGGTGAACACTTTTCTTGAAATTTTATTGAGAGATCATCTTATTAACTACCGCCGTTCTAAGCAAATAAGATGTAAACATGATAAACATCACATGCAATCAATATAGTGACATGATATGGCCAATATCATCTTGCTCCTTTGATCTCCATCTTCGGGGCACCATGATCATCACTGTCACCGGCATGACACCATGATCTCCATCATCATGATCTCCATCATTGTGTCTTCATGAAGTTGTCTCGCCAACTATTACTTTGACTACTATAGCTAACATTTAGTAATAAAGTAAAGTAATTACATGGCGTTTATGATTGACACGCAGGTCATACAATAAAATAAGACAACTCCTATGGCTCCTACCGGTTGTCATACTCATCGACATGCAAGTCATGAATCCTATTACAAGAACATGATCAATCTCATACATCACAATGCATTACATCACATCCTTTGGCCATATCACATCACAAGGCATATGCTGCAAAAACAAGTTAGATGTCCTCTAATTTGTAGTTGCAAGTTTTTACGTGGATGCTATAGGTTTTAGCAAGAACATTTCTTACCTATGTCAAAACCACAACGTGATATGACAATTGATATTTACCCTTCATAAGGACCCTTTTCATCGAATCCAATCCGACTAAGGTGGGAGAGACAGACACCAGCTAGCCACCTTATGCAACAAGTGCATGTCAGGCGGTGGAACCAATCTCACGTAAGCGTACGTGTAAAGTTGGTCCGGGCCGCTTCATCCACAATACCGCCGAATCAAGATAAGACTAGTAGTGGTAAGAAAATTAACAAAATCGACGCCCACAACTGCTTTGTGTTCTACTCGTGCATAGATTCTACGCATAGACCTAGGTCATGATGCCACTGTTGGGAGACGTAGTACTAAATCAAAAAAATTCCTACGATCACCAAGATCTATCCATGGAGAAACCAGCAACGAGTGGGGAGAGATTGCATATTCATACCTTTGAAGATCGCTAAGCGGAAGCGTTACAAGAACGCGGTTGGTGGAGTCGTACTCGCAGCGATTCAGATCGCGGTGGATTCCGATCTCAGCGCCGAACAACGGCGCCTTCGCGTTCAACACACGTACAGCCTGGTGACGTCTCCTACGCCTTGATCCATCAAGGAGGAAGGAGAGGTTGAGGGAGAGCTCTGGCAGCACAACGGCATGGTGACGGTGGAGCTACGTGGACTCCGGCAGGGCTTCGCCAAGCGCTACGGAGAACGAGGAAGAGGAAGGGTAGGGTTGCACCGAGAGAGAGAGAAGTCGTCTCTCAAATCAGCCCAACCCCTTGCATATATATAGGAGGAGGGAGAGGGAGGGCTTCCTTGGCCCCTCCTCCAAGGAGGAGAGCTTCGGCCGAACTAGGGGGAGAGTCCACCTCCCACAAGGGAGGTGGATCTCGTCCTTTTAAACCTTTTTCAGCCCTATCTCTTATCTCCAGCTGCATGGGCCTTTCTAGAAGGTCTTGGCCAGCCCAATAAGGGCTGGAACACCTCCTCTAAGGGCCCACGAAGTTCTTTGGTCGTCACATCCCTCCCGGGGGTCCTTCGGCACCCTCCCGGCACTCCCGGTACACTACTGATGAGCCCGAAAACTTTTCGATGACCAAAAATGGACTTCCTATATATCAATCTTTACCTCCGGACCATTCCGGAGCTCCTCGTGACATCCGGGATCTCATCCGGGACTCCGAACAACCTTTAGTAATCACGTATACCATTTCCCTATAACCCTAGCGTCATCGAACCTTAAGTGTGTAGACCTTACGGGTTCGGAAGACATGTAGACATGATCGAGACACCTCTCCGGTCAATAACCAACAGCGGGATCTGGATACCCATGTTGGCTCCCACATGCTCCACGATGATCTCATCGGATGAACCACGATGTCGGGATTCAATCAATCCCGTATACAATTCCCTTTGTCTATCGGTAAGATACTTTCCGAGATTCGATCGTCGGTATCTCTATACCTTGTTCAATCTTGTTACCGGCAAGTCTCTTTACTCATTTCGTAATACATCATCCTGTGACTAACTCCTTAGTCACGTTGATATCATTATGATGATGTCTTACCGAGTGGGCCCAGAGATACCTTTTCATCACACAGAGTGACAAATCCCAGTCTCCATTCGTGCCAACCCAACAGACACTTTTGGAGATACCCGTAGTGCACCTTTATAGCCACCCAGTTATGTTGTGACGTTTGGCACACCCAAAGCATTCCTACGGTATCCGGGAGTTGAACAATATCATGGTCTAAGGAAACGATACTTGACATTAAAAAGCTTTAGCAAACGAACTACACAATCTTGTGCTATGCTTAGGATTGAGTCTTGTCCATCACATCATTCTCCTAATGATGTGATCCCGTTATAAACGACATCCAATGTCCATGGTCATGAAACCGTGACCATCTATTGATCAACGAGCTAGTCAACTAGAGGCTTAGTAGGGACATGTTGTGGTCTATGTATTCACACATGTATTACGGTTTCCGGTTAACACAATTATAGCATGAACAATAGACAATTATCATGAACTAGGAAATACAATAATAACCATTTTATTATTGCCTCTAGGGAATATTTCCAATAGAGGAATGTACATGTGTTGTGTAGTCACTTATGGAACTGTATGTTGAAGTTGGTTATGCAACAATAATTTTGGTATTCTGTAGACAGAGCATATAGATGTTGTGCAAACAGAGCAAATCACATCTCATACAATTATTAGCACCAATCGTGTCCCACAACACACATAGGTTGTCAGGATGAATCGTTTGGGTTATTATTGGTCTTCCCACACATGTCTGATGAATGAACTATTTGTCGGGTATCACACATGCCTTCTTAGGCTAACTCGTTTGTGTTCTATTGGATCAGCGCAAACAGTTTGTCTGAGTGAACCGTATGCCACACTATGCACACATATATAGTTTGTTAAACGTTTCTATTATCTTCCATAATCACAAATAGTTCATAAGAACAAATTGTATGCAACACAACACACACGCAACTTTTTTTTGAACCATATTTGCTCGTTCCTTCGTCGTGCACAGTTTTTGTCATTGGAGGCAAAGCTTGAACTATAACATTTGTGATTGATGTATCGCACACAGGTTCGTTGAAGGGTCTCTGATTGATGTGTCGTGTTTGGACCATCCCGCAATAGTGTTTGTGAGTAGTTACTTTTGTTCTCTAGGACATGGGAGAAGTCTTGTTATAAATAATCATGTAAAGTTGGTATTCGTTCGATATTTTGATGATATGTATGTTCTTGCTTCCTTTAGTGCTATCATGTGAATGTCGACTACATGACACTTCACCATATTTTGGGCCTAAGGGAAGGCATTGTGGAGTAATAAGTAGATGATGGGTTGCTAGAGTGACAAAAGCTTAAGCCCTAGTTATTTCATAAGGGGCTGATTTGGATCCACATGTTTCATGCTATGGTTAGATTTATCTTGATTCTTCTTTCATAGTTGTAGATGCTTGCGATATGGGGTAACCATAACTGGGTTGCTTGTTCAAGTAAGAACAACACCTTAGCATCGGTCCACCCACATATCAAATTATCAAAGTAACGAACGTGAATCAACTCAACATGATGAACATGGCTAGACAAAAATTCCCATGTGTCCTCGAGAGTGCTTTAATTCATACAAGAGAATTGTCTGGCCTGTCCTTTGATATAAAAAGGATCGGGCTACCTTGTTGCACACTTGCTACTTTTGTTACTTGTCACTTGCTACGAATTATCTTGCTACAAAACTATCTATCATTGTTACTTATAGCACTTGCAGAGAATACCTTGCTAAAACCGCTTGTTATTTCCTCCTCCTTGTTGGTTTTGTCACTCTTACTTATTGAAAGGACTATGGTTGATCCCCGATACTTGTGGGTCATCAGATTGTTGGGGAACGTTGCACCGGAAACAAAAAAATCCTACGAACACCCAAGTCTATCTATGGAGATCAACAGCTACAAGAGGGAGAGTGGATCTACATACCCTTGTAGATTGCTAAGCGGGAAGCATTAAGAAACGTGGTTGATGTAGTTGAACGTCTTCGCGATCCAAATCGCAATCTGTCCACGATCCAATCATGATCCGTCCCGATATAGTGCCAAACGGACGGCACCTCTGCGTTCAACACACGTACAGCTCGATAACGTCTCCGCCTTCTTGATCCAGCAAGCGGGGGGCAGAGAGGTAGAGAGTTCTCCGACAATGCGACGGTGTGGAGGCGATGGTGGTGGTGCAATCCTAGCAGGGCTACGCCTAGCGCTACCGAAACCGCGAACGGGGGAGAAAACGATCTAGGGAGAGAGAGAGGGGCGCCAAGGGCTTCGTGTGTGCTCTTGGGGCACCCCCTCCCCTCTATATATAGGTGGAGGGGCGTGGAGTTCATCCCCTCCAAGCCCTAGGGCACATCCAAGGGGGAGGAGTTAGACTCCTAATCCAATTCTCTCCCTTTCCAAAACTAGGTGGTCTTTCAACCTCTACCAAGCCACATGGGCGTTGAGGGACTTGTGTATCTATCCCAATAAGTCCAGGGCACCTCCCCTCAGCCCATGCAAACCCTTGGGACGTGGTGGAACCCTTGGTGGACTTCCGGACTCCTTCAGAAGTTTCCAGAACCTTGTAGAAGCTTCCCAGTACAATACCGATAAAACTCAAAAGTTTTCCGGTAGCCAAAATATGACTTCCCATATATAAATCTTTACCTTAGGACAATTCCCGAGATCCTCGTGATGTCCGAGATCTCATCCGGGACTCCGAACAACCTTCAGTCACCAACAGACATAACTGATCAATACCAAATTGTCACCGAACGTTAAGTGTGCAGACCTTGCGGGTTCAAGAACTATGTAGACATGAACGAGACAACTCTAGGGTCAATAACCAATAGCGGGACCTGGATGCCTATATTGGTTCCAACATATTCTACGAAGATCTTTATCGATCGAACCACAATGTCAAAGATTTAGACAATCCCGTATGCGGTTCCCTTTGTCCATCGGTATGCTACTTGCCCAAGATTCGATCATCGGTATCTCAATACCTAGTTCAATCTCATTACTGGTAAGTCTATTTACTCATTCCGTAATAGAATATCTTGTGACTAACTCCTTAGTCACATTGCTTGCAAACTTCTTGTGATGTTGTATTACTGAGAGGGCCTAGAGATACATCTCTGTCATACGAAGTGACAAATCCCAGTCTCGATCTACGCCAACCCAACAGACACCCTTGGAGATACCTATAGAGCACCTTTATAGTCACCCAGTTACGTTGTGACATTTGATACACACAAGGCATTCCTCCAGTGTCAGGGAATTGCATGATCTCAAGGTTGTAGGAACAGATACTTGACATGGATAAAGTAGTATCAATAAACTGACACGATCAACCGATATGCTTACGGTTGGGTCTGGTCCATCACATCATTCTTCTAATGATGTGATCCCGTTATCAAATAACAACGCATGTCTATGGTCAGGAAACCTTGACCATCTTTGATCAACGAGCTAGTTTAGTAGAGGATCACTAGGGACATGGGGTTGTCTATGTATCCACACATGTATTTGATTTTCTGACCAATACAATTCTAGCATGGATAATAGATGTTTATCATGAACAAGGAGATATGATAATAACCAATTTAGTATTGCCTCTAGGGCATATTTCCAACAGTGTCCGACTTGCACTAGAGTCAATAATCTAGTTCACATCACCATGTGATTTACACCCACTGAGTTCTGGGGTTTAATCATGTTTTGCTTGTGAGAGAGGCTTTATAGTCAGCGGGTCTGCAACATTCAGATCCATGCACACTTTGCAAATCTCTATGTCATATCATAGATGCTGCTACTGCGCCCCACTTGGAGCTGTTCCGAATGGTCGTTCCACTATACGTATCCGGTCTGCTACTCACAGTCATCCGGATTGGTGTCAAAGCTTGCATAGACGTAACCCTTTACAACGAACTCTTTGTCACCTCCATAATCGAGAAACATCTCCTTAGTCCTCTAGTTACTAAGGATAATTTTTGACCGATGTCCAGTGATCCACTCCTAGATCACTCTTGTACCCCCTTGCCAGACACATAGGTGCGGTACACAGCATGGCATACTGTATAGAGCCTATGGCTAAGGCATGGGGGATGACCTTTGTCCTTTCTCTTTCTTCTGCCGTGGTCGAGCGTTGAGTCTTTACTCAACTTCACATCTTATAACACATGCAAGAACTCCTTCTTTGGATGTTCCATTTTGAACTCCTTCAAACTCTTGTCAAGGTATGTGCTTTGTGAAAGTCTTATCAGACATCTTGATATATCTCTATAGATCTTGATACCCAATATGTAAGCAGCTTTATCCGGGTCTTCCTTTCAAAAACTCATTTCAAACAACCCTTTATGCTTTCCAGAAATTCTATATTATTTCTGATCAACAATATGTCATCCACATGTACTTATCAGAAATTCTATAGTGCTCCCACTCACTTTCTTGTAAATACAATTTTCTTATAAACTTTTTATAAACCCAAAAGCTTTGATTACCTCATCAAAGCGTATATTCCACCTCCGAGATGCTTGCTCCAATCCATAAATGGATCGCTAGAGCTTGCATGCCTTTAGCATCCTAAGGATCGACAAGACCTTCTGATTGTATCACATACAACCTTTCCTCAAGGAAACCATTAAGGAAATGATGTTCTGACACCCATCTGCTAGATTTCATAATTCAAAATGCAGCAACTGCTAACATAATTCCAACAGATTTTAGCATCGCTACGGGTGAGAGAGCCTCATCATAGTCAACTACTTGAACTTGTCAGAAACTTCTTTGTGACAAGTTGAGCTTTAAAAATGGTTACAGTCAACATCAGTGTTTGTCTTCTTCTTAAGGTCCATTTGTACTTAATGACCTGCCGTTCTATGGGCACGTCCACCAAAGTCCTTACGTGGTTTTCATACATGAATCCTTATCTCGGATTTTCATGGCTCCTAGCAATTTGTTGGAATCTAGGCCCACCATCGCTTCTTCATAGTTTGTAGGAGAATCATTGTCTAACAACATAATTTTGAAGACAGGATTGCCATACCACTCAGGGGCAGTATGATTCCTTGTCGACCTATGAGGCTCGGTAGTAACTTGATCCGAAGTGTCATGATCATCATCATTAACTTCCTCTTCATTTGGTGTAGACACTGTAGGAACAACTTTTTGCGTCATGCTACCATCCAAATGATGTGAAGGTTCAATAACTTCATCAAGTTCTACTTTCCTCCCACACAATTCTTTCGAGAGTAACTCTTTCTCGAGAAAGGACCCATTTTTAGCAACAAGCACTTTGCCCTTGGATCTGAGATAGAAGGTATACCCAACTGTTTCCTTAGGGTATTCTATGAATATGCATTTGTCCGCTTTGGGTGCCATCTCATCAGGTTGAAACCTTTTTCATATAAGCGTCGCAGCCCTAGACATTAAGAAATGATAGCTTAGATTTCTTGCCAAAACATAGTTCATACGGTGTCGTCTCAACTGACCTTGATGGTGTCCTATTTAAAGTGAATGTATTTGTCTCTTATGCATAACCCAAAACTATAGTGGCAAATTGGTAAGAGACATCATGGTACGCACCATATCCAATAGAGCACGACTACGCCGTTCGGACACACCATCATACTATGGTGTTCCAGGTGGCGTGAGTTGTGAAACAATTTCCACATTATCTTAGTTTGCATACCAGACTTGTAACTCAGATATTCACCTCCACGATCATATCGTAGACATTTTATCTTCTTGTCACGACGATCTTCAACTTCACTCTGAAATTGCTTGAACTTTTCAAACATTTCAGACTTGTGTTTCATTAAGTAAATATCCCCAGATCTACTCAAATTATCGGTGAAGGTAAGAAAATAGTGATATCCACTACGCGCTTCAACACTCATTGGACCCCATACATCAACATGTATCATCTCCAATAAGTTACTTGCACGTTCCACCAAATCATAAAACGGGGTTTTAGTCATCTTGCCCAAGAGGCATAGTCCGCATGTCTCAACCGATTTGAAATCGAGTGAGTCAAAAGATCCATCAACATGGAGTTTCTTCATGTGCTTTACACCAATTTGACATTGGCGGCAGTGCCACAAGTATATGGTACTATCATTATTAACTTTGCATCTTTTGGCATCAATATTATGAACATGTGTATCACTACGATCGAGATTGAGTAAACCATTCATATTGGGTGCATGACCATTGAACGTATTATTCATGTAAACAGACTAACCATTATTCTTGGACTTAAACGAATAAACGTATTGCAATAAACAAGATCTAATCATGTTCATGCTCAATGCAAACACCAAATAACATTTATTCAGGTTCATCACTAATCCCGAAAGTAGAGGGAGCGTGTGATGGTGATCACATCAACCTTGGAAATGTTGGAAATATGCCCTAGAGGCAATAATAAATTAGTTATTATCATATTTCCGTGTTCATGATAATTTTTTATTATCCATGCTAGAATTGCATTGATCGGAAACTCAGATACATGTGTGGATACCTAGACAACACCATGTCCCTAGTATGCCTCTAATAGAGTAGCTCATTGATCAAAGATGGTTAAGGTTTCCTAGCCATGGACATGAGATGTCATTTCATAACAGGATCACATTATTAGGAGAATGATGTGATGGACAAGATCCAAACTATAAACATAGCCTATGATCGTGTCAGTTTATTGCTACAGTTTTCGACATGTCAAGTATCTGTTCCTATGACCATGAGATCATGCAACTCATCTACCTCTCCGCTCCCTCTTGCTGGATCAAGAAGTCGGAGATCGTCATTGAGCTGTACATGTGTTGAACGCTGAGGCAACATTCGTTCGGCGCTAGATCGAAAGGACCGTGATTACGATCGCAAGACGATTCATGATTGGATCGCGGGACGGATCGTGATTGGACCACGAGATGGATCGTGATGGGATCGTGGGACGCTCGGCGATTTGGATCGTGAAAACGTTCGACTAAATCAACTGTGTTTCTTAATGCTTCTCGCTTAGCGATCTACAAGGGTATGTAGATCCACTCTCCCTCTCATAGATGCTCATCACCATGGATAGATCTTGCGTGTACGTAGGAAAATTTTATTTCCCATGCAACGTTCCCCAATAGTGGTATCAAAGCCAGGTTTATGTGTAGATGAGAACACGAGTAGAACATAAAGGAGTTTGTGGGCTTTGATGCTTAGATTGCTTCCTCCCTTGGTCGTGTTTTGATTCGGCGGTATTGTGGATGAAGCAGACCGGACCAACCTTATTTGTACACTTACGAGAGACCAGTTCCATCGACGGACATGTAACTTCGTTGCACAAAGATGGTTGGCGGGTGTGTGTCTCTCCGACTCTAGTTGGATCGGATTCGACAAAGGGGGTCCTTGAGAAGGTTGAATAGCAATTTGAGTATCACCGTTCTGGTTTATAAGTAGGTGAGAATTGTTCTTGCTAGATACCCGTAGTTGCCACGTAAAACTTGCAACAACAATTAGAGGATGTCTAACTTGTTTTTGCAGGGTATGTTCTGATGTGATATGGCCAATTACATGATGAGATATATGTGATGTATGAGATGATCATGTTTTGTATAGAATATTACGACTTGCATGTCGATGAGTACGGCAACCGGCAGGAGCCATAGGGTTTTCTTTAATTATTTTCGCCGTTTTTTGCTTTACTTTATTGCTATGAGCTAGCAATAGTCGTGGAAGCAACAGTCGGCGTGCCAACCCCGATGGTGACACGTTGATGGAGATCATGGTGTCATGGCGGTGACGATGGAGATCATGCCGGTGCTTTCGAGATGGAGATCAAAAGCACAAGTTCATGGCCATATCATGTCATTTATGATTTGCTTGTGATGTTAATCCTTTTAATGCATCTTGTTTTTCTCAGGACGACGGTAGCATTATAAGGTGATCCCTCACTTAAATTTCAAGATAAATTGTATTCTCCCCGAGTGTGCACCGTTAAGAAAGTTCATCGTGTCGAGACACCATGTGATGATCGGGTGTGATAGACTCTACGTTCACATACAAGGGGTGCACGCCAGTGTTGCACGTGGAGAACACTCGGGTTAAACTTGACGAGCCTAGCATGTACAGACATGGCCTCGGGACAGAAGATACCGAAAGGTCGAACATGAGTCATATAGTAGATATGATCAACATGAAGATGTTCACCATTGAAACCACCTCAACTCACATGATGATCAGACTTGAGTTGGTGGATTTGGATCATGTGACACTCGAATGACCAGAGGGATGTCAATTTGAGTGGGAGTTTTTAAGTAATATGATTAATAAACTCATTATCATGAACATAGTCAAAATGTCTTTGCAAATTGTGTTGCAGATTACTAGCTCGCACTGTAGCTCCCTTTAATTTTTATATATGTTCCTAGAGAAATAGAGTTGAAAGATGATGGTAGCAATAATGCGGACTGGGTCCGTGATCTGAGGATAGTCCTCATTGCTACACAAAAGGCGTATGTCCTTAATGCATCGCTCGGTGAGCCACCCCCTCTAGCGTCATCTGTAGATGTTATGAACATCTGACAAGCACGTTCCGATGACTACACGATAGTTCAGTGCGTCGTGCATTACAGCTTAGAATTGAGGCTCCAAAACGTTTTCAACGTCACGGAACATATAAGATGTTCTAAGAGCTGAAATTGGGATCTCAGGCTCGTGCCCGTATTGTGAGGTATGAGACCTCCAACAAGATTCTTTGCCTGCAAGATTAAGGAGAATAGCTCAATCGTTGAGCATGTGCTCACATTGTCTAGGTACTACAATCACTTGAATCGAGTGGGAGTTGATCTCCCAAATAAGATAGTGTTTGATATAGTTCTCCAAGTCACTGTCACTAAGCTACTAGAGATTCGTGATGAACTGTGAAATGCCAGGGATGGTAATAATGATCCCTTAGCTATTCGCGATGTTTGACACCACAAAGGTAGAAATCAAGGAGCATCAGGTGTTGATGGTTAGTGAAACCACTAGTTTCAAGAAGGGCAAGGGATAGGAGGCAAAATTCATGGATGGCAGGTGAGTTGCTACTCCAGTGAAGCAACCCAAAGTAGAACCCAAGCCCGAGACTAAGTGCTTCTATTATGAGGCGAACAGTCGTTGAAGCGGAACAACCCTCGATAGTTGGTAGATAAGAAAGCTGGCAACGTCAACAAAAGTATATAAGATATACTTGTTATTGATGTGTACCTTTCTAGTACTCCTAGTAGCACCTGGGTATTGGATACCGGTTCAGTTGCTAAATGTTAGTAACTCGAAATAATAGCTATGGAATAAACGGGGACTGGCTAAGGGTAAGGTGACGATGTGTGTTGGAAATGTGTCCAAGGTTGATGTGATCAACATCGCACGCTCTCTCTACCTTAGGGATTAGTGACGAACCCAAATAAATGTTATTTGGTGTTTGCGTTGAGCATGAATGTGATTAGATCGTGTTTATTGCAATACGGTTATTCATTTAAGTTAGAGAATAATGGTTATTTTGTTTACATGAATAATACCTTCAATGGTCATGCACCCAATGGGACTGGTTTATTGAATCTTGATCGTAGTAATACACATGTTGATAACATTGATGCCAAAAGATACAAAGTTGATAATGATACTACCACATACTTGTGGAACTGCCGCTAAATGTCATATTGGTGTGAAGCACACGAAGAAACTCCATGTTGATGGATCTTTGGACTCATTTGATTTCGAATCGGTTGAGGCATGCAGACCATGCCCCTTGGGCAAGATGACTAAGACCCCGTTTTCGAATATGATGGAGCAGGCAAGTGACTTATTGGAAATAATACATGTTGATGTATGCGGTCCAATGAGTGTCATAGCGTGCGGTGGATATCATTGTTTTCTTACCTTCACTGATGATTTGATTAGATATGGGTATATTTACTTAATGAAACACAAGTCTGAGTCGTTTGAAAAGTTCAAGCAAATTCAGATTGAAGTTTGAGATCATCGTGACAAGAAGACAAAATGTCTAGTATATGATCGTGGAGGAGAATATCTGAGTTACGAGTTTGGTATATAACTTAAGAGAATGTGGAAGTTGTTTCACAACTCACGCCACCTGGAACAACATAGTGTGATGGTGTGTCCGAATGTCGTAGTCGTGCTCTATTGAATATGGTGTGAACTATGATGTCTCTTATTGTTTTGCCACTATAGTTATGGGATTATGCATTAAAGACAAATCTATTCACTTTAATAGGGCACCATCTAAGTCTGTTGAGATGACACCATATGAATTATGGTTTGGCAAAAACCTAAGCTGGCACATCTTAATGTTTGGGGCTGCGACGCTTATGTGAAAAATGGTTTTCACCTAATGAGCTCGAACCCAAAGCGGACAAATGCATCTTCATATAATACCCTAACATAACAGTTGGGTAAACCTTCTATCTTAGATCCAAGCTCGAAGTGTTTGTTGCTAAAACGGTACTTTCTCGAGAAAGAGTTTCTCTCGAAAGAATTGAGTGGGAGGAAGATAGAAATTGATAAGGTTGTTGAACCTTTGCTTCAACTAGAGAGTAGCATAGCGCGGAAAGATGTTTATGTGGAGCCTACGTCAGTTTAAGAGGAAGCCGATGATGATCATCATGAAGCTCCGGATCAAGTTACTATCAAACCTCGTAGGTCGACAAGGGCACATATTGCTCCTGAGTGGTATGGTAACCATGTCTGAGAGGTCATGTTGTTGGACAACGATGAGCCTACGAGCTATGGAGAAGCGAAGATGGGCCCGGATTCCAACAAATGGCTAGGAGCCATGAAATCTGAGAAAGGATCCATGTATGAAAACCAAGTATGGACTTTGGTAGACTTGCTCGTTGAACGACGGGTCATTGAGTACAAATGGATTTTTAAAATGAAGACAGCGCTGATGGTCAATGCCACCATTTATAAAAGCTCGACTTATCGCAAAGAAGTTTCCGCCAAGTTCAAGGAGTTGACTACGATGAGACTTTGTCACCCATAGCGATGCTAAAAGTCTGTTGGAATTATGTTAGCAGTTGGTGCATTATTCAATTATGAAATCTGGCAGATGGATGTCAAAACATCGGTTCCTTCCTTGAGGAAAGGTTGTATGAGATACAACCAGAAGGTTTTGTCTGTCCTAAGGATGCTAAAAGGTGTGCAAGCTCCAGTGATCCTTCTATGGACTGGAGCAAGCATCTCGGAGTTGGAATATACACTTTAATGAGGTGATCAAAGTTTTCTGGGTTTATACAAGGTTTATGAGAAACTTGTATTTACAAGAAAGTGAGTGGGAGCACTATAGAATTTCTGATAAGTATATGTGGATGACATATTGTTGATTGGAAATAATGTAGAATTTATGGAAAGCATAAAGGGTTGTTTGAAAGGAGTTTTTCAAGGGAAATCCAAGATAAAGCTACTTAATTGTTGGGCATCGAGATCTATAGAGATAGATCAAGACGCTTGATAAGACTTTCAATGAGTACATACCTTGACAAGATTTTGAAAGAGTTCAAAATGGATCAGTCAAAGAAGGAATTCTTGCCTGATTTTTAAGGCGTAGAGTTGAGTGAGACTCAAAGCACGACCACAGAAGAATAAAGAGAAAGTACGAAGGTCATCCCCTATGCCTTAGCCATAGGCTCTATATAGTATGTCATGTTATGTACCACACCTCTGCGTGCCTTGCCATGAGTCCGTCAAGGGGTACAAGAGTGATCCAGGAGTGGATCACTAGATAGCGGTCAAAATTATCCTTAGTAACTAGAGGACTAAGGAAATATTTCTTGAATATGGAGGTGATAAAGAGTTCTTCATAAAGGATTACATTGATGCACGCTTTAACACCAATCCGGACGACTCTTAGTAGCAATCCAGATACATATAGTGAAGTAGCCATTTGGAATAGCTCCAAGTGGAGTGTGGTAGCAGTGTATACAGTATGACATAGAGATATACAAAGTACATATAGATCTAAATGTCGCAGTCCTGTTGACTAAAACCTCTTTCACATGCAAAACATGATAGAACCCCAGAACTCATTGGGTGTGAGATTCATAACAAATCACATAGCGATGTGAGCTAGATTATTGACTCTAGTGCAAGTGGGAGATTGTTGGAAATATGCCCTAGAGGCAATAATAAATTAGTTATTATCATATTTCCTTGTTCATGAGAATCGTTTATTATCCTTGCTAGAATTGTATTGATCGGAAACTCAAATACATGTGTGGATACATAGACAACACCATGTCCCTAGTATGCCTCTAATAGACTAGCTCGTTGATCAAAGATGCTTAAGGTTTCCTAGCCATGGACATGAGATGTCATTTCATAACGGGATCACATCATTAGGAGAATGATGTGATGGACAATACCCAAACTATAAACGTAGCATATGATCGTGTCAGTTTATTGCTACAGTTTTCTACATGTCAAGTATCTGTTCCTATGACCATGAGATCATGCAACTCACTAACACCGGAGGAGTACCTTGTGTGTATCAAACGTTGCAATGTAACTGGGTGACTATAAAGGTGCTATACAGGTATCTCTGAGGGTGTCTGTTGGGTTGGCATGGATCAAGGCTAGGATTTGTTACTCCATGTGACGGAGAGGTATCTCAGGGCCCACTCGGTAATACAACATCACTATAAGCCTTGCAAGAAATGTGAATAAAGAGTTATGCACAGGATCTTGTATTACGGAACGAGTAAAGAGACTTGCCAGTAATGAGATTTAACTAGGTATAGAGATACCGACGATCGAATCTCGGGCGAGTAACATACCGAAGAACAAAGGGAACAACATACGGGATTATCTGAATCCTTGACATAGAGGTTCGACCAATGAAGATCTTCGTAGAATATGTAGGAACCAATATGGGCATCCAGGTCCCGCTATTGGTTATTGATCAAGGAGATGTCTCGGTCATGTCTAAATAGTTCTCGAACCCGCAGGGTCTACACACTTAAGTTTCAGTCATGTTTCGGTAGTATAGAGTTATGTATGGTGGTGACCGAAGGTTGTTTGGAGTTCCAGATGAGATCCCGGACGTCATGAGAAGCTCTGGAATGGTCCAGAGGTAAAGATTGATATATAGGAAGTCCTGTTTTGGTCACTGGAAAAGTTTCGGACTCATCGGTAGTGTACCGGGAGTGCTGGGAGGGTGTCGGGGTACCATCGGGAGGGGTGTCTCTACCCAAAGGACCTCATGGACTGTGGGAGGAGTCAAACCAGCCCCTGGTGGGATGGCTGAACCCCCCACTAAGGACCATGCGGCTAAGGGTGGGGAAAACCCAAAGGTGGAAAGGTGGAAAGGGTTTCCAAGTGGAGAGCAGGAATCCTACTCCTAGTAGGATTGGAGTAGGACTCCTCCACCTCCAATTTCGGACAAACCTTGAGGGTTTGAGGCTGCCTGCTCCCCTCCCTCCCTCCTATATATACTAGAGGATTTAGATGGGATGGATAACCCTAATTGCCACGTGTTGCCCTCTTCTTCCCAAGATCAGTTTCTCCTCTAGATTAGTTCTGTGGTGCTTAGGTGAAGCCCTGCATGATTAGTTCACCACCACCGCCACCATGCCATTGTCCTGCCGGACAACTCATCTACCTCTCCGCTCCCTCTTTCTGTATCAAGAAGGCGGAGATCGCCATCGAGCTGTACATGTGCTGAACACGGAGGCGTCATCCGTTCGGCGCTAGATCGGAAGGACCGTGATCAGGATCGCGAGACGATTCGTGATTGGATCGCCGAATAGATCATGATGGGATTGCGGGACGGATCATGATTGGATCACGAGATGGATCATGATGGGTTTGCAGGACGCTTAGTGATTTGGATCGCGAAGACGTTCGACTACATCAACTACGTTTCTTAATGCTTCCCGCTTAGCGATCTACAAGGGTATGTAGATCCACTCTCCCTCTCATAAATGCTCATCACCATGGATAGATCTTGCGTCTGCGTAGGAAAATTTTGTTTTCCATGAAACGTTCCCCAACAAGAAACACTTCCAACATACATCGTCACCTTGCCCTTAGCTAGTCTCTGTTTATACCGTAGCTTTTATTTTGGGTTACTAACATTTAGCAACTGAACCGATATCTAATACCCAGGTGCTACTAGGAGTACGAGTAAGGTACACATCAATAACATGTATATCAAATATACTTCTGTTGACGTTTCCAGACTTCTTATCTACCAAGTATCTAGGGCAGTTCCGCTTAATGACTGTTCCCCTCATTACAGAAGCACTTAGTCTTGGGTTTGGGTTCAACCTTGGGTTTCTTCACTGGAGAGGCAACTAGTTTTCCATTCTTGAAGTTTCCCTCCTTGCCTTGCACTTCTTGAAACTAGTGGTTTTACTAAGCATCAACACTTGATGCTCCTGCTTAATTTCTACCTTCGTGGTGTCAAACATCGCGAATAGCTCAGGGATCATGTATCGCTAGCATGTTATAGTTCATCATGAAGCTCTAGTAGCTTGGTGGCAGTGACTTGGAGAACTATCTTAATCACTATCTTATTTGGAAGATCAACTCCCACTTGATTCAAGCGATTATAGCACCCAGACAATCTGAGCACATGCTCACCGGTTGAGCTATTCTCCTTCATCTTACATGCAAATAATCTTATTGGAGGTCTCATACCTATCAACACGGGCAAGATCCTGAAATCTCAATTCCAGCTCTTGGAACATCTCATATGCTCTATGACGTTCAAAACGTGTTTGGAGCCTCAATTCTAAGCCGCAATGCATGAGGCACTGAACTATCAAGTAGTCATCACAATGTGCCTGTAAGATGTTCACAACATCCACAGACGATGCTAGAGGGGGTGGCACACCTGACGGTGCATCAAGGACATAAGCCTTTTGTGCAACAATGAGGATAATCCTCAGTTTATGGACTCAATCTGCATAATTGCTACTACCATCTTTCAACTTACTTTTTCTCTAGGAATGTATCAAAATTCAGCGGAGCTACAGCCTGAGCTAGTGATCTACAACATAATTTGCAAAGACATTTTGACTATGTTCATGATAATGATTTCAGTTAATCATATTACAAAAGAACTCCCACTCAAATCAACATCCCTCAGGTTGTCTAAGTGTGACATGATCCAAATCCACCAACCCAAGTCCGATCATCACATGAGATGAGGTGGTTTCAATGGTGAACATATCCATGTTGATCATATCTACTATATGACTCGTGTTCGACCTTTTGGTCTTCTATGTTAAGAGGCCATGTCTATACATGTTAGGCTCGTCAAGTTTAACCTGAGTGTTTTGCATGTGCAAAATTGGCTTGCACCCGTTGTATGTGAACGTAGAGTCTATCACACCCGATCATCACGTGGTGCTTCGAAACGATGAACTTTCGCAATGGTGCACACTCGGGGAGAACACAATTTTATCTTGAAATTTTTACTAAGGGATCACCTTATAATTATACCGTCATCCTTAGCAAAATAAGATGCATAAAAGGATTAACATCACATGCAAATCATAAATAACATCATATGGCCGTGAACTTGTGCTTTTGATCTCCATCTGCAAAGCACTTGCATGATCTCCATCGTAACCGGCATGACACCATGATCTCCATCATTGTGTTGCCATCGGGTTTGGCGTGCCAACCATTCTTCTACTACCATTGCTACTGTTTAGCGATAAAGTAATGCATTACATGGCGCTTAATGATTGACATGCAAGTCATACAATAATTAAAGACAACCCTATGGATTTTGCCGGTTGCCGTATGCATCGACTTGCAAGTCGATATAAGCTATTACAAAACATGATCATCTCATACATCAAAGATATTTCATCATGTCTTTAGCCATATCATATCACAACATACCCTACAAAACAAGTTAGACATCCTCTAATTTTTTGTTGCATGTTTTACGTGGCTGCTATGGGTATCTAGCAAGAACGATTCTTCCCTATGCAAAACCACAAGGGTGATATACAAGTTGCTATTTAACCTTCTACAAAGACCGCCTTCGTCGAATACGATTCAACTAGAGTGGGAGAGACAGACACCCGCCAGCCATGTTCTAATCATGCATGTTATCTACGCATAGACCTAGCTCATGATGCCACTATTGGGGAACGTTGCTTGGGAAACAAAAAGTTCCTACGAACACCCAAGATCTATCTATGGAGATCAACATCTACGAGAGGGAGAGTGGACCTACATACCCTTGTAGATTGCTCAGCAAGAAGCATTAAGAAACGCAGTTGATGTAGTCGAGCGTCTTTGTGATCCAAATCATAACCCGTCCCGCGATCCAATCATGACCCGTCCCGATCTTGTGCCGAACGGATGGCATCTCCGCGTTCAGAACACATATATCTCGATGATGTCTCCGCCTTCTTGATCCATCAAGCGGGGGCGGAGAGTTAGATGTGTTCTCCGACAACGCGGTGGCGATGGTGGTGGTGCTATCCCGGCAGGGCTACGCCTAGCACAATCGAAACCGCGAACGGAGGATAAAATGATATAGGGAGAGAGGGGGAGCCAAGGGCTTCATGTGTGATCTTGGGACGCCCCCTCCCCTCTATATATAGGTGGAGGGGCGTGGAGATCAGCCCCTCCAAGCCCTAGGTCACAGCCAAGGGGGTGAGTTGGACTCCTAGTCCAATTTCCTCCCTTTCCAAAACCAGGTGGACTTTCCACCTCTCCCAAGCCACATGGGCCTTGAGGGACTTGTGCGCTTGGACCAATAAGGACAGGGAGCCTCCCCTCAGCCCATGCAAACCCTTGGAATGTGGCAGAACCCCTGGTGGACTTCCGGACTCCTCCAAAAGTTTCCGGAACCTTCTATAAGCTTCCCTGGTACAATACCGGAAAACCCCAAAACATTTCTGGTAGCCAAAATATTACTTGCCATATATAAATTTTTACCTCCGGACCATTCCGGAGCTCCATGTGATGTCTGAGATCTCATACGGGACTCCGAACAAGCTTCGGTCACCAACATACATAACTCAACAATACCAAATCGTCACCGAACGTTAAGTGTGCAGACCCTGCGGGTTTGAGAACTATGTAGACATGACCGAGACAACTCTACGGTCAATAACCAATAGTGGGAGCTGGATGCCATATTGGTTCCTACATATTCTACGAAGATCGTTATCAGTCAAACCACGATGTCAAGGATTCAACAATCCCGTATGCAGTTCCCTTTGTCCATCGGTATGTTACTTGCTCAAGATTCAATCGTCGGTATCTCCATACCTAGTTAAATCTCATTACTTTAAGTCTCTTTACTTGTTTCGTAATACAAGATCTCATGACTAACTCCTTAGTCACATTGCTTGCAAGCTTCTTGTGATGTTGTATTACCGAGTGGGCCCAGAGGTACCTCTCCGTCATACGGAGTGACAAATCCCGGTCTTGATCCACATCAACCCAACAAACACCCTCGAAGATACCTATAGAGCACCTTTATATTCACACATTTATGTTGTGACGTTTGATACACACAAGGCATTCCGCCGGTGTCAGGGAGTTGCGTGATCTCATGGTCGTAGGAACACATACTTGACATGGATAAAGCAGTTGCAATAAAATGACACGATCAACTGCTATACTTACGGTTGGGTCTTGTCCATCACATCATTCTCCTAACGATGTGATACCGTTATCAAATGACAACTCATGTCTATGGTCAGGAAACCTTGACCATCTTTCATGAACGAGCTAGTCTAGTAGAAGCTCACTAGGGACATGGGGTTGTCTATGTATCCACACATGTATTTGAGTTTTAGATCAATAAAATTCTATCATGGATAATAGAAGGTTATCATGAACAATTAAATATGATAATAACCAATTTATTATTGCCTCTAGGGCATATTTCCAACACAGATAGCAACTCCAAGCAAGAAAACTAACAAGCAAACGAGTAAACTAGATAACTAAGCAAACAAGCAAATAGAATTATTTCATATTTATTTATTTTTCTATAAATAAAAATATAATGGAAAAAAAACTAGAGCAAGTGAATAATAATTTGTGCGAAGGTACTTGATAAGAATTTGGTACTCCCCGACAACGGCGCCAGAAATTCTTCCTCCTGCTTGTAAACTATGTTGGGATTTTCCCCGAAGATGAGAGGAGATGAAGCACAATAGAGATAATTATTTCCCATTGTGAGAACCAAGTTTATCGAACCAATAGGAGTACCATGCAAATTCCCGTCTTTAGCAACTACACACAAAAGAGCACACACTTGCACCCAATGCGGGCAAGAGGGTTGTCAAGCCCCTTGAACACGTTACGTGCAAGCGATAAGTAGTGATAAATAATATAAATATAAAATAAAATAACATTAAATAAATGGCAGAAATATTTTTTTTGTTTTTGCAATAATATATTTTTTGAAGACTCGTGGGCCATAGTTTTCGCTAGAGGCTTGTCTCTCGAAGAAAGCAGACATTCGGTAAACAAATTACTCTTGGGCAATTGCTAGAAAAGCGCATAGTTGTGTAATATTTATTCATAGTAATGATCATGTATATATGCATCATGTCCATAAACAAGTAGACCGACTCTTGCTTGCATCTTCTACTATACCTCCACCCATCGACCGCTATCTAGCGTGAATCTAGAGTATTGAGTAAAAATAGAGTAATGCTTGGATCAAGATGACATGATGTAGACAAAATTAATCCGATCAATATGAATAAAACCCATTGTTTCCCCTTAATGGAAGTAATAAAATGTGTGTCATGTCCCATTCTATCATGAGGATTGAGCACCGCAAGATTAAACACATCACAACGCACCACTCCCACTGACGATAAACCAATATAGTTGGCCAAATCAAACCATTACACCGGAGAGCAATACAAAGCTATAAAAATCATGCATATAAGAATTCAGTAAAGACTCAATATATTTTCATGAATAATTTGAACATAAACCCACAATTCATTGGATCCCAACAAACACACCGCAAAGAAGGATTACATCGGATAGATCACCGTGGGAATCGTGGTGAACTTTGTATTGAATATCACACAGAGAGAGAGAGATGGAGAGAGAGACAGAGAGAGAGAGATCTAGGTACTAGATAAGGACATGTAGGTCTATGGTAAACTACTCACACATCATCATGAAGGCAAAAAAGGTTGATATAGAGGCCCTCCGTGATCGATCCCCCCTTCGACAGGGCACCGGAATAGGGCTCCTAATGGCCTCCCATCAGAACAGAGACTTGCGGTGACGGAAAAGTATTTTGGATAGATCTTGGGAGTTTTCGGATTTTAGAGAATATATAGAGTTGGAATTAGGTCAGGAGGCTGTGGGAGGTGGTCCCAAGCCATTAGGGCACAGCCACCCCCATAGGCGCGCCTTGTTGGCTTGGCGCCACCCCGTGTGGCCTCTGGTCTCTCTTCGAAGCTTCTAGGTCTTGTTTTTTCTAGAAAAAAACATCAAAAAGTTTTAAGGCATTTGGACTTTGTTTGGTAGAGCATTCCTCAAAGGCCAAAAACAAGCAAAAAAACGCAACTACCACTGGGCACTAGGTTAATTAGTTGGTTCACAAAAATGGTATAATATAGCATATAAATGCATATAAAGTATCCAAGAATTATAATATAGTAGCATGGAACAGTCAATAATTATAGATACATTGGAGGCTGCTACTTCTTGAGCATGCGTTGGTTTCCCGTGAAGAGGAACGGTTTGATGCAGCAAAGTAGATAAGTATTTCCCTCAGTTTTTGAGAACCTAGGTATCAATCTAGTAGGAGATACAAATGAGTCACGAATAGATGTACTTGCACAAAGAATCAAACTCTTGCACCCAACGCTATAAAGGGGTTGTCAATCCCTTCACGGTTACTTGCAAGGATGAGATCTAATAAAGATAGATATAATAGGATGCTTGAATGGAAAGTAAAACTAAAAGTAAAACTATGGCAGCAAGTATTTTTGGTATTTTTGGTTATAGATCTGAAAATATAATATGGAAAATAGACCCAGGGGGCATAAGTTTCACTAGATGGCTTCTCTCATGATGGCAAGTATTACGGTGGGTGAACAAATTATTGTCGAGCAATTGGTAGAAAATCGAATAATTATGAAGATATTCAAGCAATGATTATGCATATAGGCATCACGTCCGTGACAAGTAGACCAAAACGATTCTGTATCTACTACTATTACTCCACACATCGACCGACTCCTGCCTACATCTAGAGTATTAAGTTCATGAAGAACAGAGTAACACATTAAGTAAGATGACATGATGTAGAGGGATAAACTCAAGCAATATGATGAAAACCCCATCTTTTTACCCTTGATGGAAACAATACAATACGTGCCTCACTACCCCTACTTTGTCACTGGGTGACGACACCGCAAGATTGAACCCAAAACTAAGCACTTCTCCTATTGCAAGAATTACCAATCTAGTTGGCCAAACCAAACCAATAACTCGAAGAGACTTGCAAAGATATGAAATCATGCATATAAGAATTCAGGAAAGACTCAAATAATATTCATGGATAATCTGAATATAAACCGAAAATTCATCGGATCTTGACAAACACATTGCAAAAGAGTATGACATCGGATAGATCTCCATGAAGATCATGAAGAACATGGTATTGAGAAGCAAAGAGAGAGAGAAGAAGCCATATATCTACTAGCTATGGACCCGTAGGTCTGTGGTGAACTACTCACGCATCATCGGAGGGGCGATGGAGTTGATGTAGATGCCCTCCGTGATCGAATCCCCCTCTCGCAGATTACCGGAAAAGGCTCCAAGATTGGATCTCTCGGGAATGGAGGCTTCTGGCGGCGGAAAAGTGTTTTTGTTGCTCGTTCTGATAATGATTGAATATTTGGGAATTTATAGGCCAAAGATTAGGGTTAGGAGAGCAGTCGTGGGCCCACAAGCCTGCCAGGCGCGACCACCCCCCTGGCCGTGGCCCTAGGGCTTGTGGCCCCACGGAGGCTCCTTTGCCTTGGTTCTCAAGTCCCGTAGCTTCCTTTTGTTCTAGAAAAAATCATTCCGAAGGTTTTATTCCGTTTGGACTCCGTTTAATATTCCTTATCTGCGAAACTCAAAAACAAGAAAAAACAGAAACTGACACTAGGCTCTAGATTAATAGGTTAGTCCCAAAAATAATATAAAATAGCATATTAATGCATATAAAACATCCAAAACATATAATATAATAGCATGGAACAATAAACAATTATAGATACGTTGGAGACGTATCAGGATCCCCAAGCTTAATTCCTACTCGTCCTTGAGTAGGTAAATGACCAAAACAGAATTTTTTATGTGGAATGCTACCCAACATATTTATCCATGTAATATTCTTTATTGTGGCATGAATATTCAGATCCGTAAGATTCAAATCAATAGTCTAATATTGACATAAAATAATAATAATTCGATCACACCAACAAGGTAGTCGTGTCCTTTCGAAATAACATGGCCTTAGAAAGTTATGCCTACAAAATCATATGGTGTGGCTATGCTCCATCTTCCCCACACAAAGCATTTAAATCATGCACAACCCCAATAAACAAGTCAAGCAATTGTTTCACACTTTTGGTGTTCTCAAACCTTTTCAACTCTCACGCAATACATGAGTGTGAGCCATGGATATAGCATTATAGGTGGACTAGAATATGAAGGAGGTGCAAGGGAAAAAGGAGAAGATAGTCTCACATCAACTAGGCGTATCAACGGGTTATGGAGATGCCTGTCAATAGATATCAATGTGAGTGAGTAGGGATTGCCATGCAACAAATGCACTTAGAGCTATAAGTGTATGAAAGCTCAAAAAAGAAAACTAAATGGCCGTGCAAGATGAATATTCACTAGTTATATGAAAATGACTAAATAGGAGACTCTCTATCATGAAGATCATGGTGCTACTTTGAAGCACAAGTGTGGAAAAAGTTAGTAGCAATTGTCCCTTATCTCTTTCTCTCATTTTTTTGGTGGGCTTATTTGGCCTCTTTTATTTTTTTTGTTTGGGCTTCGCTGGCCTCTTTTATTTTTTTGTAAAGTCTGGATACTCATCCCAACTTGTGAGGGAGTCATAACCTCCATCATCCTTTTCTCTCATGGGACAATGCTCTATTAATGAAAAATCATCACACTTTTATTTACTTATAACTCAAAGAAAAAGAAATTACAACTCGATTCCTATGACAAAATATGACTCTATATGCAATAGTGATGATGCAAGTCATAGAAAAACTACATGGTGGAAGTTGCACGGCAATATATCTCGGAATGGCTATGGAAATGCCATAATAGGTAGGTATGGTGGCTGTTTTGAGGAAGGAGGATTTGATGTACCAGCGAAAGTTGCGCGGTACTAGAGAGGCTAGCAAAGGTGGAAGGGTGAGAGTGCGTATAATCCATGGACTCACATTAGTCATATAGAACTCACATACTTATTGCAAAAGTCTACTAGTTATCAAACAAAGCATTAGACGCATGCTCCTAGGGGAGAGGTTGGTACGAGTTAACCATCGTGCACTTCCGACCCTCACACAAAGGTCGACAATCATTAGACAAATCATGCTCCGACTTCGTTACATAACGGTTCACCATACGTGCATGCTACGGGAATCACAAGCTTTAACACACATATCTCTTCAATTGACAACTACTCACTAGCATGACTCTCATATTACCATCCCTATTATCTCAAAACTATATGCAAGGAATCCAACTTCTCATAGTTTCAAATGCACTTAATATGAAAGTTTTTATTATATCCCTCTTAGATGCCCATTACATTAGGACTAAATTCCTAACCTAAACAAATTACCATGCTGCTTTAAGAAAATCTCAAAATAATATAAGTGAGGAACGAGAGTTCAATATTTTCTATAAAATATAACACCACCATGCTCTAAAAAGATATAAGTGAAGCACTAGAGCAACATTGCCTAGCTCAAAAGATATAAGTGAAGCACATAGAGTATTCTAACAAATTCACGATTCAGCGTGTCTCTCTCAAAATATTTGTGCAGCAAGGATGATTGTGGCAAACTAAAAAAGCAAAGACTCATATCATACAAGACGCTCCAAGCAAAACACATATCATGTGGTGAATAAAAATATAGCCTCAAGTAAATTTACCGATGGATTGAAGATGAAAGAGGGGATGCCTTCCGGGGCATCCCAATCTTAGGCTTTTTGGTATCCTTGAATATGACTTGGGGTGCCTTATCCATCCCCAAGCTTAGGCTCTTGCCACTCTTTATTCCATAGTCCATCAAATCTTCACCCAAAACTTGAAAACTTCACAACACCAAACTCAACAGAAAACTCATGAGATCCGTTAGTACAAGAAAAATAAATCACCACTTTAGGTATTGTTGTGAACTCATTCTTTAGTTGTATTTGTGTAATACCTATTGTATTCTAACTTTTCCATGACTCATACCCCCCGATACGACCCATAGATACATCAAAATAAGCAAACAACACAAAGAAAACAGAATCTGTCAAAAATAGCACAGTCTGTAGCAATATGTAAACTTCGAATACTTATGGAACTCTAAAAATTCTGAAAAATTAGGAAAACTAGAGAAATTCGTATATCAATCCTGTGTAAAAATTTCATATCAATTTGACGCTCTAAAAATTCATAAAAATCCTGGACTGAGCGCAAAAGTTTATGTTTTCCAGCAAGATCAAATCAACAACTACCATAGATCACCCCAAAGGTTTTACTTGGCTCAAACACTAATTTAAACACGAAAACACAATTATTACAGAAGTAATAATGTTCCAAACACACCAAAATAGAAGCAACAAGCAGAAAGCAAAATCAAATTGGGTTGCCTCCCAACAAGCCCTATTGTTTAACGCCTCTAGCTAGGCAAAACGCAATAGATCAAGGTATTGTCATCTTTGGTAAACAACCCAAACTTGATCAATCCATCAAAAGATTTCCTAAATATATCTATCCTTTCTTTATTTCCTTTCTAGTAGAAGAACTTAAATCATGAAAGGGGTTGTGGCTAGTGATTTTAACATTCATAAACCCGTAGTCTAGATCATCACCATAGATATCATCATATAACACATGTATCTTATTTCTCAAAGGTTCTTTAACCATATCTTCAAGCAAATCATCCTTATACCCTTCCAAAATTCCCCTAGTAATCCAATCAAATTCCTCATAGGTTTCATGATATAAGGCGTGAGTTATTTCCGCGTAGGGAGCTCTCTTCCTAAGATTTTAACTATAAGAATTATAGTCTCTAGATTCTAGGCTACGCAAGGTTTCTTTATCATGGAGGATTTCTTCAATAGGAGGGTGTTCAACATCTTTATCATAGAAGGCAAAAATCTCCCTAGCTTCTTGTATGATGAAATCAAATTCTCGCATAAGGATAATAGTAGCAATCTTTTTAGCCTTAGGATGATTAATGTTGGGGAGTTCATAAAACACTTTCTGCAAAGCGGGATAAATGTGCACAAATTTCCTTTCCAATTTTTCAATGAGCATGATGATAGCATCCGCATAACTATTCATGCCAAGAAGGATAGATCTCTTACTCATAGGAATTGTTCCCGTATAATCAAAGAATTCTTGAATAACGCTCTTACCGATTATGTTTCCATCTCCAACTTGAAAAGTTTTAGTTTTAAGAAGAGATTCAGTTTCATGATCTAGAGAGCAAGATACAAATTTTTCCTCAAGATTAGTACTAGCGATACCCCCCACATTATCGGTGATAACCTCCCCTATTTTAGACATGTGGCAAAGCAAACACACAAGCAAAAGAAGGGCGAATAAAAAGGCAAATCTTTTTGGTATTTTCGAAAAATCATTTTAGAAGTGGGGAGAGGAAAACAAGAGGCAAATGGAAAATCATATAAATTCAAGATATGAGTTTGTGCTGGGTACTTGGTATCTTGACTTGCTATGTATCTCCCCGGCAGCGGCGCCAGAAATCCTTCTTGCTACTTGTCGAGCATGCGTTGGTTTCCCGTGAAGAGGAACGGTTTGATGCAACAAAGTAGATAAGTATTTCCCTCAGTTTTTGAGAACCAAGGTATCAATCCAATAGGACATACAAACAAGTCACCAATATATGTACCTTCACAAAGAATCAAACTCTTGCACCCAACGCTATAAAGGGGTTGTCAATCCCTTCACGGTTACTTGCAAGGATGAGATCTAATAGAGATAGATATAATAGGACACTTGAATGGAAAGTAAAACTAAAAGTAAAATATGGCAGCAAGTATTTTTGGTATTTTTGGTTATAGATCTGAAAATATAATATGGAAAATAGACCCGGGGGGCATAGGTTTCACTAGATGGCTTCTCTCATGATGGCAAGTATTACGGTGGGTGAACAAATTACTGTCGAGCAATTGATAGAAAAGCGAATAATTATGAAGATATCCAAGGCAATGATTATACATATAGGCATCACGTCCGTGACAAGTAGACCGAAACGATTCTGCATCTACTACTATTACTCCACACATCGACCGACTCCTGCCTACATCTAGAGTATTAAGTTCATGAAGAACAGAGTAACGCATTAAGTAAGATGACATGATGTAGAGGGATAAAATAAAGCAATATGATGAAAACCCCATCTTTTTACCCTTGATGGCAACAATACAATATTTTCCTCGCTACCCCTACTTTGTCACTGGGTGAGGACACCGCAAGATTGAACCCAAAACTAAGCACTTCTCCTATTGCAAGAATTACCAATCTAGTTGGCCAAACCAAACCAATAACTCGAAGAGACTTGCAAAGATATGAAATCATGCATATAAGAATTCAGGAAAGACTCAAATAATATTCATGGATAATCTGAACATAAACCCCAAATTCATCGAATCTCGACAAACACACCGTAAAAGAGTATTACATCGGATAGATCTCCATGAAGATCATGAAGAACATGGTATTGAGAAGAAAAGAGAGAGAAGAAGTCATCTAGCTACTAGATATGGACCCGTGGGTCTGTGGTGAACTACTCACGCATCATCGGAGGGGTAATGGAGTTGATGTAGATGCCCTCCGTGATCGAATCCCCCTCTGGCAGATTACCAGAAAAGGCTCCAAGATTGGATCTCTCGGGAACGGAGGCTTCTGGCGGCGGAAAATTGTTTTTGTGTCTTGTTCTGATAATGATGGTATATTTGGGAATTTATAGGCCGAAGATTAGGGTTAGGGGAGCAACCGTGGGCCCACAAGCCTGCCCGGCGCGGCCACCCCCCTTGGTTGTGACCCTAGGGCTTGTGGCCCCAGGGAGGCTCCTCTGCCTTGGTTCTCAAGTCTTGTAGCTTCCTTTTGTTCCAGAAAAAATCATTCCGAAGGTTTTATTCCGTTTGGACTCCATTTAATATTCCTTATCTACAAAACTCAAAAACAAGGAAAAAAACAGAAACTGGCACTAGGCTCTAGATTAATAGGTTAGTCCCAAAAATAATATAAACTAACATATTAATGCATATAAAACATCCAAAACATATAATATAATAGCATGGAACAATCAAAAATTATAGATATGTTGGAGACGTATCAGCATCCTTTATGGGCTAAACCCTCCGACTTATATAGACACTGAGGGTATCTAGGGTTACATGAATGCCGGTTACCATCTATGGATTACATGTCGAACAAATCATCCCTTCTTGGAGTACATGCCAATTCTTCGATAGAGTGTGATGTGCTCGCTCCCTGTCCTAGGGCCTCCGAAGTCCTTCCTCCTTGACAGGCCCCCAGTCCGGCCCATGGACTAGGCTAGCTCGTCTAGGACCCCCTAGTCCAAGACATCGTCACTTGTGTCGAATCAATAAATTTGGATGAAATACATGTTTGTCATTAATTAGTACATGTGGTGTTCGACAAGAGGGGGTGTTGGGAATTAATTAGTACATGTTTGTCATTAATTAGCACATGCTAATTAACATTCAGTCATTAGCAAAAGTATCATCCAACTCTAAACGATCGTGTCCCTTCTTTCTTTTGCTAAGGCTGGCCATAGTGGGGGTAACATAGGTCGTATCATGCATTTGGGAATAGCAAACTTGCTGATGTGGAAAAGAATTAAAGAAGAAAGAGAGGGTTAGAGTAACATAGGTAGATACTGTAACATGTTAAATGCTATGCTACTTTGTGTCATGCATGGCAATAAATATCACCATACATGATACTACTCTATGATACTATGCACTATGCAGGTAGTATCATACACTAGTATCATATGTATGATACTAGTATATGATGCTCCCCACTATGAGTAGCCTAAAGGGCACCTACAAGAGTGAGTGTTTAATTAGAACATGTCAGATATTAATTAATACATGCTAATTAACGAGTTGTCATTAGCAAAAGAATGTATTCAATCCCGACCAGTCATGCATCTTCTCTCATCCTCCGAATGAGTGCCTCCTTTTCTCATCTCTTCCAAATTTTCACTTTGTTTAACAATTCTAATATATATAGCACTAGGACTCTCCACTACCTCCATCCCTTTCATCCAGAAGCGTACTTCTAAAACACATCCTCAATCGCAATTTATATGCTCTAGCTTTGTTTAGTTGCCTTTGCTTTAACTTCCAGGTCCTATCTTAGAGCATTTACAGCCGAGCACCACAAACCCCCTCAAACGCCCGGGCGGGCTGCCCCGGTCATTGATCGGTCATGAAATTTTGACCTAGACACGCGCGTCAAACGAGCCTCAAACGCCTAGGCTGATCGGCACCCCTCATATCCCATTACTAGGGAAAAGCCTAGCAGTAGCACTGGTTTTAGGTATAGCAGTAGCGCACAACAGCGCGCTACTGCTACGGCGCTACACCTAAAGTGTAGCAGTAGCATGTGTTAGCCCGCGCTACTGCTATACCTGCTTAGCAGTAGCGCTTTTAGTAGAAAGCGCTACTAGTAGTTACTAGCAGCGCGCCTCTCCGCCCGCGCTACTACTATTATTACATATTTCTTTTTTATGTCATATATTCATACGCCATTATACAAGTTTTCATACAGTATCGTCATAATACATCATTGTCATATAACAACTCATCATTGTCATTTTCATCCATGAGACATCATATAATAACTTGGTCACTAGTTATAACAACTCCTCATCATCATAGTACTCATAATCACTACTCCTCCTCCTCAGCATCGCCATCAACTCTAACACATTGTAGCACATAATAAAAAAATCTCATCATCATCATAGTCATATATAATCAACACTAACTAATTGTTCTTAATACCTAGGACCTACTCCTGCTGCTCTCTCTCTATCTCAAGTAAAATAGCATAAAACATGTGTAGCACTCCTGCTTCATCATATTGGAGAATGCAGATGAACCTGTCTCCTAATTGTGGGTTGCACTTCCGATTGTTTCCCCCTAGTACTTCTCTATGATCCTTCACAATTTTGCTCCAGTCTTTGACTATTAAGACTTGCTCGCTTCGAGAAATGATGAATGCATTCATATGCAATGTAGGATATATTGGTCGTAAGCTAACCATTGTCATGCGACCTTTAGGCTCGATCCAACGAGGCACAACACTCATCGGGAGTCCCTGTTGAAGAACATCGTAGTAAAATACTTAGCAATGAAGTTTAGCTTAAAAATAATGTATGCAAAAGATGCACTAAGGACAAATAGTAAAAACCTTACCATCTTTCCTAAATAGATGTCACCGTAGTTCAATACGCACACTAGTGGTCGCACATTTTGAGTACTAATATCTCGAAGTCTAGGAAAATAGCCTGTCTTGACAGTATCAAGATCCTCAAGCCATGAAACATAATGAACCATCTCCTCGCAGTTTAGTTCAGCCCCGGGACAGTAGTATGTGTTGTCTACCAAGCGCTGGACATGTTTGCTTGAATGGAAATAAGTTGTCAATAGAAATTAGTTGTCAACTATTTTTGAATAAACAATATAACTTACTTAATAAATATGGTTGAGAAACTCACATAATGGTAGAACTGGAGGCGTCTGCACATCGACCCAAATGTCGATATTACCTTCAATTTCATCTTCCGGACGAATATCAAAGGTGATATGCATATTAGGCTCAAATGCATAAGCCTTGCATAGTGCTCTCCAACTTTTGCATTCAAAATAGGAGTAGGGTTCTGTATTGTACAATTATACGGCAAAAGTATAACCATGCTCGGTCCTTAAGTGAACTCTCTTTACCTCAATACTGCACATATCTGAGAAACCAATCTTATCCAAGACATAATGTCTTGCATGGCAGGGGATACGCTAGTAGAATTGTAAAAAAAATAAAATTATAAGTTGAAGCAAAAGAAGCAGAAGTCATGCTTAATTACGAAAAAAGACTTGTCGTTGTGACTTACTGTATCCACTTCGAAGGTCTCATCCAGCATGATGCTTAATCACCTACCATCTTCTAGGTGAGGCCTGTCACACAGACGGCGCTCGTCTTCGCAATATTCGCACATACCGAAATCCCTTTCGCTATCGTCATCAGACATTTCCTATGCTCGTAGTTGAAACAGACGTGCATTCAATAAGCAAAACTAGATTATAAAACAAATTAGTATTCAAATTAGCATGCAAAACTAAATCATCTCTTGCGTCCATACATCGTCGAATAGTATCACTAATACATCTCGAATAGTATCATACATATAAAATCACTAATACAATTAGAACCATAGCGAACGACGGGTATCGGCGAGGGCGGTGGACACCCAAAGAGAAGGAACCATCACAGGATCATAGCTCGGGTGAGATCCCTGAAGAACCTGCCAGGTATTGGAGAACCTGGCGTCCAACGCAGCCATATAGCGTCGGGCGTGCTTGTCCTCCTCCCTAACACGGCGACATATCACCTCCGCGAGGACCGGCTCCCTCTGCATCGACAGTGGCCCGCGCGACCGCCACCAAATAACCTCCGGGTCAATGACGGGTTGCCTCCTCACCAAGTTGCACGCCCCGAAAGCTAGGACCTCCTAGTACCAGCCCGGCAGAGCCCAGTCCCGGACATGGCTCCTATAATCAAGCAGGCCTCCTCCGCCAAGTAGACAACGAGGATGCGGGCCAGGCATCGTCAATGTCGAGAACAAATGCTTAATTATGAAAACAAAATTAATAAACACTTAGCAGACCTAAAGTCATCCTGTTCCATATATCGAGCAATGACATAGAAAAAATGCCCTATGTTTTACCGGAATATCATTGAATTCCTGTTGTGGCAAATCAGAAGCACTCGATATGTCCTACATTGTAGCACAAGTCATGCTAAAATTCATGAAAAAAAATCAGCATGACCTTTGCTTAAAACAGGACATATCGAGAGCCGGAAATTTGCCAGAACGGAAACGAATCAACATTCCGGCAAAACTTAGGCCACTCAAAGGTACATTGCAAACAAGAACACCAAGACATCCTCTATATTCAGAATGCATCATCATTGACACCAATGACATCAACGAGACACCAAGTTTACTTACTGAATAAACTAAATAAACTAGTTATGTTAAGTACTTACTAAATATAAAAAACTAGTTTTATTAACTACTTACTAAATAAAGTAGTTCTATTAAGCACTTACTATAAATAAACTAGTTTTATTAAGCACTTACTATCAATAAACTAGTTCTATTAAGCACTTACTATCAATGACATCGAGTCTTCCTTCCTAAACTCTTATCTCACGTATATGGTGGACACTCCCTCACCGATTTTTCGACCGTCGATGATGGTCGTTACTCCTCCTTGCCCTAGTGCATAACAAATATGTAGCACAAGGAGAAGAAGGAGAAGCGACCCCCATGACAACAGTCGGCATTCTTCTTCTCTCATATACGGTGGACACTCCCTCACCGATTTGTATAGCAATCATCTCATTTAAATTTAGCTAGCGCACACTAACCTATTTTTTCTCAACATGCAAGTATGACACCTCATCAAGCAAATATACAATAATAAAACACAATATATATATTGCATATATCCCCGCAACAACGTTCGAGGCATGATCTAGTCCCTAGCAAGAACCCTATAGGCGTGGGGATGTCTCACCAGAGGCCAGGGTCGGTGTCGGGGTCGAGGTTGGGGTCGGGGCCGAGGTCGAGGTCGGGGTCGGGGTCGGGGCGAGGTCCCCGGGGAGGACCTACGGCGCCGGCGGCGTAGAGTGCAGAGGGAGAGAGTGAGGAGGGGGAGAGGGAGGGAGGGAGGGGTGGGGCGGCAGCGCAGAGTGGAGAGGGAGAGAGTGAGGAGGGGGAGAGGGAGGGAGTGAAGGGCGAGGCGGCGGCACAGAGTGGAGAGGGAGGGAGGGAGGGCCGACGGCGGCGACGGGGCGCAGAGTGTGGAAAGGAAGGGAGTGAGGAGGGAAGAGGGAGAGGGAGAGGGAGAGAGTGAGAGTGAGAGAGAGGGGTGTGCGGGGCGAAGTGGATAAGTGCACGCCCCGCTTAGCAGTAGCGCGGGTGGGAAACACATGCTACTAACATTAATTAGGAGTAGCGCTGGTTGGGAAAGCACGCTACTACTAAATCTAGCCTGACGGCAACGGTGGGCAATATTAGTAGTAGCGCGTTTCTGAAAGCTGCGCTACTGCTAGGAAGTTAGCAGCAACGCTTTTTCTGGACGCGCGCTATTGATATGTAGCAGTAGTGCCTCCTTTTATCCAGCACTAGTGCTAAGGTTCTGTGTATAAGGTTTTCCCTAGTAGTGTCCATCCCAAATATGGGGCGGATATGGGGCGCCCTGGCATGCTCGCCACGTTGGACCCGACAGCCCGACCCCACCGCAAATTGCACCAAATCCACCCCTAGAATAGCTGGACTCGTTTTCTCTCTCCTCTCTTCTTCCTCCTCCGCGACACCCGTCTCGCAGCTCCGCCGCCACGCGTGCTCTGTAGTTGTTCCTAGCCTCTGTGTCGCCAGCTCTGGCAAATCATTCCTCTCTCCCATCCTCATTGTGAGGGTCGATGTCGCCGGCCCTGATGCCACCGCGGTACGTCCGATAACTCTGTGGGTCCGTCTTGTGCTTGATGTGTTTGACACATTGTCTGATTTGATTTTCTGTGATTTTTATTAGCGAAAACGATGGATTCCAATGCTTCGTCCGACGAGGAGTATGAACCAACGAAGCTTGATCAAATGATTCAAGATGAGTTCTTTGATTCCTGAGATTGAAGAAGTGGAAATGATCATGCTCATGAGCATGCGGGAGGAAATGGGCTGGCAAGTGGAGCATATTTTCAACTTCAAGGGCTCAATCAAGGGAAGAATAGTGATCAATCAGTATAGGATGTCCGAAGCACGACTACTGTGGAAGGACTACTTTGGTTTGAACCCAACTTTCCTGGATGATCCATGGTTTCGTCGTCGTTTTCGCATGCGAAAACCATTGTTTTTGCGCATTATGAAGAGAGTGGAGGCACACAATGACTACTTTAAGCTCACAAGGCATTGTTGCGGTCAACCCTCTTTCTCTACCTAGCAGAAGTGCACGGCTGCTCTAAAAATGCTTGCACTTAGTATAGCTGCAAATGTCATTGGTGAGATGGTCAAGATGGGGCAAAGCACATGCTTGAAGACTATTGTCAAGTTTTTCCCACGTAGTGGTGGAGGTGTTTGGACCTGAGTATCTTAGAGAACCAAATGCGCAGGACACGGCGAAGTTGTTGGCTATTGGAGAGGCAAGGGGGTTTCCAGGAATGCTCGGATCAATTGATTGCATGCATTGACAATGGAAGAACTGCCCCCTAAAGGTTTGCGGGCAATGTATCAAGGTCACACCAAAGAGGTCACCGTCATACTAGAAGTGGTGGCATCACATGACTTATGAATTTTGCATGTTTTCTTTGGAATTTCGGGTTCCTGCAACGAAAACAACATGCTTCAACGATCTCTGGTGTTTAGGAGGCTTTGCAATGGGGAATCACCATCGTGCCACTACATTGTCAAGGGCCGAGACTACAACATGGGATACATCTTGCCGATAGCACCGATCCTCATTGGGCGGCGTTTGTGAAGACCATATCCGAACCGCATGGCAAAAAAAGAGCCACTTTGCAACAGTGCAGGAGGCGGCTAGGAAAGATGGGGAGACAACATTTGATGTGCTTCAAGCTCGTTGGGGGGTTCATGGGTTGCAATGATGTGAGAATCAGAAATTTTGTGACAACTCATGACATGTTGTGTTATTTTGCATAATATGATTGTCGAGGATGAGGATGATGGTATAGCCCAAACCAATGATTTTGAAGCACCTGAAGAACAAGTTAAAATTTCAGAATATCAAGATGCAGCTCAACATATGAACTTTCTGCTGATGCGTCAGAATCTTCAAAATCATCAGGTGCACACGCAGCTACTCAATGATCCTGTGTGAAGCATATATGGACCTCAATAAAAACCAAACAACTGATGTTTGGTTATGCATTTAAAATTAGTTTTATGTAAACATTACTTATGTTCAGAACCAACATTTGTTTTTTACATGTGACAATGACTTGTGTACTCCACGTGCGTGAATTGTATAAATTTAAGAGTATGGTTTAAAAATATGAATGTTAAAAATAAAATATGATGGTCCGTTCGTATGCATCCGGGACGTATAGAGCCGGTTTTGACCCGTCCGGCTGTACACTCTTATAGGCTCTCTTTTTCTTGAAAAATGAATCTTGTATACAGCCTTGATGCGTGGTCGTACGTTGGTGCCACGACGATATCCTGTGAAATCCTGGACACGTCACGCTGCCACGAACCCCAGCGAATTGAATCCACTCTAACGACCCATTAATTGGATTGATCAATAGAATCGATGGCGCCATTGATGCAGCTGGCCCCAGCCCCATCCGCCAACATTAACGCCCATTACTCGGCCGCACGGCGCGGTCATGGTCTGGAGGCGTCGCGTCCCGCGTTGCTCGGGCACCAGGTCCCGTCTCGTAACTAATCGCCCGGACGTACTCAAACGCATCGTGCCGACCGGACGATGCACATCGCCTGCGCGGCTGCGCGGCCGTCGACGGCCGCGGTGTGGTCGCCATCGAGGCGGAGACGGGACGTGACCACCGGCTGAGCTCTCACGCTCTCAGCGGCGCGCGGCGCGCGTTGCGCAGCAGCAAGCGCAGTCAGGTACTGCCCAACCCATATGCCCGTCCCGTCCCGTCCTATCTGACGCGTCGCTGGCTCAGGCTGGCTGCCCCATGCGCAGCCACATAGCGGACTCACGTGCCCTCACACCATCAGGCCCCACCGCAGAGTGCCGCGCCACGCAGGACCCACGTGTGCTCCTTTCCGTTATGCGTGTCTGCGCCGTCCGGCCCACCCACGCGCCGGCGGCGGCGCTGGCCATGGAACCTACAGTAGCGGGGCTGTAGTACTCCCACCATTATTGCATTATTAAAATATATTTTCTCTCCACCGAACCTGGTAGCGCAGTAGGACGAGGGCACGATCGCCCGCAAATTGTCCGGGGCGACCTCTCGAGACTCTCCAACCGCGCCACTTATTTTGTCTAAACGTGTCTTTTGGGATCGTCTTGGATCGTCGCGCATTGAAAATATGGTTCAACGCCGTTGTCCGTTCGTGAGTCGCATTTGCATAGCTGCGGATACAAATGTCTCGTTCACGTATTCTTTTCTCAGGCTTGTTCGTCGGTGGCACATTCTTTTTCTTTTTATCTCCTTCATGAACAAATGCACAAACCCTAAGCCAACGTCCATTTTTCAGATCGCCTTGCCCTTCAGTCCCCTCCCTCCTCCACCCAGCAGCACATCACCGACGATGTGCCTCCTTCGTGTCAGTACGAAAGGACGAGTGGTGGATCTGCGATGACGATGGCGAAATTCGGCACATCCTGTCGGCGGGATTAGGCGAATCTGGCCGACGGCGGACTGCACTTGTCATGGATTGGACGGGTGATGGTCCACCTAGTCTGGGCAATGGCTCGGTGCCACATGCAGGCGCTCAATCCGTCTCTAGCCACCCGGATCTGTATCATCGTCGGTCCGTCGACAAAGCCACGGCTGTCCGTCGACATGGCTCGACGATTGCCAAAGGCTTGCTGGCTTATCATTGTCGTTTGTAAAGTGTGACGACTGCCCCCTGGAGGTGTCCCACGCGTTTCTTGGACGTCGGAACATCCCGATTGGGTGTACATCAAGTGCATAAATGATGAGGTAAGATTTTAGCGTGGCCATTTGCTATTAGAGTCGATGCAATTTTGATAGCTTACTTGCTCATTTTTGTGTGGATGCAACTTTTGGTATTGAAACGAAAAATACATCGATCTATTGATCTTACGAAATTTGTTAGATGTTCGTGCAATTCTACCTAGAACTGAAGGTGTTGATGAGAGTAAAGAAGAGATCAAAGGTGAAGCAACGTCTAATTCTTTAGAACCGAAGAAGAAAGACGTTGTTAAGCTCGAGAATTCATAGATCAACAACGAAGAAATAGAAAAGATCTTAGTCCAACTAGTAGGAACAGTTATGAAAGTTGGACATCTTTTAAAATGTCTAATTGTGGTTTTTGTTTTCTTTTGTCTTGTACTCGTAGCAAAGAATTGGTAAAAAAAATGTATGTATTGGAATGCATTTGATAAAATAAAAATAACGTGCAAATTCCAAAAGAACAATGTGTGATCAAAAATGGATGTCGGTCGGCCGCGAGGACAGGATTTGGCTCAACGTGTTGGGCGTAAGGCCGACCCATTTGGAAAAGGGTGCAGACACATCGATCCAAACTGACAAAAGGCGAACAAAGCGTGCGTCCGTTTGGATCGCGCAGTTGGAGTTGCTCTTAGTGCCTCTTTGATTCACAGGATTCTGATAATGTAGGAAAAGAAAAAGTATAAGGTTAGAATAGCATGTCCATTTGTATCATATAGGGTTAGGAAAAGAGTGTTTAATGTCACAGGAAAAACAAAAAAATTGTAAAAAGAGTTTAAAGTGGATGTTATATTTTTTATGAAATGTAGTATAAAAGATTGCATAGGAGAAAATTCCTATGAGATTTAATTCTATGAATCAAAGGACAAATGTCGAAAAAAAATCCTAAAGATTTCAATCATCCAAAAACCTTATAAAATTCTTTTGAATCAAAGGAGCCCTTAGCCTTTGGTTTGGAGGATTTATGTAGCATTTCTATATGATAGAATTTCTATAGAGTCCTTTGGTTATAGGAATAGAATTCTATTTTTACAGAGTAATTCTTCTTATCCTTCATATTTTATGAAAAAAAATAAACATTAGCCTAGACTTAATGGAAAGAAAATCATATGATGTAAACCAAAAGGAATTTCATTTCCTATTCCTATTAATAGAATGTGAGATAAATGTCATATCATTTTATATGACTTTTCTATCTCTATGATTTTTCTACGCTATAAGCAAAAATAGTAATTAAACAAATAATTAAGATCGTGCGTTGCAATCATACACATTATATTGGTCATCTCTAATTGTGTACAACATACTTCTATGCAGCACCATCAATCTTTTTCTCCTTCATCCACTCTCTCGGTCCCTCCCTCTCCCCAACCCATAAAAGTCCAATCCACCGTACCCTCACAATGGAGAACCTAAATTGCAATCCATTCCACCTCTATCCCTACACTCTTTGATTTTTCAAACACGAAACCGTGTAGTTTGCATATACTTCATGACGTGGAAAACCCCTCTTGCTCTCTCTCTCCCACCATCCCCACTCCATCACCCTCTCCCTCTCTTTCAATTGTTAGTTTTCTTCAATTGACATCATAATGCTTAACTTGACCATCCATGTTTTCCAGCATAATTCATCCCAAAGTCAATACAACTAAATTCGCTTGCTGGCATATTTGAGATTTGAACACATAGTTTCTGGAGCATATATCATAACCATATAAGTAATAGAGAAAAAAGTAATTCGGCAATTTTTTTAAAGAAAAATTGAAATAGTGTCAATCAATACCAATTCATCCCAATAACAAGTCTGTCTATATCATGTAGTTTGATATATATATATATATATATATATATATATATATATATATATATATATATATATATATATATATAAGGTAACTGAGCCATCAAGAAGGGTATTGATTGACACTATATATTATTGACAAGCATTTTACTTATATTATTGACAAGCATTTTAACAGTCATTGCTGCATGATTCCCTTATGAATTGGATCAATGGTTTATTCTTCAAAGAAAAAGAAAACCAATGGCCGCACAAATAAGGTAACTGAGCCATCAAGTTTTAAGAGAGATTCATCATACCCAAAATGGTATTTTGAGCAAGGCTGCATTGATATGAATTTCGAGAGGGAACTTTCAAAAAGGGTAAAAAATGACATCATTTTACAACCATTAACGAGAATTATGGATATTAAACAACATTTTTGTCCAAATATTTGTACTAAGATGAATAAGAAGAATCTGCTAATTGTGACCTTGGGAAAATACAATACCCGACTACATCCATGGGATACAAAACAAGGGCCCTACCACAAGTGTGCACAACTTTGAATATAGGCACTTGTTCTCTTCTAATTCTGAAATCAAAATATATGATCTTGCTTTCCATCTATATTTTATAGTATCAAACTCCCTAAATAATATGAAATTTTCATTAGCCACAAACTAGAAAGTCTACACTAAATAAGCTAATTTTAGAATACAATCCTAGTGGGCTATCATAATTTTTAGACTGATGAATATCATATGTTCAATAGTTCCTAATGAGGATCTCCCTTCCAGCCTATCTAAAAATATCATTCTGATTTTATCTAAATAGTCAAGAATAGTATATATTCATAATTATCCAAAAACATTAATTCAACATTAGATGCGAGATGAGCTATCTTCCATTATCTAAAAGAGAGTTAAACATATTAATTGAACAAGAGGAAATTTTGGATCCATGACCATTCGTGAAATCTCGTGTCATTAAGAACTTCAAAAAATTTACGATGGCATAAACTACAATAGCATTCTGAGGATCAATTTATAGGCACTGGAGCATACTGATAAAATTTGGAATTTCTATTTTCATGTCCCTTGTTCCTTAGTACTACTTAGTTTTATCCAGCCAATGTATAAGACTGTTAATCCAGGAGACAATGTATGTTGTCATAAATTATTACAACCTCCAAAGAAGCATATATGCTTTCACGAGTCACCTCCCATCGTGTTTTGTTTCTTGGGAGCGGCCTTACTTTATTTCTCCTTTACGTGTACCCCTCCTGGGTCATGCTTTCTCTATTTTGGTCCCCTTTTAAGCCTTTTATTTGATCTTTTACATTTTTTTCACTATTTATTGTTCTTTTCCATTTTCCATTTTTTATATTTTCCTTTTATTTTTTTGACTTTTCTTTTTTGTGTTTTAATCCTTTGTTCTCTTTACTAATATTTTGTTTTCTCATTTTTTTGTTTTGTTCTATTCTAACGACATCAAAAACCAAGCATCCCTTTAGATGGAAATGTTTCTTATGAGTATTTTAGTCAAAAAGTTGTGGTTTTGCTTAACATCAACTAGCTGAGTTTTAACTATGATCTCGGTCACTTTTCTAGCTCTTGTTCGTTATCGCGGGAGAGACGGGTGTGCGCCTCATCTCTACGAGGGGCATCCTATGTGCGTGAGTTTTACCCATCGATTTTCTAAGAGCCTAGAGATGAGCGATGAGTTACTTTGGCTTATTTGCACAAGATGAGGTATGTGGGATTTCTTCTTTTTTTACTCTAGCCTTTTGCATGTTTTGTCATTTGTTCCCTATAGCTTTCAGGGGTAAGCTCCTTTTTTTGCAGGTGAGGGATGAGTTCTTTGTAATGACTTATTTTTACTTTTTTCTCATGATTAATTGATGTTTTTTTTGTTTTCTGATTTTTTTATTTAACTATATATAGTAGAGCATTGTTTCACTATTTTCACTTTTCTTAACTTCGGTATATTCATTTTATTTTAGATTGATATTCATTTGTTACTAGAGATTCGAAATTGATTGCTTAGGTTTTAGTTATACAAAATTTGACTCTTATAATTTAAATTCTTTAAATTCACTATGTCAACAAAGTAATGAAGTTGAGATTGAAAAAAAGGGGTCACAACTATGGCCTCGAGGGAGAGTTGTCGGGGCCACGTGTAAGTCCATCGCTATAGATGCAACTGCATGTTTTCGAGAGAAGCCACAACCGTATGTTTTAAGGTTAGTCGCAACTACATATTTTTAAGGCGGATTCGTAACTACATGTTTTTAAGACGGGGTCATAAATGCATGTTTTTAAGAGGGATCGCAACTACATTTGTTTCAAGGTGGGTCATAACTGCATGTTTTTAAGACGGGGTCACAACTGCATGTTTTTCAAGATGGGCTGCAACTACATGTTTTTCACGAGGGGACGCAACTACATGTTTTTAAGAGTGGGTCGCAACTACATATTTTTCAAGGTAGGATGAAATTGCATGTTTTTTAAGACGGACAACAACTTCATGTTTTTAAGAGGGGTCACAAATGAATGTTTTTAGCTGGGATCGTAACTACACATTTCAACAAGGGCTCGCAACTACATGTTTTCAAATCGGGATCCCAACTGCATATTTTTAAGGCAGGTCACAATTGCATGTTTTCACGAAGGGTCACAATCGAATGTTTTTAAGGTGGTCGCAATTGCATGTTTCAACAGAGAGTCGCAATTGCATGTTTCAACACAGGATCGCCATTGTATGTTTTCAAGACAGGATCGCAACTGCATATTTCTCAAGAGGGGTTGTAACCGTGAGTTTTTAAATGGCTCACATTTGCATGTTTTCAAGGCACATCACAACTACATGTATTTCAAGCGGGTCGCAACTGTAAGTTTTTAAATGGGGTCAAATTTGCATGTTTTCAAGGCACATCACAACTGCATGTATTTCAAGGGGGTCGCAACTGCATGTATTTTAAGGGGGACACAATTGCATGTGGTCAATAATTTTGTTTTCCTTTTTTTATTCTCATTTTATTTTGAAACAAATATGAGTTTAAAAAAAGGCTATGTACATTTTGAGAACTTGTGATTCTTCCCCAATTCATGATTTTTTATTATTTATAATTTTTAAAGTTCACCAACATTTTTTTCAAATCGTAATCATTTTTTTGTAATATAAGAGCTGATTTCGTATTTGATGACTATTTTTCAAATATGCGAACATTTTAAAATCAGTGTGATTTTCAAAATAAAAAGTCACATGGTTAATGGGGAAATGGAGCAACAGGAAATTGATATAGCTCTATTATTATACTTGCCACGCCATTTTTGCCAACGTATCATAGCGAAATGGAACAAAAGATCAACACAAAGTAATGGTTAATCGGTTTTGTGATGTTAATTTTTCCTAATACATTTTTCCGACAAGTTTTCACCTGGTTTCATCGCGCTACAAACAACTAGTAGTGTTGCTCCTATTCAACGTCGCAATAACAACTACTAGTTCTGCTCAAGCCTCTTGTCGCACAACACAAAAAGTTACACCTGAAAAAAGAGACAAGAAAAACACCTAAAAAAAGAAAAGACAAGAAAACGCATTAGGGCAGCCCAAAAAGAAAAAGAAACATGATGCGACTAGGATGCTAAGGTGAATGAAACCATAGTTATGTATCACCTAGATGAGTTCTAGCTAATCCCAGAAAAAAAATCCTGAAACGAAATGTTAATTAATAGTATAATTTGATGATGTATGAAAATATTAATTAATATGATTAGATGACTTGTGATAAAATTAATTAATTCATATTTAATCTTTAAATATTCATTCCAAATTAATCTTGATTGATTTTTTTAAATAAATATATTACTAACTATATGATGATGAAAGGATGGACAAAAAAAGCAAACGAAGATGAAAGAAAAGACGAAAAATTAAAACATAAACTACCAACTTCTTTTTTAAGAATAGAGATAGAGTTTTTACTCGCCGGATACGTGGTATCCCGGTAAATTAAACATCGCAATCGAGTTTTGCCCCTGGCCACCGCTATAAAAGGCGGCTGCCCGCGGCCTCGTCCTCCCAAACTCAAAGTGCACTTGACTTTCCAGCTGCGAACAACAATCCGTCCTTTCATTCTGCCTCCTAGTGTTCTTCCCATTCGGCCTCAACACGAGAACGAGGGAAAAAGTACGTGCACGTACGTTGACATGGCTCCATCGGAGGAGTGCGGCTGGCTGCTGTACGTTTCTCTTGCGGCCAAATGCTGCGCCAACGGCGACGGCGAGCCCTACCGCGTGGTAAACTTTGTTGCCGTTCTGCTCGCCGCTTTGGTCGTCACGTCGCTCCTGCACTGGGCGTCTCAAGGTGGTGCGGCGTGGGGGAGGTATTGGTGGACGAGGAAGGGTCTGGGCATTGGCGAGGCCCGTATCCTGGGGCCACGGGGTTTCCCCGTGATCGGCAGCATGGGACTCATGACCGGCCTCGCGCACCGAAAGCTCGCCGCGGCGGCGGCAGGAAACGTCAGGCGCCGGCGGCTCATGGCGTTCTCCATGGGGGAGACCCGGGTGGTGGTGACCGCCGACCCTGACGTAGCCAGAGAGCTGCTAGCTAGCCCGGCGTTCGCTGACCGGCCGGTCAAGGAGTCCGCCTACGGGCTTATGTTCCATCGCGCCATCGGGTTCGCCCCCTACGGCGCCTACTGGCGCACGCTCCGCCGCGTGTCGTCGTCGCACCTCTTCTCGCCGCGGCAGGTGGCCGCCTCCGCCGCGCAGCGCGCAGTGATCGCGCGCCAGATGGTGGACGCCATGAGGCCCGTCGAAGGCTCTGGCATCAAGCACGTCGAGGCGCGGCGGTTCCTGAAACGCGCGTCGCTGCACAACGTGATGTGGTCCGTTTTCGGCCGGAGGTACGAGCTGGACGAGGCGGGGAACGAGGAGGCGGCGGAGCTCAAGAGCCTGGTCGACGAAGGTTACGACCTGCTCGGACAGCTCAATTGGTCCGACCACCTCCCGTGGCTCGCGCGCTTCGACCTGCAGAAGATCCGGTCCAGGTGCTCCGCCCTCGTCCCTCGCGTGAATCGCTTCGTCGGCAGGATCATCGACGAGCACCGTGCCGCCCGGAACGACGCCGACGCCGGCCCCGTGGTAGACTTCACCGACGTCCTGCTCTCCCTCCAAGGCAGCGACAAGCTCTCCGACGCCGACATGATCGCCGTCCTCTGGGTACGTTTCTTCACTTCATACGCTCTAATGGAAAAAAAAACACGAATGAACGGACACTTTAATATGCATGTGTCCGATATTTAGATTGCTCATAACGAGAAATGTTTTATGTGTGGGTTGCAGGAGATGATCTTTCGTGGCACCGACACCGTGGCAGTGGTGATCGAATGGGTGTTGGCCCGGCTGGTGCTGCACCAGGACGTGCAGGCGAGGGTCCACGAGGAACTGGACCGGATGGTCGGGCCGAACCGGGCCGTGACCGAGTCGGACGCCGCCTCGCTCGTCTTTCTCCAGGCCGTGGTCAAGGAGGTCCTGCGCCTTCACCCACCGGGTCCGCTGCTGTCGTGGGCGCGGCTTGCCACATCGGACGTCCACGTAGGTGGGTTACTTGTCCCCGCGGGGACCACTACCATGGTCAACATGTGGGCCATAACCCACGACCCAACCGTGTGGGCCAAGCCGGCGGAGTTCAAGCCAGAGCGGTTCCTCGCCGGGCCATCGTCCGCTGAGTTCTCCGTAACGGGTTCCGATCTCAGGCTCGCGCCGTTCGGGTCGGGCAGGCGGAGCTGCCCCGGCAAGTCACTCGCCATTGCCACCGTCGGATTCTGGGTTGCCACGCTGCTGCACGAGTACGAGTGGACGTCTGACGGGCCAGGTGGAGTGGACCTGTCCGAGGTGCTGAGGCTGTCGTGTGAAATGGCAGCTCCACTCAAGGCAAGGCTGAGGCCGAGGCGTGCTGTGTGATGACGTGTTTGGGCCATGCGGGCAGGGTAGAAGTTGGGCCTCTTCTTCTGTACGAATACTATCAGTGCGTGTAGTGTAGTCGTAATGCAGTGTCCCGCTTTGGAAATGTACCTGCTACTACAATAGGTCGGTCCGGTCCTGGTACGTGTACTGCTGTCCTTTACTTTTCTTAGCTGTGTAGGTGTTTAATTACGTAGTTATGAACTACTACTACTATTAGGAGGTGAGGGTGACATTTTTCTTGTGCTTCCCGTTTGCTGCCTAGAGATGTACTACTTCCACTCGAGTATGTAAAAACATATATATTTATCCTAATGCAAGTATCAGTTGTACTGTACCTACCACATGTTTTTTTTCCCTTTCAATAAAAGACAGTGTTGAGTAACTAGAGAACGCTTTTGTACATTCCTTTTTTTGTGTGTCTGTTCTCTTATTGGTTGTACAGCATATATATGTGCGTCCCGTGAGATAGGACCATCTGAGTGGTCGCAAGAACAGTTCAAAAATTATAGTTTGCCGGCCTCAATCATCGCCAATCGCATTCGTGCAGGTCAATAATTAAATTATGTTACTGTATCAGGCTGCGCATCGAGATGGGCCGATCACAGGATCGCTCGGTTGTTGCTTGTCGTCTGGCCGCTGTCGAAATCAAGAAAACGATGTCGCTACAGTACACAAGAATAACACCTGAGAGATGATCTTCTGAATCGACCAGTATCTGAAATAGACATCAACGACAAGATAGATGCTTGTTGCTGTGACCTAGCTAGATCTTTTTTTATCACCTCGCCGGTGGACGGATGAGATCGGCTTCAGCCACTTGATTCGGGATAGCGGCAGCGAATAATATACGGATCCAAGCAAATCGGCCGCGATTCGTGTATGAATGTCTATTACCGCAGTGGGGATCGATGGATGGCAACACCGCTCGCTGCCCAAGCAACTGAGCGTGTGTGCGCCTAGCTTAGCTCTCGTTGGTATAATTATTGGGTTGACAATATATTCCCTGATTTATATTGATTTTCGTCCGATTTTTTATTAATTAACTGATTTTTTTGCTTAATTAATTATACAAATCTTTTGCCTCGGTTTCAATCTGTTTTGGAAAACAAAGCACTCGTTGTCGCACACGCGCGCCGGATGTTGATTGCATTGTTGTCCCTTTCGACATGTATGTGGACGTGCCACTTCCGATAGATGAAACCAAGTTGCTCGCGCTCTACGTCCATCACATTTTTACACGACGGCTACTTTCACCTTTTTATTCTAATCAAGCAAGTTTGCACGATGCATATGGAATAGCTTCGCTGGAGAGCAAGGATGCCATTGGCACCAGCCACCAGGAATATTTCGTCCGGAGATATACCTAATGGCCAATGCCCTCTCTCAAATGGCAAATGAGTGCGACGGTCAAGACAATGATAGACCTTAGCTTTATCGATCGAGACGTCTAGCTCGGGTGCAAACAACTTTGAAACAGTCAAGGATACTTTACTACTTAAAAAGGAAAATAAATCTGGAGTATATCGAAAGTTTTACGTTTTATATCTCATGTAGTCTCTCTCCCTCTCTCATCTACCATGTTAAATGCAAAATACATGGTTTAGAAATGGATACTCCCTTCGTTTTTAAATGTAAGGCGTATTATTTTTGAAAAATCAAACTTTTCTAACATTGACCAAGTTTATACACAGAAGTATTAGTGCCTAGAATACCAAATCATTATTACTAGGTTCACCATGAAATATATATTTTGTAGTTTACATATTTTGTATTGTAAATATTTATATATTTCGCTATAAAGTTGGTTAGACATAGATAACGTTCAACTTTTTGAAAAACTAATACACCTTCATTTAGGAACGGAGAGAGCATATTTTTAAAGGTGTATGTCGGTGTCAAATCCGGCATAGCTCGTAGTAGGGGTTCTAAGTTAGGCGTGTTGGAGCAATGGTAACATGGACACAGAATTTTACACAGGTAAGGACTCTCTCATGGAGATAATACCATACGTTCTGCTTTTGATTGTATTGATATGGAGATAGTACATAGTACAAGTATCTACCACGAGATTGTAGTAATGAATATCAGATGTAATATATTGATCTATTGACTAGCCTGGCCTCGGTTTATATATGCACCGTAGGCCTAGGGTTTAGAGGAATCCTTGTCCTGGACGCCAAGTCTTGTGGAATCCTCCTTGTATTCGGCATGGGCTGCTCGAAGTGGCCCATTAGTGAGTCGCCTTGGGGGTCCTCGGCCCGACCCACTGGTCGGGAGACGACGTGGTGAGTACCCCCTAGTCCACGACACCGTCAGTAGCCCCTTGAATCGGTCTTCAAGTTGGGGACGCTTCTCGGTTCTTCTGAATTATTCTTCGTCTTCGATCGTCGGTCTTGAAAATTGGTTCAACAAATCTTCCCATCTCCGATCTCGAGAATCACCTATGTGTATCCGAAGAGTTCATATGTCAGGCATCCGAGGAACCCCTTTAAATTATCGGCTTTTATCAATGCCTTGTAATTTTTACGCCACACCTCGGGTAATTTTTTCCTGTGGGGCAATATCCTCTTGCATTCGAGCTCCAACGCCGAACTGCATCCGAGGTGTATTTTTAACCGAGCTCCGACGCTGGTCGGCATCCGAGGTGTCATATACCTCGGTCATGAACACTTTGGAGGAGTTCAACCAAACATAATGCCGGAAAATCCCTCTAGGGAGACAACCACTCACGTCCGAGCTTGATGTCGAACTGCGTCCGAGGTGTCTTTTTGTAGCCGAAGTCTAATGTTGATCGGCATCTGAGTGCCAATGACGGACTGTGTCTGAGCTCCAACGCCGGATTGTATCCAAGCTCCAACGCTAGTCAGCATCCGAGGTGTCATAAATTATCTCGGTCTCTAAAAATTTGAAGGACTTCATCCGAGCTTAAATGCTGGAATAGTCTTTTATGGAGCCAGCCATTCACATCTGAGCTTTTATGCCAGACTGCTTCTGAGGCGTCTCCGATCTTGAGCATTATGTCGGACTGCTTCCGAGCTCCAATGCCGGACTGCATCCGAGCTCCAATGATGACCAGCGTCCGAGGTATCATAAACTACCTTGGACCTTAAAAATTAAAGGAATTCATCCGAGCTTAATGTCAGAAATGCTCTCTATGGAGCCAACCACTTGCGCCCGAGCTTTATGCTGGACTGCTTCCAAGGTGGTGCACCACCCCGACCGTGGGCTAATTTTTTGTGGATATTTTCAATCGGTGCAATTTTTCTTTGTCGAGACATATAGTCAGTAGCCCTCAAGGCGTGTGTTGGTCTAAAACCCGAGATGCACCTGAAGGATGACATAAAACCGCTGATCCTAGTAGCTCCTCAGACTTAGGTCGATTCGCAAAATCGGCCTGAGGGTCAACTCCTAGCTTGGAAGCATACTTTGGAACACAAAAACGGTGTGCACAAACCTCGAGACTCAGGTTGGGTGCGGCCAACCAACCCAAGGATCATAATCTCCTCGGAAACTTTGTTGCACTAAAATTTTCTGCATTGAATTGTCAATGCAGTAGCCCCCGAGACTTGGGTTGGGCAATATGGCCGACCCTAGGATCGTATCTCCTCGGGAACTAGTTCAACCGTCATGTACGTTTTGACAACGCCGAGGTGGAGTTCAGCAGGAAAGATGTCGAACCGTAGTTCGGAAAAGAGTTTCTGGGCAAGACCATCACACCGAACACCTCAACCAAGAGGATGACCCGTTTCCTGAAAGGAAAACATAAAATAGGTGAAAGATGTTATAAGCTCAAAAGACCAAAAAACTTGCATAAAAAACTTTACATCTAAATTGAATCAAGTTTTTTGGTGTCAATACGAAATTGGTCTTAAAATTATGCTTTCGTCGTGCTTTGACATGACACATCCGATCTTTAGACTTTGAGTGGGTCAGCCTTCGGCTTCAACCTCCCTATCCCGACAGCGGAGTGTTTCTCAGGCCAGTTTAGCGAACTAAACGCGAGCGACTTTAGAGAGAAACCAGGCTACCCGGCTATTGATCATACACTTGAGTCGAGAAATGAGTGGTAGAAAAAGACTTTGCAACGACTAAGAAGAAAACATCTATTATAAAATGGCTCATATTAATTTAAGAGCCCCTAAGTGACTTGGGTAAAATAATTGTATGTATAATGTATGTATCGAAGTACTTATATAATATTTGTGTTCGCCCAAACTTTGAACGCATCTTAACCGACCGTCGGCTTCTCCCTCTTCGGCCAAGGGCCGAAAAGTGTTATCTATTCCGCCTACCGAGAATATCGGCGGTGTTTCGGATAACCAGACAATCAGGCCATGAGGCTGTAACAGACAAAACGCACCCAGGGAGCTTATGCTATATTACTTATGTAACGTAAGAAGCATCTTTAAAGAAAATAATGCCCCCAATGGTACCTTTCTTTGGTCACTCATGATTACTATGAGACTTGTGCAATAGATTTGTGTACGCGTGAGTTCCGTCGTGTGCTGACCATAGTTGAAAACAATAAGAGCGCTAGCTTTCGGCTTCATCCAGTCTGAGATACGAGTTCGGATGACCCGATCGTACAATCGCAAAGGTGCTCCCCTTACTCCCTAGCCGGACAATCGGAAACATATGGGTAAGCACAGGAGCCAGGCAACCCAGCATTGCGGAACACTTAGATCAACATGATACATATTTTGACATAATACACGAGCAAGGAAAGAAGTTATACAATAATAATCACATGCAAAGAGAAAAGGTTTCATAAAGGAAGCCTCCAAGTAAACGGGGTATTTGAATTTGTTTGTAACAAAGAAAGTTTTTCACAAACAACTTTTTTGTCAAAAAAGTATAACGCTTGGTCGAACCGAACAAAATTAGAAAGCTAAAAATATTTTAACACGAAAGCGACTTAGCTAGTTAATGTGCTCGGTGTCGATGGCGCGATCCGGGCTTGTGGCGGGACGAGGGCGCCCATCGAACTTTCGACAGATCCGATATGGTGCATAGTCTTTGGCATGACCGAGGTCTCAGCCTCCAAGCCCGAGATGACCGAGCGAGGAGCTCGACATTCCGAGGTGGCGGAGTAGGTCGGCAAGGTGACACCGAACTGACCGTGCGACGCAGCCGAAGCCAATTACCTGCACACATAAAATAGTACGAGCAAGAGATAATAATAACAAATAAAGGTAATAATATATTTTAAAACAATTCTTCTACTTAGTTAATTTAAGTGAAGCAAATAAGTAAAGGAATATGGCCTGGGCCCCGAGGTGCCTGAACGAAGAGTTCGGCTTGATGAAGTGGAGACGTTGAACGGTCGATGTGGCGAGATGAAGTCCTCGGTCCAGTTAGTATGGCGGAGCTGTGATCGACGGACGCCGAAGTTTCATGCAGGTCGGCTGGTGACACCGAAGTCTCATGCCAGCCGAGGTGTTAAAGCAGGTCGGCTGATGACGCCGAAGTCCTCGGAGCAGGTTGATAAAGGGATGCCAAAGCCCCGGTCCAGCCGAGGTGACGGAGCAGGTCGGCTGGTGACGCCGAAGTCTCAAGCCAACCGAAGTGTCGAAGCTGGTCGACTGGTGACGCCGAAGTCTCACGTCAGCCGAGATGTCAAAGCAGGTCGGCGTGCTAAACGTTAGCTTGAAAAAGTAACGGCGCGGTGATGCCGACGCAGGTCGGAATTTGTGACGAGGTCAATGCTGGCTTGATGAAGCAACAGAGCGCCCGACCCATACAACCCGCGGATGACGAGGTTCGCTTGATGATTATTCGGCCCTTGCGATGCCGAACTCTTGATCGGATGACCGAGATGATGAGAAAATTTCCTTCAAAAAGGATGTCCGACAACCCGTTCATGAAAAAGATGAACTCGGGTCGGATTCGTTTTCGCGCAGAAAATAGATCAAAAATTCGTTGTACTCATCAGACGTTTTCCAGAGTTCGAACGGTCGGATCGAGCTGAAATTCTGAGGGGTGCTCGATATAGGAATTCCACAGCCGATGAACAGTGGTATTTTTCAACGGAAGTCCGAGCTAGATACTGGACACCTCGCCCTAAACTCATCCAGATTCCCGTCCAGATTCGACATGGCTCCGGTATATTGCAGATCACCGGATATTCCTCCACCGGAACGCAACAAAATTTTGCAGGGTTGTTCTAGACTCAATTCCGCACAATTCCACAGAAGGAATCGTCAAAACGACACTCGAGGAGGCGGGGATGACGAACACGAATCCGCTGTCTAGAAAAACCGCATGATCGCGCGAGGGCAATGTTGACGTTGAGCCCCCGAGCAGCATGGAGGATTCTTCCATGATCTTGGTTGAGATTGGAGTTGATGTTGATGAAGACCCTCGTCCGATCTATATGATCCGACGTGGAGCGCAGTCTTCGGCATAGCCGAGGTGACCAGTCAAGCCGGCGATGAAGATGTTGGCGTTGACGATGTAGCTCGGTTCCAATGTGTAGATCGCGATGGAGCCGATCTGAATTCCCATCGCACCGCAGCGACTACCCAGCAGACTCTCAATGAAAGCACCAATGTCGGTGTGAAATCCGGCATATCTCGTAGTAGGGGTCCTAAGCTAGGTGTGTTGGAGCGATGGTAACATGGACACAGGATTTTATCCAGGTTCGGGCTCTCTCATGGAGATAATACCATACGTCCTACTTTTGTTGTATTGATATGAGGATATTACATAGTACATGTATCTACCACGAGACTGTAGTAATGAATATGAGATGTAATATATTGATCTGTTGACTAATCTGGCCTCGGTTTATATATGCACCGTAGGCGTAGGGTTTAGAGGAGTCCTTGTCTTGTGCGCTAAGTCTTGTGGAATCCTCCTTGTATTCGGCATGGACTGCCCGAAGTGGCCCATTAGTGAGTTGCCTTGGGGTCCTCGGCCCGGCCCACTGGTCGGAAGACGACGTGGTGAGTACCCCCTAGTCCATGACACCGTCAGTGTAACTTTTACAAGTATTGTATATGGACATATGATAATGTTGCTAAGAAAGAACCTAAACTAAACATGATCTCTTTTTAATGAAAAACCTGGACATGCTCATACAATCATGTGTGGAGTTGTAAGTACACCAACCCAAATTACTTGTGATCCGCACGCCAGCTGGATTAATTATATGTAGATATATACCACTCTATCATTTTGTGCATAGCTATATAGTGTAATCTATTTGTGCATGTAAAATTGAAGCATTACGTTGAGGTAATTACTAGTGTATACAATGGGATCCATCTTCTATGAATAAAACAAAAAATTCAACAACTCAAGAACCAACACGGCCTCAAACCATTTGTCTAATCTCGTTTACATACTCTTCCGTCGAATGCTTATGTTGGTGCCTAGTCATTATTTAAGCTATGCCACTAATAAATTGTGTACGCTCCTGGTAAGAGTAATTGTATGTAGATCGTAAGATGTTAAGAGGAGATTTTTCGTCGGTGGTTTTTTTTTTCAAGGGTCCTAGTCGTGTGTCTATATGCTGCATTAGATTATCATTGATGTATATGCAGTGCTGATAAAGTGTTTAAATCAGGCATATCATGTGTACTAGTAGTTCAATTAACGGTACATTTAAAAATATCATGTGCGACATATCTAAGTGCAACTATGAACATAAATCTATTTTTATTTATCTAGCTATACTTATGAAAGACCTACCAATTATGCTTTGTTTATGTCAAATTATGAATATCTGGCAGTTACGGTCGGTTTAGACATGGTTATGTAAATCTGACAGGTTATGATATGTATTTAGATACAATTATGAGGATATTATTAACGGATGTTCTCTGTTTACGGTTATGTAAATTCTAACAGGAATTATTTAATGATAGAGAAATGATCCACTAGATCGATGACCATATATTTTACTATAGTATGTTTAGAAATTAAAATAACGGATCTCTTTACTTCTTGTGATATTGTGCCCTAGTAAAATTTTCGTTTCTCGGTGTAGTTTCGAGCACTTGGGTGAACATTTGGTACAATCTTGAAATAAGCTGAAGCATAAATAGTACTCCTCCGTCCGAAAATACTTGTCCCACAAATGAATGTATCTAGACTTATTTTAAATATAGATACATCCATTTTATTTATTTATAGGACAAGTATTTTCGGACGAAGGGAATAGTAAAACTGCTCCAAGAAAATACTGCTTCACGAGGAATTTAACTGTATGCATACTAGCTATATATGCAAAGACACGATGGAGAAAAGGTGGTTGGAGATCGACAAGAAAATATTGCTAGCTAGCCAGCCTAGATTTACCCACATGGTCTTTAGCAGGACGTAATGATCCCCGCCGCCACCTGGCCCAAGGCTGGATCGATGTTGGTGATGCAGATCGAGAAGGCTCACCGTCCCTGCCTGTATCTTCTTTAGCGATCCCTGCAGATAGCGCTATGCACTAGTGCTGTAAGGCACCACTAAGGTCAGGTGTAGGCTGTCTATCCCATTCCCAAGCATGGCATCAGCATGCAGCTAGCTGGTCAGCCTAGCTTCGAGCTGAAGATAAGAATGCCGGCCAGAAAGCGTGGAGAGAGGGCGGGGCGGCCCCATGGGCACGACGTACGGCCGGCCGGCGACGCTGGGTAAAGCGACACGACGTTGGAGTCCATTCGAGCTGTAGCCTCCCCTCGTGACACACGTAAAGGAGGAGGTCAGCTTCACCAGGGCAGCGACACTCACTCAAAGGGTACAGCAAGGTTTACGGGATAGGAGATAGATAGATATTACTGATGCAACATTCACGAGCTAGCTAGGCTGAATATATATATATATATATCATTATATCAATGCGATGCGTACGCACCAACATTGAGTCCACTACTAGTAAAGGAGAGAGAAAACTAATCAGTTAAAACGTACTGTATGCATGCTTTCCAGGCATGAATGGGTTGATCGACAAAGCTTTCCCTCGAAGCAGTTAGTAGTTGCAGGACCAAGGAAATGAGGGCAAGTTGCAATGCTCAGTCACTGCACTGATCCACTCTGCCAGGAGCTGAGGCTAGCAGGTAGCACGCTCCAATTGGTTAGCTTTTTGAGGTCAGTTGGGAGGGAGTAATTTACACTTACAGGACAGCAACGGAGGTTTAAGAAGAAGAAGAAGAAGAAGCAGAAGAAATGGGCATCACGAGGCTCGACCTGCAACGATGGTATTCAGGAAGTAGCTAGTTTCACTTCACCCATCCCTGAAAATTGGAGGCAAGGTGTTTTCTGAACGTACAAAGCATCATGAGTACGTAGACTATCTGCGTTTCCTAGGAAATAATAATCCAGTTAAGATTAAGATGTCCACTCTCTAGCCCTGCAGAGGTATTGCACGCGTAGACATCCGGCCGGTCGCACTAGATTGGGAAGGAATTCGGGCATATCAGCATCTGCACGTGCAAGCACAAGGCAAGCTAAGGCAGCTGGAAAAGGCAGCAAGGTCAGATCACATCCATCCATGGCGACCCAACCAAATGGTCGTGGCCCTGGGCGGCCTGGCGTTGCCCCGGCGACCACTTGGCCAGCAGGCCAGCACCCATCGCGATCACATAGGCTAAGGGCCAGCTCCAAGCCTCCGAAACAGTAGGTTACCATTGCACACAGTAGCAGCAAGCTGGAGAGCGATCCAGAGAGATCTCTCCCTCCCTCAGGCCTCAGTATATGCAGCCCTTCCTCGTTCCAACGGCGCCGAACCAACGGCTCCTGTAGACATCTTCAAATCAAATCTTGAGTGATTGATTGCTTGGTCCCGTGGTTGGACAATCCAGACTGTTGCTGACCCAGCTTTGTCCTACAGGACTAACTATTCATGGCGGTAGCCGCGGTACAGGGGTAAAGCCAGGATGATCGTCGGTGTCAGGCCAACTAGTAGCACTAATCACTTTACAGTAGCTTGTTGTTGTGGTTGTTGTAAGTACGTATAAGAGCATGTGGTATAATGCAAATGTGTACAGAGGTTCATAGCGAAATACTCCCTCCATTTATGAATAAGTATACATCTAGGTTTTATTCTAAATCAAAGTCATAGAACTTTGACCAAGTTTAGGAAAAAATAGTAGCATTTATGACACTAAATTAGTATCAATGGATCCGCTTTGAAATGTACTTTCATAATATGTCAATTTGATGTCATATATGTTACTATTTCTTTTTATATAGTTGGTCAAAAATTTAAAACTATGACTTAGAACAAAAACAAGATGTACACTTATTCGTGGCGGTTGGAGTAGGCCATCTTTTTGCCATGCAGTAGGATAACATCTACGCTTATCTTGAAGGATGGTGTTGGTGTGCATGATTAGGCACCTTTTCTAGGAGGTGCTTATACATTTAATTGTAGTGAGGTAATATTATGCAAGCACCATAGGCAAGTGCTTTCATTGAAGGAGTTACAATTTATAATCTACATGGCGTTTATGTGTCTCATCAAGCAATGGTGGAGCTTCGTGTAGACCAATAGGGGCCATGGCCTCACCTTAATTTTTGCATCTATTAAACAACATGATACTAGTGTTTAACCTAGAGATTAGCCCCTTCTTCCGTACCCCCCCCCCACCCCCCCACTTTTAAGTCATGGACCCCTCTTGAATTATGCTCAAGCTCCGTCACTGTCATCAAGCACTCACATATAATCACACCACATTGTATATGACCTAAGGGTTCCTACCATCACAGGTGATGGTGTCAATTGACACGGTGTCAATAGTATAGTTTACTCTTTGCTCACCAAAATAATGCCAAGCGTTTGAGAGGTCCGCTTGAAGCCATGAAAGTGCTAAAGAAACCTTATAGAGTTACGAGCACGTAGGTGTCATTAACACTGACTATCAAATCTCTATGTATTTGTTGTATTTTTTCTCTTCCTGCTCACTATTGACTCAACCTTAAATTTCATCCCTGCTTCTTTTTCTCAGTTTGTGCCAGAACCTCCTTCTCTTGTCATCCTCACGAACACCTCCTCTCATTTCTTGCAATTCTCCTGCTAGATCTACCCTCATTCAGATAAACCAGGGTATTGATCGAACTCTAAAGTATGATGGGGTAAATAACGCAACCCCCCCCCCCCCCCATTGCCATACGTCCCTATATGGTCTCAACATCCACCCTAACACATGGTCTTCACCACCAATCAATCATCCACTTGCATGTGTATTGAAAAATAAATTGGGTTTAGTTGTTGGCATTAGTACTCGCTCACCACGAACCACTAACTTCCCTAGGACGGTCACCAACATCGGCTCCACCACAACCTACCTGTGTTTTGTATTGATACCCCATGTTTGCAGTACTGGCGAGTTTGTTCATGTTAAAAGGGTATCTTGAAACAGAGGTAGAAGGATTCTACCAATGGATTAACTTTTAATCGTGTCATCCTAGACGGTAAAAAAAATAGAGATGACCACCCCCAATACATTGTCTCTTAATTATATGTTGTATTTAAGTAATGTTGCATTTTTTTCATGTCTTCATATGAACATTGTGGTTTAGTGATGAAAAGAAGTGAGGGAGGGAGAAATGAGAGAGAAATCACACTGTATTACAGAATTATTTTTACCACATAGGAAAATGTGCTAAGAGTCGTCTCTCCACTAACATATAGTTCCTCTGTCCCAAAATAAGTGTCTCAATCTTAGTACTACAAAGTTATACCAAGATTGAGACACTTATTTTGGAATGGCGGGAGTAGCTCCCTTCTCTCTCTTCTTTAATTGATATTTTCAATAAAGGTGTTCTTCGTTGACCCATAATACAGGTTTTGGCATGCTACCGCATCGATGACGGCAGGTTTTGACGACATGATACAATTGAGTCTCAACGACAGATCCGTATGGATGGACGAGCGCAGGGTGGTGGCGCCGTGTGGCATCGTGGTGGCGTCAACGGATGTCCGGACTAGCAAGGATGTTGCAGATCTCTTTCCTTGAGATGGGTCCGTGGTTTGATGATGGTGGTGGATTCTAGAACGGATGCATGTGATGTACGCTTTAGGTTTGTTGTCCGGGTGTAGGTTCCTGATACGTTATGCGAAAGGATCGACAACGACACCGGTTTTAAGCGTGGGGAGTGAGGACACTCCACGTTATCGAGTTTGTAGATGTGAGTGACCTGATGTATGTTCCTGTCAACCTTTATTGAATAATTAATAAAAATGTTTGTATGCATCGATTGATGCAGAGGACGAAGGTTTCAACCTCCTTTTCGAAGAAGAAAAAGGGAAACCCAAAAAATTGACTATCAATTAGTTTTCCCTCAAAAAAAAAAGAATTAGTTGGTTGCCAATTGCCTTGCCAACCTTTATAGAGTTTGACAAAAAAAAAAGGTAAAAAGCTCTATATGGAAGTACCTAATTTTGGTAAATTTAACAGTGTCGGAACGAGATCCTTGACCTAGCTCTGGCTAGGTCAGAGGGACATCCGGTGCTTACCTTCATCCGTGCAGCATTCGACGGCAACGACTGGGAAATGGCGGCGACGGTGAGAGTGGAAGGGACTGCTTTTTTTCCCTAAGGTAACTTAGCTGCTTATATATATGGATCAAAGCGTCATTGTTTTTTTTCTTTTAATTTCCAGCCGTTGCCGTCCGATTGTTGCACGGACGGCGCTAAGCGCTGGACGTCCCTTTGATGAACTAGCCAAAGCCAAGACAGAGGATCGTTCCACCAAAACATTGGTTAGCCTTGAAATGGTATTAAAGATAATACAACATCACAGGTTGCTATCATATCGTCGTCGCTCACTTCCCTGATGTTATACTTCTATTATCACTCATTCAGGTGCCTTGTATGTGCCACGAGGATATGCGAAAATAGGCGCGGGGCCGTGGGAAACACATAATGTGCGCGTGTGTCCCATTATTAATGGGCCATGGCAAACTGATGGTGGTGGTTGCCTTGCCTCCTTTTGCTTCAGGTAAGATCGCATCAAGGCTTTGGATGCTAGTGCAGGTGTCCCCTCAGCAGTGCAAATATCATCGCCGTTTCTCTCGTTGCTCCAAGGAAGAAGACGTCCTCAAATCAAGTGGATGCAGCTGTTAAGTCTGAATCACTGATGGGAACAGTGCAAACAGTAACACAACAAGGAAATGCCTCCACTAGAGCATGTGATTCAGCTCAGTCCCAGATGTGCACATCTGAATTTCTAACAGCTGTGCATGTGATTCACACCGCATCATCCAACCCATTTTTTTTAATCTCTCAAACATATGTAGTATTCCAGTAAAACAGCAAGGAAAGTGGGAGCTGTGATGTGCGTGTGTAAGACGGAAGGGTAAAAATTCAGTGCAATATTATCAGTAAACACTACAGAGTAAGTAGTTTGTATACTGCTCTTTATTCCTTAATAATGGTAAATATCTGTTCCGACTATAATAAAAGGGGGGAAAATGCTATTCTTGCCAAGGAGGAATGTTTAAGGCAAAAACAGCAAGTTCCCTAAATTAAATTAAACAACCGACTGCTTACAATGGCAGTAACCTGGTAACTATGACATCCAAAGACGTACTGTGTTTTGCTGAACTTGGGATACTTGATCCATGTTCTGTTTTCTTTGAAGGGAAGGGAACTTACAACAATCTCTATACCTAGGATGGTTTTTATGCCGGGTGACAAACAACAGATGAAAGTTCACTTTCACTGAGAACATACCTCGGGCATAAATTTTAGGTCTACAAACGATCCGAAAAGAGCGATTGAATCAGATCTTATTATGGAGGTTAACAACCAAGTCGTGTGCATCATCTAGAAGCCTCCACACATCAAGCTGCCCAGCCATGCTATGGCACTCCCGCAGTATCTCATCCATGCTGCTGTACCTCTCGATGATCAGCTTCCTCCTCTGCAGGACACAAGCCGCAATGGCATAGAGCAACAAATCGTCGGTTGGAGGAGCATGTAGCCTTATCCTTCCCCATGTGGACCTTCCAATCCCAGCTCGAACAGCAGCCTGATCAGCCCACATCACCTCCCACAGGCATAAAGTCTGTTCAAAGGTGAGCTCTCTCCTGAAGAGGACTAACACCATTCTGTACACAAAGAAGCAGTCCTCAGCCTGCAGCTTCTGCAAGTGCCTATAGAGGTGCGAGTCTTTGCGCTTGATGATCTGGGAGACCGTCTTCAACTGTCTTCTTATTCCAACCTCATCCAGCCTGAAGTTGTGCCGAGCTTTCTTCATGAAGCCCACAAAGCACCAAAATGCTTCATGGTCTTCCTTCATTACCGCAATTATCGGTGACAACAGGTCACTCATACCTTGGCAGTAGCCAATCTCTGGATCATAGAGTGCATACGCCTCAAGCAACGCAACTAACCGGGCAGCATGATATATCATGTAAGGCTCCAAATGGTCATAGTCTTTCAAACCAACAGACAATGCACGGTGCAGTGCCTTTTCCTCCGAGATTTCAGCCTGGTTACAGGAGAATAAAGCCCAGTCTGTGTTTGCCCGGATAGCATCTAGACGTATAATGCGCTGCCATGTTGCAAAATCCTCTGGAGTTTTGTTAGATCTAAAGAAGTCTGACTTGGATGAGGTACTCCTGACAAATTTAGGCTCTGGAGCACACTTCTCTTCTATATCAGCACAGACGGATATCTGGCCATTGTCATCTTCATCAGAAGACCCAGAGTCAGAAGATTCTGATTCTGCCATAGATGGATCTACACAGCTTATCTCATTTGTATCATCATCCATGCATTCTGCAGCACCACAGGCAGCATTATCCGGACTGTTTGCCTCACTGCCTGAACAATTAAATTCCTTGGCTGATACAGAAACACTTGCACTAACATCTTGCGGATAAGGCACACCACGAGAACACCCCTCGTTATTGATTTCACTTATAACCTTTAGCCCAAATCCCTTTTGGCAGTTCAGAATTTGATGGCATTTGCGGCTGAGCTTTTCGTACTCATTCCTGCACCAGAAGATGTGCCAAAAAAATGTCAATAAATTAAGCAGAGATCGGTAAAGCCAGTGTTTGCATGCCATTCTAGTCTGATAATTTGAAACATAGCAAAGTCTAACATGGTCAAGTTTCACCCAAGCTTATATGTATTACTTATCTACAGTCACTTCGTGCTATATGTGAAGGTGAGTTATTATAAATGCAGACCATGTGTACAACTAAAATCCAGAAAGTAAGCACCGACAGAAGGTGAGTTATCATGAAAATGTTACCTTTTCTTTGTCTTGATGATATTTCTTTCCTCTTCAGAACTATTTAAATCATAGCTGTATATGACAGGAAATTTGGTCAATCTTCAGACTTAGTGTAAAAAACCTACTAAGCAAGGAGTACTTATTAAATGTTTTAAAAGACAATATCAAAGTACTTTGTTCACAGGTTCACATTAGATTTTAGTACACCATATAGAACTACCAAATATTACTGTTTCAGACACAGTTCCGAATTCTGAAGCAGGGTTTAAAAAAACTGACAAGTCCAGTTAGACCAAAAAATCCTAGGCTGTTGCAAGGTCTGGTCCACTTCAGCAGTTGGACCAATTTACGGAAACACTGAAAAAAAAATAGTGCAAAATATGTGTCAACCCTCAGCCTCACCCTCACGGAAGACCTTCCCTATCAGGCTATAACAGTACGACCTGAGCTGAACTTGATTGCTGACTAATACATGTAATACAAATACAGCATGCTATCTGGCCACAGTCAAACAGCTCGCACCATAGTTCCAACCATTCAACCGGTCGACACAACAGCTTACTCGCCTGTCTGGATCTTAAAATTGTATTCTATAAGAGTAGTTTTCTTGATCAGTTGCCATAACAGCTTACTCGCCTGTCTGAGTCCTTAAAACTGTTTGCTGTGCATGCTGGTGATCCTTAAAGAGTAGTTTTATTGATATAAACATTACTAATTTGGTTGGAACTTGGATTTTGCTAAATGTAGGTTATAATTCTTCTAATCAATTTGGATGGTGTATGCCTTTTCATGAAAGACAGAAAGAACAATATGGGAAGTCGGCTATGAAATCCAGGTTACCGAAACCATTTGCCTCTTGGATTTGCAGGATTCCCCAGAATCCAGGAATAGGAAAAACACAGGTCTGGAATGTCATGCCATCTTCACTACTATACAAGATTGAACAGTTTTTTTTTAATTGAGCATAGGAGAAACATAGCATTCTTTCAAAGAGGCTGGAGTGGATGGAAATTTTTCCTACAGAACCTATTCCAAATGAATCCTGGAAAAATCCCTACGGACTGCAATCCTATGAATCAAACAACCCATGTGGAAAAAATTCATAAGGATCAGAATCCTCTAAAATTCCTTTGGAGATCATTGAATCAAATAGACTTTGCGGTTTTCAATACATGGTGCAATATCAGATTTTATCTCTATTGCAGCTATCATGTGAAGTTTCACTTTCGACTTTATGGCTGAAATAACTCCAAGAGCATAGTATTACTCACTCTCACGAGCATAGATTGATAAGAGGTTCACATTATACTGACATATTTAATGTTATGTGGACCAGCTCTTCAAACGTGGAGTCTTATCCCCTCATTAGAGTCTTATAGTTGATTAAGCATCTTTGTTAGGAAAGACTCCAGTTAGTTCAGAGATTGTATTAGAGTTTGAACAGATTTCCGGTTTGTTGGCTAAGTCTTGTCTATTATATAAAGGGTCTGATCCCTCTCAATAAAGCAGAGAAGAATATTGTTGTTACTTTTATCTACTTTTCAGTAATTAGGGTTAGGTCAGTAGTAGTTCTTCAATTTGGTATCAAAGCCATCTACGATGGCGGACAAAGAAATTGAGAGCGAGGCTGTGGAGCAGATGGAAATTCTCACGAAGCAATTGGAGGCCTTCGCACTCCAACGAGCGGAGGACCAGGCGCTCCTCGACGGGTTGGTGCAGCGCTTGACGGCACTCGAGCAACAGTTGCCGGCCCTGCCCTCACCTCCAGATTCCACGGCTGCAGCAGCTGCTCATGACACCGCCTTCTGGACCAGGCCCTCCTCCCCAGTGACGACTCGTCCCTGGTGCTCCCCATCGCCAACAGCACCTCTGGTGTCCCCTTTTCCAGCGGCGGAATCACCACTGCTGCCGCCGGACCCTGCCAGACAGATTGCCCACCCCCTCACTTTTGCTGCCAACCACCATCAGCCGCCAGCACCCTTTTACCACCTCCAGCAATCTCCTCACTCGCCACCGCCACCCCCTAATATCAATCTGGGCCACTTGGCACCCTCCCCCTACAGCCCAAATCCCACCCCCAATGTTGCCACCCACCTACCAGTAGCAGCCCTACCATCAGCAGCAGCAGCAGCAGCAGCAGCATGTTTTCACTGTTGCCTCTACCACCTTCACAACTCATCTATGGATCCACCCTGCCCATCAGCCCCCCTACACAAAACCATCTATGAATTCACCCCGCCCATCAACTCCTTCCGCCCCTACCTAACAAGCACTTCGGCTCAGGTTCCGGTTCAGGCGTCCCTCATTTCCACAAGCTCAACTCCCCCACATATGTTGGTTCGGCCGATCCTCTTGGTTGGCTCCATAGGTGCGAGCAGTTTTTCTGTGGACAGCGCACAGCCAAAGCTGACAAGGTCTGGACTGCAGCATACCACCTCACCAATGACGCTCAGTTCTGGTACTTACAGCTCGAGCGCGATTTGGCATGCCGACATGGGAGCAGTTCAAGGAAGCTTGCCATGTTCAGTTTGGGCCGTTACTCCGCGCCAATCCTTTGGGTGGGTTAGCACATCTACCATTCACTTCCTCAGTTGCCGACTACACCAGCATGTTTCTAGTGCTCATGTGCCGCAACAGTGAGCCGTTAACACCGTCCCAACAATGGCTTCGGTACACAGCAGGGCTGCCCGATGGTCTTCGCGTTGATGTTGAGCTTCCGCGTCCATCTGACCTCCACACCGCCATCTCCCTCGCCAAGGCCTATGAGCAGAGGCATTTCCCTCCAACAAAGTGACCACACCAGCCTTCTGGTCCTACAGGTCTCTTGTGCCCCTCCATCCTTCCTGCGGTCAACGCAGCTACAATACCTTTCCTGCCAGCACCACTAGCACATGTTCTGCCATTAACCACTCCAGAGCCAACCCCGCCATGGCAGGTTCGGCGCCTCACTCCAACTGAGTTAGCAGAACGTCGTCGCCAACGCCTTTGCTTCAACTGCGATGAGATTTATGTTCAGGGTCACCGGTGCGCGCGGCTCTTCTTCATCGAGGCTGATGACTATGACCAAGATAGCTCCACATCTGGTAGCACTCAATGTCCGCTGGGAGTCAAGTGACAACCTACAGCTTGCGGACAAACTGTTTTTCAAGGAAGGGAAAGATGTTATCTGGACCAGCACTTCGAACGTGGAGTCTTATCCCTTCAGAGTCCTATAGTTGATTAAGCATCTTTGTTAGGAAAGAGGCCAGTCTGTTTAGAGATTGTATTAGAGTTTGAATAGATTTCCGGCTTGTTGGCCAAGTCTTGCCTATTATATAAAAGGGCAAACCCCTCTCGACAAAGCAGAGAAGAATATTGTCATTTACTTTTATCTACTATTTAGTAATTAGGGTTAGGTCAGTAGTAGTTCGTCCATTTAAACGACAGCTCAACAAGTTCACATTTAAATGCATGCAAGGACAGGAAGGAGGTTCAGAACACCTTAAAAGCCATAATTGATGGCTCTCTGCATCAACCCAACTAAGCATTAGTGACACAACGTTCAGATTTCATGCCTAAACTATGATACGGCCATCAAATGCATGCTTCGCAGCACTTCAAGGCCAGATTACAGTTCAGGCATACTAGTTTATCCCAATTTACATTTGCCATCAACTGAGGTGTATATACCACATGCAAGGTTGTCTAAACAGTTCTTTATGCTCTAGGTGATTTAATCCTAAAAACTCCGCTAGGACATGCAAAAGAAAGGGCCCAGATAGGTAATATTTCAACCGGTTCACCGTACATTCTTTGAGGGTCACAACATTATTTTGCTTAGCACGCAACAAATAGGGAGGCAGACAGCAAAAGTAAATAACACAAGTACTCGAGGAGTACTAGAACAATGAAGGCATCTGTAAACTACAGGAAACAAACTCAAGATGATTGCTACTAAAATTGCAACCATGTCTACAAGCTTAAAGCTTCAAACCATGTTAACAAGATGACTGTTATAACATACCAGATGTATAAAAAGAGAGAGGTCGGGTAACTTACACTCCAAGTAGAAAGGGCCAAACTTCAGCCCTGATACCTGGTTCAATTCCCTGTAGAGTGATAGAATTAATAACCTCAACATTGTTTAAATTGGACTTAGATGCAGAACATTACATCATAGTGAACAGGTGTATAGCTAATGATCACATATGTATGTCGGACATCCATTACAAATGAAACCGGGATACTAACGAAACTTACCCCACTGCGAACTTTCTTGAGAAATTTTCTTCCTCCATCACGAAACTTCCCATTCACAGAAAATAGACGGCTCCAGTTTTGACAAGAGAGTGCTTGTTTTCTTTTCCTCCGAGACCATGGAGATTTAATTTCACCTCTGGAAAAAGATTGCTTGCTTTTATTAAAAATGAAATAGATAATTCTATAAAGTGGTGCCGCCAAATGATAGTTCGGTGATAATTTAAGTTATGCATTACTGTAGTTCGGCATAGTATTCACAATACAACTTTCCTTCTACTGTTCTACAACCAAATAGGTATCACAGTCACATGTTAGGGGCATTCAAAAGGATTTTTACTCAACCCATGGAAACCAGCAATCAGTGGCATAGTTCATTTTCATTTGTTGCTTCCAAATAGGGAGGTAAAGTTAGTACGAAAAACTGAATTACATCTTTCATCTTACATGGTTTGGTGTGAAACTGTTTTTGGACACAGCTGCCACAGGTAATGCAAACCTTAGAAGCTAAATGTACCTCTTTATGAGTTGCCACCAACACCCACATACAACTTGTAATCTACTCGCTCCGTCCCATAATATAAGATGTTTTAGATTACAACCACATAATATAAGATGTTATTACAACTCAAACAGATGCTGAAGATGCCCAGTTCATGATACTAGGAAACAATTGCAATGACAAATCCATGGCACGCGAAACAACTCTACAACTCAATCAATCCATGGCACATACTTACAAAACAACTCTACACCTCTGAACAGACCACTCAAACAGATACTGAAGGTGTACCCAGTTCATGATACTAGGAAACAATTGCAATGAACAAATTCATGGCACATACTCCCTCCGTCCCATAATATAAGACGTTTTTTGAAGAGGGGGTACTTGAGAAACAACTCTACAACTGCCAATATATGAAACCAAAACACCCTATATTGCATGTCCAAACATTTTTTAAGGTAACTCATTGATCTTGGTACTAAATTGGCTGAACAACTGGCACGCATTTCACGGAAACGGAACTAACACTATAAGATGAACTACGACTTCCTGCCTACGAAGTGTGAACTCCTAACTAAGCCTTATCTTGCAAAGCGTAAAACAACTTGGTCTGACCAGTGAGCACTTAAACAAAAGTAACATTTTTTTAGTCTAAAGGGGCATCTACATCAGTACTACCACTGACCAAACCACCATTTCGAACAAAACACACACAAGAAGCATAATTTGGAGCATCATTAGTTGATTTAATCTAACTATGGGCCAAGAAAACAAAAAATGCTATTGGACAAAATCCCCCATTTAAGCAACTTCATTTCGGTATTGATCGGTGGTCACAACTCCGGAGGAGAGAACTGACCGGTCCGAGTTCGGTGGGGACGACGATGAGGAATCTGCGGCAAGCAACGCCGAGGCTGGAGCCGAAGCCGCCGCGGCCGATTTCCCCAACGCCGCCAAAGAGGAGGCCGACGAGGCGACGAGGAGAAGCGAACGGCGGTGGATCCGCGACGAAGGCGGCGGCGGAGAGGATGGCGTCCTCGGGGACGAGGAGGATGAGGACGAAGACGAGGTGCTGGATCGCCGCAGGGCCTTCATCGCCGCGGCGCTCTCCCGCCTGCCCCCGCCCCCGCCCCCGCCCCCACCAACCGACTGTAACTACCGGGACCAAGCCCCCACCGACTGCTCCCGCGTGAGGACGGCGAGCCTCTCCATAGACGCCGCCGTAGAACGATGCGGACCTCGCCGGCGGCGAGGTGGGACTCAGTGGCGGATGCGGATCACTGTGCGGTCGATTGGTGATTCGGTTCTCTCTCTCCGAAGAGAGACAAGGGGAGTTAAAAAAAAGGTGGGTGCGGTGGGTGCTAGTTTTAAACAGTCGCGTACTGAGACTGACGTATGAGGTAGTAGGATTCTCCGGGCCCTCAAGTCAGTGTGATCGTTCGAGTATGGAGCAGCCTTTGTTCTCTTTTTTCGTTTGTTCTTTGGTACTGTATTATTCTTGGTGGTAATGCGAAATTCTGTCAATCGATAAATAAATACGATGGTTTTATGAATTATAAGTCCGAAATCAGCTACTACTAGTAGTAATTTTGTCTAATTTATCCCATTTCAAGCGTTTTTAGTACAATATCTTATTTAATGCCTAGTACTTATCTCATGAATTAATTGTTTGGAATGGTATCTCTAGAGAATAAATTTGGTTGGTTTATGAATAATAGACCCTTTCATAATCAGCTAATTTTGTTGAACTTTTTCCTCTCTTTTCATAGAATATGTTGAAGTTCTTTCATTTCAAGGATTTAGAAAGATCTTATTTAATTTTTATGTTGATTTTATTTAATGTTTGGTACCTGTCGTGAGAACTAAATATTTGGCATGTATCTTTCCCTGCTAAAGTATGAGATTTTGATTTGGTACGTGTCTGCTTCTTGTGTTGGTTATTTTATATGGGTTTGCATGTCCTTAGCTAATCTCTGTCTTTCTTTTCGAAAATACTCCTGTACAATAGTTCCATAACTTCTTATTATAATAGTACTCTTTAATTATTGTATGTAATTAGAAGTACTTACATAGTAGTGAAGCAATCCTAAATTGTTTGCGAACTGAGTACTTTGATGAAACCACATGGTTTAAGTTCTAGTCTCGACACTCGTGCTTGTATTTTTTGACGGTACTCAATGAAAGAAGTCATTTTCGTTGACTATGAAGATGTTTGTGATGAATTAAGTGAGAAAAAAAAATATGTCAATGAATCAGTTGGAATACCACAAAAGGTAGTTGTTAAGCGCGGGCCAAGAAGATAGGGTTGCAATAGTAGACCAACTCTTTTGAAAAAGTCTTTCCATCATGGAACCAACACCTAGACAGTCAAAGAAAAATACGCAAGTGCTTGATGGAAATGGACCGGATGCTAAATTGTTGCACGGTTATATTATTAGGAAAAAAACGCATAAAGGCTCTAATGCCATAATGGTGTTAGTCCATAATAATGGCATGATGCCATTGATTTGGGACGATTCTGTAACCATAAACTAAGGAGATCTCTAAACTAAACTAAACTAAACACATGTCATCGTTGTTGAGTTGGATCGTCATGGTTTCCTACTACTACTACCCCGTCTGGTTTGTATTGTATCGTCGCATGTCATGTCAAATTTTAATTATAGATTTAACTAACAAAATATTAATACATGTTATAAAAAGGGTCACCTTATACGTCGATTCGTGGATCTTTCTAAAAAATCTGTCGCCTTGGCAACTGTCCAATGTATAGCTATCCAACGTCCAACGTCAGTCTCATCATTACAACAAGGGTATTGTTGATTATGTTGCAAAAATCTTTTGCGACATAGATGATGTTATATAATATTTTTCTTCACTATTTTTACAACATAGGTGTTGTTGCGAGAAAAAAAGGAACACAAACAATGTTTCAAAAAATATTTGCAGCTTTTTTCGTCTTCATATTTTTCAACACCCATGTTGTTGCAGAAGACAAATTTGCAATACACATGATGTTGCAGAAGCAGAGACCCCAAAAAACGCCTACACGCGTCACACAAAGGAGGCGACAGATCGATAGTGCATGATCCGCCGGCTGAAGGCAAGTGTTTTTCTATAAAAGAAACTATATCGTTGTATTTGTATTTAAACATAGTTGCTGATAATATTATTTTTGGTCATGTATAACTTATATTTTAGTATTAGTTAAAATTATGACTAAAATATGACCCTGAATACAAGAGGCTAATAAAACAGGACTACCTCCTCCGTCCTGGTTTATTAGTTTCCCTCGAATTTCGGGTCATATTTTAACTATGATTTTGACTAATAAATTATAAATTATACATAAAAAATATTATTATCAGAAACTATGTTAAATTTATGGTCAAAATTTATCACAAAACACAAAGGGACCAATAAATCATGACGGAGGTAGTACTTTCTTTTGACAAACTTCTTCTCCTTTATTTATCTAGTTAAATTGATGCATCGTTTACAAGTAATGAGAGCATCTCAGAAGGTGCCGAATCCATCCAAACAAAAGGAGGAAAAAATTTAACTAGCCTAGCAAGTTCATGCGCTACTCTATTACTCTATTACAATGATCAAAAGATACATGACTAAACTTTGAGAATATAAAATAACAATCATCAATAATTGCGCCTGCAATAGAAGAAGAACTGCCCTCTTTTAGAGCTTCCACTACCTCCAGACTGTCTGAATTGATCATGACTTTACTACAACCCACGGTTCTAGCAAGGTTCAGCCCAAATCTGATTGTCAAAGTGTCAGTTGTGACATACTCCCTCCATTTCATAATATAGTACGTCATCGGTTTCCAAGCCTTAAGTTTGACCATGAATTTAACCAACAAGACCGATTGCGACGGAAGTAAAAATTGTACAATCAAAAACTTGATTCGAATACGAACTCAATGATATAATTTTTGTTCCCGCTGCAATCGGTCTCGTCGATTAAATTTATGGTCAAACTTAAATTTGATAAAGCGCAGGCGCACTACATTATGAAATGAAGGGAGCATATATATTCTTTTATTAGATGTCACAGTAAATTTCCCAATATTTCCATATATCCTTCAAGTAAATCTTGAACGAACCCAACATCTACGTTTAATTTATGTATCCCAACGACGTCTTCTGCCAAGCTTTTACACAAACTTGAGCCTTTGATGAGCAGATTATACTAAAGTTTGCAGCGAGTCCACGTATAGCTAAGGCAAATCTGCATTGGGTTTTGTGTATCTTGTTCATGATAGATCTTTTGGTGCGAATAAAAGATAAAAAAATGGTGGCCACCACTTCTCTCATTTCATAAGCCCCGGAATATGGATTTATGTTTCTTCCAAGTTTAACAGACCACTAGATCTTTGATGGTACATGTTGTTGCGTCCGTCTATTTTGTCTCTTAGTTATTAAGGATATAAAGTAATTCATATATATTTGTTTGGAATGCTTTGAACTATGGTGCTTTCTTGTAACTTATGCTTGTCTCATTCATTTGGACAAAATAAAGTATGTGACTGAAGAAGAATCTGATAAGTTATCATGAAAGTTGTGTTGAGATTTTTCTTTCTTATTGTGTCGCATAGTATAGTGTTTTGAATTAGGATGAAAGTTGTGTTTGAGCTTGGCTTTCAACTACGTGTGCTTCGAATTAGGACCGTTGATACATGTTTTGTGATAGACCTTGTCCTCTTTTGGCTTACAATGTCTCAAAGTATGTTGTTTTGAATTGGGATGGTAGATGAAAACATGCCTTATATAGATCATGGACTCTTTTGGCTCAAGATGGCGATGGTTACCACATGCTTCTATTCTTTCGATGGAGTTTTAGAAAGTGTTGATAGTATATGATGACATGAAACATAGATGTTGAAATACAGATAAAGTTGTTTGGAGTCCAGTAACAATATTGATTTTAATTATCTATATGAACAAAAAATAGCATACTTCTTTTGGGAGGATGATATGACTCTTGTTCTTTGTAGGATAGTGCGACTGAACATATAGTATGGTAAATATGTCCAAATAATAGATAATTATGTGTATAACATGAAATGTATGCACCTTCCAGAAGCAGTTGATAAAACATGTGTATATATATTAGTCAATGTTAAAAGGTAGCATTACAATCGTCGGGTGTCACTATCAACATGCAGGTTGGAGATCTTGCAACACACCACACTCAACACCTCTCTAGTCTCTACTAAAGCAGAATATCTGCAACTTCATTACCTTTTATGTTAATCTTCATCACCATTGGCCATGTAGCTCCCTCAGTTGTCTTATTTTCTTGTTTTGTTAGATCCTCGACAACAACAGCTCAATCACTCCTGGCAATCACTGGTAAGCTTGAAACACACGACGCCACAAGCCTTCCATGCAAGCTATAACTTCCGAAGACATAACCACATGGGCAAAAATACACTGCATAGCAAGCAAATTTCTCAACAAATAACCATTACCTCTCCATCAAAAACAGGAAGTGACGATAATGATGGTCCTTCTTGATATGAGGATTCATTGGAACCCTCATGTTCAAGATGATGCTTCTGTACAACGATGTAAATATATTAATATGTTGTAGCATATCCATAATCGCATGAATAACAATAATCTAACATGTTTTCTTGAAAGTACGTCATTATCTTCAAGCAAGCCAAAAAGTTATATTCTGCATTTTACATTCAAAGACATCAGATATTATAGCATATATAAATTGCAGTAATAAAATTTCCAATCTTCCACAGGCATCTACAATAACAAGGATGCAAGAAGTATCTGCACTAAATAAATCTTACAGTGGCATGAAAGTGAGTAGCAGTTTGATATATATTATTGTTACAATCTAACATTTATTCATACATAAATGGAGGGAAATCTACATCATAATGGAAGTGTTTTACACGATGGAGGATACGAATTATGTAAACCAAAGGAAAACAAATCCATTCCCAACTTGCAGTAAACAAAAAATAAGAACGATACTGATTTGCTACATCCTGAGTGACTTGGAATCTTATATTCTAATGCACGCAGCTATAAGACAACTAAATACTTAAATAGGAGATTCAACGGGATAAGATGGGGTAAAAAACCAGAGCGTGCAAGGTAGTTGGCGTTAACAAAGAGTTGTGGTGCAGTTCTTTAGCTTCTATTGTTTCAATGATCAAGGACATTGGCTAATACCATGAGTGATAGGGAGAACGGAAGATGCAGTATTCTGTACCTTGCACTAAGATAGTAATCTGCACCCTGCACAATTATTAGAAAACGTTTGCTCGTTTATTTTTAGTACCAACATAGAAACCATCAGGCAATTAATCTTCAGTGTAGCTGACTTCACTGGCCATTCTACTGGAAAGGCTTCAACACGTGACCGAGCGAGCACGCTAGACTACCGGTCAAGCCGCCAACTCACCAAGGTTGTTTTTGTTCTGAACAAGCTTAGTTCTAGTAGCCAGTGGTATACAGTGAACACTTACTGTACAAGATGTACTATGAATTTCAGAGTACAGAAATTTTACATAATATGGTAGCAAACAAAACTTCGGATGAAGAAAAATTCAGACTATACTCCATATAGTACTAATGATTCCAGCCCACCCTCCACTGGCTGATTTAGTATCTGGTACGCGCGAACCACCTATATACCAGAAAGAAAGACACATGGAGGAGAAAAGAGAATCGGTCAGGATTCGTGGTAGGGAGAAAGCAACGGGATGAGAGTACAGATCATTACCTTCAGGATGTAGTTCCCCTAGTCGAAGACCAAGGATGTCGTCGCTGCTCAAAAACTGAAGTATCATTGCATCTTTCAACTGTCAGCACAGCAGTTTCGATCAGATGAACCGCCCGCGTCGTACCTTGCAGATGAATCACACGCTTCGGCTGGATGACGTGGCCCCAGAATCACCATCATCTTGCGCGTCCGCTGGGTTTCCTTGGGCGCGACGGCCGGATCCTCTCAGAAGACCGATCGCCTGTGTCGGCCGCATCGTGCGCGCGTCGATTGGATCCCCAAGCAGGATCCCTCCGCTATACGGGCGCGGCTGGATCCCCTTCTCTGCCCATGTAGGATAAGCTCCGTTCTACAGGCGCGGCTGGATATCTCCAATACTGCGAAACAAGAAAAGAGGAGCCCGATAATAAAATGGACCAGGTAATTGGGATCGGCCTAATCGTAAAAGACGTTGAGATACAAGGTGGAATTAAGATTGATGCGCTCGGCCGCTACCGCACCCGACGCCGCGCCCGTCGTCAAGAAGCCATACACGCCGAGGAGTTGCACACGGATGTGACCAGAGGCATGACCCTCGTCCGCATAGGCAGGGAGGGAAGCATTATATACTATCATTGGATACCGGAAAGTTTTGCGATTTTACCCGTCATGATTGCCAGGTTTAAAGAAAGCAGAGCAGTTGCCAATAAAAGAGGGGCACGATTACGAGCTTGAAAGAGGACGGAGCGATTTCCAGTGGAGGAGGCGTCTACTGGTGGACGGATCCCTCTCCTCCGGTCGTTGAGATCCACCCTTAGAATTGACTAGACCCTGGATGGAACCGACCGCACCGGCGCTTCGCAGGACCGGCGCGTGCGGTGCTCCCTCCTTTGAAGACTGGAGTCAACGCGCTCGCCTCAGCCTCGAACGGAATGGATTGGATAGAGGAGTAGTGAGCGGATGCACCAGGCTGTCGCCCCGAGTAGCGGGCCTCGTACGAATGGGCTAGCGAAAGGCCCAAATGCATCAGATGCCTTGGTTTTGGCCCATGGAGCAGCAGCCCACAGGACAGACAGGCTAAATTAAAAGGACTGCGCGGGTCAGTTGGAAAGAGAAGGAAATCCAACGGCCAGAAACTCATAATTAGCAAAATCCAACGGTCAAAAACACCTAATCGCTAAGAGGGCAGGGATTAGGTGCAGTTTTACTGTCCTTAATGTACCACTTCCCAACACTATTATGTTCAAACTAAGGACGACACTAGTACTTACTAGCGAGAAAGGTGATATTAGTGATTATCACTCGAACAAAAAGGCAGTGTCTCTGGCAAGTGAGTAAGGGCATCTCCAACGTTGACCCATAAATTTTCTTCATCATTCGTCCGCGGAGAGGGAGGGGGTCAGTCCATGGACACGAATGTGGAAGCCGGCCACGCAACGCTATCCACATACATTTCAACCACTATTTCAACTAACCGGCAAAATTCATGCAAACATGGCGAGTTTCATATAAACCGAACGAAATTCATTATCGTTTGGATATTTTTTAACTAAAAACTAAATCGGACTAAGGTAAAACTAGTCGGTGTCCGGCACCGATGGATACCCATGTCGATGACCTGGATACCCTTGACTAGTCTACGATAGGCCGCGTCGGGTCTCCCTTGTCTTCTTCATGTTCGGAAGCCCGCTCATCGGATTGCTGTGAGCTCCGAAGGTATATGCTTTAGCGCAAAGGACTACTCCCTCTTCTTCGGCAGCATCGCTCATTGGAGTGGCACCGGAGCACCGGGCCGAGGTGGGGGGGTGGCTAGCTTGCGAGAGCGGGAAAGTCACCGGCTGTGCACGTTGGCGACGTCGTGGCGGTGGCCTTCCTGGGACCCAAGTGACGGCGACCTTCCATATTCTGCTTGTCCTTGTTAATGGTGGTAGACGAGGACATGTTGGCTTCCGTGTCGTTGATCTCCATGAAGCTGGCTTCTATCTCCATCGACAGAGTGTGGTTTCGCCAACATTGGCGGCGGATGACGCGGTCACAGGCACGGGAGGAGCGGTACGACACGACCTCATGGATGGCCGCCACGATGCTCGTGTCGTCGTGCTCCCCCGCATGTCGGCCTAGAGCAACTCGCCACTCCACGACGATATGACTTGAAGCAGCAAGTTGTTGAACCACGCGACGGCTTGGAGAGGCCTCCTCCACAAGTTGGCATGCATCAGTGAGGAAGGTGGAGCAGAGATGTTTGGCTCGTATCTGGCGTGCTCGGTGGGCCAGTTGGGGATGTTGCCCCGGCATGAGTCGGCTATTCCAGGCCGGCTCGTAGATATGTGGGCCTAGACGTAAGTCGGATCATGAAGAGCAAGACCCCACCTAAAGGCTAGGCTCAAGACCGCCAAGGCCTTTGGGTCGGCTAACCTATAGGCCAACTCAAAGGGTCAAGGCCCAGGCCACCTTAGTAGTTGTCGGCTTAGGGTTTCCACTCTTATAAGGAGGAAAATACGGGTGCAACCCAGACTTATTGTAACCCCGGAGAGTCCTGGATTAAGGGGTCCTCGGGAAGCCAACCTGTTTCTTATGGGCCGGACCGTATGGGGCGCTTACCGAACATTGGATTGATCGAAGGCCCTATCTCCAGGAAGGAAGCTTCGGGAATCGTGGCTTGTCCTCCACATTTAATGTAGCGAATAGGCATGTTTATTTCTTCGGCGTGTAACCGACCATGTATAAACCCTAGACACCTTCGGCGTCTATATAAGCCGGAGGGTTTTAGGTTGTAGAGAGAGGACAACTCATCTAGGGTTTAGCTATTCGATCTCGAGGTAGATCAACTCTGTAACCCACATATCATCAATACAACCAAGCAGGACGTAGGGTATTACCTTCATAGGAGGGCTCGAACCTGGGTAAAACTTGTCTCCTTTGTCTCCTGTTACCATCGATCTCAGTCTCACAGTTTGGGACCCCCTACCCGAGATCCGCCGGTTTTGACACCGACATTGGTGCTTTCATTGAGAGTTTTGCTATGATTGCCCTAGGAATAGATGTCCCGCCTTGTCATCAATGAAGAGGTCCGCAACATGGAAACTTTCGTCCCCGGACAGATCTTCGCCTTTGGCAGCATTGTGTTGCACGCCGATCTGACCGGCCATCTAGGCCATGTCGAAAGCTTCGCCCCTGGTCGAGAGGTCAGATTCGGGAAACTAGAGTTCTCCGTAGATCATAGGGGTGACTTGTCATTAACCAGGCTCGTAGTCTCGCCTGTCACGCCCGACGACTCTAAGGCTTTAACCTCGAGTTCCTTTTTCGGTCACGCCCACGGGGTTAACCCCGGTGATGGCCCGACTCCTAGTCCGGATCCGGCCATAGTGCCAGAGGACCGGATACTTGTTCTTGCCGAACACTCCAATCGCGTGGACACATCAGAGGTCAACTCCGAAAGCTCCGAGCAGTTTGACCTGACTGAGCTCTCCACATTCAACAAGGCCCTAGACCGGATCTCATCGATGAAGATTACCGACAACCCAACCCCGATCTATGCTTGGATCGGCTACAGAGAGGGTCAGGACAAATTTTTCGACCCACCCACCACTCACTTGATAGCCACAGTCGAAGACTTAACCGACATGTTGGACTATGCCCCCGAGGAGGCAGAATACATGGATGAAGAGGATTGCGCTCCCACCCCCGTTAACACCGGGCATTGGGCCGCCACCTCCACATATGATGTCTACATGGTGGACACTCTGGCCGCTAATGGCAAAAACACGCCTAGGAACGATGGCGGCAAATTGGGCGACATGCTGTCAAGGCGCCGGAAGCCGCATAAGCGGTCAAAAGGCAAAAAGGGAAGGAAAGCTATCATCGGCATCGGGGACGGAGATACCCCAAAGGACCTAGGCGACCCGATATCCCCGAACACCCGCTAGAGGGTTAGGAGAAGCCTGAAGACCAGTGCAACCCCGATGACTTCAACGATTCCGAGAACGATAACTACGTCCCTCATGTAGAGGAGGAGGACATCCCGGAAGCCGATGACTTCGACATCCCTGATAATCTTGAGGATCAACAACTGTTCAGGCAACAACTCATAGCCACGGCCCGCAGCCTGAAAGCAAAAGAACGACAACTTAAGGCCGAACAAGATGACCTCAATGATTGATGGACGAGAGTCCTCTCAGCCGAGGAAGGGTATGGTACCGGTCTTTGGACCAACCTAAGAGCTATCCACGTAGAAGGCTGCTGCCAGAATTTGACGACGAGCTCACTGATACTCCGTCTCCCTGTTGGAAATATGCCCTAGAGGCAATAATAAATTAGTTATTATTATAATTCCTTGTTCATGATAATCGTTTATTATCCATGCTATAATTGTATTGATTGGAAACTCATTGCATGTGTGGGTAAATAGACAACACTGTGTCCCTAGTATGCCTCTAGTGAACTAGCTCGTTGATCAAAGATGGCCAGGGTTTCCTAGCCATTGACATGTGATGTCATTTGATAACGGGATCACATCATTAGGATAATGATGTGATGGACAAGACCCAAACACAAACGTAGCATATGATCGTGTCAGTTTATTGCTATTGTTTTCTGCATGTCAAGTATATGTTCCTATGACCATGAGATCATGCAACTCACAGATATCGGAGGAGTGCCTTGTGTTTATCAAACGTCGCAACGTAACTGGGTGACTATAAAGGTTCTCTACAGGTATCTCCGATGGTGTCTGTTGAGTTGGCATGGATCGAGACTGGGATTTGTTACTTTGTGTGACGGAGAGGTATCTCGGGGCCCACTCGGTAATACAACATCACAATGAGCCTTGCAAGCAATGTGACTAATTGTTAGTTGCGGGATCTTGTATTACGGAACGAGTAAAGAGACTTGCCGGTAACGAGCTTGAACTAGGTATGGAGATACCGACGATCGAATCTCGGGCAAGTAACATACCGAAGAACAAAGGGAACATCGTACGAGATTAACTGAATCCTTGACATAGAGGTTCGACCGATAAAGATCTTCGTAGAATATGTAGGAACCAATGTGGACATCCAGGTCCCGCCATTGGTTATTGACCGTAGAGGTGTCTCGGTCATGTCTACATAGTTCTCGAACCCGCAGGGTCTGCACACTTAAGGTTTGGTGATGTTTCGGTAGTGTAGAGTTATGTATGGTGGTGACCGAAGGTTGTTCGGAGTCCCGGATGAGATCCCGGACGTCACGAGGAGCTCCGGAATGGTTTGGAGGTAAAGATTCATATATAGGAAGTCCCAGTTTGGTCGCCGAAAAAGTTTCGGGCTCATCGGTAGTGTACCGAGAGACCTCCGGGAGGGGTATTTCGACCCCAGAGGGTCCATGGGCTGTGGAGAGTGATAACCAGCCCTTATTGGGCTGGAGGAACAGCCACAATAAGGCCCATGGCGCAAGAGGCAAAAGTCCTACAGGAAAAGGTGGAAAAAAGGCAAAAAAGGAAGAGTCCTAGTCCTACTAGGAGTGGAGGAGGAGAGTCCTCCTCCACCTCCCAATTCGACCGAGCCAACAAGCCTTGGAGGCCAAGGCTGCGTCCTCCTCTCCCTCCCTCCTATATATACTGGTGGAATAGAGGGTTTTTGCATAGTTTTTACGGCCACGTGCTACCCGTTCCACCGGTGCTCCTCTAGATCGGTTTTCTGCAGTGCTTAGGCGAAGCCCTGCCGGAATTGCTACACCACCATCACCGGAGCGCCGTCACACTGCCGGTGAACTCTCTCTCCTCTCCACCTCCTCTTGCTGGATCAAGACGGCGGAGATCGTCATCAAGCTGCACGTGTGCTGAACGCGGAGGTGCCGTCCGTTCGGCGCTAGATCGGAAGGACCGTGATCGAGATCACGAGACAGTTCGTGATAAGATCGCGGGACAGATCGTGATCAAGATCGTGAGACGGATCGTGACAAGATCGCGGGACGGATCGTGATGAGTTCACGGGATGGATCGTGATTGGATCGCGGGACGGATCGTGATGAGATCGCAGGACGCTCGGCGATTTGGATCGCGAAGATGTTCGACTACACCAACCGCGTTTCTTAACGCTTCCCGCTTAGCGATCTACAAGGGTACGTAGATCCACTCTCCCTCTCGTAGATGCTCATCACCATGGATAGGTTTGCGTGTGCGTAGGAAAAGTTTTGTTTCCCATGCGACGTTCCCCAACAGTGGTATCAGAGCTAGGTTGATGGTTCGATGAGATCTCGAGTAGAACACAAAAGGTTTGTGGGCGTTGATGCTTAGATTGCTTCCTCCCTTGGTCGTGTTTTGGTTTAGCGGTATTGTGGGATGAAGCGGTCCGGACCAACCTTACTCGTACGCTTACGAGAGACCGGTTCCCTCAACTGCACTTGTTGCAAAAGATGGCTAGCGGGTGTCAGTTTCTCCTACTTTAGTTGGATCGGATTCGACAAAGGCGGTCCTTGAGAAGGTTGAAAAGCAACTAGTGTATCACCGTTGTGGTTTTTGCGTAGGTGAGAATTGTTCTTGCTAGATACCCGTAGCAGCCACGTAAAACATGCAACAACAATTAGAGGACGTCTAACTTGTTTTTGCAGGGTATGTTGTGATATGATATGACCAATTACATGATGTGATATATGTGATGTATGAGATGATCATGTGATGTATAGATTATCACGACTTGCATGTCGATGAATACGGCAACCAGCAGCAGCCATAGGGTTGTCTTTAATTATTGTATGACCTGCGTGTCAATCATTAAGCGCTATGTAATGCTTTACTTTATCGCTAAACGGTAGCAATAGTAGTAGAAGCATGCAGGGCGTGACAACCCCGATGGCGACACGTTGATGGAGATCATGGTGTCATGCCGGTGATGATGGAGATCATGCCGGTGCTTTCTAGATGGAGATCAAAAGCACAAGTTCATGGCCATATCATGTCACTTATGATTTGCATGTGATGTTAATCCTTTTTATGCACCTTGTTTTGCTTAGGACGACGGTAGCATTATAAGGTGATCCCTCACTTAATTTCAAGATAAATTGTGTTCTCCCTGAGTGTGCACCGTTGCGAAAGTTCGTCGTGTTGAGACACCACGTGATGATCGGGTGTGATAGACTCTACGTTCACATACAACGGGTGCAAGCCAGATTTGCATGTGCAGAACACTCGGGTTAAACTTGACGAGCCTAGCATGTACAAACATGGCCTCGGAACACAAGAGACCGAAAGGTCGAACATGAGTCATATAGTAGATATGATCAACATAATGATGTTCACCATTGAAGCCACCTCAACTCACGTGATGATCGGACTTGAGTTGGTGAATTTGGATCATGTATCACTCGAATGACCAGAGGGATATCAATTTGAGTGGGAGTTCTTAAGTAATATGATTAATTGAACTCATTATCATGAACATAGTCAATAGTGTCTTTGCAAATTATGTTGTAGATTACTAGCTCGTGCTGTAGCTCCCTTTTTTTATGTTCCTAGAGAAATAGAGTTGAAAGATGATGGTAGAAATATTGCGGACTGGGTCCGTGATCTGAGGATTGTCCTCATTGCTGCACAGGAGGCTTATGTCCTTAATGCACCGCTCGGTGTGCCAAGCCCTCTAGCGTCGTCTATAGATGTTGTGAACATCTGACAGGCACGTTCTGATGACTACTTGATAGTTTAGTGCGTCATGCATTACGGCTTAGAATTGAGGCTCCGAAACGTTTTGAACGTCACGGAAAATATGAGACGTTCTAGGAGCTGGGATTGTGATCTCAGGCTCGTGCCCATGTTGCGAGATATGAGATCCGCAACAAGATTCTTTGCCTGTAAAATGAAGGAGAATAGCTCAATCGTTGAGCATGTACTCAGATTGTCTGGGTACTACAATCACTTGAATCAAGTGGGAGTTGATCTTCCAGATAAGATAGTGATTGACATAGTTCTCCAAGTCAGTGTCACTAAGCTACTAGAACTTGGTGATGAACTATAAATTGCCAGGGATAGAAATAATGATTCCTGAGCTGTTCGTGATGTTTGACACCGCGAAGGTAGAAGTCAAGAAGGAGCGTCAAGTGTTGATGGTTAATCAAACCACTAGTTTCGAGAAGGGCAAGAGCAAGGAGGGAAACTTCAGGGATAGCAAGTCAGTTGCTGCTCCAGTGAAGCAACCCAAATTTGAACTCAAACCCGAGACTAAGTGCTTCTGTTATGAGGTGAGCGGTCGCTGAAGCGGAACAACCCTAGATACTTGGTAGATAAGAAGGCTGGCAACATCGACAGAAGTATATTTGATATACGAGTTATTGATGTGTACCTTGCTAGTACTCCTAGTAGCACCTGGGTATTGGATACCGGTTCGGTTGCTAAATGTTAGTAACTTGAAATAAAAGCTACGGAATAAACGGAGAACTAGCTAAGGGTGAGGTGACGATATGTGTTGGAAATGTTTCCAAGGTCGATGTGATCAACATCGCACGCTCTCTCTACCTTCAGGATTAGTGACGAACCTAAATAAATGTTATTTGGTGTTTTGCGTTGAGCATGAACATGATTAGATCATGTTTATTGCAATACGGTTATTCGTTTACATTAGAGAATAATGGTTATTCTGTTTACATGTATAATACCTTCAATGGTCATGCACCCAGTGAGAATGGTTTGTTGAAATCTTGATTATAGTAATACACATGTTCATAACACTGATGTCAAAAGATACAAAGTTAATAATGATAGTACCACATACTTGTGGCACTGCCGCTAAATGTCATATTGGTATAAAGCGCATGAAGAAACTCCATGCTGATGGATCTTTGGACTCATTCGATTTCGAATCGGTTGAGGCATGCGAACCATGCCTCTTGGGCAAGATGACTAAAAACCCCGTTGGATGGAGCGGTCAAGTGATTCATTGGAAATGATACATGTTGATGTATGCAATCCAGTAAGTCTTGTAGCGTGCAGTGGATATCGTTATTTTCTTACCTTCACTGATGATTTGAGTAGATATAGTGTATATTTACTTAATGAAACACAAGTCTGAATCGTTTGAAAGGTTCAAGCAAATTCAGAGTGAAGTTTAAGATCATCGTGACAAGAAGATAAAAATGGCTGCGATATGGTCGTGGAGGTGAATATCTGAGTTACGAGTTTGGCATACAACTTAAGACAATGTGAAAGTTGTTTCACAACTAAACGCCACCTGGAACACCATAGTGTGATGGTGTGTCCGAACGTCATAGTCATGCTCTATTGGATATGGTGCGTGTTATGATGTCTCTTATCGATTTACTACTATAATTTTGGGGTTATGCATTAGAGACAGCTACATTCACTTTACATAGGGCACCATCTAAATTCGTTGAGATGACACCGTGTGAATTATGGTTTGATAGAAACCTAAGCTGTCATTTCTTAATGTTTGGGCTGCGACACATGTGTGAAAAATGTTTTCACCTAATGAGGTCGAACCCAAAGCGGACAAATGCATCTTCGTAGAAAACCCTAAGAATAATTGGGTGAACCTTCTATCTCTGATCCAAGTGCAAAGTGTTTGTTGCTAAAACAGATCCTTTCTCGAGGAAAAGTTTCTCTCGAAAGAATTGAGTGGGAGGAAGATAGAACTTGATGAGGTTGTTAAACCTTTGTTCAACCAGAGAGTAGCGCAGCGCAGAAAGATGTTTCTGTGAAGCCTACGTTAGTTGAAGAGGAAGTTAATGATGATGATCATGAAGCTTCATGATCAAGTTACTATCAAACTTCGTAGGTCGACAAGGATGTGTACTGCTCCTAAGCGGTACGACAACCCTGTTTTGGAGGTCATGTTGTTGGACAACGATAAACCTACGAGTTATGAAGAAACGATGATGGGCCCGGATTCCGACAAATGGTTGGAGGCCATGAAATCCGAGATAGGATCCATGTATGAAAACCAAGTATAGACTTTGGTAGACTTGCTCGTTGGACGGCAGGTCGTTGAGTACAAATGGATCTTTAGAATGAAGATAGACGCTGATGGTAAATGTTACCATTTGTAAAGCTTGACTTGTTGCAAAGTAGTTTACGACAAGTTCAAAGAGTTGAATGCGACGAGACTTTCTCACTCGTAGCAATGCTAAAGTCTGTTGGAATTATGTTAGCAGTTGTTGCATTTTCAATTATGAAATCTGGCAGATGGATGTCAAAACATCGTTTCCTTAACGGTTTACTTGAGGAAAGGTTGTATGTGATACAACCGGATGGTTTTGTCAGTCCTAAGGATGCTAAAAGGTGTGCAAGCTTTAGTGATCCTTCTATGGACTGAAGCAAGCATCTCGAAGTTGGAATATACGCTTTGATGAGGTGATCAAAGTTTTAATGTTTATACAAAGTTTACGAGAAACTTGTATTTACAATAAAGTGAGTGGGAGCACTATGGAATTTCTGATAAGTATATGTGGATGACATATTGTTGATCAGAAATAATGTAGGATTTCTAGAAAGCGTAAATGGTTGTTTGAAAAGTGATTTTCAAAGGAAGACCTGGATAAAGCTACCTAATTGTTGAGCATCAAAAATCTATAGAGATAGATCAAGGTGCTTGATGAGACTTTCAATGAGTGCATACCTTGACAAGATATTGAAAGAGTTCAAAATGGATCAGCCAAAGAAATAGTTCTCGTCTGATTTGTAAGGTGTGAAGTTGAGTGAGACTCAAAGCTCGACAACGGCAGAAGAAAGAGAAAGGACGAATGTCGTTCCCTATACCTTAGCCATAGGCTCTGTATTATGCCATGCCGTGTACCACACCTGTGTGTGCCTTGCCATGAGTCTGTCAAGGGGTACAAGAGTGGTCCAGGAGTGGATCACTAGTCAGCGGTCGATATGATCCTTAGTAACTTACATACTAAGGAGATATTTCTCAATTATGGAGGTGATAAAGAGTTCGTCGTAAAGAGTTACGTCGATGCAAGCTTTAACACCTATCCGGATGACTAGTAGTAGCAATCTGGATACGTATAGTGGAGCAGCCATTTGGAAATAGTACCAAGTGGAGTGTGGTAGCAGTGTTTACGGTTTGACATAGAGATTTGCAAAGTACACACGGATCTGAATGTCGCAGACCCGTTGACTATAAGACCTCTCTCACATGCAAAGCATGATTGAGCCCCAGAACTCATTGGGTGTTAGATTCATAACAATGCGAATCACATGGTGATGTGAACTAGATTATTGACTCTAGTGCAAGTGGGAGACTGTTGGAAATATGCCCTAGAGGCAATAATAAATTAGTTATTATTATATTTCCTTGTTCATGATAATCGTTTATTATCCATGATATAATTGTATTGATTGGAAGCGATGATGGGCCCGGATTCCGACAAATGGTTAGAGGCCATGAAATCCGAGAAAGGATCCATATATGAAAACCAAGTATAGACTTTGGTAGACTTGCTCGTTGGATGGCAGGTCATTGAGTACAAATGGATCTTTGAAATGAAGACAGACGCTGATGGTGAATGTCACTATTTATAAAGCTCGACTTGTCGCAAAGAAGTTTCCGGCAAGTTCAAGGAGTTGACTGCGATGAGACTTTCTCTCGTAGCGATGCTAAAGTCTGTTAGAATTATGTTAGCAGTTGCTGCATTTTTCAATTATGAAATCTGGCAAATGGATGCCAAAACATCGTTTCCTTTCTTGAGGAAAGGTTGTATGTGATACAACCAGAAGGTTTTGTCAGTCCTAAGGATTCTAAAAGGTGTGCAAGCTTCAGTGATCCTTCTATGAACTGAAGCAAGCATCTCGGAGTTGGAATATACACTTTGATGAGGTGATTAAAGTTTTTGAGTCTATACAAAGTTTACGAGAAACTTGTATTTACAATAAAGTGAGTGGGAGCACTGTAGAGTTTCTGATAAGCATATGTGCTTGACATATTGTTGATCGGAAATGATATAGAGTTTCTGGAAAGCATAAAGGGTTGTTTGAAAAGAGTTTTTCAAAGGAAGACCTGGATAAAGCTACCTAATTGTTGAACATCAATATCTATAGAGATAGATCAAGATACTTGATGAGACTTTCAATGGGTACATACCTTGACAAGATTTTGAAAGAGTTCAAAATGGATCAGTCAGAGAAAGAGTTCTCGCCTGATTTGTAAGGTATAAAGTTGAGTAAGACTCAATGCCCAGTGACTTCAGAAGATAGAGAAAAGATGAGTGTCATCCCCTATGCTTCAGCCATAGGCTCTATCATGTACGCAATGCTGTGCACAAGACCCGATGTCAGCCTTGCAATAAGTATGGCCGGAAGGTTTCAAAGTGATTCTGGAATGGAGCACCGGACAGCGGTCAAGATTATCCTTAGTAACTAAAAGACTAAGGAGATGTTTCTCGATTATGGAGGTGATAAAGAGTTCGTCATAAAGAGTCACGTCGATGCAAGCTTTAACACCAATCTGGATGACTCGTAGTAGCAATCTGGATACGTATAGTGGAGCAGCCATTTGGAATAGTACCAAGTGGAGTGTGGTAGCAGTGTTTACGGTTTGACACAGAAATTTGCAAAGTACACACGGATCTGAATGTCGCAGACCCACTGACTATAAGACCTCTCTCACATGCAAAGCATGATCGAGCCCCATAACTCATTGGGTGTTAGATTCATAACAATGCAAATCACATGGTGATGTGAACTAGATTATTGACTCTAGTGCAAGTGGGAGACTATTGGAAATATGCCCTAGAGGCAATAATAAATTAGTTATTATCATATTTCCTTTTTCATGATAATCGTTTATTATCCATGCTATAATTGTATTGATCGGAGACTTAGATGCATGTGTGGATACATAGACAAAACCATGTCCCTAGTATGCCTCTAATAGACTAGCTCGTTGATCAAAGATGGTTAAGGTTTCCTAGCCATTGACATGAGATGTCATTTCATAACGGGATCACATCATTAGGAGAATCATGGGATGGACAAGACCCAAACTACAAATGTAGCATGTGATCGTGTCAGTTTAATGCTACTGTTTTCTGCATGTCAAGTATCTGTTCCTCTGACCATGAGATCATGCAACTCACTAACACCGGAGGAGTGCCTTGTGTGTCTAAAATGTCGCAACGTAACCTGGTGACTATAAAGGTGTTGTATAGGTATCTCCGAGGGTGTCTGTTGAGTTGGCATGGATCAAGACTGGGATTTGTTACTCCGTGTGACGGAGAGGTATCTCAGGGCCCACTCGGTAATACAACATCACAATAAGCCTTGCAAACAATGTGACTAAGTGTTAGTCACGAGATTTTGTATTACGGAATGAGTAAAGAGACTTGCCAGAAACGAGGTTGAACTAGGTATGGAGATACCTACGATCGAATCTTGGGCAAGTAACATACCGAAGAACAAAGGGAACATCATACGAGATTAACTGAATCCTTGACATAGAGGTTCGACCGATAAAGATCTTCGTAGAATATGTAGGAACCAATATGGGCATCCAGGTCCCGCTATTGGTTATTGACCGTAGAGGTGTCTCGGTCATGTCTACATAGTTCTCGAACCCGCAGGATCTGCACACTTAAGGTTTGGTGATGTTTCGGTAGTATAGAGTTATGTATGGTGGTGACCGAAGTTTGTTCGGAGTCTCGGATGAGATCCCGGACGTCACGAGGAGCTCCGAAATGGTCCTGAGGTAAATATTCATATATAGGAAGTCCTATTTTTGTCGCCGGAAAAGTTTCGGGCTCATCGGTAGTGTACCGGGAGTGCCGGTAGTGTACCGGGAGACCATCGGGAGGGGTATTTCGACCCAAGAGGCTATATGGGCTGTGGGAGAGTAAATACCCCTTAGTGGGCTGGTGGAAATCCCACACAAGGCCCATGAGGCTGGGAAGAAAAGCCCAAAGAGAGAAAGGTGGAAAAAGGCAAAAAATAGGGTGAATCCTAATCCTACTAGGATTGGAGGTGGATTTCACCTCTCCCACTTGATTTGGACGACCCAATTGCTGGTCCTTTGAGGGACAAGCCTCCTGCTCTCTTCCTCTTATATATACTAGAGGTTTTAGGGTTTTTTGGCACCAGATTTTAGCCACGTGCTACCCGTTCCTCCAGTGCATAGTTTCTCCTCTAGATCGGATTTCTGCAGTGCTTAGGCGAAGCCCTGCTGGAATAGCTCCACCACCATCGCCGGAGCGCCGTCATGCTGCCTGACAAATCTTCTACCTCTCTGCTCCCTCTTGCTGGATCAAGAAGGCGGAGATCGTCATCAAGCTGTACGTGTGCTGAACGCGGAGGTGCCGTCCGTTCGGCGCTAGATCGGAAGAACCGTGATCAAGATCGTGAGACAGATCGTGATGAGATCGCGGGACGGATCATGATGAGTTCACGGGACATATCGTGATCAAGATCGTGAGACGGATCGTGATGAGATCGCAGGACGGATCGTGATGAGATCGCGGGACGGATCGTGATGAGATCGCGGGACGCTCGGCGATTTGGATCGTGAAGACGTTCGACTACACCAACCGCGTTTCTTAACGCTTCCCACTTAGCGATCTACAAGGGTATGTAGATCCACTCTCCCTCCCATAGATGCTCATCACCATGGATAGATTTGCGTGTGCGTAGGATTTTTTTTGTTTCCCATGCATCGTTCCCCAACACGTGCGTCCCGCGATCCAATCACGATCCGCCCCGCAATCCAATCACGATCTGTCCCGCGATCCAATCACGATCCGTCCCATGAACTTGATCATGATCCGTCCCACGAACTTGATCACGATCCTTCCGATCTAGTGCTGAACGAACGACACCTCCGCGTTCAGCACACGTACAGCTTGATGACGATCTCCACCGTCTTGATCTAGCAAGAAGGAGCGGAGAGTAAGAAGAGTTCTCCGGCAGTGTGACGGCGCTCCGGCGATGGTGGTGGAGCTATTCCAGCAGGGCTTCGCCTAAGCACTACAGAAATCCGATCTAGAGGAGAAACTATGCACTGGAGGAACGGGCAACACGTGGCTGAAAATTCTTTGCAAAACCCCTAAAACCTCCAGTATATATAAGAGGAAGATAGGAGGAGGCTTGGCACAAGGTCCAAGCCTCCAAGGAGTCGACCGAACCAGGTGGAGGAGGTGGACTCCACCTCCAATCCTAGTAGGACTAGGATTCACCCTATTTTTGCCTTTTTCCACCTTTTCTCTTTGGGCCTTTTTCCCCAAACCGCATGGGCCTTGTGTGGGACTTCCACCAGCCCACTTAGGGGTGGTAAACACTCTCCCATAGACCATGGAGCCTCTTGGGTCGAAATACCCCTCCCGATGGTCTCCCGGTACACTACCGACACTCCCGGTACACTACCGATGAGCCCGAAACTTTTCCGGCGACCAAAACTGGACTTCCTATATATGAATCTTTACCTCCGGACCATTTCGGAGCTCCTCGTGATGTCTGGGATCTCATCTGGGACTCCGAACAACATTCGGTCACCACCATACATAACTCTATACTACCGAAACGTCACCAAACCTTAAGTGGGCAGACCCTGCGGGTTCGAGAACTATGTAGACATGACCGAGACACCTCTACGTTCAATAACTAATAGCGGGACCTGGATGCCCATATTGCTTCCTAAATATTCTACGAAGATCTTTATCGGTCGAACCTCTATGTCAAGGATTCAGTTAATCCCGTATGATGTTCCCTTTGTTCTTCGGTATGTTACTTGCCCGAGATTCGATCGTCTGTATCTCCATACCTAGTTCAACCTCGTTATCGACAAGTCTCTTTACTCGTTCCGTAATACAATATCCCGTGACTAACAGTTAGACACATTGCTTGCAAGGCTCATTGTGATGTTGTATTACCGAGTGGGCCCTGAGATACCTCTCCGTCACACGAAGTAACAAATTCCAGTCTTGATCCATGCCAACTCAACAGACACCCTCGGAGATACCTGTAGAGCACCTTTATAGTCACCCAGTTACGTTGTGACATTTTGATACACACAAGGCACTCCTCCGGTATCCGTGAGTTGCATGATCTCATGGTCATAGGAACATATACTTGACATGAAGAAAACAGTAGCAATAAACTGACACGATCATATGCTACGTTTATAGTTTGGGTCTTGTCCATCACATCATTCTCCTAATGATGTGATCCCATTATCAAATGACATCACATGTCAATGACCAGGAAACCTTGACCATCTTTGATGAACGAGCTAGTTCACTAGAGGCATACTAGGGACAAAGTGTTGTCTACAATTATAGCATGGATAATAAAAAATGATCATGAACATGGAAATATAATAATAAACACTTTATTTATTGCCTCTAGGGCATATTTCCAACAGTCTCCCACTTGCACTAGAGTCAATAATCTTGCTCACATCACTATGTGATTTACATGGTAATGAATCGAACACCCATGCAATTTTGGTGTTGATCATGTTTAGCCGTTGGAAGAGGTTTAGTCAACGGGTCTGCAACATTCAGATCCATGTGCACTTTGCAAATATTTATGTCCTTCTCCTCGATGTAATCGCGGATGGATTTGAAGCATCGCTTTATGTGTCTGTTCCTCTTGTGAAACCTTGGTTCCTTGGCCAGAGCAATGGCACTAGTGTTGTCATAGAACAGGTTCATTGGATTCAGTGCACTGGGCACTACTCCAAGATTTGTCATGAACTGCTTCATCCAGATACCTTCCTTCGCTGCCTTCGAGGCTGCGATGTACTCCGCTTCACATGTAGAATCGGTTACCACGCTTTGCTTGGAACTGCACCAGCTTACCGCTCCCCCGTTGAGAATAAATACGTATCCGGTTTGGGACTTAGAGTCATCCGGATCAGTGTCAAAGCTTGCATCGACGTAACCCTTTACGACGAGCTCTTCATCACCTCCATAAACGAGAAACATTTCCTTAGTCCTTTTCAAGTGCTTAAGGATATTCTTGACCGCTGCCCAGTGTTCCATTCCAGGATCACTTTGAAACCTTCCGGCCATACTTATGGAAAGGCTGACATCCGGTCTTGTGCACAACATTGCATACATCATAGAGCCTATGGTTGAAGTATAGGGAATGACACTCATCTTTTCTCTATCTTCTACAGTCACTGGGCATTGAGTCTTACTCAACTTCACACCTTGTAACACAGGCAAGAACCCCTTCTTGGACTGATCCATTTTGAACTTCTTCAAAACTTTATCAAGGTATGTGCTCTGTGAAAGTGCTATCAAGCATCTCGATCTATCTCTATAGATCTTAATGCCTAATATGAAAGCATCTTCTCCTAGGTCCTTCATTGAAAACTCTTGTTCAAATATTTCTTCACGCTTTCCAGCATTTCTGTATTGTTTCCAATCATCAATATGTCATCCACATATAATATTAGAAATGCTATAGAGCTCCCACTCACTTTCTTGTAAATACAAGCTTCTCCATAAACTTGTATAAACTCGAACGCTTTGATCACCTCATCAAAACGCTTATTCCAACTCCGAGATGCTTGCACCAGCCCATAAATGGATTGCTGGAGTTTGCAAACTTTGTCAGCATTCTCTGGATCGACAAAACCTTTTGGTTGCATCATATACAACTCTTCCTCAAGGAAACCGTGGAGGAACACTGTTTTGACATCCATCTGCCAAATTTCATAGTCGAAATAAGTAGCTATTGCCAACATGATTCTGACAGACTTAAGCATCGCTACGGGTGAGAAGGTCTCATCGTAGTCAACTCCTTGAACTTTTGAAAAACCCTTTGCCACAAGTCGAGCTTTATAGACGGTGACATTACCGTCCGCGTCTGTCTTCTTCTTAAAGATCCATTTGTTCTGAATGGCCTTTCGCCCTTCAGGTAATACTTCAAAAGTCCATACTTTGTTTTCATACATGGATCCCATCTCGGATTTCATGGCCTCTAACCATTTCTCGGAATTCGGGCCCATCACTACTCCTCCATAGCTCATAGGTTCATTGTTGTCCAACAACATGACCTCCAAGTCAGGGTTGCCGTACCACTCAGGAGTAGTAAGCGGCCTTGTTGACCTACGAGGTTCAATAGGAGCTTGATCCGAAGCTTCACGATCATCATCATTAACTTCCTCTTCTATCGTCGTAGGTTCCACATAAACATCTTTCTACGCTGCGCTACTTTTTGGTTGAAGTAAAGGTTCAATAACCTCATTAAGCTCTATTTTCCTCCCACTCAATTCTTTCGGGAGAAACTCTTTATCAAGAAATGTTCCATTCTTAGCATAAAACACTTTGCCTTCGGATTTGAGATAGAAGGTATACCCGACTGTCTCTTTCGGGTATCCTATGAAGACGCATTTTTCCGCTTTGGGTTCCAGCTTTTCAGGCTGAAGCTTTTTGACATAAGCATCACATCCCCAAACTTTAAGAAATGACAACTTTGGCCTCTTGCCAAACCACAGTTCATATGGCGTCGTCTCAACGGATTTTGATTGTGCCCTATTTAAAGTGAATGCAGCTGTCTCTAATGCATAACCCCAAAACGATAGTGGCAAATCAGCAAGAGACATCATAGAATGCACCATATCTAATAAGGTTCGATTACAACATTCAGACACACCATTACGCTGTGGTGTTCCGGGCGGTGTCAACTGTGAAACAATTCCACACTGTCTTAAGTGACTGCCAAACTCATAACTCAGATATTCACCTCCTCGATCAGATCGCGGGAATTTAATCTTCTTGTTACGATGATTCTCAACTTCACTCTAAAATTCCTTGAATTTTTCAAATGTTTCAGACTTGTGTTTCATCAAGTAAATATACCCATATCTACTTAAATCATCAGTGAAGGTGAGAAAATAACGATATCCACCACGCGCTGTAACATTCATTGGACCGCACACATCAGTATGTATGATTTCCAATAAGTCACTCGCCCGTTCCATTGTTCTAGAGAACGGCGTTTTAGTCATCTTTCCCATGAGGCATGGTTCACATCTGTCAAGTGATTCAAAATCAAGTGACTCCAAAAGTCCATCAGCATGGAGCTTCCTCATGCGTTTTACACCAATATGACCTAAACGGCAGTGCCACAAGAAAGTGGTACTGTCATTATCAACTCTACATCTTTTGGCATAAATGTTATGAACATGTGTGTCATCACTATCAAGATTCAATATGAATAAACCCCTAACATTGGGTGCATGACCATAAAAGATATTACTCATATAAATAGAGCAACCTTTTTTTCCAATTTAAATGAGTAACCGTCTCACAATAAACAAGATCTAGATATAATGTTCATGCTTAACACAGACACTAAATAACAACTATTCAGGTTCATCACTAATCCCGATGGTAATCAAAGAGAGAGCATGCCAACGGCGATCACATCAACCTTGGAACCATTTCCCACGTGCATCGTCACTTCGTCCTTTGCCAGCCTTCGTTTATTCCGTAGTTCCTGCTTTGAGTTGCAAATGTGAGCAATCGAACGGTATCGAATACCCAGGCACTACTACAAGAGCTTGTAAGGTACACATCAATAACATGTATATCATATATACCTTGTTTGTCGTTGGCCGCCTTCTTGTCAGCCAGGTACTTGGTGCAATTCCGCTTCTAGTGACCAGTTCCCTTGTAATGAAAGCACCCAGTTTCTGGCTTGGGTCCATGCTTGGGCTTCTTTACAGGAGTAGCAACTGCTTTGCCATCCTTCTTGGTTTTACCCTTCTTGCCCTTGCCCTTGACCTTTCCATTTTTCTTGAAACTAGTGGTTTTATTGACCATCAACACTTGATGTTCTTTCTTGATTTCAGACCCAGCGACTTTTAGCATCGCAAACAGCTCGGCGACTGACTTGTTCATCCCATGCATGTTATAGTTCATCACAAAGCTCTTGTAACTAGGTGGCAGTGATTGAAGAACTCTGTCAGTGATCGCCTCTAGCGAAAGGGCAATTCCCAACTCCGCTAGACGAGTTGAATACCCAGACATTCTGAGTATATGTTCACTGATAGACCCATTCTCCTCCATCTTGCAAGCATAGAACTTATCGGAGGTTTCATACCTCTCGATCCGAGCATTCTTCTGAAAGATAAACTTCAACTCCTGGAACATCTCATATGCTCCATGACATTCAAAACATCTTTGAAGTCCCAGTTCTCAGCCATACAATATTGCACACTGAACTATTGAGTAATCTCCAGTACGTGCCTCCCAAGCGTTCTTAACGTCTTCGGAGGTCATGTCTTCTGGTTGGTCACCAAGCGGTGCATCAAGGACATATGATTTCTGGGAAGCCGTGAGGATAATCCTCAGATTACGGGCCCAGTCAACAAAGTTACTTCCATCATCTTTCAACTTAGCTTTCTCTAGGAACCCATTAAAATTCAGGGGTGCTACTGCGCGAGCCATTGATCTAGAACATAAATATGCAAAGTTTACTTAGACTATTGTTCAAGATAATGAGTTTAGTTAATCAAATTACTAAAGCTCCCACTCAAATCGACATCCCTCAGGTCATCTGAGTGTCACATGATCCAAATTCACCAACTCAAGTCCGATCATCACGTGAGTTGAGGTGGCTTCAATGGTGAACATCTGTACGACCTTTTGGTCTCTTATATGACGTGAGTTGAGGTGGCTTATATGACTCATGTTCGACCTTTTGGTCTCTTGTGTTTCGAGGCCATGTCTGTACATGCTAGGCTCATCAAGTTTAACCCGAGTGTTCTGCGTGTGCAACACTGGCTTGCACCCGTTGTATGTGAACGTAGAGTCTATCACACCTGATCATCACGTGGTGTCTCGACACGATGAACTTTCGCAACGGTGCACACTCGGGGAGAACACAATTCGTCTTGAAATTTAAGTGAGGGATCACCTTATAATGCTACCGTCGTCCTAAGCAAAACAAGGTGCATAAAAGGATTAACATCACATGCAATTCATAAGTGACATGATATGGCCATGAACTTGTGCTTTTGATCTTCATCTAGAAAGCACCGGCATGATCTCCATCGTCACCGGCATGACACCATGATCTTCATCATCTTGATCTCCATCAACGTGTCGCCATTGGGGTTGTCATGCCCAACATGCTTCTACTACAATTGCTACCGTTTAGCGATAAAGTAAAGCATTACATAGTGCTTAATGATTGACACGCAGGTCATACAATAATTAAAGACAACCTTATGGCTCCTGCCGGTTGCCGTACTCATCGACATGCTCATCGACATGCAAGTCATGATAATCTATACATCACATGATCATCTCATACATCACATATATCACATCATGCAATTGGCCATATCACATCACAACATACCCTGCAAAAACAAGTTAGACGTCCTCTAATTGTTGTTGCATTTTTACATGGCTGCTACGGGTATCTAGAAAGAACAATTCTCATCTACGCAAAAACCACAACGGTGATACACTAGTTGCTTTTCAATCTTCTCAAGGACCGCCTTTGTCGAATCCGATCCAACTAAAGTGAGAGAAACTGGCACCCGCAAGCCATCTATGAAACAAGTTGCGGTCGAGGGAACAGGTCTCTCGTAAGCATACGAGTAATGTTGGTCCGGGCCGCTTCATCTCACAATACCGGGAGGAAGCAATCTCAGCATCAACGCCCACAAACCTTTTGTGTTCTACTCGAGATCTCATCTACACATAGATCTAGCTCATGATGCCACTGTTGGGGAACGTTGCATGGGGAACAAAAAATTTCCTACGCACACGCAGATCTATCCATGGTGATGAGCATCTATGAGAGGGAGAGTGGATCTACGTACCCTTGTAGATCGCTAAGCGGGAAGAGTTAAGAAACGCCATTGGTGTAGTCGAACATCTTCGCGATCCAAATTGCCGTGCATCCTACGATCCAATCACGATCCGCCCTGCGATCCAATCACGATCCATCCCACGATCCAATCATGATCCGCCCCACCAACTTGATCACGATCCGTCCCACGAACTTGATCACGATCCTTCCGATCTAGCGCCGAACGGACGACACCTCCGCGTTCAGCACACGTACAGCTTGATGACGATCTCCACCGTCTTGATCTAGCAAGAAGGAGCGGAGAGGAAGAAGAGTTCTCCGACAGTGTGACGGCGCTCCAACGATGGTGGTGGAGCTATTTCGGCAGGGCTTCGCCTAAGCACTGCAGAAATCCTAGAGGAGAAACTATGCACTGGAGGAACGGGCAACACGTGGTTGAAAATTCTGTGCAAAACCCCTAAAACCTCCAGTATATATAAGAGGAAGAGAGGAGGAGGCTTGTCACAAGGTCCAAGCCTCCAAGGAGTCGGCCGAACCAGGTGGAGGATGTGGACTCCACCTCCAATCCTAGTAGGACTAGGATTCACCCTATTTTTGCCCTTTTCCACTTTTTCTCTTTGGGCCTTTTTCCCAAACTGCATGGGCCTTGTGCGGGACTTCCACCAGCCCACTAAGGGCTGGTAAACACTCTCCCATAGCCCATGGAGCCTCTTGGGTCGAAATACCCCTCCCGATGGTCTCTCGGTACACTACCGATGAGCCCGCAACTTTTCCGGCGACCAAAATAGGACTTGCTATATATGAATCTTTACCTCTGGACAATTCCAGAGCTCATCGTGACGTCCAGGATCTCATCCGGGACTCCGAACAACATTCGGTCACCACCATACATAACTCTATACTACCGAAACGTCACCAAACCTTAAGTGTGCAGACCCTGCGGGTTCGAGAACTATGTAGACATGACCGAGACACCTCTACGGTCAATAACCAATAGAAGGACCTGGATGCCCATATTGGTTCCTACATATTCTATGAAGATCTTTATCGGTCGAACCTCTATGTGAAGGATTCATTTAATCCCGTATGATGTTCCCTTTATTCTTCGGTATGTTACTTGCCCGAGATTCGATCGTCGGTATCTCCATACCTTGTTCAACCTCGTTATCGGCAAGTCTCTATACTCGTTCCGTAATACAATATCCCATGACTAACACTTAGACACATTGCTTGCAAGGCTCATTGTGATGTTGTATTACCAAGTCAGACGGAGTAACAAATTCCAGTCTTGATCCATGCCAACTCAACAGACACCCTCGGAGATACCTGTAGAGCACCTTTATAGTCACCCAGTGATGTTGTGACGTTTTGATACACACAAGGCACTCCTCCGGTATTCGTGAGTTGCATGATCTCATGGTCATAGGAACATATACTTGACATACAGAAAACAGTAGCAATAAACTGACACGATCATATGCTATGTTTATAGTCTGGGTCTTGTCCATCACATCATTCTCCTAATGATGTGATCCCGTTATCAAATGACATCACATGTCAATGGCCAGGAAACCTTGACCATCTTTGATGAACGAGCTAGTTCACTAGAGGCATACTAGGGACAAAGTGTTGTCTATTTACCCACACATGTAATGTGTTTCCAATTAATACAATTATAGCATGGATAATAAACGATTATCATGAACAAGGAAATATAATAATAAACACTTTATTTATTGCCTCTAGGGCATATTTCCAACAACATGATCTCGAGGACAGGGTTGCTGTACCACTCTGGTGTGGAACGTGTCCTAGTGGACCTTCGACATTCAATAGTAACTCGATCTAAAGTTTCATGATCATCATCATTAACTTCCTCTCCAGCCGGTGCAGGCTCCATAGAACAACTTTCCGTGCTGCGTTACTCTCTGTTTCGAGTGGAGGTACGATTACCTCATCAAGTTCTATTTTCCTCCCACTTACTTCTTTCGAGAGAAAGTCTTTCTCTAGAAAGGATACATTCTTGGCAACAAAGACTTTGCCCTCGGATCTGAGGTAGAAGGTATACCCAATAGTTTCTTTGGGGTATCCTATGAAGACACACTTTTCCGCTTTGGGTTCGAGCTTCTCAGGTTGAAGTTTCTTCACATAAGCATCGCATCCCCAAACTTTTAGAAACGACAACTTAGGTTTCTTTCCAAACCATAATTCATACGGTGTCATCTCAACGGACTTTGACGGTGCCCTATTTAAAGTGAATGCGGCAATCTCTAATGCACATCCCCAAAATGATAGTGGTAAGTCGGTAAGAGACATCATAGATCGCACCATATCTAATAGAGTGCGATTACGACGTTCAGACACACCATTTCGCCGAGGTGTGCCAGGCGACGTGAGTTGTGAAACAATTCCACAATTCCTTAGGTGCATGCCAAACTCGTGACTTAAATATTCTCCGCCATGATCAGATCGTAGGCACTTTATTTTCCCGTCACGTTGATTCTCTACCTCACTCTAAAACTCCTTGAACTTTTCAAAGGTTTCAGACTTGTGTTTCATCAAGTAGACATACCCATATCTGCTCAAGTCATCGGTGAGGGTGAGAACATAATGGTAGCCACCACGAGCCTCGACGCTCATTGGACTGCATACATCGGTATGTATTATCTCCAACAAGTCAGTTGCTCGCTCCATTGTTCCGGAGAACGGAGTCTTGGTCATCTTGCCCATGAGGCATGGTTGGCATATGTCAAATGATTCAAAATCAAGAGACTCCAAAAGTCCATCAGCATGGAGTTTCTTCATGCGTGTGGCACCAATATGACCAAGGCGGCAGTGCCACATGTAAGTGGGACTATCATTATCAACCTTACATGTTTTTGTACTCACACTATGGACATGTGTAACATCACGTTCGATATTCATCAAAAATAAACCATTGACCAGCGGGGCATGACCATAAAACATTTCTCTCATATAAATAGAACAACCATTATTCTCAGATTTAAATGAGTAGCCATCTCGCATCAAACGAGATCCAGATACAATGTTCATGCTCAAAGCTGGTACTAAATAACAATTATTGTGGTTTGAAAACTAATCCCGAAGGTAGATGTAGAGGTAGCGTGCCGACGACGATCACATCGACCTTGGAACCATTCCCGACGCCCATCGTCACCTCGTCCTTTGCCAGTCTCCGCTTATTCTGCAACTCCTTCTTGGAGTTACAAATGTGAGAAACTACACCGATATCAAATACCCAGGAGCTACTACGAGCGCTGGTAAGATACACATCAATAACAAGTATATCACATATACCTTTAACGTTGCCGGCCTTCTTATTCGCTAAGTACTTGGGGTAATTTCGCTTCCAGTGATCGGTACCCATGCAATTAAAGCACTCAGTCTCAGGCTTGGGTCCATGCTTGTTCTTCTTCCAAGCAACTTGCTTATCGGGCGCGGCAACAACTTTGGCGTACTTCTTGAAGTTCTTCTTACCCTTGCCTTTCATGAAACTAGTGGTCTTATTCACCATCAACACTTGATGCTCCTTTTTGATCTCAACCTCCGCTGATTTCAGCATCGAGTACAACTTAGGAATGGACTTCTCCATACCCTGCATGTTGTAGTTCATCACAAAGATCTTATAGCTAGGTGGAAGCAACTGGAGGATTCTGTCAATGACCAAGTCATCTGGGAGATTAACTCCCAGCTGAGTCAAGAAGTTGTGAAACCCAAGCATTTTGAGTATGTGCTCACTGACAGAACTATTTTCCTCCATCTTACAACTGAAGAACTTGTCGGAGGCATCATATCTATTGACCCGGGCATGAGCTTGGAAAACCAGTTTCAGCTCCTGGAACATCTCATATGCTCCGTGTTGCTCAAAACGCTTTTGGAGCCCCGGTTCTAAATTGTAAAGCATGCCACACTGAACCAGAGAGTAATCATCACCGCATAACTGCCAAGTGTTCATAACGTTTTGATCTGCTGGGAAAATGGGTGCGTCACCTAGCGGTGCATCAAGGACATACAATCTTTTGGAAGCTATGAGGATGATCCTCAAGCTACGGAACCAGTTTGCATAGTTGCTTCCATAATCTTTCAGCTTGGTTTTCTCTAGGAACGCATTGAAGTTGAGGGCAACGTTAGCGTTGGCCATTGGATCTACAATATAGATTGTGAAGACAATTTTTAGACTAATTTCATGATAATTAAGTTCACATAATCAAATTATTTAATGAACTCCCACTTAGATAGACATCTTTGTAGTCATCCAAGTGACACATGATCCACGTCAACTAGCCCGTGTCCGATCATCACGTGAGACGGACTAGTCATCCATGGTGAACATCTCCATGTTGATCGTATCTTCTATATGACTCATGTTCGACCTTTCGGTCTTCCGTGTTCTGAGGCCATGTCTGTGCATGCTAGGCTCGTCAAGTCAACCTAAGTGTATCGCGTGTGTAAATCTGGCTTACACCCGTTGTATGTGAACATTAGAACCTATCACACCCGATCATCACGTGGTGCTTCGAAACAACGATCCTTAGCAATGGTGCACAATTAGGGTGAACACATTTCTTGAAATTTTATTGAGAGATCATGTTATTTACTACCGTCGTTCTAAGAAAATAAGATGTAAACATGATAAACATCACATGCAATCAATATAGTGACATGATATGGCCAATATCATCTTGCTCCTTTGATCTCCATCTTCGGGGCACCATGATCATCACTGTCACCGGCATGACACCATGATCTCCATCATCATGATCTCCATCATCGTGTCTTCATGAAATTGTCTCGCCAACTATTACTTCTGCTACTATGGCTAATATTTAGCAATAAAGTGAAGTAATTACATGGCAATCTTGATTGACATGCATGTCATACAATAAATTAATACAACTCCTATGGTTCCTACCGGTTGTCATACTCATCGACATGCAAGTCGTGAATCCTATTACGAGAACATGATCAATCTCATACATCACAATACATCACATCACATAGCATATGCTGCAAAAACAAGTTAGACGTCCTCTAATTTGTTGTTGCAGGTTTTTACGTGGCTGCTATAGGTTTCTAGCAAGAACGTTTCTTACCTACGCTAAAACCACAACGTGATATGCCAATTGCTATTTACCCTTCATAAGGACCCTTTTCATCGAATCCAATCCGATTAAGGTGGGAGAGACAGACACCCGCTAGCCACCTTATGCAACAAGTGCATGTCAGGCGGTGGAACCGATCTCACGTAAGCGTACATGTAAAGCTGGTCCGGGCCGCTTCATCCCACAATACCGTTGAGTCATGATAAGACTAGTAACGGCAAGCAAATTAACAAGATCGACACCCACAATAACTTGTGTTCTACTCATGCATAGATTCTACGGAAAGACCTAGCTCATGATGCCACTGTTGGGGAACGTAGTAGTAAATCAAAATATTTCCTACGTGTCACCAAGATCTATCTATGAAGAAACCAACAACGAGTAAGGGGAGAGTGCATCTTCATACCTTTGAATATTGCTAAGCGGAAGCGTTACAAGAACGCGGTTGGTGGAGTCATACTCACAACGATTCAGATCGCGGTGGATTCCGATCTTAGCACCGAACAACGGCACCTTCGCGTTCAACACATGTGCAGCTCGGTGACGTCTCCTACACCTTGATCTAGCAAGGAGGAAGGAGAGGTTGAGGGATAGCTCTAGCAGCATGATGGCGTGGTGACGGTGGAGCTGCGTGGTCTCCGGCAGAGCTTCGCCAAGCACTATGGAGAACGAGGAAGAGGAAGGGTAGGGCTGCGCCGAGAGAGAGAGAACTCGTGTGTTTGGAAGCCCCAAACCCTCCACTATATATAGGAGGAGGGGGAGGGCAGGCTCAGCCCTAGGGTTCCCACCCTAGGAGCTGCGATCGGCCCTAGATGGCCTTCTGGCCGGCTGCCAGAGAGGGAGAGGGGTGCTGCTGCCCTAGGGTGGGCCTTAGGGCCCATCTGCCCTAGGGTTTGCCCCCCTCCCACCTTCAGCTGTGCCTTGGGCCCATGTGCAGGCGCACCAGCCCACCTAGGCACTGGTTCCCTCCCACTTGAGGCCCATGCAGCCCTCTGGTGCTAGTGGCCCCACTTGGTGGACCCTCGGAACCCTTCCGATGGTCCCCATACGTTACCGGTAATTCCCGAAACACTTCCGGTGACCAAATCCTCACTTCCTATATATCATTATTTACCTTCGGACCATTCCGGAACTCCTTGTGACGTCTAGGATCTCATTCGGGACTCCGAACAACCTTCGGTAACCACGTACACTATTTCCCTATAACCCTAGCGTCATCGAACCTTAAGTGTGTAGACCCTACGGGTTTGGGAGACACGTAGACATGACCGAGACACTTCTCCGGTCAATAACAAACAACAGGATCTGGATACCCATGTTGGCTCCCACATGCTCCATGATGATCTCATCCGATGAACCACGATCTCGGGGATTCAATCAATTCCGTATACAATTTCCTTTGTCTACGGTATGACACTTGCCCGAGATTCGATCGTCGGTATCCCTATACCTTGTTCAATCTCGTTACCGGCAAGTCTCTTTACTCGTTCCATAACACATCATCCCATGTCTAACTCCTTAGTCACATTGAGCTCAATATTATGATGTCTTACCGAGTGGGCCCAGAGATACCTCTCCGTCACACGGAGTGACAAATCCCAATCTCAATTTGTGCCAACCCAACATACACTTTCGGAGATACACGCAGTGCACCTTTATAGCCACCCAATTACGTTGTGACGTTTGGCACAGCCAAAGTATTCCTATGGTATCTGGGAGTTGCACAATCTCATGGTCTAAGGAAACGATACTTGACATTAGAAAAGCTTTAGCAGACGAACTACACGATCTTGTGCTATGCTTAGGATTGGGTCTTGTCCATCACATCATTCTCCTAATGATGTGATCCCGTTATCAATGACATCCAATGTCCATGGTCTTGAAACCGTGACCATCTATTGATCAACGAGCTAGCCAACTAGAGGCTCACTAGTGACATGTTGTGGTCTATGTATTCACACATGCATTATGGTTTCTAGTTAATACAATTGTAGCATGAACAATAGACAATTATCATGAACAAGGAAATACAATAATAACCATTTTATTATTGCCCCTAGGGCATATTTCCAACAGATAGATAGTTAACGAACACACAACGGTATGGTACGAAACGAAGCTAAGGTTCACATAGGAGCAAATAAGAGCAAAGGTACAATGAGGGTTCAAATAAAATGATAAAACAATGATAAAACAATGAGACAACGCCCCTATCAAGCCATACAACATCTCCCCCTTTGTCATCAAGATGGCAAAAGGGAAAAAAATGAGGAATTCACTACTCTAGCCCCTAAGCAAATGAGTCGTCGGATGACTCTCCAGAAGACACTAGGTCGTGAGGGTGATGAGAAGAGGCTTCATCTCCAGCTTCGACATCAAACCGAGCAAACTTGGACTGGTATCGATCAAACGGAGTCACATGAGACTCGGAACCATGAGAAATGGTCATACCAGATGTACCTGGGCCTTCATACTTTCCTTCCTAGACTTGTGATTGTCTGATTGCTTCTTGTGCATATCTTCCTGTAGACAGAACATGTTCTTTAGAAGACGCCAGCGTTTGTTGCTCTTTCGAGACCCGGAATCACTAGGTTCCCCATGACGAAAAGCATGAGAGCGAGAGCGGAGTTCAAAGTGATGTGAACCCCTAGCATGAAGATCCTCTTCCTCATCACCATCACCCTCATGAATGGGAGCCTTGCCTTTCTTAACCAACAAGTTAACATTGGAGTGAATAGTCAGACACCGACCAAAGATGCATCAGGAGCAATCTCAACAATCAAGGCAGTAATATAGGGAGTATAGATCGGTGATGGGGAATGTCGCATGGGAAACAAAAAATTTCCTACGCACACGCAGATCTATCCATGGTGATGAGCATCTACGAGAGGGAGAGTGGATCTACATACCCTTGTAGATCGCTAAGCGGGAAGCGTTAAGAAACGCGGTTGGTGTAGTCGAACGTCTTCGCGATCCAAATCGCCGAGCGTTCCGCGATCTTGTCATGATCCGTCCCGCGATCCAATCACAATCCGTCCCGCGAACTCATCACGATCCGTTCCGCGAACTCATCATGATCCGTCCCGCAAACTCATCACGATCCGTCCCATGAACTCATCACGATCCGTCTTGCGATCTTGATCACGATCCTTCCGATCTAGCGCCGAACGGACGACACCTCCACGTTCAGCACACGTATAGCTTGATGACGATCTCCGCCTTCTTGATCCAGCAAGAGGGAGCGGAGAGTTAGAAGAGTTCTTTGGCAGCGCGACGGCGCTCCGACGATGGTGGTGGAGCTATTCCGGCAGGGCTTCGCCTAAGCACTGCAGAAATCCGATCTAGAGGAGAAACTATGCACTAGAGGAACAGGTAGCACGTGGCTGAAAATCTTTTGCCAAAACTTTAAAACCCTCCAGTATATATAGGAAGAGAGGAGGAGGAGGCTTGCCTCCCAAGGAGGCAGCCCTTGGGTCAGCCGAACCAGGAGGCAGGAGTCCTCCTCCTCCACTCCTAGTAGGATTAGGACTCCTTCCTAATTTAGCCCTTTTTGCCTTTTTCCACCTTTTTCCTTTTGCACTTTTCTTCCCAGCCGCATGGGCCTTGTGTGGGACTTCCACCAGCCCACTAAGGGCTGGTATTCATCCTCCCACCGCCCATGTAGCCTCTTGGGTCGAAATACCCCTCCCGATGGTCTCCCGGTACACTACCGACACTCCCGGTACACTACCGATGAGCCCGAAACTTTTCCAGCGACCAAAATAGGACTTCCTATATATCAATATTTACCTACGGACCATTACAGAGCTCCTCGTGATGTACGGGATCTCATCCGGGACTCTGAACAACCTTCAGTCACCACCATGCATAACTCTATACTACCAAAACGTCACCGAACCTTAAGTGTGCAGACCCTGCGGGTTCGAGAACTATGTAGACATGACCGAGACACCTCTACGGTCATTAACCAATAGCGGGACCTGGATGCCCATATTGTTTCCTACATATTCTACGAAGATCTTTATCGGTCGAACCTCTATGTCAAGGATTCAGTTAATCCCGTATGATGTTCCCTTTGTTCTTCGGTATGTTACTTGCCCGAGATTCGATCGTCGGTATCTCCATACCTAGTTCAACCTCGTTACCGGCAAGTCTCTTTACTCGTTCCATAATACAAGATCCCGTGACTAACACTTAGTCACATTGCTTGCAAGGCTTATTGTGATGTTGTATTACCGAGTGGGCCCTGAGATACCTCTCCGTCACACGGAGTAACAAATTCCAGTCTTGATCCATGCCAACTCAACAGACACCCTCGGAGATACCTGTAGAGCACCTTTATAGTCACCCAGTTACATTGCGAAGTTTGATACACATAGGGCACTCCTCCGGTATCCGTGAGTTGCATGATCTCATGGTCATAGGAACATCTACTTGACATGCAGAAAACAGTAGCAATAAACTGACACGATCATATGCTACGTTTGTAGTTTGGGTTTTGTCCATCACACCATTATCCTAATGATGTGATCCCGTTTATCAAACGACATCTCATGTCCATGGCTAGGAAACCTTAACAATCTTTGATCAATGAGCTAGTCTATTAGAGGCATACTAGGGACATGGTTTTGTCTATGTATCCACACATGCATCTAAGTCTCCGATCAATACAATTATATCATGGATAATAAACGATTATCATGAACAAGGAAATATGATAATAACTAATTTATTATTGCCTCTAGGGAATATTTCCAACAGTCTCCCACTTGCACTAGAGTCAATAATCTAGTTCACATCACCATGTGATACGCATTGTTATGAATCTAACACCCAATGAGTTCTAGGGCTCGATCATGCTTTGCATGTGAGAGAGGTCTTATAGTCAATGGGTCTGCGACATTCAGATCCGTGTGTACTTTGCAAATCTCTATGTCAAACCGTAAACACTGCTACCACACTCCAATTGGTACTATTCCAAATGGCTGCTCCACTATATGTATCCAGATTACAACTACGGGTCATCCGGATTGGCGTTAAAGCTTGCATCGACGTAACTCTTTACGACGAACTCTTTATCGCCTCCATAATCAAGAAAAATGTCCTTAGTCTTTTAGTTACTAAGGATAATCTTGACCGCTGTCCAGTGATCCACTCCTGGATCACTCTTGTACCCCTTGACGGACTCATGGCAAGGCACACACAGGTGCGGTACACAAGATGGCATACTATACAGAGCCTATGGCTAAGGCATAGGGGACGACATTCGTACTTTCTCTTTCTTCTGCCGTGGTCGAGGTTTGAGTCTCACTCAACTTCACACCTTACAAAGCAGGCGAGAACACTTCTCTCTGACTAGTCCATTTTGAACTCTTTCAAAATCTTGTCAAGGTATGTACTCATTGAAAGTCTTATCAAACATCTTGATCTATCTTTATAGATATTGATGCTCAATAATTAGGTAGCTTTATTCAGGTCTTCCTTTGAAAATCACTTTTCAAACAACCATTTATGCTTTCCAGAAATTCCACATTATTTTGGAATAGCAATATGTCATCCACATATACTTATCAGAAACTCTATGGTGCTCCCACTCACTTTATTGCAAATACAAGTTTCTCATAAACTTTGTATAGACTCAAAAACTTTGATCACCTCATCAAAGTGTACATTCCAACTCCGAGATGCTTGCTTCAGTCTATAAAAGGATCACTGAAGCTTGCGCACCTTTTAACATCCTTAGGACTGACAAAACCTTCTGGTTGTGTCACATACAACCTTTCCTCAAGTAAACCGTTAAGGAAACGCTGTTTTGACATCCATGTGCCAGATTTCATAATTGAAAGTGCAGCAACTGCTAACATAATTTCAATAGACTTTAGCACTGCTACGAGTGAGAAAATCTCATCGCAGTCAACTCCTTGAACTTGTCATAAACTTATTTGCAACAAGTCGAGCTTTACAAATGGTGACATTTACCATGAGCGGCTGTCTTCATTTCAAAGATCCATTTGTACTTAACGACCTGCCGTCCAACGAGCAAGTCCACCAAAGTCTATACTTGGTTTTCATACATGGGTCCTTTCTCGTATTTCATGGCCTCTAACCATTTGTTGGTTTCTGGGCCCATCATCGCTTCTCCATAGTTCGTAGGTTCATCGTTGTCCAACAACTTGACCTCTAAGACAGGGTTGCCGCACCACTCAGGAGCAGTACACGTCCTTGTCGACTTATGAGGTTTGATAGTAACTTGATCCGAAGCTTCATTATCATCATCATTAACTTCCTTTTCAACTAACGTAGGCTTCACAGAAACAACTTCCTACACTGCGCTACTCTCTGGTTGAAAAAGAGGTTCAATAACATCATGAAGTTCTATCCTCCTCCCACTCAATTCTTTCAAGAGAAACTTTTTCTCGAGAAAGGACCCAGTTTTAGCAACAAACATTTTATGCTTGGATCTAAGATAGAAGGTTCACCCAACTGTTCTTAGGGTATTCTATGAAGATGCATTTGTCCGCTTTGGGTTCGAGCTCATTAGGTGAAAACATTTTCCACACAAGCGTCGCAGCCCCAAACATTAAGAAATGACAGCTTAGGTTTCAATCAAACCATAATTCACACGGTGTCATCTCAACGGATTTAGATGGTGCCCTATTTAAAGTGAATGTAGTTGTCTCTAATGCATAACCCCAAAATTATAGTAACAAAACGATAAGAGACATCATAGCATGCACCATATCCGATAGAGCACGACTATGATGTTCAAACACACCATCACACTATGGTGTTCCAGGTGGCGTGAGTTGTGAAACAACTTTCACATTGTCTTAAGTTGTATACCAAACTTGTAACTCAGATATTCACCTCCACGATCATATCGTGGACATTTTATCTTTTTGTCACGATGATCTTAAACTTCACTCTGAATTTGCTTGAACTTTTTCAAACGATTCAGACTTGCGTTTCATTAAGTAAATATACACTATTATCTACTCAAATCATCAGTGAAGGTAAGAAAATAATGATATCCACCGCATGCTACAAGACTCATTGGATTGAATACATCAGCATGTATCATTTCCAATAAATCACTTGCCCACTCCATCAAACCAGAAAATGGGGTCCTTAGTCATCTTGACCAAGAGGCATGGTTCGCATGTCTCAACCAATTCGAAATCGAATGAGTCCAAAGATCCATCAGCATGGAGTTTCTTCATGCGTTTTATACCAATATGACATTTAGTGGCAGTGCCACAAGTATGTGGTACTATTATTATTAACTTTGTATCTTTTGGCATCAATGTTATGAACATGTGTATTACTACGATCAAGATTCAACAAACCATTCTCACTGGGTGCTTGACCATTGAAGGTATTATTCATGTAAACAGAATAATCATTATTCTCTAACTTAAATGAATAGCCGTGTTGTAATAAACACGATCCAATCACGTTCATGCTCAATGCAAAACACCAAATAACATTTATTTAGGTTTGTTACTAATCCAGAAGGTAGAGAGAGCGTGCGATGTTGATCACATCAACCTTGGAAACATTTCCAACACACATCGTCACCTCACCCTTAGCTAGTTCTCCGTTTATTCCGTAGCTTTTATTTCGAGTTACTAACATTTAGCAACCGAACCGGTATCCAATACCCAGGTGCTACTAGGAGTACTAGCAAGGTACACATCAATAACACGTATATCAAATATACTTCTATCGACGTTGCCAGCCTTCTTATCTACCAAGTATCTAGGGTTGTTCCGCTTCAGCGACTGCTCTCCTCATAATCGAAGCACTTAGTCTCGGGTTTGGGTTCAACTTTGGGTTGCTTCACCTGAGCAACAACTGACTTGCTATCCATGAAGTTTCCCTCCTTGCCCTTGCCCTTCTCGAAACTAGTGGTTTTACTAACCATCAACACTTGATGCTCCTTCTTGATTTCTACCTTCGTGGTGTCAAACATCGCGAACAGCTCAGGGATCATTATTTCTATCCCTAGCATTTATAGTTCATCACCAAGTTCTAGTAGCTTAGTGATAGTGACTTGGAGAACAATATCAATCATATCTTATCTAGAAGATTAACTCCCACTCGATTCAAGCGATTGTAGCACCCAGACAATCTGAGCACATGCTCAATGATTGAGCTATTATCCTTCATCTTACATGCAAAGAATCTTGTTGGAGATCTCATATCTCGCAACACGGGCACGAGCCTGAGATCCTAATTTCTGCTCTTAGAACATCTCATATGTTCCATGACGTTCAAAACGTTTCAGAGCCTCAATTCTAAGCTGTAATGATGACGCACTAAACTATCAAGTAGTTATTAGAACGTGCCTGTCAGATGTTCACAACATCTACAAACAACGCTAGAGGGGTTGGCGCACCGAGCGGTGCATTAAGGACATAAGCCTTCTGTGCAACAATGAGGACAGTCCTTAGATCACGGAGCCAGTCCGCAATATTGCTACCATCATCTTTCAACTCTATTTCTCTAGGAACATATAAAAATTCAAGGGAGCTACAACGTGAGCTAGTAATCTACAACACAGTTTGCAAAGACACTACTGACTATGTTCATGATAATGAGTTCAATTAATCATATTACTTAAGAACTCCCACTCAAATTGACATCCCTCGAGTCATTCAAGTGATACATGATCCAAATTCACCAACTCAAGTCCGATCATCACGTGAGTTGAGGTGGTTTCAATGGTGAACATCATCATGTTGATCATATCTCCTATATGACTCATGTTCGACCTTTCGGTCTCTTCTGTTCCGAGGCCATGTCTGTACATGCTAGGCTCGTCAAGTTTAACCCGAGTGTTCTGCATGTGCAACACTGGCTTGCACCCGTTGTATGTGAACGTAGAGTCTATCACACCCGATCATGACGTGGTGTCTCGACACGACAAACTTTCGCAACGTTGCACACTCGGGGAGAACACAATTTATCTTGCAATTAAGTGAGGGATCACCTTATAATGCTACCATCGTCCTAAGCAAAACAAAGTGCATAAAAGGATTAACATCACATGCAAATCATAAGTGGCATGATATGGCCAGGAACTTGTGCCTTTGATCTCCATCTTGAAAGCACCGGCATGATCTCCATCGTCACTGGCATGACACCATGATCTCCATCAACGTGTCGCCATCGGGGTTGTTGCGCCCATCATGCTTGTACTACTATTGCTACCGTTTAGCGATAAAGTAAAGCATTACATATCGCTTAATGATTGACACGCAGGTCATACAATAATTAAAGACAACCCTATGGCACCTCCCGATTGTCGTACTCATCGACATGCAAGTCGTGATAATCTATACATCACATGATCACCTCATACATCACATGTATCACATCATGTAATTGGCCATATCATATCACAACATACCCTGCAAAAACAAGTTAGACGTCCTCTAATAGTTGTTTCATGTTTTACGTGGCTGCTACGGGTATCTAGCAAGAACAATTCTCATCTACGCAAAAACCACAACGGTGATACACTAGTTGCTTTTCAACCTTCTCAAGGACCGCCTTTGTTGAATCCGATCCAACTAAAGTGAGAGAAACTGGCAGCCGCAAGCCATCTATGCAACAAGTTGCGGTTGAGGGAACCGGTCTCTCGTAAGCGTACGAGTAATGTTGGTCCGGGCCGCTTCATCTCACAATACTGCTGAACCAAAACACGACCAAGGGAGGAAGCAATCTAAGCAACAACGTCCATAAACTCTTTGTGTTCTACTCGAGATCTCATCTACACATATACCTAGCTCTGATACCACTAATGGGGAACGTCGCATGGGAAACATAAATTTTCCTACGCACACGCAGATCTATCCATGGTGATGAGCATATGCGAGAGGGAGAGTGGATCTACATACCCTTGTAGATCACTAAGCGGGAAGCGTTAAGAAACGCGGTTGGTGTAGTCGAACGTCTTCGCGATCCAAATCGCCGAGCGTTCCGTGATCTTGTCACGATCTGTCCCGCGATCCAATCATGATCCGTCCCGCGAACTTATCACGATCTGTTCCGCGAACTCATCATGATCCATCCCGCGAACTCATCATGATCCGTCCCGCGAACTCATCATGATTCGTCTTGCGATCTTGATCACCGTCATTCTGATCTAGCGCCGAACGGATGACACCTCCACGTTCACCACACGTATAGCTTGATGACGGTCTCCGCCTTCTTGATCCAGCAAGAGGGAGCGGAGAGGTAGAAGAGTTCTCCGGCAGCGCGATGGCGCTCCGGCGATGGTGGTGGAGCTATTCCGGTAGGGCTTCGCCTAAGCACTGCAGAAATCCGATCTAGAGGAGAAACTATGCATTAGAGGAACGGGTAGCACGTGGCTGAAAATCTTTTGCCAAAACCCTAAAACCCTCTAGTATGTATAGGAGGAGAGGAGGAGGAGGCTTGCCTCCCAAGGAGGCAGCCCTTGGGTCGGCCGAACCAGGAGGAGAGGAGGAGGAGGCTTGCCTCCCAAGGAGACTCCTTCCTAATTTAGCCCTTTTTGCCTTTTTCCACCTTTCTCCTTTTGGGCTTTTCTTCCCAGCCGCATGGGCCTTGTGTGGGACTTCCACCAGCCCACTAAGGGCTGGTATTCATCCTCCCACAACCCATGTAGCCTCTTGGGTCGAAATACCCCTCCCGATGGTCTCCCGGTACACTACCGATGGGCCCGAAACTTTTCCGGCGACCAAAATAGGACTTCCTATATATCAATATTTACCTCCAGACCATTACGGAGCTCCTCATGATGTACGGGATCTCATCCGGGACTCCGAACAACCTTCGGTCACCACCATGCATAACTCTATACTACCGAAACGTAACCGAACCTTAAGTGTGCAGACCATGCGGGTTCGAGAACTATGTAGACATGACAGAGACACCTCTACGGTCAATAACCAATAGCGGGACCTAGATGCCCATATTGGTTCCTACATATTCTACGAAGAGCCTTATCGGTCGAACCTCTATGTCAAGGATTCAGTTAATCCCATATGATGTTCCCTTTGTTCTTCGGTATGTTACTTGCCCGAGATTCGATCGTCGGTATGTCCATACCTAGTTCAACCTTGTTGCCGGCAAGTCTCTTTACTCGTTCCGTAATACAAGATCCTATGACTAACACTTAGGCACATTGCTTGCAAGGCTTATTGTGATGTTGTATTACCGAGTGGGCCCTGAGATACCTCTTCGTCACACGGAGTAACAAATTCCAGTCTTGATCCATGCCAACTCAACAGACACCCTCGGAGATACCTGCAGAGCACCTTTATAGTCACCCAGTTACGTTGCAACGTTTGATACACACAAGGCACTCCTTCGGTATCCGTGAGTTGCATGATCTCATGGTCATAGGAACATCTACTTGACATGCAGAAAACAGTAGCAATAAACTGACACGATCATATGCTACGTTTGTAGTTTGGGTCTTGTCCATCACACCATTCTCCTAATGATGTGATCCCGTTTATCAAATGATATCTCATGTCCATGGCTAGGAAACCTTAACCATCTTTGATCAATGAGCTAGTCTATTAGAGGCATACTAGAGACATGGTTTTGTCTATGTATCCACACATGCATCTAAGTCTCCGATCAATACAATTATAGCATGGATAATAAACGATTATCATGAACAAGGAAATATGATAATAACTAATTTATTATTGCCTCTAGGGCATATTTCCAACAATCAGAACCGTGTGGTGCATCACAACACTATACATTTCATGCCACATGAAATCCATCACATCAAGAGGACCCGTATCATAGGTGTGACAGGTGTAGTGAAGGAGGTTGATGAGATGACCATGAATCTTGTTTTTGTCACCCACCTTGACTGCTAGCACTTCGCAAAAAATCTGGTGCATGATATCATAGAAGAGTAGAAGGTCACCAACAGAGCCAACATGTCCACCAGGAGGGTACAAGTCAGCGAAGTGATGAACCTGAAAGACTCCTTTGTCATGGATCTTGTACCCACAATCAAAAGTAGTGTTAGTGTACGTATAGCCCAAAAGACGAGCTAGCACAGAGAATAGAGACGAGAACTTCTCATCACCAGACGTCCAGGTAAGAGTCCTGTGAATATCAATCCGAAAATGCACCGTGGCATAAAACTGAGCCACAAGAGGTGGGGACACGTCATGCTAAAAATTCATGAGAGAAAGAAGGTTGAACTTGACACACATATTCTGAACCCTAGCAAAGTATGCAGTGTTGGTGGGAGTCTTGTCAATGTGAGCGATGTTGATACTCTTCTGAATGACACACTTGTTGACAAACTGGGTGAAAATCTCCTCATAAGTAGAGAGTCTAGAATTTGGAGTCAGCCACATGTTCACGTTCTTCATGATACGGATTGACCCTGCGCTGAGCAACCCACTCTAGTACAGGTTGCTCTTTCATAGTGATGGGCACAGGAGGAGGAGGATGAACATGAACTGGCTTGCCCTTGTTGGAAACCGTCTTGCGTTTCTTTGGCTGATTGGGAGCAAGAGGAGGGGAGCCACAGTATTCAGACTCAGGATCAGGCTCAGGATGGCGGTCAAACATATTCTCATGCCCTAGCAGAACAACTTTGGTCTTATTGACCCTCTCTTTGGATTTCCGTTCATACACCTTAGACGGTCGATCATGTGAACCAGAACCACCTTCCTCCATGTAGATGGGGAGGAGCACACGAGATTCCCCCCGAACATGATGAAAGGGAGGAAGGCCGGAGGTTCTGGGGGCTGGCAGCTCTCCCGGAAGTCGTCGATGGGAGAGGGGGCATCGCAGGAAGAGGAGACGAGGGGAGGAGTAGGGGAACAAATGGGGGAAAGCCCTTTGGCGACCCCTTTCCCACTGTTAAGTGCCTCAAACCCACGACGCCCGGAAGTTCCGGTCAAGCCCGGAAGTTCCGGCGATGAAATCCCAAGAACTTGAGGGAGAGAGTCCGAAAGCTGCTAGGACCACCACTAGCCCAATCAACATTTATGTGTATGGAAGAAGCGTTGTGAACTAAGAGAAAAATCAGAGGGTTTTAAGATGAGATAGGCTTAGGTAGAACCTGAACTATGGTCATGTAGAATGACTACACACACTTAGCAAAAGAAAAGGAATCAAGTAAAGAAAGCCCCAAATATGAGTGTAGAGATCAGAAAAAAACATATACATATATAGATCAAATAAAAAACGATGAGAAATGAAGATAGTCCAACCTCTCAGAGAGAGAGGGAGATGGACAGATCCACCATGTTTGAGTATATATGACTTGGCACTACGACGATATTAACCTTGAGTCCAACATTACAACTCCATCATTTAAAGTACTAAGTCACAAAAGTGAGACCTAGTAACTTTGAGAGTGTTTGGTTTGTTTATGCATCATATAGGGTGAGAGAACTCATGAATTGAATGTATCCCTAAATACATGCCTACGCCTAGACAAGTCATGAAGTAAATGTATGTAGTGTTGAGAGACGTAGTAGTAAATCAAAAAAATTTCTACGTGTTCACCAAGATCTATCTATGGAGAAACTAGCAACGAGTAAGGGGAGAGTGCATCTTCATACCTTTGAAGATTGCTAAGTGGAAGCGTTACAAGAACGCGGTTGGTGGAGTCGTACTCGTAGCGATTCAGATCGCGGTGGACTCTGATCTTAGCACCGAACAACGGCGCCTCCACGTTCAACACACGTGCAACCCGGTGACGTCTCCTACGCCTTGATCCAGCAAGGAGGAAGGAGAGGTTGAGGGAGAGCTCCGCAGCACGACGACGTGGTGACGGTGGAGCTGCATGGTCTCTGGCAGGGCTTCGCCAAGCACTACGGAGAACGAGGAGTAGGAGGAGTAGGGCTGTGCCGAGAGGGAGAGAGAGTCGTGTCTCAAACAGCCCCAAAGGCTCCACTATATATAGGAGGAGAGGGAGGAGGGTGCCGACCCCTAGCGTTCCCACCCTAGGTGGTGCGGCTGCCCCTAGATGGGATCTGGCCGGCGGCCAAGAGGGAGGGAGAGGGGTGTGGCTGCCCTAGCCGCCCTAGGGTGGGCCTAGGGGCCATCTGGGCTAGGGTTTGCCCCCTCTCTCCTTTGCTGCGCCTTGGGCTAGGTGGGAGGGGCACACCAGCCCACCTAGGGGCTGGTTCCCTCCACCTTCAGCCCATGCAGCCCTCCGGGGCCCGTGTCCCCTCCCGGTGGACCCCCGGAACCCTTCTGGTGGTCCCGGTACGTTACCGGTGACGCCCAAAACATTTCTGGTAACCAAAACCTCACTTCCTATATATCAACCTTTGTCTTTGGACCATTCCGGAACTCCTCGTGACGTCCGGGATCTCATCCGGGACTCCGAACAACCTTCGGTAACAACATACACTATTTCCCTATAACCCTAGCATCATCGAACCTTAAGTGTGTAGACCCTACGGGTTCGGGAGACACGTATACATGACCAAGACACCTCTCTGGTCAATAACCAACAGCGGGATCTGAATACCCATGTTGGCTCCAACATGCTCCACAATGATCTCATCGGATGAACCACGATGTCAGGGATTCAATCAATCCCGTATACAATTCCCTTTGTCTATCAGTATGATACTTGCCCGAGATTCGATCGTCGGTATCCCTATACCTTGTTCAATATTGTTACCGTCAAGTCTCTTTACTCGTTCTGTAACACATCATCTCGTGGCTAACTCCTTAGTCACATTGAGGTCATTATGATGATGTCTTACCGAGTGGGCCCAGAGATACCTCTCCGTCACATAGAGTGATAAATCCCAGTCTCGATTCATGCCAACCCAACAGACACTTTCGGAGATACCCGTAGTGCACCTTTATAGCCACCCAGTTACATTGTGACGTTTGGCACACTCAAAGCATTCCTACGGTATCCGGGAGTTGCACAATCTCATGGTCTAGGGAAATGATACTTGACATTAGAAAAGCTTTAGCAAATGAACTACACGATCTTGTGCTATGCTTAGGATTGGGTCTTGTCCATCACATCATTCTCCTAATGATGTGATCCCGTCATCACCGAGATCCAATGTCCATGGTCATGAAACCATGACCATCTATTGATCAACGAGCTAGCCAACTAGAGGCTCACCAGGGACACGTTGTGGTCTATGTATTCACACATGCATCATGGTTTCCGGTTAACACAATTATAGCATGAACAATAGAAAATTATCATGAACAAGGAAATACAATAATAACCATTTTATTATTGCCTCTAGGGCATATTTCCAATAGTCTCCCACTTGCACTAGAGTCAATAATCTAGTTACATTGTGATGAATTGAACACCCATAGCATTCTGGTGTTGATCATGTTTTGCTCGTGAGAGAGGTTTAGTCAACGGATCTGCGACATTCAGATCCGTATGCACTTTACAAATATCTATATCTCCCTCCTGAATGGAATCACGGATGGAGTTGAAGCAGCGCTTGATGTGTCTTGTCTTCTTGTGAAACCTAGGCTCCTTCGCAAGGGCAATAGCTCCTGTTGTCATAGAATAGAGTCATCGGGCCTGACACATTTGGAATCACTCCTAGGTCGGTGATGAACTCCTTCATCCAGACTCCTTCCTTTGCTGCTTCCGAAGCAGCTATGTACTCCGCTTCACATGTAGATGCCGCCACGACGCTTTGCTTGCTGCTGCACCAGCTGATTACCCCTCTGTTCAAATATATACGTATTCGGTTTGCGACTTGGAGTCATCCGGATATGTGTCCACATTGGGGAAAACCCTAGCCCAGATGGGCCTAAGGCCCACCTAGGGTGCCGCCCCTCCCCTCTCCCTCTCTGGCCGCCGGCCAGATTGCCATCTAGGGCTGGCCGCAGCCCTAGGGTTTGAACCCTAGGGGCTGCGCCCTCCCTCCTCCTCCTCCTATATATAGTGGAGGGTTTGGGGCTGCCAAACACACGAGTTCTCTCTCTCGGCACAACCCTACCCTTCCTCTTCCTCGTTCTCAATAGTGCTTGGCGAAGCCCTGCCGGAGTACCATGCAACTCCACCGTCACCACGCCGTCGTGCTGCCGGAGCTGTCCCTCAACCTCTCCTTCCTCCTTGCTAGATCAAGGCGTAGGAGACATCATCGGGCTACACATGTGTTGAACGCGGAGGCGCCGTTGTTCGGCGCTTAGTTCGGAATCCATTGCGATCTGAATCGCTGCGAGTACGACTCCACCAACCGCGTTCTAGTAACGCTTTCACTTTGCGATCGTCAAAGGTATGAAGATGCACTCTCCCCCTTTGCTCGTTGCTAGTTTCTCCATAGATAGATCTTGGTGACACGTAGGATTTTTTTTCATTTACTACTACGTCTCCCAATAGTGGCATCATGAGCTAGGTCTATGCGTAGAATCTATGCATGAGTAGAACACAAGCTGTTGTGGGCGTCACTCTTGTTAATTTGCTTACTGTTACTAGTCTTATCTTGATTCGGCGGTATTGTGGGATGAAGCGGCCCAGACCAACTTTACACGTATGCTTACGTGAGGCTGGTTCCACCGCCTGACATGCACTTGTTGCATAAGGTGGCCAGCGGGTGTCTGTCTCTCCCACCTTAGTCAGATTGGATTCGATGAAAAGGGTCCTTATGAAGGGTAAATAGCAATTGGCATATCACGTTGTGGTTTTGGCGTAGGTAAGAAACGTTCGTGCTAGAAACCTATAGCAGCCACGTAAAAACTTGCAACCACAAATTAGAGGACGTCTAACTTGTTTTTGCAGCATATGCCTTGTGATGTGATATGGCCAAAGGATGTGATGTGATGCATTGTGATGTATGAGATTGATCATGTTCTTGTAATAGGATTCACGACTTGCATGTCGATGAGTATGACAACCAGCAGGAGCCATAGGAGTTGTCTTAATTTATTGTATGACCTGCGTGTCAATCATAAACGCCATGTAATTACTTTGCTTTATTGCTAATCATTAGCCATAGTAGTAGAAGTAATAGTTGGCGAGACAACTTCATGAAGACATGATGATGGAGATCATGATGAGGGAGATCATGGTGTCGTGCCGGTGACAGTGATGATCATGGTGCCCCGAAGATGGAGATCAAAGGAGCAAGATGATATTGGACATATCATGTCACTATATTGATTGCATGTGATGTTTATCATGTTTACATCTTATTTGCTTAGAACAACGGTAGCTAAATAAGATGATCTCTCACTAAAATTTCAAGAAATGTGTTCACCCTAACTATGCACCGTTGTTGAGGATCGTTGTTCTGAAGCACCACGTGATGATCAGGTGTGATAGGTTCTAACGTTCGCATACAACGGGTGTAAGCCAGATTTACACACGTAATACACTTAGGTTGACTTGACGAGCCTAGCATGTGCAGACATGGCCTCGGAACACGGGAGACCGAAAGGTCAAACATGAGTCATATAGAAGATACGATCAACATGGAGATGTTCACCATGGATGACTAGTCCGTCTCACGTGATCAGACACGGGCTAGTTGACGTGGATCATGTGTCACTTGGATGACTAGAGAGATGTCTATCTAAGTGGGAGTTCATTAAATAATTTTATTATGTGAACTTAATTATCATGAACTTTGTCTAAAATTGTCTTTACAATCTATATTGTAGATCCAATGGCCAACGCTAATGTTGCCCTCAACTTCAACGCGTTCCTAGAGAAAACCAAGCTGAAAGATGTTGGAAGCAACTATGCGGACTGGGTCCGTGGATTGAGGATCATCCTCATAGCTTCCAAAAGATTATATGTCCTTCATGCACCGCTAGGTGACAGACCCATTTTCCCAGCGGCTCAGGACATTATGAACACCTCGCAGTCGTGCTGTGATGATTACTCCTTGGTTCAGTGCGACATGCTTTATAGTTTAGAAGCAGGGCTCCAAAAGCGTTTTGAGCAACACGGAGCATATGAGATGTTCCAAGAGCTGAAATTGGTTTTCCAAGCTCATGCCCGGGTCGAGAGATATGATGTCTCTGACAAGTTCTTCAGTTGTAAGATGGAGGAGAATAGTTCTGTCAGTGAGCACATACTCAAAATGTCTGGGTTGCACAACCGCTTGTCTCAGGTGGGAGTTAATCTTCCGGATGACTCGGTTATTGACAGAATCCTCCAGTCGCTCCCACCTAGCTACAAGAGCTTTGTGATGAACTAAAACATGCAGGGTATGGAGAAGTCCATTCCTGAGTTGTACTCGATGCTGAAATCAGTGGAGGTCGAGATCAAAAAGGAGCATCAAGTGTTGATGGTGAATAAGACCACTAGTTTCAAGAAAGGCAAGGGTAAGATGAACTTCAAGAAGGACGGCAAAGCAGTTGCCGCGGCCGGTAAGAAAGTTGCCGGGAAGAAGAACAAGAATGGACCCAAGCCTGAGACCGAGTGCTTTTACTGCAAGGGTACCGGTCACTGGAAGCGAAATGCCCCAAGTACTTAGCGGATAAGAAGGCCGACAATGTTAAAGGTATATATGATATACTTGTTATTGATGGGTACATTACCAACGCTCGTAGTACCTCCTGGGTATTTGATACCGGTGTAGTTGCTCACATTTGTAACTCCAAATAGGAGCTGCGGAATAAGCGAAGACTGGCAAAGGACAAGGTGACGATGCGCGTCAGGAATGGTTCCAAGGACGATGTGATCGCCATCGGCATGCTGCCTCTACATCTACCTTCGGGGTTAGTTTTAAACCTTAATAATTGTTATTTAGTACCAGCTTTGAGCATGAACATTGTATCTGGATCTCGCTTGATGCGAGATGGCTACTCATTTAAATCTGAGAATAATGGTTGTTCTGTTTATATGAGAGAAATGTTTTATGGTCATGCCCCACTGGTCAATGGTTTATTTTTGATGAATCTCGAACGTGATGTTACACATGTCCATAGTGTGAGTACCAAAATATGTAAGGTTGATAACGATAGTCCCACTTACATGTGGCACTACCGCCTTGGTCATATTGGTGTCAAACACATGAAGAAACTCCATGCTAATGGAATTTTGGAGTCTCTTGATTTTGAATCATTTGACACGTGTGAACCATGCCTCATGGGCAAGATGAGCAAGATTCCGTTCTCCGAAACAATGGAGCGAGCAACTGACTTGTTGGAGATAATACATAGCGATGTATGCGGTCCAATGAGCGTCGAGGCTCGCGGTGGCTACCATCATGTTCTCACCCTCACTGATGACTTGAGCAGATATGGGTATGTCTACTTAATGAAACACAAGTCTGAAACCTTTGAAAGATTTGAGGAATTTTAGAGTGAGGTAGAGAATCAACATGACAGGAAAATAAAGTGCCTATGATCTGATCGTGGCGGAGAATATTTAAGTCATGAGTTTGACACGCACCTAAGGAAATGTGAAATTGTTTCACAACTCACGCCACCCGACACACCTCAGCAAAATGGTGTGTCTGAATGTCCTAATCGCACTCTATTGGATATGGTGCGATCTATGATGTCTCTTACCGACTTGCCGCTATGATTTTGGGTATATGCGTTAGAGGCTGCCACATTCACTTTAAATAGGGCACCGTCTAAGTTCATTGAGACGACACCGTATGAATTATGGTTTGGAAAGAAACCTAAGCTTTCGTTTCTAAAAGTTTGGGGATGCGATGCTTATGTGAAGAAACTTCAACCTGAGAAGCTCGAACCCAAAGCGAAAAAGTGCTTCTTCATAGGATGGCACCACCCCTCCCCTCTCCCTCTCTGGCCGCCGGCCAGATGGCCATCTAGGGCCGGCCGCAGCCCTAGGGTGGGAACCCTAGGGACTGCACCCTCCCTTCTCCTCCTCCTCCTATATATAGTGGAGGGTTTGGGGCTGCCAAAGACACACATCTCTCTCTCCGTCGGCGCAGACCTACTCCTCCTCCTCCTCGTCCTCCGTAGTGCCTGGCGAAGCCCTGCCAGAGTACCATGCAACTCCACCATCACCATGCCGTTGTCCTGTCGGAGCTCTCCCTCAACCTCTCCTTCCTCCTTGCTGGACCAAGGCGTAGGAGACGTCACTGGGATGCACGTGTGTTGAACACGGAGGCGTCGTTGTTCGGCGCTTAGATCGGAATCCACCGCGATCTGAATCGCTGCGAGTACGACTCCACCAACCGCGTTCTAGTAACGCTTCCGCTTTGCGATCTTCAAAGGTATGAAGTTGCAATCTACCCCTTTGCTCGTTGTTGGTTTGTCCATAGATAGATCTTGGTGACACGTAGGAATTTTTTTGATTTACTACTATGTCTGCAAACACACATGTCTATAGGTGATACCATAATCCTTCAAAGTTTGCCTCATCCATAGCAATTGTGTTGCACATCTTGAGGTTGGAATATATTCAGCTTCAGTGGTTGATAGGGCGACACAATTTTGCTTCTTTGAGGACCAACTTACCAAGGAGCGTCCAAGAAATTGACATGCCCTAGAAGTAGACTTCCATCCCACTTTGTCTTCGGCCCAATCCGCATCCGTGTACCCAATGAGATCAAACTTGGCATCCTTAGGGTACCATAGACCCAACTTTGGAGTGTGAACAAGGTATCTAGGAATATGCTTAACTTGTTGGGGGGAACGTTGCATGGGAAACAAAAAATTCCTACACACACGCAAGATCTATCCATGCTGATGAGCATCTACGAGAGGGAGAGTGGATCTACATACCCTTGTAGATTGCTAAGCGGAAGCGTTAAGAAACATGGTTGATGTAGTCGAACATCTTCGCGGTCCAATCACGAGTCGTCCCACGATCTTATCATGAGCCGTCCCACGATCCCATCATGTTCCTTCTGATCTAGTGCCGAACGGACGACACCTCCATGTTCAACACACGTGCAGTTTTATGACGCCTTCACCTCCTCGATCCAGCAAGCGATGGTGAAGTAGTAGATGAGTTCCGGTAGCACGACGACGTGGCGATGGTGTTGGTGAAGAACAATCTCCGCAGGGCTTCGCCAAGCACAATGGAAACTATGACAGAGGATAAACTAGAGGGACGGGGTTGACGGCACACGGCTTGGGGAAACTTGATGTGTTCCAGGTGCTAGCCCCGCCCCTTTATTTATATGCTGAGCCCTGGGGTTGAAACTTGGAGATAAATCCCCCTCAAGGTCAGTTTGCCCGCAAGGCAAGAGTCCTTCTCGGACTCTAGGACCAGACGCCAAGGTCCTCGGTGTCTGGACCCAGACGCTAGGGTCCCTGGTGTCTAGCCCCTGGCCTCCGGAAAAGACCTTTTGCACCATCCTAAAGCATCATGGGCTTAACCCCTTGGCCCAAATAAAGTGTTCTTGTACCACGAACATTTTGGGAAACATCCGAAACTATTCGAGTTAATTTCGGAACTCTTCCGGAGACAAAACACTATTATCCCATATATCAATCTTTACCTCTGGACTATTCTAGAGCTCCTCGTCATGTCCAGGATCTCATCCGGGACTCCGAACAACTTTCGGTCACCAACATAATAACTCAACTATACTTATATCGTCACCAAACATTAAGTGTGTAGACCCTGCGGGTTCGAGAACTATGCAGACATGACCGAGACACCTCTACGGTCAATAACCAATAGCGGGACCTAGATCTCCATATTGGTTCCTACATATTCTACGAAGATCTTTATTGGTCGAACCTCTATGTCAAGGATTCAGTTAATCCCGTAGGTTGTTCCCTTTATTCTTAGGTATGTTACTTGCCCGAGATTCGATCATCGACATCTCTATACCTAGCTCAATCTCGTTACCGGAAAGTCTCTCTACTCGTTCCATAATACAAGATCCCGTGGTTAACACTTAGTCACATTGCTTGCAAGGCCTGTTGTGATGTTGTATTACCGAGTGGGCCCTGAGATACCTCTCCGTCACATGGAGTAACAAATCCCAGTCTTGATCCATGCCAACCCAACAGACACCCTTAGAGATACCTGTAGGGCACCTATATAGTCACCCAGTTATGTTGCGACGTTTGATACACACAAGGTACTCCTCTGGTGTCAGTGAGTTGCATGATCTCATGGTCATAGGAATAAATACTTGACATGCAGAAAACTGTAGCAATAAACTGACACGATCATATGCTACATTTATAGTTTGGGTCTTATCCATCACATCATTCTCCTAATGATGCGACCCCATTATCAAATGACATCTGATGTCCATGGCTAGGAAACCTTAACCATCTTTGATCAACGAGCTAGTCCATCAGAGGCATACTAGGGACATGGTGTTGTCTATGTATCCACACATGTATCTGAGTTTCTGATCAATACAATTCTAGCATGGATAATAAATGATTATCATGAACAAGGAAATGATAATAACCATTTTATTATTGCCTCTAGGGCATATTTCCAACAGTCTCCCACTTGCACTAGAGTCAATAATCTAGCTCACATCACCATGTGATTTACATTGTTATGAATCTAACACCCAATGAGTTCTGGGGTTCGATCATGCTTTGCATGTGAGAGAATTTTTTAGTCAATGGTCTGCGACATTCAGATCCGTGTGCACTTTGCAAATCTCTATGTCATACTGTAGACACTTCTACCACACTCCACTTGGAGCTATTCCAAATGGGTGCTCCACTATACGTATCCTGATTACTACTAAGAGCCATCCAGATTGGTGTCAATGCTTGCATCGACGTAGCCCTTTACGACGAACTCTTTATCACCTCCATAATCGGGAAATATTTCCTTAGTCCTCTAGCTACTAAGAATAATCTTGACCGCTGTCCAGTGATCCACTCCTGGATCACTCTTGTACCCCTTGACAAACTTATGGCAAGGCACAGACAGGTGTGATACGTAGCATGGCATACTATATAGAACCTATGGATTAAGCATAGGGGACGACTTTCGTCCATTCTCTTTCTTCTGCCATTGTCGAGCTTTGAGTCTCACTCAACTCCACACCTTACAAATCAGGCAAGAACTCCTTCTTTGACTAATCCATTTTGAACTCTTTCAAAATCTTGTCAAGGTATGTACTTGAAAAATCTCATCAGGAGTCTTGATCTATCTCTATAGATCTCGATGCTCAATGTTCAAGTAGCTTTATCTAGGTCTTCCTTTGAAAATCACTTTTCAAACAACCGTTTATGCTTTCCAAAAATTCTACATTATTTCCGATTAACAATATGTCATCCACATATACTTATCAGAAATTCTATAGTGCTCCCACTCACTTTATTGTAAATACAAGTTTCTCGTAAACTTTGTACAAACTCAAAAACTTTGATCACCTCATCAAAGTGTATATTCCAACTCTGAGATGCTTGCTCCAACCCTTAGATGGATTGCTGGAGCTTGCATACTTTTTAGCATCCTTAGGAGTGACAAAACCTCCCGGTTGTATCACATACAACCTTTCCTCACTGAAACTGTTAAGGAAACTATGTTTTGACATCCATGTGCCAGATTTCATAATTGAAAAACCGTAGCAACTGCTAACATAATTCCAACAGACTTTAACATCGTTACGATTGAGGAAGTCTCATCATAGTCAACTTCTTGAACTTGTCAAAAACTTCTTTGTGACAAGTCGAGCTTTATAAATGGTGACATTTACCATCAACGCCTATCTTCATCTTAAAGGTCCATTTGTACTCAACGGCCTGCTATCCAACGGGCTAGTCTACCAAAGTCTATACTTGGTTTTCATACATGATCATTTCTTGGATTTCATGGCCTCAAACCATTTGTCGGAATCCGGGCCCATCATCTCTTCTCCATAGCTCGTAGGTTCATCGTTGTCCAACAACATGACCTCTAAGACAGGGTTGTCGTACCACTCAGGAGCAGTACACGTCCTTGTCGACCTACGAGGTTCAATAGTAACTTGATCCGAAGTTTCATGATCATCATCAATAACTCCCTCTTCAACTAACGTAGGCTCCATGAAAACATCTTTCTGTGTTGCGCTACTCTCTGGTTGAAACAAAGGTTCAACAACCTCATAAAGTTCTATCTTCCTCCCACTCAATTCTTTCGAGAGAAACTCTTACTCGAGAAAGGACCCATTTTAGCAACAAACATTTTTTGCTTGGATATGAGATAGAAGGTTTACTCAACCATTAAGTTAGGGTATTCTATGAAGATGGAATTGTCCTCTTTGGGTTCGAGCTCATTAGGCTAAAACCTTTTTCACATAAGCGTCACAGCCCCAAACATTAAGAAATGACAGCTTAGGTCTCCGCCAAACCAAAATTCATACGGTGACATCTCAACGGACTTAGATGGTGCCCCTTTTAAAGTGAATGTAGTTGTCTCTAATGCATAACCCAAAAACGATAGTGGCAAATCGATAGGAGACAACATAGTTCGTACCATATCCAATAGAGCACGACTACGACGTTCGGACACACCATCACACTATGGTGTTCCAGGTGGCGTGAGTTGTGAAACAACTTTCACATTGTCTAAAGTTGTATGCCAAACTCATAACTCAGATATTCACCTCCACGATCATATCATAGACATTTTTATCTTCTTGTCACGATGATCTTAAACTTCACTCTGAATTTGTTTGAACTTTTCAAACGTTTCAGACTTGTGTTTCATTATGTAAATATACTCATATATATTCAAATCATGAATGAAGGTATGAAAATAATGATATCCACTGCACGCTACAACACTCATTGGACCACATACATCAACATGTATCATTTCCAATAAGTTACTAGCCCGTTCCATCATACCGAAAACGGGGTCTTTAGTCATCTTGACCCCGAGGCATGGTCCGCATGTCTCAACCGATTTGAAATCGAATGAGTCCAAAGATCCATCAACATGGAGTTTCTTCATGCGATTTATACCAATATGACATTTAGCGACAGTGCCACAAGTATGTGGTACTATCATTATTAACTTTGTATCTTTTGGCATCAATGTTATGAACATGTGTATTGCTACGATCAAGATTCAAGAAACCATTCTCATTGGGTGCATGACCATTGAAGGTATTATTCATGTAAATAGAATAACCATTATTCTCTAACTTAAATGAATAACCGTGTTGCAATAAACACGATCTAATCATGTTCATGCTTAACGCAAACACCAAATAACATTTATTTAGGTTCGTCACTAATCCTGAAGGTAGAGAGATCATGCGATGTTGATCACATCAACCTTGGAGACATTTCCAACACACATCGTCACCTCACCCTTAGCTAGTCTCCCTTTATTCCGTAGCTTTTATTTCGAGTTACTAACATTTAGCAATCGAACCGGTATCCAATACCCAGGTGCTACTAGGAGTACTAGCAAGGTACACATCAATAACACATATATCAAATATACTTCTGTCGATGTTGCCAGCCTTCTTATCTACCAAGTATCTAAGGTTGTTCCGCTTTAGCGACCATTCCCCTCATAATAGAAGCACTTAGTCTTGGGTTTGGGTTTCTTCACTGGAGCAGCAACTGACTTGCCATCCATGAAGTTTCCCTCCTAGCCCTTTCCCTTCTCGAAACTAGTGGTTTCACTAACCATCAGCACTTGATGCTCATTGTTGATTTCTACCTTCGCGGTGTTAAACATCGCGAATGGATCAGGGATCATTATTTCCATCCCTGGCATTTTATAGTTCATCACGAAGCTCTAGTAGCTTAGTGATAGTGACTTGGAGAACTATATCAATCACTATCTTATCTGAAGATCAAATCTCACTCGATTCAAGTGATTGTAGTACCCAGACAATCTGAGCACATGCTCAATGATTGAGCTATTCTCCTTCATCTTGCAGGCAAAGAATCTTGTTGGAGATCTCATATCTCACAACACGGGCACGAGCCTGAGATCCCAATTTCAGCTCTTAGAACATCTCATATGTTCCATGACATTCAAAATGTTTTGAAGCCTCAAGTCTAAGCCGTAATGCATGATGCACTGAACTACCAAGTTGTTATCGGAACGTGCCTGTTAGATGTTCTCAACATCTACAGACGACGCTAGAGGGGGTGGCGCACCGAGCGGTGCATTAAGGACATAAGCCTTCTGTGCAGCAATGAGGACAATCCTCGGATCACGGACCTAGTCCACAATATTGCTACCATCATCTTTCAACTGTATTTCTCTAGGAACATATAAACATTCAAGGGAGCTACAGCGCAAGCTAGTAATCTACAACATAATTTGCAAAGACACTACTGACTATGTTCATGATAATGAGTTCAATTAATCATATTACCTAAGAACTCCCACTCAAATTGACATCCCTCCGGTCATTCGAGTGATACATGATCCAAATTCACCAACTAAAGTCCCATCATCATGTGAGTTGAGGTGGTTTCAATGGTGAACATCATCATGTTGATCATATAAGCTATATGACTCATGTTCGACCTTTCGGTCTCCTGTGTTCTGAGGCCATGTCTTTACATGATAGGCTCGTCAAGTTAACCCGAGTGTTCTGCATGTGCAACACTAGCTTGCACCTGTTGTATGTGAACATAGAGTCTATCACACCCGATCATCACGTGGTGTCTCGACACGACAAACTTTCACAACGGTGCACACTCGGGGAGAACACAATTTATCTTGTAATTTTAGTGAGGGATGACCTTATAATGCTACCGTCGTCCTAAGCAAAACAAGGTGCATAAAAGGATTAACATCACATGCAAATCATAAGTGACATGCTATGGCCATGAACTTGTGCTTTTGACCTCCATCCTTAAAGCACCAACATGATCTCCATCGTCACCGGCATGACACCATGATCTCCATCAACGTGTCGCCATCGGGGTTGTCGCGCCCACCATGTTTCTACTACTATTGCTCCCGCTTAGCGATAAAGTAAAGCATTACATAGCGCTTTAATGATTGACACGCAGGTCATATAATAATTAAATACTACCCTATGGCTCCTGCCGGTTGTCGTACTCATCAACATGCAATTCGTGATATTCTATACAATACATGATCATCTCATACATAACATATATCTCATCATGTAATTGGCCATATCACATCACAACATACCCTGCAAAAACAAGTTAGATGTCCTCTAATTGTTTATGAAAGTTTTACGTGGCTGCTATGGGTATCTAGCAAGAACAATTCTCACCTATGCAAAAACCACAACGGTGATACATAAGTTGCTTTTCAACCTTCTCAAGGACCGCCTTTGTCAAATCCGATCCAACTAAAGTAGGAGAAACAGACACCCGCCAGCCATCTTTTGCAACAAGTTGCAGTTGAGGGAACCGATCTCTCGTAAGCGTGCGAGTAATGTTGGTCCGGGCCGCTTCATCCCACAATACCGCTGAACCAAAACACGACCAAGGGAGGAAGCAATCTAAGCATCAATGCCCACAAACCCCTTTGTGTTCTACTCGTGATCTCATCTACACATAGACCTAGCTCAGATGCCACTGTTGGGGAACGTTGCATGGGAAACAAAAAATTTCCTACGCACACGCAATATCTATCCATGGCGACGAGCATCTACGAGAGGGAGAGTGGATCTACATACCCTTGTAGATCGCTAAGCAGAGGCGTTAAGAAACGCGGTTGATGTAGTCGAACATCTTCGTGATCCAATCACGAGCCGTCCCATGATCTCATCATGAGCCATCCCGCGATCCCATCATGTTCCTTCCGATCTAGTGCCGAACGGATGGCACCTCCGCGTTCAACACACATGCATCTTGATGGCACCTTCACCTCCTCGATCCAGCATGCGATGGTCAAGTAGTAGATGAGTTCCGGCAGCATGACAACATGGTGACGGTGTTGGTGAAGAACAATCCCCGTAGGGCTTCGCCAAGAACAACGGAAACTATGACGGAGGATAAACTAGAGGGACGGGGTTGCCGGCACATGGCTTGGGGAAACTTGATGTGTTCCAGGTGCTAGCCCTGGCCCTTTATTTATATGCTGAGCCCTGGGGTCGAAACTTGGAGAAAAATCCTCCTCAAGGTCGGTTTGTCCGCAAGGCAAGAGTCCTTCTCGGACTCCAGGACCAGATGCCAAGATCCTCGACGTCTGGCCCCAGACGCCAGGGTCCCTGGTGTCTAGCACCTGGCCTCCGGAAAACACCTTTTGCACCTTCCTAAAGCATGATGGTCTTTACCCCTTGGCCCAAATAAAGTGTTCTTGTACCCCGAACATTTCGGGAAACATCCGAAACTATCCTCGTGAATTCCGGAACTCTTCCGGAGACAAAACACTATTATCCCATATATCAATCTTTACCTCCGGACTATTCCGGAGCTCCTTGTCATGTCCAGGATCTCATCCGGGACTCCGAACAACTTTCGGTCACCAACATAATAACTCAACTATACTTATATCGCCACCAAACATTAAGTGTGTAGACCCTACGGGTTCGAGAACTATGCAGACATGACCGAAACACCTCTACGGTCAATAACCAATAGCGGGACCTGGATCTCCATATTGGTTCCAACATATTCTACGACGATCTTTATCGGTCGAACCTCTATGTCAAGGATTCATTTAATCCCGTACGTTGTTCCATTTGTTCTTCGGTATGTTACTTGCCCGAGATTCGATCGTCGGCATCTCTATACCTAGTTCAATCTCGTTACAGGAAAGTCTCTCTACTCCTTCCGTAATACAAGATCCCGTGGCTAACACTTAGTCACATTGCTTGCAAGGCTTGTTGTGATGTTGTATTACCGAGTGGGCCCTGAGATATCTCTCCGTCACACGGAGTAACAAATCCCAGTTTTGATCCATGCCAACCCAATAGACACCCTTAGAGATACCTGTAGGGCACCTTTATAGTCACCCAGTTATGTTGCGACGTTTGATACACACAAGGTACTCCTCCGGTGTCAGTGAGTTGCATGATCTCATGGTCATAGGAATAAATACTTGACATGCAAAAAACTGTAGCAATAAACTGACACGATCATATGCTACGTTTATAGTTTGGGTCTTGTCCATCACATCATTATCCTAATGATGCGACCCCATTATCAAATGACATTTGATGTCCATGGCTAGGAAACCTTGACCATCTTTGATCAATGAGCTAGTCCATCAAAGGCATACTAGGGACATGGTGTTGTCTATGTATCCACACATGTATCTGAGTTTCCGATCAATACAATTCTAGCATGGATAATAAATGATTATCATGAACAAGGAAATATGATAATAACCATTTTATTATTGCCTCTAGGGCATATTTCCAACATAACTTCCTTATGATGACTTTCCCTAGGGAAATCTTGAAATCTTGCACATATGCCTACACTTAACATGATGTCTGGTCTAGATGCGCAAAGATAAAGCAATGAACCAATCATAGAGCGGTAAATAGATGGGTCAAAAGGAATACCGTTGGTGTCTTCAGTGAGAACAAGTTTTGTAGGCATGGGTGTCTTACAAGGGTTAGCATTTGTCATGTCAAACTTCTATAGAATTTCCTTGAGGTATTTTGTTTGAGACAAGAAAATTCCTTCTTGAAATTGTTGTATTTGAAATCTGAGAATGAGCTTCAAGTTTGCATTGAGTGATATCTCAAAGCTCTTGGTCATGGAGGCCGCAAACTTCTTGCACAAATGAATGTTAGGAGAACAAAAAATGATGTCATCTTCATAGATTTGGCATAAGATCAAATCACCTTTTCCCCTCTTCGTAAAAGGAGTGGGATCGATCACCCCTCTCACAAAGCCATCATCGAGTAGAAACTTCTTAAGATGATCATACCAAGCACGAGGTTCTTGTTTGAGGCCATACAAAGGCTTGTGATGTTTATACACATAGTCTTTGTGATAGGGATCAACAAACTCAAGTGGTTGTGATACATATACTTCTTCTTGTAGAGGACCATTAAGGAAAGCACTCTTAACCTCCATTTAATGTAATTTAAAACCATTGAAAGCAGCATACACAAGTAAGATACAAATAGATTCAAGACGAGCAACGGGAGCAAAGGTCTCATCAAATTCCAAACCTTCAACTTATGAGTACACTTGTGCCACTAACCTTGCCTTGTTGCGGATGATTTCTCCATTCTCATATTTCTTGTTCTTGAAAATCCATTTTGTTCTAATGACATTGTGTGCCTTAGTTGGCCTATTGACTAATGAACATACTTTGTTGCGTTCAAAACTGTTCAACCCTTCTTGCATAGCAACGAGCCAATCATTGTCTAGCAATGCATCTTGTACCTTGAGTGGCTCAACACTGTAGACAAACAAAAAGTGAGCACACAAGTTTGTCAATTGTTTATGAGTGACTCTACCTTCCGATATGCTGTTTAGAATTTGATTAACATCAACAAGACCGGCCACTCGTGGCATGATGGAGGTCAGGGTTTCCCGAGGTTCAACTTCATTTCCATCATCCAAATCCTCAACATATGGATCATTAATGTGTGGTGGAAGATCTTCTTCTTCATGTTGCATTTGTTGAGGTTCATCATCAATGATTTCACTTTCTTGTTCTAGGTCTTGGTGATGATCTTGTTCTTGAAAGTGATCATGGTGAGGGACTTGTTCTCCTTCTTGATCTTGAACAATGGGCATAGTTGGAGAAATAGGATCTTGTGTAGGTATGGGTGTTGAAGTTGCTTGAGGATGAGAGAAACTTCCATCTTCTTCTTCATCATCATGAGATTCTTGTTCAATTGGAATAAGAGAACCAACACCCATGGGCAAAATATCTTGAGAGGGATCTTCTCCACCTACATCACTTAGACCAACTTGCTCCCCATGGGAGCCATTAAATTCATCAAACACCACGTCACAAGTTTCTACAACACATCCATTGGATTTGTTGTAGATTCTATAGGCGTGAGAGTTTGATCCATAACCAACAAATATCCCCTTAGTTGTTTCGGATTGAAATTTTCCTAACCGTTCTCTCTTGTTGAGGATGAAACACTTGCACCCAAATACATGAAAGTACTTGACATTTGGCTTGCTCCCGGTTAGGAGCTCATATGGAGTGTTCTACAATATCATGCGGAGGAAGAGCCGGTTTGATGCATGGCATGCGGTGTTGATAGCCTCGACCCAAAAACTATGTGGTGACTTGTATTCATCCAACAGATACCTTGCCATTTACACAAGTGTACGGTTCTGTCTCTCGGATACACCATTTTGTTGAGGAGTGTAGGGTGAGAAATATTGATGCTCAATCCCTTCATCAATAAGAAATTCTTCCAAGATGTAGTTCTTGAACTCAGAGCCATTATCACTTCTTATTGCCAAGATTTCTTTGTCAAACTTGCATTGGGCTTGCTTGGCAAAATCAATGAATGTGATCTTCTCCTCGTCCTTGGACTTGAGGAAAAACACCCATGTATATCTTGAGTAATCATCAACAATGACAAGTCCATACTTTTTTCCCACCAAGACTATCCCATGATGGAGGCCCAAAAAGATCCACATGAAGGAGCTCTAAAGGCCTTGAAGTAGATACAATATTCTTGGGTGGGTGCTTTGATTGATGTTGCTTCCCGGCTATGCATGCACTACACACACGATCTTTCTCAAAGGATACATTGGTTAGACCAAGTATGTGATTACCCTTTAATATATTTTGAAGATTTCTCATGCCGACATGGGTTAGCCAACGATGCCATAGCCACCCCTTGTCGGCCTTGGCCATTAGAAAAGTTGTATGGAATGTGCTCTCTTTTGAGAAATCAACCGTGTAAAGGTTGCCATCCAACTCCCCAATAAATGCCACTTTGAGAGTATCTCTCTTAAAAACTTTCACATCCTTTAGTCCAAATAGTGTATCATAACCAATGGAAGCCAATTGGCAAACGGAAAGCAGATGGTATTTAAGGGATTGGACAAGCATGACATTTGCAAGAGACATGTCATTTCTGATAGCCACCTTGCCCAACCCGAGTACCTGTCCTTTTGATCCTCCACCAAACACAATGCTCATAAATGGTTGAATAGCTTCCATGAATTTGAAAAACAATCTGCTATCTCCGGTCATATGGTTGGTGCATCCACTATCGATCACCCATTTAACTCCACTAGAGAAAGCAACCTACACACAATTTTATGACTTGGTTAGAGGCACCCATTTTGCAATGGGACCTCTCAAGTTAGTGTCACATCCCTAGCTAGATGTCATAGGACAACATGGGTGTTGCATCATGTTTCAATTTTGCATCAACATGAAATGGGGACTAAAAGAAACCCCAAGTTCACATTGAATCAAAATAATTCAAAGTTGGTGAGAATTCAACAAATCCAAAATGCCCTTTAAAAATGTCCCCTATGTCTGATAATTATGGACATGATTATACAAGGAGTCATTTAAAATATTTGAACAACTATAGCAATTTAATAATAAATGATAAAGCTTCTGAAAATATCAAATATAGCATTATCATTATTTTAGTTTTTAGAATATCCTGAAACTTTTCAAATGAGTTTGAAATATTCAAACTTCAATATATAAAATATTTGGGGTATTTTAAAATAGGATATGTGCCTGAAAATAAAATGGAACAAATGTCAGAAATGGAATAACAAAAAGAAAACAGAAAAGTAAATAACTAAATCTTACCTGGGCCAGGGAAGAAGCCGGCCCAGCCCACCAGGGGCGAACCGGTCTTCTTCCACCTCCGGCCAGAAGGACGCCGGGCGCGTGGTCGCCGCGCGTCGGCCACCTCCTACCTGTGTGCCTGCCTGGATGAAGGGATAGACTCCAGGGAGACGTCCAGATTGAGCCCTCCCTCCATTTCTCCTCCTCCCAGTCGCCGCAGCTCTCTCCCCCTTTTTCCTCCCTGCCGCCATGGCCGAGCCCTGCTCGAGCTCGCCACCGTCGTTCTAGCCGCCCCCGCGCCCTTTTGAGCCCACAGCAGCCCCGCAGCGACCCTCTCGCCCCCCTCGTGACGCTAGAAGAAGCCGGAAGCCCTCCACGACGCGCCGTCACCGTTTCTTCCCTACCGGCCGCCAAAGCTCTTCTCCGGCGATTCGAGGTCGTCTGCGCGTCCCCGAGCTCGCCGTCTCCCCCAGCAACCCCATCGTGAGCTCCTGCTCCGTTTCCCCCTCCTCTTGCGGCCTATCCCTCACCATAGGCACCGTTCGCTTGCTGCCCGAAGTTTGCCGCCACTTGGGTCATCGCCGGCCGTAGCTCCGGTGGCCCCCCAGCCCCCTCTGCCGCAGCGCTGTATGCGCGCGTGCACGGGCTTCCTCCATGTCACGTCCAAGATGCGCGCCTATCCGTTAAAGGCACGAGGGCCTCGCAAGGGATAGAGGTGCATCTTGCCTTTAGCAAGAATAGTATCATCACAACATACAATACTGAATGAGAAGAGTATACAAGTTGGCTTACACTCGCCACATGCTAACTTACAAAGTCACCCAAATCATAATATCAAGATGAACATAGGGTCCGACTATGGACGAAATCAAACGATAAAAGAAGTTGCAAATGATACTATCAAGCTATCCCAAAGATCACGACCAGGTCCTCTACTCATCCGGATATGTCACGTACATCCTGCCTCTCTCCTCGTCATACTCCCACTGAAGCTGGGTAAGATCATCCTACACGAACTCATCTGATCCTGTACCTCAATTGTGGTAGTAAACTGTGAGCCACAAAGGACTCAACTATCAAGTACCCGGGTGCCAACACTATTTAAGCTTTAGGATGGAAGGGTGCTGTTTAGTTTGCAGCAGCACTAAGCATTATATGGTGGCTAACTTACACAACATGAATGTAAATGTGAGTGGTCTACGTTTAGCGATCGAATCTAGAGTAATCTCTATGAGATCCTGAACACTTACTTACGTCAATCATAACCCCACCGTGTTCTCTCTCGAATCATGTTCACGAGCAGAGACGATCACGGTTACTCACACAGTTGGTGTATTTTAATTAGAGTTTACTTCAAGTTTTCTATAACCGGGTGTTAAACAAATATCCAAGTTGCCACATAACCGCGGGCACGGCTTTCCGAAAGTTTTAACCCTGCAGGGGTGCTCCAACTAATCCATTACCAAATTAACCACACTCCGTGGGAATGCCTCGATCGCGGATCTTGCGATCATCATAGGTGATTCCAAAGGAATTCCAACACCTCGAGTAAACCCGAAGGAAGTCAGTCTCCACACGCAAGACACTCGATAATGGTAAAACAAATCCAGCAAGACCACCCGACGTGTCGACGAACCCGATAAGAGCCGCGTATCTCGTTCTCAGGACACGACAGATGGGACTAGCTACGGGGAAAAATCCAATCCTCAAGTTGCCTCTAGGCGGCCCCGCAGGCAGCCCATTTTGGACCAACACTCATGAGGAGCACTCGCCCAGGGGTTGATTAAATTATCCACGAGTTTGCAAGACCCTATGCAATTAATTAAGTTGTTAAGAAAATGTAGTACCAATGTTTGGTCTTGCCAGACAAGTTTTAATCTCAACCGAATATCAAGGGGGTCCCCATAACAACCCCGAGCATGTTAGGAGCGCAAAGTATGGAAAAAACATAACACCGGTAACAAGGAACTAGTGGCGGTAGAAGTGGAACAAAACACTCAGCAAAAGGCCAAGCCTTCCACCAATACCAGATATATATGTGCATTAAATTAAATAACAGAATTATTTTGATATCCAATCCATGTTATCACATGGAACAACCTGCACCTGCAACTAAAATGCTATAAGAGGGGCTGGGCAGCGGTAACTTGGCCAATCAAAGGTTTGCTAGGATGTGGAGGTTAGAGGCTGTCATGGAAACATGGGGGCTGATATCATGTGATAGGTAGCGCAATTGTAACGATAAGAACGAGCTACTAGCAAGCAAAGATAGTATTGGGATCCGGGTACGATCATCTTGCTTGTTGGTTCTTCAGCGGGACAAGTAGCGGGATCCTCGTAGTGGTACTCTCCTGGGTCCTCGTACTCAGTATCAACACTCACATACCCAAGGGAAACAGCAACAATAAACATCCAACCAAGGTGCAATGCACAATCAAAATGATGCATGATCATTTATGAAGAATTATAACATGGCAATCCAAAACTATTCATGTTACACATGCCAAGTTGTTTATTAATGAATCTAGACAAAACCTCATGTAAAGGTATCTAGACATGCATGAACATGGCAAATATGGATGCATCATGCAAAATCTATGGAAATGCATATAAGGATCGCAAGAAACGAAGCTACGGTTCTCGAGATACGCTCACGACAAGGTACGGAGGAAAAACACAATACCACCAATACCTGGGCTAATTGTTGGCATTCCAAGGTAGCCACTGGATAGGTGATGAAAAACCAATCACAATAGACTCAAGAATCACTCAATTCCATGGAGTATAGCTCCCACAACTCACAAAACAAGGTAGCACCCAATCTGCCACAAAACAGCAACATAGCAATTTGAAAAGCTCACAACTTGAGCTACAGTAATCCTACAGCCACAAAAAAGATATGGACAGAATCTACTCAACACCCACATCAATTTATCCAATTATGCAATCAGCAAAAGAGCCACACATCAATATGCATGTATCAAGCAAGTTGGCATGATGAATCAGGATTTTAGGGACTTGGTGAAAATTCCAGTTTTCTGGAATCTGGGTTAATAAAGTAGCAAGTTGACAACACTGGTTATATATGCTATAGAGCTCCTATTGGCATTAAAATTAGCAGGATGGTAGATGGCAATATCTACTACAAATACCTAACACTAAGCATGCTCAAATAACAACCACAACACTAGCCACACCCTACTCTCCATGGCAAAACAATAACAGCAGGGGCTCCAGACTTGGCCACTTCTAAGCAGGATGAACAGTAACAGAAAGTAGCCAACTAAACAGCATGGTTCCCACTGATCTGGGGACTTATCGTAAATAACAAAAATTCATGGATGTTCACAGCAACTTTAACTAGAAATCTCATGTTGACAAGAACTTAAAAACATGCAGGGATTAATTCTTATGAAAAAGACAAAAGGGCATCACAGCATAAAAATGCAGTTTTGTCAAATGCCCCAAAGTCAAATCTGACTTCACAGATGCATTCATGGGTTGATTCTACCCCAACATCATTACTCATACCTATATGCTTGCATGGAACACGAGGGAGCAATGCTAGGTCGAAATTAGGCCCTATAATTCATGGATGACTTATGACACATAAGTGAAATGATGGGAATGCCCAAAAATGACATGAGACCTATGCATACAAGTTGGAAATGCTTAAATAACAACCTAGGAACATGTTAAATGGTATGGCATCAATATGCAAGTATGAAACTAGCTAGAAGAAGAACCATGGTCATATGCACATAAGAGGGAAAACTACACATGGAGTTATTCATACACATGTGGGTGTGTATGTAGAACATACACACACATCTCACACAAACATACCACACATGGCGTCACCTCTATATGCCAATCACACACATACACAAGTATGTATGTGGGCATGGTGCATACACACACACTCCCACTACTCAAGCATATACACCACAACACAAAACCACCCATGTGTATATGCCTTAGGCATATACACACACATCTCACACAAGTACACACACACAAGCATATGTATGTGTCACACACATACACACACACCAAACCTACACCTATGTGTATGCAAAACACACTCACACCCATACATACATGCATGAACTACACTCACAACCACAACACACTTACACACACACCTACAACACATGACACCACATACAATTCCTATGCATAGCATGTATGCATACATATGCATATGCACCCCTAGGTGCATACACACACATACATGCTACAACACACACACACACACTCTAAGGCACATACACACTATATACATGAGACAGAAAATAAAATAAAAAAGGAACCTGATCCTACACATACATACATACACACTCAATAAATAAAAGGAAAGAAAACAAGCAAAAAGAAAAGAAAACAAAAACGGGGGGGGGGGGAGGAGAATGGGATTTGAACCCAAGACCTCCCTGGTCTCTCCACACAACACTGACCATTGCGCTACGGCGCCGGCTCTTAACAGAAGAGAGGCCTTAGCCCTTTAATACACCACACAAAGCAGAACCTGACGAAACTGAAGAAGCAACAGGCACGACAACATGGCAATGGCAACGACGAATTCCGGCGACCGCAAGGGTTTCCGATGAAACAAACGGGCAGAAACGAAAGGGGGAACGACGGAGAACCCATCCCTCGCCTCATCTTGCGAAGAGGGGGATCGGAGGCGAGCTCACGCTCGAGCCTTCCGGCCGGCGGCAATGACACTACGGCGACGCGCTCCTACGGACTATGGCGAGGAGAGGGGACCACGGGGACGGGTTGCTCACCGAGAGATTCTCGGAGACGCGGGGGCGCGACCGACCGCGACGAAGGGGACGGAGCGGCTCGGGGACGCGACGTTGACGGAGGGGAAGAAGACCGGCTCCGCTCTGGCGACGAGGAGGAAGAAGAGGCCTCCTGGGCTCTCCTAGCTCCGGGAATAGGACACGGACGGCACCAGGAACGTGGTGGCCATCTTGACGGCGGCGACGCACCACCGGAGGGACGCCAGCGACGAGCCCGTCGACCCCTGCACCACTCTGAACCACCTCACTCTCTGAACCCGAAGAGAAGAAGAAGAAAACAGAGGAAGAAGGAGGAGGAGGGAGAAGAGGGGAGCGACGGCAGTGAGGAGGAAGAGGGGAACCCTAGGGATGCGCACACTTAAGAAGGGGAGGCTGACCTCGACGTTGGAGCTAACGGCGATGGTGACGGCGGGCACCCTCGCTCTCTGCTCTGCTTGCTCCACACACAACACTAACGGAGAGGGAACGGGGCAGGTGGCCGTCACTGTTCGGAAGGGCTGGGCCTCGGCCCACCCGATCTCTCACTCTCTCTCAAACAAAAAAACAGAGCAGGTTTTTCTTTAAATAAAAGAGCCAGGATAAATGATAATGCCCAGAGCAAAAGGAAAAGGTTTGGTTGGAAACAAAATAGATTTGGGAAGGAAATATTATGCTCCCGTTTATAAAAATGTTAAATGGAATTATTCCACAAGTTATTTTTTAATATTTTAATAAAACAGACCCTGTTTTAAATAGGTTTCAAAATCCAAACACATACAAATATCAAAAACTTTACTTCCAATATTTATAAGACATATTGGGCTACCACATGAACATTTTTAAAATCATTTAATTAGCAACTTAAATCTGGTCATATAATTTAAAGAAGAGAGGGAAGATGGGAGGTGATGATGTTGTAGAAAGAGAGGGGGAAGAGGAAAGCACACACATGGCCCCAACCACACACCAACCACCTCAACACACAAGCACATCACATCACAAGATCCAATCCAAGACACACAACATAGCAAGCATGATGATGAAATGATGGATGCCATGATGCATGAATGCATTTCAATCACATGAAACAAGGTGCAACTCATCTCATAGATCATGACCCAAGGTTCATACAAGGTTCAACAATGGGGTTACATGCCAATTAGGGTAGGGACAACACCAGGGCTGTCACAACTCTCCCACACTACAAGAGGATCTCGACCCGAGATCTAGGAACGGAAGAAGTCTGGAAATTCGGAACGGAGCAAGTCCTCACGTTCCCAAGTAGCTTGTTTGTCGGAATGATGAGACCACTTCACCTTGAGGAACTTGATAGACTTGTTGCGAGTCTTATGCTCAGTTTCTTCAAGAATGGCCACTGGGTGCTCACGATAAGAAAGATCTGCTTGAAGATCAATGTCTTGGAGGTCAATGGTCCGCTCTGGATTCTTGAAGCATTTCCTGAGCTAAGAAACATGGAAGACATCATGCACATTTGCGAAATTTGGAGGAAGCTCTAGTTGATATGCAAGACCACCTCTCTTGCCAACAACTTTGAAAGGACCAATGAAACGAGGAGCTAGCTTCCCTATTATTCCAAACCGCTGAGTGCCTTTCATGGGAGAGACTCTGAGATAGACTAGATCATCCACTTGGAAAGAAACATCCCGATGTTTGTTATCATAATAACTCTTCTGTTGGGACTGAGCTGTTTTGAGGTTCTCACAAATGACATGGCACATTTCTTCTGCTTCAGTGATCATGTCATTCCCCAAAATTTGACGCTCACCGGTTTCAGACCAGTTAAGCGGGGTACGACACTTTCTGCCGTAGAGAATCTCAAAAGGGGCCTTGCCTGAACTAGCTTGGAAGCTATTGTTGTATGAGAATTCAGCATATGGGAGACAATCTTCCCACTTCATGCCGAACGATATCACACAGGCTCTAAGCATATCTTCAAGAATCTGATTGACTCTCTCAACTTGACCACTTGTCTACGGATGGAACGCCGTGCTGAAACAGATCTTAGTACCCATAGCAGTCTGGAAGGACTCCCAAAACTTGGAAGTGAAGAGACTTCCACAGTCAGAAGAGATGAGTTGGGGAATGCCATGCAAAGACACTATCTTTGACGTATACAACTCTACAAGCTGAGCTGCCGAGATAGATTCTTTGACTGGCAGGAAATGAGCAACTTTTGACAGCTTGTCGATAACCACAAAGATGGTGTCGTTGCCTCTCTTGGACTTGGGGAACCCAGTTACGAAATCCATCTCCACATGATCGAATTTCCACTCTGGGATAGGCAAAGGCTGAAGAAGACCTGCTGGACGCTGATGCTCCGCCTTCACTCTGCGACAAACATCACACTCATTCACGAACTGAGCAATTTAACGTTTCATGCGAGTCCACCAGAAGGTCTGCTTGAGGTCCTGATACATCTTGGAACTGCCTGGATGAATGGATAGAAGAGAATTGTGTGCTTCGTCCATGATAACCTTTCTGAGATCACCTTTTGGAACCACAAGACGGTCCTCAAAGAACAAGGTATCTTCGTCATCGACACGAACGCACTTATATTTCGGAATGCTCTTGGCCACGCCTTTCTTCACTTTCTTCACCATAGCATCTAGCAGCTGCACTTGGCGAACCTGATCTTCCAAAGTCGGAGAGACTTGGAGATTGGCAAGAAATCCTTGCTGAATCATCTGAAGGTTGAGCTTACGGAATGCTTCGCAAAGCTCGGGTTGAAGAGGCTTCAAGATCAGACTATTGCAGTACGCCTTACGGCTGAGCGCGTCTGCAATGACATTTGCTTTCCCTGGAGTATACTCAATGCTTGGGTTGAAGTCTTCAAGCATTTCCACCCAACGAGACTGCCGAAGATTGAGATTGGGTTGAGTGAAAATGTACTTCAAGCTCTTGTGATCGGTGTACACCTCAACTGATCTACCCAACAACAAATGCCTCCAAGTCGTTAGAGCATGCACAACTGCTGTCAACTCAAGATCATGAGTGGGGTAGTTCTTCTCGGCAGGCTTCAACTGACGCGAGGTATAAGCAACAATCTTGTTGTCTTGCATGAGAACACCACCAAGACCTTGGAGAGAAGCATTACAGAAAACTTGGAAAGGCTTGGACTGCTCAGGAGGAACAAGAACTGGAGCTGAAGTCAGTCTCTGCTTGAGCGTATTGAACGCCACATCACACTCAGGAGACCAAACATACTTGATGCTCTTCTGGAGGAGATTGGACAGAGGCTTAGCAACTTGAGAGAAGTTCTCCACGAATCTTCTGCAATAACTAGCAAGCCCGAGGAAGCTCCGAATCTGCTTCACATTCTGAGGAGATTCCCACTTCAAGATTGCCTCGACTTTGTCAGGGTGCACTTTAATTCCCTCAGCAGAGATGACATGCCCGAGGTACACCACTTCATTGAGCCAGAACTCGCACTTGGAAAACTTGGCATAGAACCGATGTTCCCTTAACTTGTCAAGCACAAGGCGGAGATGCTCTGCATGATCTTCTTCTGTCTCCGAGAACACAAGGATATCATCCATATAGACCAAGACGAACTCATTCTTGAAAGGAGAGAAGATGAAATTTATCATTCTTGAGAAGGCTGGAGGAGCATTCGCAAGACCAAACGACATAACGGTGTACTCGTAAGAGCCAAAACTCATCCTGAAAGCGGTCTTGGGAATGTCTTCTTCGCGAATGCGAATTTGATGATAACCCATGCGAAGATCAAGCTTCGAGAAAACCTTGGCACCTTTCAGTTGCTCAAACAACTCATTGATGTTGGGAAGTGGGTACTTGTTTCTGATTGTCTTCTTGTTCAATGGCCGGTAGTTCACACAAAGGCGATCCATGCCATCCTTCTTATTGACAAACAAACTCCACAACCCCACGGAGAAGAGCTTGGTCTGATCAGACCCAGACGTTCTTGCTCATCTAGCTGCTTCTTCAACTCTTTTAGCTCTTCGGGGCCAAGTTTATACGGGCGCTTGCATACCGGTTCGGTACCGGGCTCGAGATCAATCACGAACTCGACTGGCCGGTGCGGAGGCATTCTTGGCAACTCTTCTGGAAAGACATCTTCATACTCACAAACCACCGGAATTTGAGAAATCGCCGAGATTTCTTCCTTCTCATTAAGAGCAAAGAGACGGATTGTGTCATCGCGAGCCGCGAATATAATCACATCTTCTGAAGGATGAGTCAGCTTGACTTCTTTTGCTTTGCAATCAATATGAGCCTTATTCATAGCCAGGAAGTCCATGCCTAGAATGAGATCAATATCAGAATTGCCGAGAACAATTGGGGAAGCTAGAAAAGAATAATTGCCCATCTTGATAGAAGCATCCCGAACCACCATCTTTGAACTGAGACGCTTCCCGGGAGACACAACTTGCAATGCATTTGGCAAAAACTCCCTAGAAAAACCATGTTTTGCCGCAAAAGGATAAGACATGAAACAATGCGATGCACCAGAATCAAATAACACTTTTGCAGGAAAAGAATTGACTGAGAGATTACCCATAATCACATCATTGGACTGCTCTGCTTCAGCTGCATTCACCATATTCACTCTTGCGGACTTGGGATTATGCTTCACCATAGCATTGCCTGGAGGCTTGACAGGAGGAGGTGGCGGAAGACGCCGCTGGTTGCACTTGTTAGCATAGTGACCCTTTTGACCACACTTGTGACAAGTCACCTCAGAAAGCGGACGAACATTTCCTGGAGGAGGAACAAGAACAGCCTTGGACGCCTGGTTCTTCTGCTGGAAACCTGGGTTGGGTGGGTGGGAAGAACCACGACCACTGAACTGCTTCTACTGCTGAGGAGGACGAAACGGAAGATGATTTGGTGCCCAATACTTTTGCTGCTTAGGAACCATCTGAGAGCCGGAAGAGGAAGAATATGAATCCCTTGAACACTTCTTGGAGTTCTCTAGCTTGAGCTGAGCTGCTTCAATCCTCAAAGCCATGTTGTAGAACTGATCAAACTCACGAGGCTCTTGAAGAACAAGGCCTGGCAGAAGCTCATCCTTGAGACCACCTCTAAACTGATAGATCATAACCTTATCATCCGGAACATCTTGCTTGGCATAACGAGCTAGATTTTGGAACTCGATGTTGTACTGGTAGACTGACTTGGTTCCCTGCTTCAGGTGCCTAAACTGCTCATGCATCTCCTCGACAAAGCTTGTCAGAATGTAATGAGCCCTGAAGTCACGACGGAAATCGTCCCAAGTAACAACACGACCGCCCCTGGAATCCTTGTACTGTTGCCACCAATCAGCTGCCTGACCCATCAGCTGGAACAATGCAAACCTGACAAAGTCCTCTGGCCTGACATTGCTGCACTCAAAATGCTTACTCATATCATGAAGCCAATCATCGACATCTAGAGGCTTCTCAGAACAGGTGAAAGTCTTGGGCTGGTTGGCAAGGAACTGATTGAGTGTCGCAAACTGAAGCTGATTCTGAAAATTGCCTTGAAAACCCTGCTGACCCTGCTCCCTTTCTTGCAACAGCCTTAGCAACATCTGGGTGTTTGCATTGGTCGCGGCCATCACAGCTTGCCAAGCTTCTAGAGGAGGAGGCCGAGGAGGCGGTGGCGGGGGTGGTGGTGGAACATCAGTCTGCTCCTCACCACGACCCGGATTGCTGCGAGTTGGTGGAGCCATCCTGAAGATGGACAAAACGCATCAGCACCTCATTGATAAGATGAAACATAAGCTGAATCAAATGCTTGAAAGAATTGAACAAAAACAACATAGCCTTCCTACTAAAAAATTAGTAAGAATGCTTCTTCGGATCATGATAATATCATTAGACATAATAGCCACTTGCAATAACACAACAAGTATTGAGCTAAGCGCTCGAAACAAATGTACATACCCAATACATCTGGGGAAGATGATCCTAGATGACTACAAGATTTCCCACCTATGAACTTCCAAAAACTTTCTTGTTTATGCGATTCAGGTTGCGGAATCAGGAACCTGCCCTAGGCAATCAGCTACAACTGCCACCGCAACCTTCCACGCCATAATTCAAGATATTTCGCAAATTCGTCTAGTCTCGAATCCTCGAACTCACAACGATACTAAACCATGGTGGTACCCCAGACGCCTCCCCAGTACTGGGTGACTTCGACCTTATCTCACCATGATAAGTATTGAAGTAATTTCGAACATTCTCCATCCTGAGATATCAAGGAAGCTGAATGATAACAATGTGCCAACATTCCCTAGAGCTCGACTCCCCGGAAGAAATCAAGTCAGATAGGAGGCACCAAGACAAAACCCTGTCACATCGCATCATATAGATTCCAAAATACCCGTGTGATCCTAATTTTTTTTGAGCGAGAAGAGGAGTAGAATCAAAATTCCTAAGTCGAAAACCTCACCAGAGCATAGAAGAGGAGTAAAAAGAATCCTACTCTCCGATATAACTAGACTCAAAATAGATTTAACTAGACACAACTCGGCCAAGTTCGAACAAGCAAAGGCTCCTATGGTCGTATGGCTCTGATACCAACTTGTCACGTCCAAGATGCGCGCCTATCCGTTTAAGGCACGAGGGCCTCGCAAGGGATAGAGGTGCATCTTGCCGTTAGCAAGAATAGTATCATCACAACATACAATACTGAATGAGAAGAGTATACAAGTTGGCTTACACTCGCCACATGCTAATTTACAAAGTCACCCAAATCATAACATCAAGATGAACACAGGGTCCGACTACGGACAAAATCAAACGATAAAAGAAGTTGCAAATGATACTATCAAGCTATCCCAAAGATCATGACCATGTCCTCTTATCATCCGGATATGTCACGTACATCCTGCCTCTCTCCTCGTCATACTCCCACTGAAGCTAGGTAAGATCATCCTGCAGGAACTCATCTGATCCTGTACCTGAATTGTGGTAGTAAACTGTGAGCCACAGATGACTTAGCTATCAAGTACCCGGGTGCCAACACTATTTAAGCTTTAGGATGGAAGGGTGATGTTTATTTTGCAGCAGCACTAAGCATTATATGGTGGCTAACTTACGCAACATGAATGTAAATGTGAGTGGTCTACGTTTAGCGATCGAATCTAGAGTAATCTCTATGAGATCCTGAACACTTACTTACGTCAATCATAACCCCACCGTGTTCTCTCTCGGATCATGTTCACGAGCAGAGACGATCACGGTTACTCACACAGTTGGTGTATTTTAATTAGAGTTTACTTCAAGTTTTCTATAACCGGGTGTTAAACAAATATCCAAGTTGCCACATAACCACGGGCACAACTTTTTGAAAGTTTTAACCCTGCAGGGGTGCTCCAACTAATCCATTACCAAATTAACCACACTCCGTGGGAATGCCTCGATCGCGGATCTTGCGATCATCATAGGTGATTCCAAAGGAATACCAACACCTCGAGTAAACCCGAAGGAAGTCAGTCTCCACACGCAAGACACGCGATGAAGGTAAAACAAATCCAGCAAGACCACCCGACGTGTCGACGAACCCGATAAGAGCCGCGTATCTCGTTCTCAGGACACGACAGATGGGACTAGCTACGGGGAAAATCCAGTCCTCAAGTTGCCTCGAGGCGGCCCCGCAGGCAGCCCATTTTGGACCAACACTCATGAGGAGAACTGGCCCGGGGGTTGATTAAATTATCCATGAGTTTGCAAGACCCTATGCAATTAATTAAGTTGTTAAGCAAATGTAGTACCAATGTTTGGTCTTGCCAGACAAGTTTTAATCTCAACCGAATATCAAGGGGGTCCCCATAACAACCCCGAGCATGTTAGGAGCACAAAGTATGGAAAAAACATAACATCGGTAACAAGGAACTAGTGGCGGTAGCAGTGGCACAAAACACTCAGCAAAAGGCCAAGCCTTCCACCAATACCAGATATATATGTGCATGAAATTAAATAACAGAATTATTGTGATATCCAATCCATGTTATCACATGGAACAACCTGCACCTGCAACTAAAATGCTATAAGAGGGGCTGGGCAGCGGTAACTTAGCCAATCAAAGGTTTGCTAGGATGTGGAGGTTAGAGGCTGTCATGGCAACATGGGGGCTGATATCATGTGATAGGTAGTGCAATTGTAACGATAAGAACGAGAAACTAGCAAGCAAAGATAGTATTGGGATCCGGGTACGATCATCTTGCTTGTTGGTTCTTCAACGGGACAAGTAGCGGGATCCTCGTAGTGGTACTCTCCTGGGTCCTCGTACTCAGTATCAACACTCGCGTCTACCCAAGGGAAACGACAACAATAAACATCCAACCAAGGTGCAATGCACAATCAAAATGATGCATGATCATTTATGAAGAATTATAACACGGCAATCCAAAACTATTCATGTTACACATGCAAAGTTGTTTATTAATGAATCTGGACAGAACCTCATGTAAAGGTATCTAGAAATGCATGAACATGGCAAATATGGATGCATCACACAAAATCTATGGAAATGCATATAAGGATCACAAGAAACGAAGCTACGGTTCTCGAGATACGCTCACGACAAGGTACAGAGGCATAAAACAAGACCACCAATACCTGGGCTAATTCTTGGCATTCCAAGGTATCCACTGGACAGGTGATGAAAAACCAATCACAATAGACTCAATAATCACTCAATTCCATGGAGTATAGCTCCCACAACTCACAAAACAAGATAGCACCCAATCTGCCACAAAACAGCAATATAGCTCACAACATAGCTCAAAACAGCAACATAGCTAACAAAACAGCAACATAGCTCACAACTCACAAAACAAGATAGCACCCAATCTGCCACAAGATAGCACCCAATTAGAAAAGCTCACAACTTGAGCTACAGGAATCCTACAGCCACAAACAAGATATGGACAAAATCTACTCAACACCCACACCAATTTGTCCAACTATGCAATCAGCAAAAGAGCCACACATCAATATGCATGTATCAAGCAAGTTGGCATGATGAATCAGGATTTTAGGGACTTGGTGAAAATTCCAGTTTTCTGGAATCTAGGTTAATAAAGTAGCAAGTTGACAACACTGGTTATATATGCTATAGAGCTCCTATTGGCATTAAAATTAGCAGGATGGTAGATGGCAATATCTACTACAAATACCTAACACTGAGTATGCTCAAATAACAACCACAGCACTAGCCACACCCTACTCTCCATGGCAAAACAATAACAGCAGGGGCTCCAGACTTAGCCACTTCTAAGCAGGATGAACAGTAACAGAAAGTAGCCAACTAAACAGCATGGTTCCCACTGATCTGGGGACTTATCGTAAATAACAAAAAGTCATGGATGTTCGCAGCAACTTTAACTAGCAATCTCATGTTGACAAGAACTTAAAAACATGCAGGGATTAATTCTTATGAAAAAGACAAAAGGGCATCACAGCATAAAACATGCATGGTGGGTTGTTTTTAGATGTCGACGATGCCGAATAGCTGGTGTCCCAGCTACGACCTTATGCCCTGTGGCGGGCTGTAGATAGTCAGGCCATGTGCCTTTTTATCCTTTCATCTGTCTGTACTCAGACATCTTATGCTTCCACTTGGTTTGTATGAACATGTTTCTATTACTTGAGTGTCGGGTCATGTGACCCCTATCTGTAAGAACATATTATGCAAGGCTTGTCTGAGCCTCTTAAATAAAAGTTGTTGAACGATTATGTTGTGATGCCATGGTTGTATCTATGCATATCGGGCATGTCGTGCGTATGTGTGACGTGCAACGGTATGTATGGGATCCGACACCTAGTTGTGTGCCTTTAGTAGTACTCTTTACGAGAAACTGCGTCTTTGTGCTTCCACTGAGCCATGGTAGCTTGCTACTGCTCCGGACACATTGATTTACCGGCATGTATCCTTCTTTGCTGCTGTGTCTGTCCCTTTGGGGAAATGTCTCGCAGTGTAATGGAGTCCCTGTAGCCTGCTACGACTCGTCTACGTGCACTGATGGCATTTATGTCTCATGGCGTAATGGAGTCCTTGTAGCTTGCTGTGACTCGTCTACACACGCTTGAGGCCGACACCTGCATTGTTGGGTTACATATGCCTGTTTCCGTATGGATGTGCCACTTGGGTTCTATGACTAGTCATGTCGGCTCGGGTTCTCTGTCGTTTGATTGCCAGCGACATGTTCACATACGTGAGCCAAAAGACGCAAACGGTCCCGGCTAAGGTAAGGCTGCAGCCGTGGAGCTTACCGTGCGTGAGGCCGCAAAGTGATGTGATATGTTACAGTCTGGATTCACATGACTTAGGATCGGGGCCCCGATAGCATTGGTATTAGAGCCTGACTGACTGTAGGACTACCAAGCCAAATCGGTCGAAGTTGAGTCTAGAAACACTATAGAAAAGTAGGGGAATTGATTGTGGAAGGGAACGTAAGGCTCTTTTTACTTCTCTTCCCAAGTTATTCTATGCTGAGTCTATCTCATCTTTTCTACGGGGATAAGAACTTGGCTTCTCATCTATTGCTTAGGATGACGGGTTACTAACCATGGACTACTAGCTAGTTTGTTTGCAAGTGTGTGTCGGTACTTGAGTATTGTTGGTGTGACAAACAGATGGAGAAGAGATTTGAGTCTAGAAAGTCGAGTGGTTATGCTTTTCCAATCTTTTGCAGTTGTCTCAAAATCCTTTTTGAGCAATTACAGCCGTTATGCTGTCCAATTTCTGCCAGAGTCTCTAATGTCTTTGTATCATTCTCTGTTTCAGATGCCCCCTCGTCCTTCCCGTCAGGTGGTCCGTCTGACCAGGTGCATCGATGTACCGGGTCACACGGCCATGTTGGTTAGAGTTATGATGGAGGCTGGCTACCGTTGGTACCCAGAGTACACAGTGGAGGAATAGTATCGAGATTTCAACCAGAGTCAGTATCTGTGTACTGTTAAGATATATCCTTCATATCCTGGAGCTGCAGAGCCGCTTCACTGGACTTATGGACTAGGTGTCACCATAGATATGGTAGTTCAGGAGGCCGCCTACACCATGTTGACTATCATGAGGTTTCACCATGGTCTGCTTTAGAACACAGAGTTCTGTTATATTCCTGCTTCCATGGGAGGAGAGGATGGTTATCTTAGCGCAATCTACTGCGATCATTCCCATGAGGACCCTAGGCTGCAGGTGACCGCTCAGATGTTGGAGAATAGGGATCATGATGCACGTGCCCTTCGCATGGAGCTTTATGCTACCCGTGCACGTCTTTGGACAGCCCTGACGCAGTTGGCACCTACCGTGTAGAAATGCTATGGAGATTTGGAGATGTTGAACCCATCACGGACTCATCTGCCAGCACGCGTAGACTGGCCCGATGTTGGAGGCATCACCCCTCTTCGAGGACCGCTGTTGCCACCAGCAAGGGGACCACGGCCACATCCGTGTCCTTACGGTTCCCAGAGATCACATGCTAGAGTGTTTGCAGATCCCCAGGTGCAACTCCTGGGTCATGGGGGTAACCTGTATGAGGCATTCTACAGCGATGCTTGAGTACGTGGATGTTCGCACTAGTATGTTAGTAATCATATCGCCACAATCCTGCGTGTCTTGTGGGATATGATTGAGGTTGAGAGTTGAGTTCCGATGGTGTAGATAGATAATGTATAGGAAGCTTGTAATGCCTCCGATGAGTTGTGTCATCTCTCTGTAGTTTGTTTTCAGCTTGGGTTTGTACTGAACTATGTCATGGTGTGTATGAATCATGGTGTTCATAGGACAGTTGATGTTTCCATGTTGTTGGATGTTTACCCTGCATGCCATGTTGTCCACTACATTCCTTATCTCATGTCTTAGAGTTGATGTCCTCTATGTTTAAGATGTGGGTTTGTTTTCCCAGGATGGTGGAAACTAGGAATAACCCCATGCCTACCCCCGAGCAGGGCGAAGGAAGCCAACCAAGGCAAGATGATCTGCCACATGCTCCTTCTTTGGCAGAAGTGATGCTTGAAGCCGAAAGGAACAAGAGAGAGACCAACAAGCTATTGGAACGAATTGAGCAGAACACAGCGCGTGCTCCCTGCAATGATCTCAATGATGGCGTGTCACTCGGTGATTTCGTTAGGCTGTGCCCACCTAAGTATCATCATTCGGTCGACCCACTCGACGCGGATGACTGGCTGACCAACATGTTCCGCAAGATCCGGGCTGCCAACACTACTACAAAATAGGCTGTTAGTGGCGCACCCGTTTTTTCTATTAATGGCGCACTATGGGTGCGCCACTATTAACACGCCACTAGTAACAAATAGTAATGGCGCACCTCTAGTGCGCCATTAGTATCCCAGATAATAGTGGCGCACCACAGAGTGCGTCATTACTATGCGTCCTAGGGGGCCATATTTGCCTCCACCTATGCCCCTAGGTGCGCCATTACTATGCCCCATAATGCGCCACTGGTATTTGGCCCTGGTGCACCACTAATTCTCAATATGGTGTGCCACTACTATGAATATTAGGAATTTTTTTTGCTTTTCTGGTATTTGCACAGGTGACAAAATACGTTACAACACAGAATATAAACATCACACAATATAATTCATCATATTAGTCTCCAAATTCAAAATAGCGAACAAAGTTCAAACATTAGCCAAGTTTAGGTCTCGAGACATTAGCAAAGTTCATCGTATTAGCCGAGTTTATCGTCACATTACAAAGTCGATATCGATCATCTAAACTACCATCACATAGAAGAGAGTTGTGGTCACGATGAGCATCACCGCGATGAAACTGGTCTTCATCCAGTTCCTCCTCTGCTCCCTCCTCTCTCCTGCTAGATAGCACGCGTATCTAGCTTCCGCCTCCACCCTAGTGGTGTACCCTTTGTACCTATTACCACTGAAATGGTGAACCTGTCTCCGACACTCCTCCCAGTCGTCGTAGACTCCGGGAATCTTACCCTTGTACACGACATACGACGGCATCTCTATGCACTAGACAAACAAAACGTTAGTAGCAATTCTCAGATAATATATAAGCAATATATAAGTATGCAAAAAAGGATCAGAAGAGAAAAGCAACACATTAATAGCATCGATTATATATAAGTTGAAAGACTGTCCAAACTAAAGATACATACAAGTTCATTAAAGTTTAATTACAACATGAGCTAAACTCTTCTTCCAGAACTACATAGCATCAATACTTTCGACTCGGCTCAAGGACCGGAGCGTGGATGAAGTCGCCGTCTTTCGTGATGGTCATGAATGTGCGGTCGTTGTCATCCTGCATTTGTAGCGTTGTTTCTATTTCACTGTTGGACGGTTGATATTTGAGGTAGAACTGCCCCAAGGTACGAAGGACATCTTGATAGATGATTTCCGCAATATCCGACTGGATGCGAAAGAATCCTTGTCTGATGTCCGCGTCCTGGATTTCCGACAAGCGTGTGGCCCAATCTTTGAGATTACTTGGTAGCATAAGGTGATGAAGGTCTCGTACGATCGCCCGCATGTGATGGAGGGCATAGTAGGCATCCTTCTGACTGCCAGGCGGCTGCTTGACGCAGGGGAACGTCGTTACGTGGGTGAACACGTGCTTGCTGTACCTAGAAATTGGCCTCCTGAAGGTGCCTCCAGATTTGGCGTAGCCGGGGAGAGTATCATCAAGAACTTTCTTGATATTTGTGTAGTCTTTCTTCGACTGACGGTCCGAGTCGAAATACGTGGCCATGGAATATTTCGGGCTTAAGAGGATGAGTGTGCAATGTGTGTCACTGCACAAAACACGGAATGTTAGAAAAAAAAGAACGATCGAAATCTAAGAAATCATATGTTACGCTGCGATGAGGGGATGACTTACTCGGGAAAGTAAGGCACGAGGAAGTTATCCTTATCTGGGTTCGCCAGAATGACGCCTTCAAGGTATGAACTCGCGATATGATGGTCCCCAGCGCTGCCCAACATCTTGGCATGCATGTAGAAGGGGTCGACTACCACGATGTCTGGGGTCTTGTCTCTAATGATCCGCATCTCCATACTGAGCGAAAATAGCCGAACGAAGGTGTAGTGCAGCGGATAAAGGTTAAACATAGCGAAGATGTCATCAAACCGCAGGACGATCATACGCCCGATGGTGCTCTCGACAAAGCCCTTGCCCTCTGGCACCTTGGCCGCGAAAACCGGGTATGCCACATCATTCTCGGTGAGATGTCGCTTCTCCATAGTAAGAACACTGTCATGTAGACTCCACATAGCACCGGTTGCAGCATTGAGCAGATTAGTCAGTAGCATCGGCCTACCCGCCACATGCACCCTCCTCGAGATATCCTTAGGTATTGGTGGCCCGTACTGAGCATGGATCGTACTCGGTGCCGGCTGGCTCGCACCCTTGTTATTTTTCTTTTTTGTGCCTTCTGCTTCTTCTGCTGTAATGGGATCGAGTTCTGCTCAGAGACCACCTTCTTGAGTGTGTTGGGGCTAATAATATTTCGCACCTTGGCTGTTTGAGTCTCAGTGAAGGCGGCAGCTGGAGGCGTCTCCTGAGAGCTGAACAGACGACGCCTATTGCAATTGGGTTTCTCCACGGCACCAGCTAGATCCCGATTGTCTTTTGCAGGGTTGGGTTCTTGAGACAGACAAATTCAGCTTCCAATTGACACTTAGTTCTTGAAAATATGTTCCAAGTTTTATGACATTAGCCAATCTCACATTGTTGACAAAAGTCAGCCATATATCATCACCCATGGAACAGTTTGGAAGATTGGAAATGCATGCAAATATAAGTAGAAGATTGGAAATGCATGCAAATATAAGTATTTTATTGAATTGGACAGAGATTGCTGAAATATGTCAAACATGTTCAAATATAACAAATGAAATGGTTCGGAAATACAGACCATTTCCACATAAAAACAACTGATTATCTAGTGACTCTGCATATAGGTGAACACAAAACATGCAAAATCACTGGCTAACTAATCCAACTACTGAAGAAATCACATTACAGACATAACATTAGGAAGATGCATCAGTTGGATTCTAAATACCGAAAATTCATGGACATTAAGAAGTGCAATCTCCATGGACAACAAGAAATTTTCGGGGTTTCACAAAACCAAAGATCAACTACCTTATTTGCTACCAGAAAAGAATCACACATTGCACAGACAACATTTTAAACTTGCACCAATAGGTTACTAAAAAGTGAAATCTACATGGACAACAAGACAATTTCGGGGTTTCACAACAACAAGATGTGCTACCAATAAAGGATCAGACATCATGCCTACTTGCCAAGTTCATCTGACTCTGGTAAGATCGACCCAAGAATAGGAAAGCAGGGAGAGGGGCAGTGAGGAAACTACCTTCTAAGCCGAGGGATTCGAAATATTTTATAAATAGAGCTATGAAATAATATTCATGGAACTATTATTTTTCTGCTGGCACAGGAAATTGATTGCAAGTGTTGCAGGAGTACCACCATTAAGCACCATTGGTCGCGACGGCGGAGCCGGACGGGAAGAGCATGCTGGAAGGGGGAGGGAGCAGGTAGAGAGGTGCTTACCACAGGGGGGAGGGAGCAGGTAGGTAGGCGGCGAGGCGGGCTCCAGTGGGCGGCGGCGGGGGATCCGGCGACGGAGACGTAGTCGATGGTGGCGAGGGCGGGGGTGGGAGGCGACGGTGGAGCGGCGGTGGGAGGGCTGGTTGTGAAACAACGATAGGAAGGGGAGGGAGGGAGGGAAAAGGCCGTAGTGGGGGGAGGGTTAGCAATGGCGCACCTTTCAGGGGTGCGCCATAAATACAGTGATAGCAATGGCGCACCTCCTCCTGGTGCGCCATTACTAACATTTTTTATTGGTATATCAATGGTGCACCTTTTAGGGGTGCGCCATAGAAACAGTGATAGCAATGGCGCACCTTCTCCTGGTGCGCCATTACTAACTTTTTTTTATTTTTTTGGATTTTAGTTTGCATGTAATAGTTTAGAATTATATGACATGGTATGATACAAAGTTTGTATGTTGGTGGTTGTTGTGTAGTTGGTTCACTATGATACAAAGTTATCTATTGCGTAGGAACCACATGTAGAATCCTTATGGTCAGGTGCTACTTAGTTAAAAAGAGTAGGGTTTTTTGCTCACATGCAAAAGCATTGTGATTTCGATCTTTGCTATATTTTCACAATCTTCTTTCCCTTCTTTCTCATGGTTGAATAATTTAGCCCCGGAACCCCTTGAGTTCTTCTCTTGAATGGACGTCCTTTAGGTAGGGTGGTCCTGCTTCTTCTTGTGGTGTATGGTACTTCAACGTCGTCGTCATCTTCCATCTTCGGGTCGCCGTACTTGTCGAAGTCTTGCTCATTGGCGACTCCATCCATTCCGATGATGTTCCTTTTGCCTCTCCTCATGACAACACGACTGGGCTTTGACAGGTCGGTAATGAAGAAGCATTAGTCCACTTGGCAAGCCAGTACCCATGGCTCATTTTTCGCGGTGACGTTTGTGCCCGCGGTCTTGGATTTGGCTTCGGGTATAAGCATGGTGGTGAAATACCGGTCTTCTTTTAGGACGCTCTTGGCCCATCTGACACGGAACATCGGGACCTTCTCTCCAGCGTAGCTCAGCTCCTAGATCTCCTCGATCCTTCCGTAGTATCTGTCCTTGTCGTTACCGGTGTAGGATTCCATCGTTACCCCGGAGTTCTGATAATCGCTCTTCATGTCCTTTTCCTCGGTGTAGAATGTCTAGCCGTTGATATCATACGCCTCATAGGTCATCAGGTTATGCTCGGCGCCCTGTGACAAGGCGAATATGAGTTTTTCTTCCGTGGAAGAATCCTCATGTAAAGGGTACGACAGAAGCCTGCCCTTGAACCAGCGCGTGAAACATGAGTTGTGCTCTTTGATTATATCTCCGTCCGTCCTCTGTTGGCCTCGGTCATTGTACGTCTTCTCAATAAAGGTTTTGTGCTCTACCACCCAAGGATCGACCACGTCTATGTGTTGTAGCGCGACTAGGTTTGCTCTTTCAAAGTCGGCGAGTCGACCCTTGAAGTCGACATGCATTTTGCGGCGACCCTCGCGGTGACCCCATCCAGTGAGCCTGCCGAGGTACCTGTTGACAGCCAGACCAACAGGGTTCTCGATGCCTAGATAATTCGTACAGAAGGAGATGCACTCTTCGGTCAGAAAGCCCTTGGTTATGCTTCCATCTGGACGTGCCCTGTTGCGAACGTATCCTTTGATGACACCATTCATCCTTTCGAACGACATCATGCTGTGCAGGAACGTCGGCCCGAGTTGGATGATATCCTCCACGATATGGACCAGCAGATGCACCATAACATCGAAGAATGCGGGCGGGAAGTACATCTCAAGCTCGCATAGTATCACCACGATCTCTTCCTGTAGCCTTCTGAGTTGCTTCACGCCAGCCGACTTCCGAGAGATGACGTCGAAAAAGTTGCATAGGCCAAATAGCGTTTCACGGACGTGCGCGTCCATGATCCCACGGATTGCAACTAGAAGTATCTACGTCATCAGCACGTGACAGTCATGAGACTTCATCCCGCTAAACTTCTGCTTCGCTGAGTCTAGGTATCTGCTTATCTTCCCCGCGTAACCGTAAGGAAGTTTTACTTCTACGAGGCAGGTGAAAAACTGCTCGATCTCCTTCTGACTTAGAGTGAAGCACGTGGGAGGGCATTCATATTCGATCTTCTTAGCCTTTTTGCCTTTGTTGCGACGCCTTTCCGTGTCCTTCACCTCATCATCATCATCATCATCATCATCATCATTAGGGCGTTTTGTGTGAAGCTCCTCCCTGATGCCCATTGATTGCAAGTCTGCCCTTGCTTTCGACCCATCTTTGGTCCTCTCTGGCATGTTGAGCAGGGTACCTAGCAGACTCTCGCACACGTTCTTCGTGATATGCATGACATCAAGGCTGTGAGGCACACGGAGGATCTTCCAGTACAGCAAGTCCCAAAAAACAGACCTCGTTTTCCATACCTTCAACAGCGGCTCTGGCGCCTTTCGCTTCTTTCCCGGTGGTGGGCACTCTTTCCAATTTTTCAACAACTGGTCTATTTCCTCGCCGCTCCTTGTACGTGGGGGTCTTCGGGGTTCGGTTTCGCCATCGAACAGATCCTTGCGTTTTCTCCATGCGTTTTCTCCATGCGTCATCATCGTGAAGCCACCTTCGATGTCCCATGAACACGGTTTTCAAAGACCCGGGGTCTCTATCTAGCTAGCGATACGTTGTGTCATCCATGCACCTGACGCATGCACTAAATCCGTGGACCACCTGCCCTGTGACATATCCGTAACCGAGAAAGTCGTGCACCGTCGTGAGCAGTGCGGCTCTCATAGGGAAATATTGTTTCGCTGCGGCGTCCCACGTATTGGCTGGCATTTTCCACAGCGTGTCTAGCTCCTCTTTCAGCAGCCCTAGATACAGATTGATGTCATTCCTTGGTTGTTTCGGCCCTTCAATTAACATACTCATGTGAATGTACTTCCTCTTCATGCACATCCAGGGGAAGGTTGTACATCCACACAAACACAGGCCAGGTGCTATGTTTGCTTCTCTAGCTGCCAAACGGATTGACTCCATCAGTGCACGCGACAAGCACGATGTTCCTTGGATCGTCCCCAAATTCTGGGTGTTCGAAGTTCAACGCTTGCCACTGGCTCGCATCCTGAGGGTGACTCAGCATCTTGTCTTTTTTATTTATCTCCGGATCATTTCCGTCATCTTGTCGCTTATTCTCCTCCCTATCCGCGTGCCAATGCAGGAGCTTTGCTAGCTTAGGGTTCATGAAATACCACTGCAGACAAGGAGTGATCGGAAAGTACCACACCACTTTTCGAGGAGCTTTCTTCCTCTTCTTGTATCGAGTGACTCCGCGTGCTCGTCCCGATAAATGATGCAATCGTTCATGCACACATGGTATTTCACGTGCGGTAAATCCAGAGGACACACGATTTTCTTCGCCTCCTCCAAACTGGTCAGGCCCTTGTTCCCCTTGGGAAGACATTCGTGCCAGAATGACATGTTCTCGTCGAAGCATGCGTTGGTCATTTTGTGTTTTACCTTCATCTCCAGAGCCATGAGCGTAATTTTAGGCGGGTATCCATGGGCCTGCATCCTTCATACAATGGAGTAATTGCGTCTATCTCTAGTTGATCCAGCTTGGCTTTCTCTCGGGCGGCAGCTCTTGCATTACCCGTCTGCTTGAGAAGCAGCTCTTGAATATGAGGGTCCTGCACCCAGCCCATCGATGGTCCATCGTCGTATGCTCCGGCATCTTCATCTTCATGATCATGCCCTTTGTCTTGATCTTCCTCATCATCATGTCCGGCATCTTCTACATGATGACTGTGTCCTGCATCTACTTCGTGATCATGTCCTAGAGATTCTTCGTCTTCTCGCCCACCCTCGCCGCTATTGTCTTGCTGCCCTTCTTATTTCTTGCCCGGCCCCCATGGACGACTTCATAATCATCTTCATCACCTTGCCACCGATAGCCATCCATGCAACCATGCACGAGCAGGTGGTCCTGCACCTGTCTGGAATCCGGGTCCATAAGGCTCTTTAGCTTGCATCTTCGACACGGACATCTTATCTCCGTCTCGTTCTTTTGAAACATCTCGGCCTTCGCGGAGCTCAAAAACCTATTCAAGATGCCTTCGGTCATCGTGCAAACCATGGTCGCCGCGGGGTAGAGCAAAACGATATTTTAGAACCAAATTTTTTTTGCATGACTTTGCCTAAAAATAGGACCAAAAAGAATGCATAGTGCCAAATTCTCGCCGAAACGGAAATGAATCAACATTCCGGCAAAATATTGGCAACATTTAGGGGAGGGTCATCACCACAAACAATGGCGCACCACAAACCTACGTAGATCTAGGACATAAAAAGTGTGTACGTTGGAGGGAGAAAAAGTAGATCTAGAACATAAAGAAAGCTTTCCCCTTACTTACCTATCAAAAAAAGGAAATTTAACCACTTAGTTTGGGTGAATCTATGGTGCAAATGAGGTGAGGAGGAGGAGGCAGCCGAGACCAAGCTTGGTAGCTAGAGGTGGAGAGAATGAAGTGGAGAAAGTGAATTCGGTAGGTGGCTGTAAAAAATTAAATATCTAGCTGCTCTCAGGTTACCAATGGCGCACCTCCTAAGAATGCGCCATTGGTAACCAGGGTTACTAATGGCGCACCTGGTGCATGGTGCGCCATTACTAGTTTTGAATTTTTTTTGAAAAACAATTGCTAGTAGTGGCGCATCGTATGTGTGGTGCGCCATTAATAGTTAAAACTAGTAATGGCGCACTTCCACCTGGTGCGCCACTGCTCAGTCTGGGGAGGGGTGTGGGGCCAGGACACAACTAGTAATGGCGCACCACACACCAGGTGTGCCATTAGTAATATGGCCATTAATGGCGCACCAGTATCTGGTGCGCCACTGCTATATAGCAGTGGCGCACCACATACATAGTGCGCCACTAATGTCTATATTAGCTATAGCCCTTTTCCTAGTAGTGCAATGTGTCCGAGGCCAACAAGGTGACCTTTGCAACATACTTTCTAGAAGGACCCACCAATCTATGGTAGGAAAATTATGAAGCCATGCGTCCCGCAGGCCCCGCACCAACTTGGGCAGAATTCAATGCAGCATTTCGTACCCATCACATCCCAGAAGGGCTAATGGATCGCAAGAGAGAGGAATTCTGTGCTTTCACCCTGGGCAGACTGTCAGTGGATGCCTATAGCCATGAGTTCGACAATGTTTCTCGCTATGCTCCGGAGGAAGTTTCAACTGATGCCAAGAAATAGGCTAGGTTCCACAAGGGACTCAATCCTGAGCTCCGTCGAGATTTGCGCCTGCATGAGTGCACAACCTTCCAGGCTCTCGTTAACAAGGCTATCAATGCTGAGACTGGACAGACTGACTATGAGGCCACGAGAAAGCACAACCGTGACTTCAGCCCCACATCTGGCTCAGGCTCCAACAAACACCGGGTCTGGGTGCCCAACGCAGCTCTGCCGCCAAGATATACCGCGAGGCCATCCTTCCAAGCGCCTTGCCCAGCTCAGCCCAACCCTCCAGCCAGACCATTTGGAGGTCCGCCTGTCAATGTTGCTCCCCGTGCCACCGTGGTCTGCTACAAATGTGGAGAACCAGGACACTACTCTCGTGATTGCCCTCAGGCTAATGCCAAGCCCCGTGGACGTGGGAAGCCAGGAAAAGCCTTCTATGTGAAGCCAACTCCTGCTCGTGGACGAGTGAATTATGTCTCTGTTGAGGAAGCCATTGAGGATCCTGATGTTTTCCTAGGTACGCTCCTTGTCAATAGTCATCCAACATCTGTTCTATTTGATACTGGGGCATCTCATTCTTTCATTTCAGAAAGTTATGCACAATTGCATAACATGTCTTTTTGTGATATGCCTACTCCTTTAGTAGTCCAGACTCCTGGTTCAAAGTGGCAAACTTCTAGAGTGAGCCATGATAATGAGATTCTGGTGGATAGGCTAGTCTTCCTAGCATCTTTGATAGCCCTCAAGTCTTCGGACATCAATATCATTCTAGGCATGGATTGGATGAAAGCCCACTATGCTAAGATTGATACGCATACTAGGAATGTTCAACTTACACATCCATCAGGTGAGATAGTTAATGTCTCCACTCGAACAGCCAAGCGCCAACTCTATTCCCTCAATGCTAGTCCTCTTCTAGAGTTGGAAGATATTCCGTTAGTCCGTGACTTTCCGGATGTCTTTCCAGAAGAACTGCCAGGAATTCCTCCCATCAGAGATGTTGAGTTTGTGATAGAGCTTATTCCAAGGACTGTCCCAATAGCCAGAAGACCCTATAAGATGGCACCCTTAGAACTAGCCGAGCTTAAGATCCAACTCGATGAGGCTTTGAAGAAAGGTTTCATCCAACCTAGTTCTTCTCCTTGGGCTTGTCCCGTCCTCTTTGTCAAGAAGAAGGATGGATCCAATCGGATGGTTGTGGATTATTGACCAGTGAATCTGGTCACCATAAAGAACAAGTATCCGCTCCCCAGGATCAACGATTTGTATGATCAACTTGCTGGGTCCTCTGCCTTCTCCAAAATGGATTTGAGGTTGGGATACCATCAAATCTGAATTAGAAACGGGGACATTCCAAAAACGGCTTTTGTTACTCGTTATGGCCAATACGAGTACACCGTCATGTCCTTTGGTTTAACCAATGACCCAACCACTTTCTCTCGCTTGATGAATTCGATCTTCATGGAGTATTTGGATAAATTTGTCGTGGTTTACCTCGACGACATACTCATCTACTCCAAGAACGAACAGGAACATGCTGAGCATGTAAGGCTGGTATTGATGAAACTTCGAGAGCACCGTCTGTATGCCAAATTCTCCAAGTGTGAATTTTGGTTTCCAGAAGTGACCTATCTAGGCCACGTGATCTCTGGTAAAGGTATTGATGTCAATCCCGAGAGAGTTCAGGCCGTCCTTGATTGGACTCAACCTGAATCGGCTAAGCAAGTTTGGAGTTTCCTTGGCTTAGCGAGCTATTATCGTCGCTTTGTCGAGAATTTCTCCAAGGTTGCGAAACCTCTGGCTGAACTCCTCAAGAAAGATAAAATGTTCGAGTGGACCCCACAATGCGAGCACAATTTTCAGGAGTTGAAAAGACGACTGACCTCTGCTCCCGTTCTGGTGCCACCAGACTTCTCTAAGGACTTTGTTATCTATTGCGATGCCTCGTGATAAGGATTAGGTTGCACTCTCATGCAATATCGTCATGTGATTGCATACGCATCTTGACAGTTGCATCCACATGAGGATAATTATCCAACACATGATCTTGAGCTTGCAGCTGTGGTCCATGCACTGAAAACTTGGCGACATTACCTTCTGGGTAATCGTTGCGAAATTTACACTGATCACCAAAGTCTGAAATATATTTTCGCCCAGCCGGATTTGAATCTCAGGCAAAGATGGTGGGTTGAGTTGATTACAGATTACGACTTAGGGATAACTTACACCCCGAGGAAAGCCAATGTCATGGCTGATGCACTAAGTCGTAAGTCTTATTGTAACAACCTGATGTTACAACAAGGTCAACCACTTCTCCATGAGGAATTTGGGAAGTTAAACCTCGACATTGTTCCTCAAGGATTCCTATCCAACCTGGTGGCGAAACCTACTCTTACAGATCAAATTATAGAAGCCCAGAAGCATGATGTCGGGATATCTCAGATAAAAAAAAACATTAAGAAGGGTAATGTTAGGTGCTTCTCGGTAGATGATTCAGGTGTTGTCTTCTTTGAGAACCGCTTGGTGATCCCAAAGAAGCAACATCTACGACAATTGATCCTTAAGGAGGCTCATCATTCTCCTCTCACAATTCATCCGGGTAGTACCAAGATGTATCAGGACCTACGCCAGAGGTTCTGGTGGACTAGGATGAAGAGAGAAATTCCCTAGTTCATTGCTAATCACGACGTTTGTCGTCGCGTGAAAGTCGAACATCAAAGGCCTGCTCGCACCCTTCAACCTTTAGCTATTCCTGAATGGAAATGGGATAAGGTCGGTATGGATTTCATTACCGGATTTCCCAGGACTAAGAGAGGGAATAATGCTATCTTTGTGGTCATCGACCGCCTTTCCGAAGTGGCTCATTTTCTTCCTGTTCGGGAGAATGTAACTGCTAGCCAGCTAGCGGAGTTATATGTTTCTCGAATAGTCTCTCTTCATGGTGTTCCATTGGAGATTAACTCAGACCGCGGAAGTATCTTTACTTCTTGATTCTGGGAAAGTTTTCAAACCGCTATGGGGACTCATCTATCTTTTAGCACTGCTTTCCACCCGCAATCAAGTGGTTAAGTTGAGAGAGTCAATCAAATCCTCGAAGACATGCTACGATCTTGTGTTATATCTTTCGGTATGAACTGGGAGAAATGTCTTCCATTTGCCGAATTTGCATATAATAATAGTTATCAATCAAGCCTCGGCAAAGCCCCTTTTGAAGTTCTCTATGGACGAAGGTGTCGAACACCTCTTAACTGGTTAGAAACCGGAGAGAGGCAACTCTTTGGCCCGGATATGATCCAGGATGCTGAGGAGCAAGTTGGCATTATTCGTGAAAAGTTGTAAATAGTCCAATCTCGTCAAAAGAGCCAATATGATCGCCATCATAAGGCTGTGACCTATGAAGTTGACAAGAAGGCTTACCTTCGGGTTATGCCTCTGAAGGGTACCCATCGATTCGGTATCAAGGGCAAATTGGCTCCTCGTTACATTGGACCCTTTCGCATTCTTGCTAAACGAGGAGAGGTTGCCTACCAATTGGAACTTCTGCCGCATCTTTCCATGGTTCATCATGTCTTCCACGTCTCGCAACTTAGGCGTCGCTTCTCGGACCCTGTCCGTGAAGTAGACCACGAAGCGCTTGATCTCCAAGATAACCTTACATATCGAGAATACCCTGTTCGTATTCTTGATCAAGCTGAGGATACCACTCGGCGACGGAACATCAAGTTTCTCAAGGTTCAGTGGTCACACCATTCTGAAAAGGAGGCCACATGGGAAAGAGAAGATCGTCTTCAACTAGAGTACCCCGCGCTCTTCCCGACGACTTCAAAATCTCGGGACGAGATTCTCTTGAGTGGGGGTGAGTTGTCACATCCCTAGCTAGATGTCATAGGACAACATGGGTGTTGCATCATGTTTCAATTTTGCATCAACATGAAATGCGTACTAAAAGAAACCCCAAGTTCACATTGAATCAAAATAATTCAAAGTTGGTGAGAATTCAATAAATCCAAAATGCCCTTTAAAAATGTCCCCTATGTCTGATAATTATGGACATGATTATACAAGGGGTCATTTAAAATATTTGAACAACTATAGCAATTTAAAAATAAATGATAAAGCTTCTGAAAATATCAAATATAGCATTATCATTATTTTAGTTTTTAAAATATTCTGAAACTTTTCAGATGAGTTTGAAATATTCAAACTTCAATATATAAAATATTCGGGGTATTTTAAAATAGCATATGTGCCTGAAAATAAAATGGAACAAATGTCAGAAATGGAATAACAAAAACAAAATAGAAAAGTAAATAACTAAATCTTACCTGGGCCAGGGAAGAAGCCGGCCCAGCCCACCAGGGGCGAACCGGTCATCTTCCACCTCCGGTCAGAAGGATGCCGGGCACGTGGTCGCCGCGTGCCGGCCACCTCCTGCCTGTGTGCCCGCCTGGATGGACGGATAGACTCCAGGGAGACGTCCAGATCGAGCCCTCCCTCCATTTCTCCTCCTCCCAGTCACCGCAGCTCTCTCCCCCTTTTTCCTCCCTGCCGCCATGGTCGAGCCCTGCTCGAGCTCGCCACCGTCATTCTAGCCGCCCCCGCGCCCTTCTGAGCCCACCAGCAGCCCCATAGCGACCCCCTCATCCCCCTCGTGACGTTAGAAGAAGCCGAAAGCCCTCCATGACGCGTCATCGCCGTTTCTTCCACACCGGCCGCCGAAGCTCTTCTCCGGCGATTCGGGGTCGTCCGCGCGTCCCCGAGCTTGCCGTCTGCCCCAGCAACCCCGTCGTGAGCTCCTGCTCCGTTTCCCCCCTCCTCTCATGACTTGTCCCTCTCCGTAGGTGCCGTTCCCTTGTTGCCCGAAGTTCACTGCCACTCGGGTTGTCACCGCCATAGCTCCGGTGGCCCCTGAGTCCCCTTTGCCACAACGCTGGATGCGCGCGTGCACGGGCTTCCTCCGGGTGCCCTCCACGCGCCAAATGGTCGTCGGAGGCGCAACTCCGGCAGATCGCCACCGTGCGGATGGTCGCCGCCGGCCCCGCTCCGGTGGGCGTCGACGTGGCCTCATCAGGGGCTAATCCCCCCTGATTAGTTAGCCTCCTGCCACTAACCAGTGGCCCCCAGGGTGGGTGAAACCCCTGGTCAGCATGGAGTTTAGGCCCTGTCACTCACGTACGGGCCCCGCACATCAGGTTTGACCTGGCCTGGTCAGCCGACCAGCTGACATCGTAGTGACGTCAGACTGACGTCATATTTTGTTTTCCAGTTTTAAAATAATTCCAGAAATTGTTTAAAACTTTAAAAATTCATATAAATTAATCTATAAATAAGATGAAAAAAATTTATATATGAAAATTTATCAGAAAAATCGAATGAGTCCAATGGTGCTATTATCATGCATGTTAGAGAAACCTATATAGAAGAACGTTGACAATTGCTAATAGGTTAGTTTAGGGAATTTGAAATGTAGAACAATTTTGAACCTATGTTCAAAATCATTTCAACTTAACTTGAACATTAGTTGCATCAGCTCATCCAAACATGCTACCATGCCATGATCATGCATCATATTGTTGCACTTGCGTGTATTGATTGCTTTTTATCTGCATTGTTGTAGGCCCTGCTTCTGAGGATACCCCCGAGTATTCCAACGAAGGAGAGAAACTTCCCACTACCCAGCAAGTCAAGCAACCCCCTTGATCATTCCGATAACATCCCACTCTCTCACTCCTGCTCTTGTTCATTGCATTAGGACAAACATTCACTTGTCTGTCATACACGGTAGATGAACCTAGTCTTATGCATGACCTATCATTGTCATAGTAAATAGCTAAACCTTGCAACCTAGCATGCCATGATGTGCTTACTTTGCCTACTATGCTTGCTATGCTTAGAGTTGTGTCAGGTCTGATTCATCTGGGTGATGAACTGAGTGAAAGAATGTTGTTCTGATGTGATGAACTTATGATGAACCTGATTTGGTAAAGGTAGCGATGAGAGGCTATGTAGGAGTACATAGCGGGTTGTCTCATTGGGACCATTCTTAGGAACTGAGTTCCGTGTTTGTGATCCAAGACTAGTTACTACCACGCATTGGGTTCCGGTAACTCGACCCCTCTCGACTTATCAGTCGCTTAGTCCTTATTCTAGGAGTTGCAAGTAGTCTCTGGTGTTTATAACATGCTGGAGGCCGTGCGTAGCGCTGACCCTAGGGGTGGGTTACGACGTGGTAGGCCGTGGCACGGTGTACCAAGGGTCACCCAAATGGTGGGCTTGGGAACCCTGCACACATCGTTTGGGGCCGTAGCAGAAACTTTGGCCGGACTTCCGTGCGGGTTCAGTCTCAAATAGGCGATAGCCTGGACTAGAGGTCTTATGTGATTGACGGTCGTGGCCGACTCCCTCGCTGGGCTTCCGCTTGAAGGTTGCCGAGGTGCATGGTTTTATGAGCACACAACGATAAGTGGCGAGAGCGTGTGTGAAGAAGTACACCCCTGCAGGGTATGAAATTATTCGAATAGCCGCGTCCTCGGATATGGACTACTTGGATAACTTATGCTGTTCATGATAATCAAATGGATACTCATAAAAATATCAAGACAAGTGTGAGTATCGTGGATGGCGCTCTCCCAAGAGAGGGAAGTAAATCCATGGTGGTGTATTGTCATGGAGTTAGTGGACTCGTGTGCGATATCTAAAATTTAAGCAAAGAGTTAAAATTGCGTAGTGTAGGTTAGCCATGAGTCAAAGCTGGCATTGCTGCATAAACTCCACCACCCCCTTGTTGATACATGAGCATGAATAGACTAGGTCTTCTTTAAAGACTTGCTGAGTACGTTTGTACTCATGTTTTCTTAATAAATGTTGCAGATGAGACCCATTACCCATCAGTTGGGTTCTTTCTAGATGTCGACGATGCCGAATAGCTGGTGTCCCAGCTACGACCTTATGCCCTGTGGCGGGCTGTAGATAGTCAGGCCATGTGCCTTTTTATCCTTTCATCTGTCTGTACTCAGACAACTTATGCTTCCCTTGGTTTATATGAACTTGTTTGTATGACTTGAGTGTCGGGTCATGTGACCCCTATCTGTAAGAACATATTATGCAAGGCTTGTCTAAGCCTCTTAAATAAAAGTTGTTGAATGGTTATGTTGTGATGCCATGGTTGTATCTATGCATATCGGGCATGTCGTGCATACGTGTGACGTGAAACGGTATGTATGGGATCTGACACCTAGTTGTGTGCCTTTAGTAGTACTCTTTACGGGAAACTGCATCTTTGTGCTTCCACTAAGCCATGGTAGCTTGCTACTGCTCCGGACACATTGATTTACCGGCATGTATCCTTCTTTGCTGCTGTGTCTGTCCCTTTGGGGAAATGTTTCGCAGTGTAATGGAGTCCCTGTAGCCTGCTACGACTCGTCTACGTGCAGTGATGGCATTTATGTCTCACGGCGTAATGGAGTCCTTGTAGCTTGCTATGACTCGTCTACACATGCTTGAGGCCGACACCTGCATTGTTGGGTTACGTATGCCTGTTTCCGTACGGATGTGCCACTTGGGTTCTATGACTAGTCATGTCGGCCCGGGTTCTCTGTCGTTTGATTGCCAGCGACATGTTCACATACGTGAGCCAAAAGACGCAAACGGTCCTGGCTAAGGTAAGGCTGCAGCCGTGGAGCTTACCGTGCGTGAGGCCGCAAAGTGATGTGATATGTTACAGTCTGGATTCATATGACTTAGGATCGAGGCCCCGACAGTTAGTCACAAGGTTCTTAGGGACCCAAATAGCATAAAACCGGAATGCATTACGAGGACCAACAAATTTCACATAAACTTCTCCATCCTTTGTTTTACAAAGTACATAGGATGAATGCATGGACTCTTTTGGCTTATTGAAAGTGGGCATGCCCCATATTGGCCTTCCCACTCACAACCTTACTTTTCTCCTTGTGCCCTTCACGTACAAATGTCTCTTTGAGAGGGGTGGTGAACTTGTGAGAAGGTGTCTTCTTCTTTCTTGTGCTTGGGTCAAACCCGAGCCCTTCCTTGGCAAACACCTCATTATGTTGGCTCAACACCCCATTAAGGTTCTTTTGTCCTTGAGCACATGCCATGAGTCCTTTCTCGAGTTGTGCCTTTAGAAAGCGGTTTTCCTCAAGAATAGATGCTAGGTCACTACTAGAGTTAGTAGTACAAGCATCAACGTTGGTAATAGGTGAAGAGTAAACCTTGGCTAGAGTTTCAAGATAAGTAAGTTTAAGCATATCAAAGCTCTTTCTAAGAAGAGTGAGCTCCTCTTCCTTAGTATTTAGGGACATAGATAGAAGCTCACAATCCTTAGAAAGAGAAACATGAGATTCCACAAGCTTACTTTTATCATTCGTCAACTCCTTGCAAGAGTTCTTGGCCTTTCTAAAGGAAGCAAGTTTTTTAGCGTGATCATTAATGTTTGCACAAATTTTTAAGCATAGTTTATCATTTTGTGCTTTCTCATATTGGACTTTCCGCTCAAGGATTTCATAGTTTTCCTTTTCCTCGGTGATGAGGGTTTCGAGTTCCTTAATGGTAATGGTGTGCTTACTCACCATCTCCATAAGCATACGAAACATAGTGAGCTTCTTTCCTTTAAGGGAGAACATGAAATTATTTAGTTTAGCAAGCATAGGATCATCTATATCATCATCATCATCATCATCATTATCGTCCACATCAAGATCCTCATCACAAGAAGTGTACAGAGTAAAAAGAGGAGGATTTGAGCGTGGGGTTACCCTGACCTTGTTAGGAGAGTTTTGGTCCTCTCCATCTTCTATCACGGCCTTTTCCATTAAGCACTTATGACTGTTGCCCTTGTAGTATTTCATATAGTTGTAGGTGACAACATCACCACTCTTGTTGACTAGCCTCAAGGTGTTTTGAGAATCTTGAGCTACTCCGACAACACAACCAACATCATCTGGATCGGATTCTTCATGAGCAACCATTGCTTTCCCATCTCTTTTCTTGAGCTTGGAGTTCATAGGATTTGGCAACTTCTTCTTAGGAAAGGTCTTGGGAAACCTTGGTTTATCTTCTCTCTTCTCATAAGGGCAATCGTTGGAGAAGTGCTTGGTTTCTTCACAGTTGTAGCATTTTATCTCTTTCTTCTTCTGGAATCTTCCCTTGAATCTTCCCCCGCTAAACCTCTTGACAAAGAGGGCAATGTCTTCATATGAAGGGATCTCATCGGAGTGAATCTCATCACCATGCTCATCATCATCATCTTCTTCTTCTTCACTTTGCTCTTCCTCACATACATGCTTGGCCTTCAAAGCAAGATTGATCTTTGATGCTGAGGTACCATGCATGGCAAGATGTTTTGTAGCGTTTGTCTTTGTCTTCAAATAGTTGGAAAGTGGATATGATGTCATCCAGAGTCATTTCCTTGAATCCATGATGTTGTCTTATGTCCCACACCATTTGGTGATGATATGGAGCAAGAGCATGAAGTAGCTTGTCCACGAGAAACCGCTTAGTCAAGTTGAAACCATCTTGTGTCTTGTCACAATCACAAGACTCAATGTCGGCGGAGAGAGTCATGAGATGCTCAAGGAGCTGCTTGGGGGATTCACCTTTCTCTATACAAAAGTTTTGCAATTGACCCTTGGCAATTTCATACTGAGCAAGCCAGAGAGTGGATGTACCGGTCTTGGTCCTTACAATGTTGTCCCATAATTCCTTGGAACTTGTGATATGTATGTAGGGTCTCCCTTGCTTATCATTCATTCCTTTTCTTATGCACATAATTGTGGTGTCATTGAGATGCTTGTCATATGTCTCTCTTGGAGTGAGATTCTTTGGATCGACAGGGTTGTATCCATGCTCTAAGATTTCCAACATTTCATCATTGGCGTACCTAAGATGGTCCTGCATACCAACTCTCCACAAAGCAAAATCAGAACTGTCATGAAGCAAAGCAGGTTTTCCTCCAGGATTATATTTAGGTTTCTCGACTTGAGGTCTTGCATAAAGCCATGGAACACTAGAGTGATCATTGCTAGGAGGTTGTTGGCCAAGTGAAGGAGTAGGCACAGTTGGCCTCGAGGCCGCACCACCCGAAAGTGGTGCAAGCATCGTGCTTAATGGGGATAATATCATTTGGACCAAGGCCTCAAGATAAGCATCATGCTCCTCCTTTTGATTAGCAAGAGCCCATTCCAGATCCTCAGAAGTAAAAGACTTGGCTTCCATGGAAGCCACACCCTTATCCTTCGGATCCGCAACAAGGGGAGTCCCATCAGGGTTCATCTCGCTCTAGGGCGGTTAAGCCACACGAATAGAGCACAAGGCTGTGATACCAATTGAAAGGATCGAGATGGACCTAGAGGGGGTGGGGGTGAATAGGTACAATTACAAAATATAATTGTTACTTAACAATTTTTAGGCAATAATGCGGAATATGAAAGTGAGCCTAACAATTGCAAGTATGATGCTAAGGGTGAAGCAAGGTAAACAAGTACCACAAGTATGTGAGTAAGCAAGCACAATAAGATATAAGTAAAGACTAAGAGACAAATAACCACAAGTAGGGAGTTAGGGTTAGGAATAACCGCAACTCCGAGAGATGAGGATATATGCCGATGTTCACTTCCTTAGAGGGAAACTACATCACTGTTTAGAGAGGTGGATGTTACCACGAAGGCACATCAATGCCACGAAGGCTCACCCTATTCTCTCCTTGAGATATCACCATGAAGGTGATTCCCAACCACTAGTGGTAGACCTTGGGGTGATCTCAAAACCCTCACAACCTTTCCGGGGGTAATCATAGTGAATGATTCCTCGCCGGAGAACTCCTACCGCCTAGGAGTCTCCAACCTCCAAGAGTAACAAGATGCACCACGAAAAACAAGGGGGAATCAAATTTTTCTTTGGTCAATGTGTAGATCAAGCACTCCTACTTCACTCCTCAAAAGATCAAGAGCTTTAGTTGGCTAAGGAGGAAGAACTCCAAGAAATGGAGGTCTAAAAATGGTGGAGAGAGAAATGGAGTCGTTAGCCTCTTCGTGGGGAAGAAGAAGACTATTTATAGGTGGGGATGGAATCTAGCCGTTGGGGCCAGATTTCTGCGAGGACCGGAAGTTCCGTCAAAGCATGGAGGTTCCGGACACCGGAAATTCCGGCCAAGTTTCGGGCAGGTTCCGGGCTGCACACAGAGTTTGCATCTCCAGTGGAATACCCCAGAAGCTGCTAGAACAGGGACGGAAGTCCCGACGCCCGGACGTTTTGGCCAGCACGGAAGTTCTGGGTAATGGAAGTTCTGGCCAGGGTCCAGCAAGGTTCCGGGCTACACAGAGATTGCACAAACAACAGTTTCTCTGGGTGGCCCGGAAGCTTCCGGGACCTTCTGGTCCCCGGAAGTTCCGGCCTCGGCAGAGACATTGCATCGGTTGAAAATGGACCAATGATAGAGTTGATTGTGCCAGATCATATGTGTGTGTGAATTTGATCCCTAGTTGGTTTTTGATGATGCACCCCCTCTTAATAGTGCGGCTTCCCTAGGTACTCAAGAAAGAAAAGATAACAATATGGCAACCCGCTTTCCCCCTTTTTCAAGTAGAGGGAGAATAACCATCCATGCTTCACTTCAGTTTTGACGGTGCAGTTTATACTAGAGCACATGGTTAGAAACACAAATTAAATTGTCATAGATGTCAAAAACTGTTAAGGACAATTTTTGGGGAACGTTGCATGGGAAACAAAAATTTTCCTACGCACATGCAAACCCATCCATGGTGATGAGCATCTACGAGAGGGAGAGTAGATCTACGTACCCTTGTAGATCGCTAAGCGGGAAGCGTTAAGAAATGCGTTTGGTGTAGTCGTACTTCTTCGCGATCCAAATCGCCGAGCATCCCGCGATCTAATCACGAACCGTCCTGCGAATCAATCACGAACCGTCCCGCGATCTCGTCACGATCCGTCCCGCGATCCGATCACGAACGTCTCGTGGCCTTGAACTTGTGCTTTTGATCTCCATCTAGAAAGCACCGGCATGATCTCCATCGTCACTGGCATGACACCATGATCTCCATCATCTTGATCTCCATCAACGTGTCGCCATCGGGATTGTCATGCCCTGCATGCTTCTACTACTATTGCTACCGTTTAGCGATAAAGTAAAGCATTACATAGCGCTTAATGATTGACACGCAGGTCATACAATAATTAAAGACAACCCTATGGCTCCTGCCGGTTGCCGTACTCATCGACATGCAAGTCGTGATAATCTATACATCACATGATCATCTCATACATCACATATATCACGTCATGTAATTGGCCATATCATATCACAACATACCCTGCAAAAACAAGTTAGACGTCCTCTAATTGTTGTTGCATGTTTTACGTGGCTGCTATGGGTATCGAGCAAGAACAATTCTCACCTACGCAAAAACCACAACGGTGATACACTAGTTGCTTTTCAACCTTCTCAAGGACCGCCTTTGTCGGATCCGATCCAACTAAAGTGAGAGAAACTGTCACCCGCCAGCCATCTAGGCAACAAGTTGCATCGAGGGAACCGGTATCTCGTAAGCGTACGAGTAATGTTGGTCCGGGCTGCTTCATCTCACAATCCCGCTGAACCAAAATACGACCAAGGGAGGAAGCAATCTAAGCATCAACGCCCACAAACCTTTTGTGTTCTACTCGAGATCTCATCGAACCATCAACCTAGCTCATGATGCCACTGTTGGGGAACGTTGCATGGGAAACAACAATTTTCCTACGCACACGCAAACCCATCCATGGTGATGAGCATCTACGAGAGGGAGAGTAGATCTACGTACCCTTGTAGATCGCTAAGCGGGAAGCGTTAAGAAACGCGGTTGGTGTAGTCGTACTTTTTCACGATCCAAATCGCCGAGCTTCCCGCGATTTAATCACGAACCGTCGTGCGAATCAAGCACGAACCGTCCTGCGATCTCGTCACGATCCGTCCCGTGATACGATCACGAATGTCCTGTGGCCTTGATCACGATCCTTCCGATCTAGTACCGAACGGACGACACCTCCGCGTTCAGCACACGTGCAGCTTGATAACGATGTCCACCGTCTTGATCCAGCAAGAAGAGGTGGAGAGGACAGATAGTTCACCGGCAGCGTGATGGCGCTCCGGTGATGGTGGTGGTGGAGCAATTCCGGCAGGGCTTCGCCTAAGCGCTGCAGAAAACCGATCTAGAGGAGCACCGGTGGAACGGGTAGCACGTGGCCGTAAGTTGGGTCCCGTGTGCTAGCCCTGCCCCTCTATTTATATGTTGAGCCCTGGGGTGTAAACTTGGAGCAAAAACCTCTACAAGGTCGATTTTGCCCGCACAAGGTCAGTTTGGCCCGCAAGAAAAGAGTCCAACTCGGATCCCTGCAGTCCTGCGCACAAGCGGTAGTACCGCTTCACAAGCGATAGTACTGCCTTACTGCTTAAGGCAACAACAAAACTTCCTTTTGCCCTTCCCAATACCTCGTGGGTTTTACCCCATTGGTCCATATAAAGTGTTGCTGTACCCGAACACTTTGGTAAACATTCGAAACCCCTTCCGGTTAATTCCAGAACTCTTCTAGAGATCAAAACACTATTATCACATATATCAATCTTTATCTCCAGACTCTTCCGGAGATCCTCGTCATGTCCGGGGTTGTATCCGAGACTCCGAACATCCTTTGGTCACCACCATACATAACTCTATACTACCGAAACGTCACCAAACCTTAAGTGTGCAGACCCTGCGTGTTCGAGAACTATGTAGACATGACCGAGACACCTCTATGGCCAATAACCAATGGCGGGACCTGGACGTCCACATTGGTTCCTACATATTCTACGAAGATCTATCGGTCGAACCTCTATGTCAAGGATTCAGTTAATCCCGTATAATGTTCCCTTTGTTCTTCGGTATGTTACTTGCCCGAGATCCGGTCGTCGGTATCTCCATACCTAGTCCAATCTCGTTACCGGCAAGTCTCTTTACTCGTTCCGTAATACAAGATCCCGCAACTAACAATTAGTCAGATTGCTTGCAAGGCTTATTGTGATGTTGCATTACCGAGTGGGCCCCGAGATACCTCTCCGTCGCACGGAGTAACAAATCCCAGTCTCGATCCATGCCAACTCAACAGACAGCATCGGAGATACCTGTAGAGCACCTTTATAGTCACCCAGTTACGTTGCGACGTTTGATACACACAAGACACTCTTCCGATATCCGTGAGTTGCATGATCTCATGGTCATAGGAACATATACTTGACATGCAGAAAACAGTAGCAATAAACTGACACGATCATATGCTACGTTTGTAGTTTGGGTCTTGTCCATCACATCATTCTCCTAATGATGTGATCCCGTTATCAAATGACATCTCATGTCCATGTCTAGGAAACCTTAACCATCTTTTGATCAACGAGCTAGTCTACCAGAGGCATACTGGGGACATGGTTTTGTCTATGTATCCACACATGCATTTAAGTCTCCGAACAATACAATTATAGCATGGATAATAAACGATTATCATGAACAAGGAAATATGATAATAACTAATTTATTATTGCCTCTAGGGCATATTTCCAACAACAATAATGCACTTTCACCTGGTCCTTGCCTTTTTGCTCAAGGGACTCACAGTTGTGGCTGGCGTCCTTGAGCTCCTGCTGGACCTCCTACACCCGAGCCTCGTGTTTGTCGCTGGTGGCTCTAATGAAAGTGCGGTAGCCGCTTGTTCGGCTGCCGCCCTCTCAACCGCCGCCTCATCCTTCGCACATCGCAGGTCGGCCTTGAGTATCTTTACCTCATTCACCAAGGCTGTGTGATCATTAACAATATGAAACACTTCATTGACAGTATTACGATGGAGGTTTTAGGATATTGACTTAAGCTTACCTTGCGCCTCGTCGAATCTCTTGTTGAGAGCATCAAGCTTGTCTTCAGAGCTTTTGAGATTCCAATTCAGCTCGTCCATCTCGGCATTATTCACAGCCGCCGCCAATGACGAAGCCTGCGACACACAGATCCTTGTCAGGTTACATGGGTTTAAAACTTCCGAACTATCGTCAATCCGTTCCTATGTCCGGACCTCTTAAGGGCTGTTAGAACATTTTGACCATATAGTTTCATATTTAGTTCGGAAAATGATCCATGGTTGACCACTAGGTGAGGTTTGCTTCGAACTCACCTAGGGCTCAGGGGCTGCCATGTATATAATAATAATAAGAAATAAACATTTTGCAAATAGAGTATCGCGTGGCTTACCTGAAAGCCCGTCACGAGACCCTTGAAGGCCTCCTTCAGTATGTTGTCGACGGACTGAATGCTCTGCAATACCGCATCCATAAGGGTGTGGTGCTCCTTAGAGATGGAGGCGCTCGATAGAGCCTCCCCCATGATCGGCCACCCATTGGTCGGTGGTGCCTGTGGTGTTCGAACAACCCGATCACCAACCGGGGACTGAGCCAGAATCTTTGGAGGTGTGGTACGCTCCAGAGACATCCTCGGAGGGGACTAAGCATCTGCCTATCCGGCCTCCTTAGTATCCGGGTGGGGTATCGCCCCCCATGCTCGATGGCTGAGGTGTTAGCCTCGGCCATGATGTCGTCTCCCCCATCGCTGGTGCCCGGCTCCATAGGAGCATGCTGGGATGACACCTCCGCGACGTCCTTCGCAACGACCGGAGGAGTGGGATGCGACACATTCCCGCTCTCCGCTAGCTCGGCGGGTAGGGTCTACCCATCCGAAAACTGGTCGGTGGGGAGGACGCGCGATGGGCTGCAAAGTCAATAAGTGCGCGCATGTTAGTAAACATTAAACCGATCAATGACAACCAAAGGAGTCTTCGGATCCTCACCTTCGAGCAGGGAGCTTGACCCTTAGGCTCCTTCTAGGAACCCTCTCGAAATCATCAGACTTGGTATCCGAGTCTGAACTATCATCGAACAGGGATATCTATGTCTGGCGCGCTTTCTTCTGGACAAGAGGAGGTACTTCCACTACGGCGTCCGATGATGCCGCCCTCTTTCTTGCGAGGGAGAATCACCCTCCCCTCCCCCTCATCCTCATCCTCCTCTTGATTCGAGGAGGCATGGGTTTCCTTGGACATAGCCCCTGGCTGGTCCTTGATGCGAAGGCCTTCTCGGCATGTTTTCTTCTTCTACTTCTTCGCCGACACCTCGTAAGGCGCCTCGACGAGCATCTCTGCTAATAGCCCGGACCTAATGTCTTCAGGCTGAGGCGCCGGGCAGTCGATGCCCGTGGCTTTGCTCAGCCATTTATGCAAAAAATGATCAGAAAGATGTTTTAGAACTTCTTTATTAGAGATAGAGCCGATCAAATAGAGCTATGCTATACCTTGGAGGCAGGCTTGGCGGCATGTAGACCCCGATCCTCCTCTTCGGTTGGCCAATCCTTCTATGACTTGAAAAGCGCTTGCCACAACTTCTCTCGAGTAGTGCGGAAGAGGTGCCGAATCATGGGCTCATCGTCGAGCTGACGAGCCCACAAGGGAGTATCCCGGCGCTGGCAGGGGAGGATGTGCCGTTGGAGCATGATCTGGACCACATTGGTCAGCGTGATGTCATTCTCGATAATGGAGCCGATGCGCTGCTATAGGTCGCCCACCTCCTTGCTCGACCCCCAGTTGGGGCCCTTTCGGAGCCACAAGGTTAGTCTGGTGGGGGGACCGGATCTAAATCCGGCAGGGCAGCTTGACCTTGCTCCCTTGGCTCGGTGATTTAAAACCACTCCTTCTGCCATACTTTGATGGTGTCGATGAAGGTGCCGGAGGGCCATACGACACGGGTGAGCTTGCCAATGATAGCCTCACTGCAGTCTGCGTGTTCGCCTGCGACACACTTCGGCTTGATGTTAAACCCCTTGAGCCAAAGACCAAAATCTGGCTAGACCCACAGAAAAGCCTCGTAGACGAGGATGAAGGCCGATATGTGCATGAAGGAGTTCGGCGGGAGGTCGTGGAAGTCGAGGCCGTAGAAGAACATGAGCCCCCTGATGAAGGGGTGGAGTTGGAAGCTCAATCCCCGGATGAAGTGGGGGAGGAACACCACCCTTTCGCCTGGCTTAGGAGAAGGGATCACTTGTCCTTCTCTGACGCACGGTGAGGGATGTTTGCGGGGAGGTAGCCGACGTCTTTGAGGTCCCGAATGTCCTGGTCGGTGACCATGGAAGCCTCCCACTTGTCATTGGAGCCGGAGCTCGCCATGGATGAGCTCGAAAGGGGGGAGGATGAAAAACCTAGATCCGTGCTTGGAGGCACAGAAGAATGGGGAAGCAGAGGAGGCGAATGGGAAGTGGGGTTAGACCTTGGGGTTTCCTTTCCCTTTTATGAGGCTTATCGCTGTTTGGCCTCCCCTTGCTACGCCGTGAATCTATTTGCTTCCAGAGATGTGCATGCCATTGCATGCGCATGATTAAACGTACCCCGTATAAAACGGGACACGATCTGTGCATTGATAGATTGTGTTGATGAAAACAACCTCGAACCATGAATCGAGTATTTGCAACTTGCTTAGCGGTCGTGGTGGGACGTGACCTTTCATTAGAAAGGTCGTCAGGGGATGTTATTTTACCGCTTGACATTTGGCCTTCAGGGCTGACCTATTCACAGTGTTCAGAAGTGCCTCTATTCGGAAAACTACATGTCATCGAAGGCCAAACTAAACTCGGTGGGAAGAACTCACCTCGCAGGCCGAAGACTCTAATTATACGAAGTGATTGAATCTAAGACCCTTGGCGTTGGAGGCAAGTTCAGCGGCTACCAAGGGAGTCCTGGATTAAGGGGTCCTCGGGAAGCCAACCTGTTTTGTATGGGCCAGACTGTACGGGCCGCTTACCGAACATTGGATCGATCGAAGGCCCTGTCTCCAGGAAGGATGCTTCCGGAATCGTGGCTTGTCTTCCACGTTTAACGTAGCGAATAGGCATGTTTATCTCTTCGGCATGTAATCGACCATGTATAAACCCTAGACACCTTCGTCGTCTATATAAGCCGGAGGGTTTTAGGTTGTAGAGAGAGGACAACTCTTCTAGGGTTTAACTATTCAATCTCGAGGTAGATCAACTCTGTAACCCACATATCATCAATACAACCTAGCAGGATGTAGGGTATTACCTCCATAGGAGGGCCCGGACCTGGGTAAAACTTGTCTCCTTTGTCTCCTGTTACCATCGATCCCAGTCTCACAGTTCGGGACCCCTTACTCGAGATCCGCCGGTTTTGACACCGACACTTGGCTTGATATATAAGGGCAAGCCCTGGTTCGTCCAAGGGGATGGATCCAAGTTAGAGTTCTCGAGAGACAGGTAGCGAAAGCAACCCTTGTAATCGAGATTGCAATATTGATAAGCAAACATAGAGCAGGAGTAGGCCTTTACCTCGCCAGAGGGGTCGAACTTGGGTAAATCATGTCTCTCGTTCCGATCAACCCCATCCAAGGCTTCGCCTAGCTTCCATGGCCTCGCAACTAAGTTCTCTCATGAGGACACTAGCCGTAAAAACCCCACGATAGTTGGCGCCCTCCTTGGGGCCTGCGCACAAGGGAGTCATAATCTTGGAGGGATCTCTTCCAGGGATGGAGCAGATTGTCTCGGGTCGACTTAGGAAGAGCCGGCATGGGAATTTGTACTTTGTCGACAATGAAGACAGGGGTCCGCAGGCTGATTCTGTTGAGTCAAGTTTCCGGGTCCCCTTTCGCAAGGTCAATGTTTTTGTTGGCTTTGTTATCGGTCTAAGCAGGAGTCAGATTCGAGCGGTAACTCAATCTCACGAGGCGTCACGATTGTCCAGTCTGACAGCGAGTCTTCGGTTGATAACAATAGCTACACAGACATTGAATCCATCCTCCCCCTTGATACGCCTCACATGTATCTATAATTTTTTATTGTTCCATGCTATTATATTATCATTCTTGGATGTTTTACAATCATTTTATAGCAACTTTATATCATTTTTTGGGACTAACCTATTGACAAAGTGCCCAGTGCCAGTTGCTTTTTTTTGCTTCGTAGAATATCAGTACCAAACGAAGCCCAAATGGCACAAAACTTTTTGGAGATTTTTTTTGGACCAGAAGACAACTTGACAACCAAGGAAGCACCTGTGGGAGGCTTCATGGTGCCCACAAGACAACAGGGCGCACGAGACCCTCCTCCACTGCCTCCGAGCTCTATAAATACCCAAATATTCCGAAAACCCTAGAGGAGTTGACAACAAAAACAATTCCAGCTACCGCAAGTTCCACAACCACGAGATCCAATCTAACACCATCACAGAGGGGTTCATCATCGTCATTGGTGAATCTCCCATGATGCATGAGTAGTCCACCATAGACCTACGGGTCCGTAGGGATTCGCTAGATAGCCTCGTCTCTCTCTCTCTCTCTTTTGATTCTCAGTACAATGGTCTCTTGGAGATCTATTTGATGTAATGACTTTTTGCGGTGTGTTTGTTGGGATCCAATGCAGTTTGAGTTCATGATCAGTTTCTATCTGTGAATATTATTTGAGTCTTGTTTGATCACTTATATGCATGATTATTTATTTCCACATATTTCTTCTTCGAATCTTTGGTTTAGTTAGGCCAACTAGATCATTTTTTCTTGCCATGGGAAGAGGTGCTTTGTGATGGGTTTGATCTTGCGATGTCCTCTCCCAGTGACAGAAGGGGTAGCGAGGCACAACTAGATGGGGTCTATTTCTACATGAATAGATCTTGTCTAGATCATGTCATCGTTCTTATTGCATTACTCCCTTTCTCCATGAACTTAATACACTAGATGCATGCTGGATAGCGGTCGATGTATGGAGTAATAGTAGTAGATGCATACTCGTTTCAGTCTACTAATCTTGGACATGATGCCTGTATAACAATCATTTCCTTGGGTATCATCATGATTATTTGATGTTCTATCAATTGCCCAACAGTAATTTGTTTACCCACCGTTTGCTATTTTCTTGAGAGAACCACTAGTGAAACCTACAACCCCTGGGTTTATCTTTTAACATATTGCTTTCCGGTCTATCTTTTTCCACATTTGCTTTCAGATCTAATATTCAAAAAATCAAAAATACCTTGATGCAATTTTTATTTGCATCTTTTTTTCTTGCATGATCTATTTATCCAATCTCATACAAACCGATCTATCTTTTACCGTGGAAAATTGACAACCTCTCTTACGTGTCGGGTTGCAAGTATTTGTTCTTTGTGTGTAGGTACCTTTTACATAGTCTTGCTTTGTTCTCCTACTGGTTCGATAGCCTTGGTTTCATAACTGAGGGAAATACTTACTGTAGCTGTGTTGCATCATCCCTTCCTCTTTGAGGAAATACTGACGCAGTCTCAAGCCACGTCAAAGTAATTTCTGGTGCCGTTGTCGAGGAGACATCGTTAACATTTATCAGGTTCCTAATGAAAAATCACGTCTCCTTGCAATTTAAATTATTTTCCATTTGGCTCTCATTTTTATCTCCCCCACTTCACAAAAAATTGCCGTTTTATTTGCCCCCTTTTTCGTTTGCCCTTTTCTCGTGAGATCACTTGTTTGCTTGCAATCTTGTTCACGTAATCACGATGACTCAAGAAAATACCAAATTGTGTGATTTTTCTAATATGAATAATAATGATTTTATTAGCATTGTGATTGCTCCTCCCGCCACTAGTGCGGAGTCTTGTGCTATTAATGCCGCTTTGTTGAATCTTGTCATGAAATGTCAATTTTGCGGTACTCCTAATGAGGATGCCGCATCCCATCTAAACACATTCGTAGAATTGTGTGATATGCAAAAGAAAGAAATATGTGGACAATGATATAGTGAATTTGACATTATTTCCTTTCTCCTTGCGGGATTGTGCAAGAATCAGATTTTCTTCTTTGCCTCGCAATAGTATCGATTCCTGGGATAAGTGCAAGGATGCTTTTGTTACTAAGTATTTTCTGCCCATGAAAATTAGTTCCCTTAGAACTCTAATCATGAATTTTAAGAAACTTGAGCATGAACATGTTTCACAATCTTGGGAAACAATTAAATTGATGCTAAGAAATTGTCCTTCCCATAGTTTAAATCTTTGGGTGATCATACAATTTTTTTATGCAGGATTGAATTTTGTCTCTAGAAATCTTTTAGATTCCGCCGTGGGTGGTACTTTGATGGAAATTACTTTGGGTGAATCTACTAAATTGCTAGATAATATTATGGCAAATTGTTCACAATGGCATACTGAAAGAGCACCTACTAGTAAAAAAGTTAATCCGGTTGAAGAAATTAGTACTTTGAGTGAAAAAGTTGATGCTCTTATGAAGTGGTTCCTAGTAAAAATTATCCTATTGATCTTGATGATGTGCCTTTGTCTACTTTGATTGAGGAAAATAGTGATTCTGTAGATGTGAACTTCATCTCACGAAACAATTTTAATAACAATGCTTATAGAGGTAATTTTAGTCCTTGGCCTTTTCCTGGAAATTCCTCTAATAATTATGGTAATTCCTATGGTAATTCTTCTTACAATAATAATAGTAACCCCAGTGATATTGAGAGTAAGATTAAAGAATTTATCAATGCTCAAAAGGTTTTCAATACTATGATACAAGAAAAGTTAAATAAGATTGATGATATGTCTAGAAGAATTGATAGAATTTCCCATGATGTGGAAAATCTCAAGTTTTAAGCTTTTCCACCTAATATTAATGAATCAATTAAAGCTTTATATGTTTCTATGGATGAAAGTAAGAAAAGAACCTCTATGCTTAGAGCTAAAAGAGAAGTTTTAGAAAAAAAGTTTTCTAGTGATTACTCCCATAAAAATGATGAATATCTTAAAATGATTGTTGTTTATTTTATTGATTCCTTGTTTAGTAATATTAAAATTGATGATAAAGGGACTCAAGAAGAGTCAACTTTAGCTAGAAGGCGTCCCAGTGATTTGGATGGTGAAAATCTTAGTGAATTGTATTGATGAAAGTGGGTTTGGAGGGGTCAAAGATGTAACTAGTGATGTGCCCACTATTTTGGATTACAAAGACTTTAATTATGATAGTTGATCTTGATTGAATGTATTTCTTTGTTGCAATCCATGATAAATTCACCCCATGCTTATGAACAAAATAAACATTTTACTAAACATATCTTGGATGCCATGATGAAATCCTTAGAAGAAAAGTTGGAGTTAAAGATTTAAATTCCTAGAAAATTACATGATGAGTGGGAACCTACCATTAAAGTCAATATTAAAAATGATGAGTGCTTTTCTTTATGTGATTTGGGTGCTAGTGTCTCCATAATTCCGAAATCTCTATGTGATGTGCTTGGTCTTACCTATATTGAAGAATGTTCTCTCAATTTGCACTTGGCGGATTCTACTATTAAAATGTCTTTGGGAAGAATTAATGATGTTCTTATTCTTGCAGGTAGGAACTATGTGCCCATAGATTTTATTGTTCTTGATATTGATTGCAATTCGTCTTGTCCCATCATAGTTGGTAGACCATTTTTACGCACTATAGGAGCCCTGATTGACATGAAAGGAGACAATATGAAATTTCAATTTCCACTAAGAAAGGGTATGGAACACTTCCCTAGAAAAATAATTAAGCCACCAGATGAATCAATCATGAGGGCATCCTATGGAGCAAAAACTAAAGATGACAATACTTGAATCTATGCTTTATGCCTAGCTAGGGGCGTAAAACGATAGGGCTTGTTGGGAGGCAACCCAATGAATAAAATTTATTTTTACCTTTTTCTTTCTCTTCTTGAGTGTTTACACAATTATGCTACTGTTATTATTGTGTTTTTTATGTTTTAATTAGTTTTTGTTCCAAGTAAAGCCTTTAGGATCATATTGGGTGATAGTTGATTTGATCTTGTTGAAAAATAGAAACTTTTGTGTCCAGTAGAAGAATTTTTACAAATCACAGAAGCGACGAAAAATTCTGATTTTTTTATAAAAGACTGATACACAACTTTCTGACATTGTCTTAATTTTTGAGAATTGTTTGAGTTACAGAAGTATGGTTAGAGTATAGATTAGTATAAACTGTTTTCTTTTTGATAGATTCTGTTTTTGTTGGATTGTGTGCCTATTTTGATGAATCTATGGCTTGTATTGGAGGGTATAAGCCTTTAACGCTCCAGACACACCCGATGGTGGTCGTTACTCTTGGCGGGATCTAGACTGGCCTCACAGATCAATACTAGTCTTTTCTGCGCAGTTTGTCCTCACTCGTGCGCACCCGGGACCAACTTCCCGGTCGGTCAAATGGGCTGTCGGAAAAGAAGGAATTCCTTATTGATATGAGTAGTATATTATCCCTAATAAGCCAGGCTATCACATACACCACCACTCCGAGGAACCGACATCCTCGTCGGCTCACAGGAACGTTCCCTCTTGGCACAAACGTTTGTGCGTCCAGTCCGATACATGTGTCATTCCGTGTGCCTCACAGATCAATACTAGTCTTTTCTGCGCACTTTGTCCTCACTCGTGCACACCCGGGACCAACTTCCCAGTCGGTTACCCATCCTAGATCTACTCCAAGCCAAGCACGCTTAACCTGGGAGTTCTGTTCGAATGGGCTCCCTGAAAATAAGGAATTCCTTATTGATATGAGTAGTCTATCATCCCTAATAAGCCAGGCTATCACACAGCCATGGTAAAGTTAGAGTATAATATATATAATGCAATAATAAAATGTGAATCGGTTTGCAACAATACTTAGAGTGGTGATTTTCTATATTATACTAACGGATCTCACAAAGATTTTGTTAAGTTTTGTGTGATTGAAGTTTTCAAGTTTTGGATGAGATCACGATGGATGAAGGAAGGAGTGAAAAGTGCCTAAGATTAGGGATTCTATGGAACCCCAAGATGATATCCAAGGATAAACAAGCAACTAAGCTTGGGGATGCCCCGAGTGGCATCCCTTCTTTCTTCTAAAGACCATCAGTATTTTGTTTGGAGCTGTATTTTTATTTGTCACATGTCATGAGTTTTGCTTGGAGTGTCTTGTATTATATGAGTCTTTGCTTGATTTTCTTTTTAGTTTGTCTCAAGTATCCTTTTTGAACACACCTATTTGATAGAGCCAAAACTATGCTATGATTTGTTAAAATTGCTCTATATGTTTCATTTAATTTTTTTGAGTTATGGAATTGCGCTAGTGTTTCACTTATATCTTTTTTGGGCATGACATGCTTTAGATTTTTGAAGAAATACTCTCATGCTTCACTTAGATTTATTTGAGAGTTAGTGAATTTTGAATAAATTCTCTCATGCTTCACTTATATTATTTTGAAGAAATTTTTATGCTCATGTTGTTCGCTTCAATTTATTTGAGCTTGTCAAAAGCAATGGCAATATACGAAACTAGTCCCAAAGTGATAGATATTCAAGAGGGACATAATAAAAACTTTCATCAAGATCATTGGATAAATTAAACTTGATTCCTTGTAATATTTTTAGACATGACAATAGTAATATGTTAGTTATGTTGGTGAGTAATTATGCTTTAGTAAGAATATTGGTGTTAAGGTTTGTGATTCCCTATGCAAAGCATGAAACTCAATAGTTATGCAATGAAATTACATCCTACTTATGGTGCATTATTCAGTTATTCTTAATGCCCGTTTATGAGAATTTTTGTTTCTTGGTTGGTTGATTCTCAATCTATTTGCTAGCCTCCACGTGTACTAATTAGAAATACTACCTGTGCATCCAAAATCCTTAAACCCAGTTTTTCCATATGAGTCCACCATACCTACCTATATGCGGTATTTCCATGTCGTTCCAAGAAAATTTGTATGTGCCGTCTCTAATTTTCAAAATGAATTTCCTTTTTGTGTGCTCATACCGCTCATGAAGCGGAAGGGGGTGTCCGATATTTTTCCATGCACGAGGGTACGATGCTAATAGGGATGCCGAGTCCCGAAATGACAAAGAAATTTACTTTATGTTGTGAAATAGTAAATTCCTTGGAAAGTGTTGGTATGGATGGTACCCGTGGATACGGCTAGCCATGGATTGTTAAATAATGGTGGAAAAAGGAATAAACTTTCTTTTCTGTTTGGGAACCGCTTAAGATATACTAGCATGAAAAGGTATTAAAAATTCTTGGTCATTGTCGTTGACAGGAAAGGCATGCCACCCAAAATATGTTTCTGTTTCAATTTAAACTTTGAGCTCTGGCACCTCCACAAATCCCTACTTCCCTTTGTGAAGGGCCCATCTATTTACTTTATGCAATTTTACTTTTATTTGAGTCTCCATCTTCTCTTATAAAGCACCAACTAGGAGGCACTATGACCGTACTTGTGCATTGGGTGTAGCTAATATTCAAGTGTGTTTCATGAATGGATCAATGATTGAGCATGATGGGCTAGGGATAAGTTTCTTTAGTGTTGATATTCTTAAAGACATGATTGCTTGTTGGTATGCTTGAGTATCAAACTTCATGTCAAAACTAGACTATTGCTTTGAACCATATAAATTCCAAATGTGCATGCTACAAAAGAAAAGAATATGTGATGAACATGTTAGGCAGTATTCCACATCAAAATTTTTGTGTTTATCATTTACCTACTCGAGGACGAGCATGAATTAAGCTTGGGGATGCTGATACGTCTCCAATGTATCTATAATCTTTGATTGTTCCATGCTGTTATATTATCATTCTTGGATGTTTTATAATCATTTTATAGCAACTTTATATCATTTTTTGGGACTAACCTATTGACATAGTGCCCAGTGCCACTTGCTGTTTTTTTCTTCACAGAATATCAGTACCAAACAAAGCCTAAATGCCACGAAACTTTTTTGAGATTTTTGTTGGACCGGAAGACAACTTGGGAGCCAGGAAGCACCTCGGGGGAGGCCCGTGGGGCCCACAAGGCACCAGGGCACGCCATGGTGTGTTGTGGGGCCCACGGGAACCTCCTCCACCGCCTCTCAGCTCTATAAGTACCGAAATATTCCAGAAACCCTAGAGGAGTCGACAAAAAACAATTCTAGCCACCGCAAGTTCCAGAACCATGAGATCCCATCTAAAACCATCACGGAGGGGTTCATCATCCTCATTGGTGCCTCTCCGATGATGCGTGAGTAGTCCACCATAGACCTACGGGTCCGAGAGTAGTAGCTAGGTGGCTTCCTCTCTCTCTTTTGATTCTCAATACAATGCTATCTTGGAGATCGATTTAATGTAATGACTTTTTGCGGTGTGTTTGTTAGGATCTGATGAAGTTTGAGTTCATGATCAGTTTCTGTCCATGAATATTATTTGAGTATTCTTTGATCACTTATATGCATGATTATTTATAGACTTGTATTTTTCTTCGAATGTTCGGTTTAGTTAGCCCAACTAGATTGATTTTTCTTGTCATGGGAAGAGGTGCTTTGTGATGGGTTCGATCTTGCGGTGTCCTCTCCCAGTGGCAAAAGGGGCAACGAGGCACGCATGTATCATTGCTATTAAGGATAACAAGTTGAGGTCTATTCCTACATGAATAGATCTTGTCTACATCATGTCATCGTTCTTATTGCATTACTCTGTTTCTCCGTGAACTTAATACACTAGATGCATGCTGGATAGCAGTCGATGTGTGAAGTAATAGTAGTAGATGCAGAATCATTTTGGTCTACTAATCTTGGACATGATGCCTATATAATGATCATTGCCTTGGATATCTTCATGATTATTTGATCTTCTATCAATTGCCCAACAGTAATTTGTTTATCCATTGTGTGCTATTTTCTTGAGAGAAGCCACTAGTGAAACCTACGGTCCCGGGTTTATCTTTTACATACTGCTTTCCAATCTATCTTTTTCCGCATTTGCTTTCCGATCTACTATTTAAAAAAATACCTTGCTGCACTTTTTATTTGCATCTTTTATTTTGTGTTCTTGTGCGATCTATTTATCCAATCTCATACAAACCGATCTATCTTTTACCATGGAGAGATTCACAACCTCTCTTATGCGTCGGGTTGCAAGTATTTGTTCTTTGTGTGCATGTACCATTTACATAGTGTTGCTTGGTTCCCCTATTGGTTCGATAACCTTGGTTTCTTAACTGAGGGAAATACTTACCATAGTTGTGTTGCATCATCCCTTCCTCTTTGGGGAAATACTGACGCAGTCTCGAGCCACGTCACCCCTCTACGAGGGTAGGCTTCGAGGGTGCTTTGATGAGGAACGTCACCCGGTCGTCAAAGAGTTACCGCGTCATGCTGCAGCCTACATGGCAGGCAATCAAAAGAACCCAATAGCTCAAGGACACAATCTGATTGAGGCTAATTCGCCAGGCCAAAACCCGCCATCCAACGCTGGTGCTGACACTGGAATCCCGAATGCTCAGGGGGTCACAAAAGCGCTCACGACACTCAACAACCTCCTTACGCAGCTAGTTACAGCGAAGAACATAGCGACATGCACTGCTGAGATCAAAAAGTGTCGTGAACCGCTCATGAAGGCTTAGCTGGACATCGGGGCTCAAGACACCAGTCTCGCAGAAGCGTAAAAAGCCATCCTAGAGTAGAGCCAACGCCCGGAGGAGCAACAGGTTCACCTCAACTTTTGTCATTAGGCAATCGCTACTATCAACCAGAGGAGACAACAAAGCCGCCTTCAAGCCACAGGAGGGGAGATGGAGCCTCGCAACCTGTTCCGGCCGCCGCCGCCTATCCAACCTACTGCCAATGTTAGCCTAGGAGCCGGCTTAGGAGCCACAGGGGCTAGCATGCCACCGATGATAACTCCCCGGCGGATGCAGCAGCCCGCGGCGCGTTTTCATACTCCCCCTGGTCACTTCTCCAATCCGTTGACAACTTATACGCATCAATGCAAAATCTGTCAATGATCCCCATCGAAGGTAATACTCCTTTCGATATCGAGGCAAGGAAAGCAATTGAACTATTGCGAACTGCAGTTTTGTAGCAAGCAAACTACTCCAACAACCCAAACAGGTTGCACTCGACACCGTTCAACAGCTAGATGGTCTCAAGTTGACATGGGGAATCACCAGTTCTAGCCGGGTCGAGCATGATGCAACGTCACCAAGAGCAACAAGTATATCAATAGCAACACCGTCAGACGGCTTCAGATGCCCAAGTTGTGGTTGACAACGCGTGCGTTGCTCATGCAGGTGCTACTAGTAATATAAGGGTGGACCATGATCATTGGGAAGCATGCGACGTAAGATGTCCACCCACCACTAACATCCCTGTCTCTCCAGCATTCGGGTCTGGTTTCGTCAGCGTAACCATTGGTAATCAATGTCTCACCCCGGCTCTCCGCAACGAGCGTATCCCGGCCGACTGGAAGGGCGCTCGAAAGGTATCGAATTACACTTAATGGATTGAGATCTATGAGTTAGCCATGGACATGATGGAGGTGAGCGAGTAGTCTTCGCCAGATATCTTATAATGATGCTCGAAGCACCTGCCCATACTTGGTTGAAATGCTTGCCCCCGAATTCAATGAGCACATGGCAATAACTGAAGGAGTGTTTCATCAAGAACTTTCAGAGACCTGCAAATGCCCAACCAACATCCTTGACCTCAATCAGTGTGTCCATAAGGAGGGAGAATCAGCTCATCATAGGGCACGTTGTTGTCACGCCCAAGATGCGACCCTATCCTTATTTTGGCACGAGGGCCTCGACAGGGATAGAAGTGCATCTCATTGTTTTGAAAAATGGATATCATTACAAGTACATGTATAGAAGAGATGAGTATCGGGAATTGGCTTACACTCGCCACAATCTACATTAACATCACATTAGTACAACAACATATAAAAACATCATCCAAAAGAGCAGGGTCCGACTACGGACGAAATCAAACGATAAAATGACATCCATCCTTGCTATCCCAGGCTGCCGCCTAGAACCCATCCTAGATCGAAGAAGAAGAAGAACTCCAAATCAAACAAGCATTGCGCTCATGTCAAAGCATCGCATTACCTATACCTGCAACTGTTGTTGTAGTAATCTGTGAGCCACAAGGACTCAGCAATCTCATTTCGAAGGGTATCAAGACTATTAAAGATTAATGGATGAGGTATGGTTAAGTGGTGAGGCTGCAACAAGCGACTAAGCATTTATTTGAGTGGCTAACTTACAAATATAGAAAGTAATGTGGGTGGTCTATGCATAACGGACGTGAACTAATAATGATCACTAAGTGATCCTGAACACCTACTTACGTCAAACATAACCCCACCATGTTCTCTCTCGGATAAGGACTCACGAGAAGAGACAGTCATGGTTACGCACATAGTCAGTGTATTTTATTTGAGTTTACTTCAAGTTTTCTATGACTAGGTGTTAAACAAACTTTCCAAGTTGCCACATATCCGTGGGCTCAGATTTCCGAAAGATTTAACCCTGCAAGGGTGCTCCAACCCATCCATCACAAAGTAACCACACGCCGCGTTGGAACTCCTCAACCGTAGAATCACCCGTAGTATTTGCAGAATCCCGATGGAAAATCTCAACTTTGAGATAGCCCTAAGTGTTGTCGAAATCCCACGCGCAAGACGTTCGAGAAAGGTAAAACAAATCCAGCAAGGCCGCCCAGCGTCGAACCCGATAGGAGCCGCGTATCTCGATCTCAGGACACGACCAGATGAGCACAACGTACGGTGGCCTATAGAAATCTCCCGAGTTGCCCCGGGTTAGCCCTGCACACGACTCTAGTTTGGACCAACACTCATGAGGAGCACTGGCCCGAGGGGTTGATTAAATTATCTGAAGGTGTTGACGGGTCCCTATGCATTTTATTAGTTATTAGGCAAATGTAGTACCAATGTTGGGCCTTGCCAGACAAGCTTTATCCTAAAACGAAAATCAAGGGGGTCCCGATAACAACCCGGAGCATGTTAGGAGCGCTTAATATGGAACATAACACTGGTTCACAAGTAACTAGGACGACAAGAGTGGAACAAAACACCGAGCAAAAGGCCAAGCCTTTCACCTTTTACCAAGTATATATGTGCATTAAATTAAATAGCAATAATATTGTGATAGCAAAAAATGTCCACGTTGTCACATGGAAGAAATTGCACGTGCATCTAGAAACGCTATAAAAAGGCTGAGCGAGCGGTAACATAGCCAAACAATGGTTTGCTGGGAGTTGGAGGGTTAGAGGCTTATCATGGCAATGTGAGGAGGCTTTACAAACAAGTGGTAGGTAGCAAGACATAACGGTAGAAGCAAGACAACTAGCTTAGCAATGATATTAGTGGCATCTTGGGAAATGTGTCATCTTTCCTGAGATCCTGCTTGGAAGAAGAATGAATCCATGAAGAAGACGAGCCAACATAGTTGAACGAATCCTCACACTCCGAATGCTTTCGGAACTCTGTCAAGAAGGAACAATCCGAAACAACAATCAACACACTGTACACCACAACATATGCATGACATGATGCGCAAACAAATATGATGCATGTCCGTTTTAAATATGCAAGGCATGGCAAATCACATCAAACAACTACTACACATTAAAGTGAAGGTTAATATGCAACAAGTTGCATATTGACGAAACTCCATGATCAATTATTTAGTTCACTCTCGTTTAGGTACACGACAATATGAAATGTTGTTAAACATTTCAAGAGGTGAAGCATAAGTAAACTATCTATCTAGGCATCATAAATGAGGCCAGAGGCAACACATAGCATTTCCGAAACTTCCCCATAAGCATAATATGAATATGTTCCAGATATGTCCTAAGCATGTTTTATAGATGTTAAACAATAATATAAGGTATACCATGCAATTCTACATGTCAATCTAGTCGATTTACATATGTGGAACATCTCAAACGGAGCTACGGTCTAAAAGTTATGACACACAAAAGAAGCTCATGCCATGAATGCAAAATGCATGAAAATCACAATCATAAGCACATCAAAACATGGATGCAACATTATAATATGATACTATGTGAAATTCTAAGCAAGTTTCACATATGTCATGTCCAAAACGGAGCTACAATTCAACCACAACAACCAACACAAGTTTTAGTAGAAAACTGCCCAAAAACAGCAACATAGCATTTTGCAACCCACGAATCAACACGGTACAGCCACCTAAAATATACAACAAAGTCATAGTGCTGAAGCCTACATGATGCTTAACAATTCATCTATTAATAGCAAGTTGATTAGAGGCATGGATCAATAGGAAATGAGCTCACAAGATAGATAATTGAGAACTGTTCCAGACTTGGTGAAAATAACAGTTTTCGATAGAGTAGTTTTTATCACGAAGGCATATTGACCGCAGTAAAACTATAAGCTACAGTGCATATTATGGCATGAAAATTAACATCATGGTAGTAGGCATTATAAGCTAAAAATAACTCCACTACACCCCACAACGGGGTTCTAGACCACTAGCAAAAGACATGGCAAGACAGCAACAAAACATTATAGATTTCAGACTTAGAAATATTTAGACCCCTCAAAACAGCACATTGGTTAAGCATGTTGGTAACGAGGAAACAACACCTAAGCATGGAGTATCGTGGCAAATAAAATGATCAGGGGCAAGTGCACATATCAAAGGGCATAACTCATGTTCAAAAATAATTCATATGATGCATGGATTTAATCACATGAAAATAACAAAAGGGCATCACAGCAAAATAGCATGCACACGAACTTGCTCAAATGAAAAACTAAATGCAAAGATAAACTCTATGGATTTTTCTACCCCAAAATCATATATAATATGCATATGTTCATATAGGAAAAATGTCACCATTAATTACACAAGTTTATGTCATAAACCTATCCACAAGTCATAACATGATGAAGGGGAAGCAATGGACGTAGACACTGCCAATGCAGCCACTTCTCACAGAGGTAACCGAATCTTCAGTTCTACTTCTCGAATATGGTTTGTCAATTGCAAAGGTTAATATTGCCGATTGATAACTGCAGAAATCATCCAGCTGGAAGATGACGAAGGACATCTTGGGGGTACGGGAGGCAGAAGTGAGATCCTAGGCACTCTGCGTATCTGAACTCGAAGAACTTTGTCTGTGCAGATGCCTCAGTGGTTGATTGCCGGATCCTCCCAGGGGATAAGTGACTCGACGAGGGTCAGGGCTGAACCTGCAGTGCCTCTGACGAGTGCTCCTCTAGCTGATTCAACTATTGTGATGTCGACTCCAACCAGACTTGCTCAGACTATCTCGACTGCTCCAACCATTATGCCGATTCCGCCGGTGACGACTTTTCCTCTGCACCGCATTCCGAAAGATCAGACCGGAGCCACAAAAGAGGCCATGATCTAGGCGGAGCAGATGATGCTGCGCACCAAGGAGGCGTACAAGGCCAGCAAGTTGGCTTATGACGCCAGCGCAGCACTTCGTACCAATGTTCGAGTAAGTTCGATTGTAAGTACATTTCCGATTGAATTCCTGTCTTCTTTGACTGTACACCCACTGGGTGTTTGTTTATCTCTTATAGAATGTTTGAAAATACCCCACTCCAATAGACCTTGTCTTAATCGAGTAGGTTTTAGGTCAGTGGGGGCACTCTGAGTGCACCCACCGGGTGTAGTCCCCGAGACCGTTGTCGAGTGCTCGCACCGGCAGGGGTCTTACAGTTTGTCATATACAGGATACGTTTGCCTTTGATTGCACCACTCCGAAGCTATTTCGTAGGTCTCATGGATATCATTGATATGACGCTACATAAGGATAGACTGCACTACACTTTTGTTAGTGCGAACCTTTCCAAAGGTCCGGAGTGGGGTGGCACATCATTCGACAGGTCGAATGATGGATGTTCCAGTGGTGGATACTTTCTGCCACTCGACAGGTCGAGAGTTGGCAGAACTAGTGGCGGTATGCTAAGTGCACCATAGGTGTAGTCCTCGAGACCGTCGTCGAGTGCTTGCACTGGCGGGGGTCTAATAGAGACCGTTGAATGTTCTGACAGGGCAGACCTTGTCGACTGTTTAATAACCAGTGGGGGCATGCTAAGTGCACCCACTGGGTGTAGTCCCCGAGGCTACTGTTGATTGTAGACGGTAAGCAGTAGTCTTGAAAACTTGAAATCGGAATTTCAGTCATACGCGGGGTACGAGCATTACTCGACATGTCGAGTGTATTTTTTATTCTTCTCCGTCATGCACCGAAGCTACCATGTAGGTTTCATGATCGTCATGTGATCAAATGTGATATGACGTTGCTTCAAAGGTGTGGAATAGGGCCGATGGGTCACTCGACAGATCGAGTGTTAGCCGTTCCAGTGGGGGCACTCTTAGTACACCCACTAGGTGTAGTCCCCGAGACCACCGTTGAGTGCTTGCACTAGCGGGGGTCTGATAGAGACTATCTTGAATTTGTTTATAGTACACGGAGTAAACGAGCCACTAGACATGTCAAGTGGACTTTTGGTTGGATCCTTCTTCCCTTGGATGCAGGTTTCATGAATATCATTGATCAACCATGATATGTCGCTATTCTAGGATAATGGGGCGGGGTGGTGCGCACCGCCTAGTCGGCCGTCTTTGGTCTTCTGCACTTCAGAGTGCTGATATTTCTTGTCGATTGAATTTCTTTCTTTGTTGATTTTAGAGGGCTTGTGAACTTGGAATGCAGTACAAGGATCTTGAAGATGAAAGGAACCGCTGCGCGTGGACTTGGAAGCCTCTAACAATGCTTTGGAGAGAGTGCAGGCTGAACTAAAAACTCTAGGAGGTAACTTCTGTCGACCCATTGCATTCTCATGTTCACTTTCCATGCTTTGAACCGAGTGCTTTCACTCGAACAAACGTATGCAATGAAAATCATCAACTCCAAGCACGACTCAACAATGTTGTTTCTTTAGACACCATGAAGAAAGCGCTGGAGGACAAGGACAAAGCGCTTGCAGATGCCCAACGAGTGGCAAAGGAGAAAACTGAAGCTGCCGACTAGAAGCTGACTACTGCCAAGAAGACGGAGGAGGAGAACTCGAAACTGAAGAAGGAGCATGTGGACCTCATCAAGAGAACTGAGCAGCTCACCAAGAGGAGCAATGGCCTGGAAAAGCACTTGGGGGAGTTCTCGAGGAAGATGTACATTCTGCTCAACGGTGAGTATCTCTGTCGACTGAACTTTATGAAATCTTTGACGACTGTGTCTCATCAGTTCTCCTCCCATTCTTTCTTCCCAGAATTCTGCCAAGACTTTGAGAAAGAGATTGAGGAGATCGAGGTCAGTTTGGATCCCACCATGTCACCTGTTGGAGATGCGGTGGCCATGAACATGCTCAGACTCAACTTCAGGCTTCAGGGCGTTCAAGCGTATGTCCTTCGATTGAGAACTGCGATGGAGAAGATCGTAAAGGAACTGTGGCCTGAAGACACTATTCAACTTGACATCTTATCTATGATGGCACGCCTGAACGACCTTCCTAGTCGAGTGCAGGCCTGGAAGAAATCTGCTGCTCGCTGTGGCACTGACATGGCACTCTCCCTTGTTAGGGTCTATTGCAAGGATGCGAGGGAAGACAAGTTGAAGGAGCTCCAAGTGGTTAACACGAAGAAACTTCAGTTTGAGGATTTCATGGAGACCTTCATCGACGCAGCCACTAGAATTGCGGACGGCATTGACTTGGACACATTCATCGAGCCAGCCAGCCCGTCGGGTGTTTGAAAAACTTGCTCTTTGAGAGAAAAACTTTATTTGCCTTGATATGCCGAGTGGAATTGTATCAACTTTAAAACTTCATTAAGGCCTTAAGCCCGAGCACGTTTGCTTTCTCGGGAAACATTTATCTATGATTAAACCTTTTGGATTTATCCGTATTTGGCTTTCAACCATTTTTTCGACTGAATTTGTTTTTTGACTTAGGCGAAATCTGGTTCGCAACTAAGCCCCCGAGTGTGAGGATTACCCAACACTCGACAGTGATTCTAACTTAGGAGAAAGCATGTTCGCAACTAAGCCCGCGAGTGTGAGGATTGCTTAACACTTGGAGTATCTTTGAACCTAGGCGAAGACTTGTTCGCCGCTAGGACGTCGAGTGGATGGATTACTATCCACTCGACAGGGATTCTAAGTTAGGGGAAAGCATGTTCGTGGCTAATCTCCTGAGTGTGAGGATTGCTCAACACTTGGAGTATATTTGAACCTAGGCGAAGACTTGTTCACGGATAGGATGTTGAGTGGATGGATTACTATCCACTCGGTAGTGATTCTAACTTAGGCGAAAGCGTGTTCGCGGCTAAGCCCCCGAGTGTGAGTATTGCTCAACACTCGGAGTATATTTGAACCTAGGCGAAGACTGATTCGCAAAGAGGTCGTCGAGCGAATGACCTGCTATCCACCTGACAGGATTTTTAACTTAGGCGAAAGCATGTTCGTAGCTAAGCCCCCGGGTATGAGGGTTGCTCAACGGTCGGAGTATCTTTGAACCTACACGAAGACTTATTCGCAAATAGGTCATTGAGTGAATGGACCGCTATCCCCCCGACAGGGTTTTTAACTTAGGCGAAAGCATGTTCACAGCTAAGCCCCCAAGTGTGAGGGTTGCTCAACACTCGGAGTATCTTTGAATCTACGCGAAGACTGATTCACAAATAGGTCGTCGAGTGAATGGACTGCTATCCACCTGACATGGTTTTTAACTTAGGCGAAAGCATGTTCACAGCTAAGCCCCCGAGTGTGAGGATTTCTCAACACTCGGAGAATTCCCAAGTGTGAAACTGTACGATCGGAATCGACAATATATTGTGGAAGTTTGATTTGCATAGATGATGTATTTTTATTACATCAAATTTTTTTCTGTCTCCAAGTATAAAAGCGTCGGAGCAGATGTGCATTCCAGGCCCGTGGCTCGTCCATCTGTTTCTTGAGGTTGTACAGGTGATAAGATCCGTTGTTCAACACTTTGGTGACGACGAAGGGACCTTTCCATGCTGGTGCAAGCTTATGGGGTCGCTGTTGATCCACCCGGAGCACCAATTCTCCCTCATGAAACGACCGACTCTTGACATTCTTCGCATGGAAGCGCTGCAGATCCTGCTGATAAGCTATAGTCCGAATCAGAGCCATTTCTCGCTCTTCCTCCAGGAGATCAACGCCATCCTGCCTGGCTTTTTCAGCTTCAGCTTCAGAATAAAGTTCCACTCGAGGAGAATTGTCAAACAAGTCACTTGGTAGGATAGCCTCGGCACCATAGACTAGGAAAAAGGAGTCCGTCCAGTCGACCGATTAGGCGTCGTTCTCAGGCCCCATAAACAGATGGCAACTCAGTCACCTAGGCACCGGTGGCATGATCCAAATCCCACATGAGACGAGGCTTCAGACCTTTCAGGATGAGGCCATTAGCTCGCTCGACTTGTCCATTGGTTTGAGGATGTGCAACAGACACATAATCCACCCGAGTGCCCTGAAAGGTGTAGAAGTGTTTGAATTCTTCCGAGTCAAAGTTGGTGACGTTATCCGTGATAATGTTGTAAGGAACACCGTATCGAAAAATTATTTCTCTCATGAATGTGACCGCCGTGCGGGAGTTCAACTTCTTGATGGGCTTGGCTTCTATCCACTTTGTAAATTTGTCGACTGCAACCAGCAAATGAGTGAACCCTCCTTTTCTGGTCCGAAAGGGACCAACCATGTCGAGTCCCCAAACAGCAAATGGCCAGGCGAGGGGAATCATCTTTCAGAGCAGAGGCCAGCTTGTGCGACAAGTTTGCATAGAATTGGCATCCATCACAATGATTAACAATGTCTTTAGCCATCTCATTAGCCCGTGGCCAGAAGAAACCAGCTCGGTATGCTTTAGCGACGATTGTCCGTGAGGACACATGATGGCCGCAAGTTCTCGAGTGGATCTCATCTATAATCACTCGACCTGCTTCGAGGGAGATGCAATGCTGCGTCACGCCAGTCGCGCTTTCTCTGAACAGCTGATCCCCAATCACAGTAAAGGCCTTTGACCTACACACAATCTATTGAGCTTCTGTTTCGTCTTCAGGGAGTTCTTGTCTGAGGATATAGGTAATGTAGGGCACCATCCAATCGGGAATGAAAACTAGAATCTCCATGACCAAATCAATTACTGCAGGGACATCAACTTCAGTCGGATGAGTAGAGCTCATAGCTTGCGGGGACTCTTCAGCGAAAGGATCTTCTTGCACCGAAGGAGTATGCAGGTGCTCTAAAAACACATCACTGGGGAGAGGCCATCGAGTGGATCCAATGTTTGCTAGTTCGTCGGTCGCTTGATTCTTCAGTCGGGGAACACGATGAAGTTCCAGGACTTCGAATTTCTTTTCCATCTTTCTGACAGCATTACAGTACCCGGTCATAGCAGGGTTTCGAAGATCCCACTCTTTCATCACTTGATTCACCACCAAATCTGAGTCGCAATAAACCATTAGGCGCTTGACGCCGAGTGAAATAGCCATGCGCAACCCATACAAAAGTGTTTCATATTCTGCCTCATCATTGGAGGAATCGAAGTGAATTTGCAAGACATAACTGAGCTTGACGCCTTTGGGAGATATCAGGACAACACCATCACCGGATCCATTCAACATTTTAGAGTCGTCGAAGAACATGGTCCAGTGTGCCGAGTGAATCAGAGTTGGCTGTTGTTGTTCAATCCACTCGGCAATAAAATCCGCAAGTTCCTGAGACTTGATTGCTTTCTTGGCTTCAAACTTAATGTCAGAGTATAAGAGTTCGATTGCCCACTTAGCCACTCGACCAGAGTACGGCATTGCTGACGATTGAAATTGAGTGGTCTTGAAAATAATATGCTACCTTCTTTGCTGATAGATAAATGCCATAAAACAACTTCTGGTAGTGTGGATACCTTTGCTTCGAGGGGGACATAACTTCAGAAACATAATAAACTGGTCATTGGACTTTATAAGCTTTACCCTCTTCTTCCTGCTCGACAGTTAATACCGTATTGACGACCTGATTAGTGGCCGCGATGTACAAGAGCAAAGGCTCTTTGCTGTGAGGAGCGGCAAGAACTGGCCGGGTGGAGAGCAGGGCTTTGAGTTCAACAACCACTGCTTCGGCTTTAGGAGTCCACTCGAACGTGTCAGAGTTCTTCATCAATCGATACAAAGGTAGTGCCTTCTCACCGAGACGATAAATGGATCACCTCAATGCTGCCAAGCAACCTGTCAATTTCTGAACATCGTGCACTCACACGGGAGTCTTCATTCGGGTAATGGCTCTGATTTTCTCAGGATTGGCATCGATCCCTCGCTCAGAAACGAGAAAATCGGGCAACTTGCCGCCAGGGATGCTAAAAGTACACTTGGCCAGATTCAGCTTTATGTCGTATCTCCTCAGATTGGCGAATGTTTTGGCCATGTCAGTCAGCAGGTCGGAACCTTTGCGGGACTTGACAACTATATCATCCATGTATGCCTCGACGTTCCGAGGGATCTGGTCGAGTAAACATTTCTGAATCATGCGCATGAAAGTAGCGTCGGCATTTTTCAGACCGAATGGCATAGTGATGTAGCAAAAACACCCGAGAGGGGTGATGAAGGCTGTCTTTATTCATCTGGGCCATACAGACGGATCTGATGGTACCCAGAGTAAGCATCTAGAAACAATAAATGCTCACACCCCGCGGTCGAGTCAACAATCTGATCTATCCAGGAAGCGGAAAATGATCCTTCGGGCAGACCTGATTGATATGTTTGAAGTCACTGCACATACACAACGACTTATCTTTCTTGGGCACCATCGCAACATTTGAGAGCCACTCGGAGTGGCAAATCTCCCGAATGAACTTGGCTCGCAAGAGACGGGCCACTTCTTCACCGATTTATTTGAGCTTCTCCGCTGCTGATCGACGCAAATGCTCCCTGACAGGTTTAGCTTTCGGGTCAACTCTCAGACGGTGCTCGGCCAGTCCCTTGGGAAACCCTGGCATGTCAGCAGGCTTCCATGCGAAGATATCCCAGTTTTCACAGAGGAACAGGATGAGGTCGACTTCCTATTTACTGTCGAGTGTTGATGATATATTGGTCAGGGCAGTGGTTGGATCCGTCGGGTGGATGTGCACTTTCTTTACTTCCCTTGCCGACTGAAATTCCGACTCGGAAGCAGGCTTCTTTGCGCGGAGCAAATCAGCAGGGTCAACGCTCTTCTTGTACTCTTCCAACTCTACCATAGCCATCTGATGGTCGGCGATCTTGGAGCCTTGTTGGAGACACTCTTCTGCCCGCTGTCGATTGCCGATGACTGTGGTCACACCCTTAGGGCTCGGCATCTTCAACTTGAGATACACGTAACATGGACGGGCCATGAAACGGGCATACACGGGTCGACCCAAAATGACATGATAGGCACTCTGGAAATCCATGACTTCAAGCATCAACTTTTCCTTTCGAATTTTTTTATCGTTCCCGAATGTTACGTCCAACGCAATCTGGCCGAGTGACTTGGCCTTCTTCCCTGGGATGACTCCATGAAATTGCATGTTGCTTTCACTCAGTTGGGACATCGGAATGCCCATCTCTTTTAGGGTATCCGCATAGAGGATGTTTAGAGCGCTACCACTGTCGATGAGGACCTTTCGGAGCCGAGTTCCCCCCACCACCGGATCAACCACTAGAGCCTATTGACCAGGAGTGGCCACATGAGCAGGATGGTCTGTTTGGTCAAATGTCATGGCATACTGGGACCACTTGAGGTAGGTGGGGGTGGCAGGTACGACCATGTTGACTTCCCTCTTGACGACCTTCAGTCGACTCTTGCTCCCTACATCAGCGAAAATCACAAGCGTAGCAGTGACATCTGGGAATGTTTCTTTATCTTCATCTTCATCCTTCTCAGGAGTCTTGTCACTTGGCAGAGTCTCTTTGAACTGCTAAATAAGCGTCCGACACTGCCGAGTGGTGTGCTTGGGAAAAATCACATTGCCCTCCTCATCTTTCCTCGTGTGAATTACACACGACTGATCCATAACATCAGTCCCTAACTGATTCTTTCCTTTCTTAGGGGCAAACCGTCCTTTAGCTTTCCCCTTATTCTTTGCTTGGGTCGCCAGTGCGGCTACTTCTGCTTGGACAAGACCATCAACTTTCCACTTCTGTTTCCGATTGGAGTTACCACCAGCATCAGTAACGACTGCTTTTCCTTTAACGCTACGAAGGCGGTCTTCTTCCTCGCCATTGGCGTACCGAGTGGTGATTTCCATCAGCTTGCTAAGTGATATGTCACCCGTTTGACTGAACTTCAAATAAAGCTCTCGGTATTTCACACCCGCCTTGAAGGGACACACAACTTGGTGTTCAGAAACATTCTCCACCATATGATGCAGAGTGGAGAAACGCTGAATGTAATCCCTCAAGGTCTCATTTGGCTTCTGTACATAGTGTTGTAAGTCGACAAGCCCGACAAGACGCTTTCAACCAAGCACGAGCTGAACCATCTAACATCAAGGATAGGTGTTTCCTAGCAACATTATCATTGCCGCCACCAATCTGTACAGCCACTCGGTAATCATCTAACCAAGTCTCTGGCTTTGACTCGCCAGAAAACTTCCCGATCCTAGCTGCCAACCTAAAGTTGGGGGAATCTCTGCAGAATGGATGGCTCTACTAAAACACTCAGGACCAGAAATCACAGCTAAGCTGCCACTCGGAAAATCTCTGTCTTGTTCTTGTCTATGAGCTCTGCCCCTGTCGATCTGCTTCTGGGTGAGGATATCACGAGCATCAAAACTTGCATTCCGCTCATCAGCGAACGAGCGCCTTTCGTCCTGGTACCAGGGCATGTACAGACCACCCTACGGAGGAGTGGGCACTTGACGGTGGTCTTCACAGTGGAACTGATCTCTGACCTGCTCTTCACGAAGGCCTCCACCCCTATGGTGCAAGGGCGATCCAGGGATGTGTGCTGACTGAACGGTTTCCGCCCTGGGTGACTTGCCGTGTATCCTATTACGGGACTACGAAACAACAGAGTTCTGACGCTGTGCTGCATCTAGCAAGGCTCTGATTTGCATCAACCCTCTTCCAGCCTCTGACCGTGGCGGCTGAATGGAATGTGCTATCCTAGCAGCAGCTGCAACATTTAACACATGGGTCTGATATACCTCAACGTTGTTGTGGGATCCAGTCAGGAACAGGTGTCGCTGCCGTCGACTGGCCATTGGAGGGCGCTGGCGAGCGCGCTCATCGAGTTCCCTCTGGATCTCTTCAAGCCGAATACGCGTGGCCTCCAAGGCCTGGGCCTCGGCGGTCGTACCGACGATGGGAGTATGAAGGACCTCACCATCTCGACGCGGCTATTCACTCGATGGGGCGCCAACCTCCCGGTTGTTGTGGCCAAAACCCGGCGGCGGGCTTTGATGAGAACCCGCCATAAGGACCTCCGCTACTGGATCACAGCTCTCGCACCGGAAGGAACATCAGACTGATCTGAGTCCGACTCGAACATGCCATGGAGGGACTCGGCAGGCTCGAGTGTTGCAATCTGTGGAGAAGCAATTTGATGCGCCACTACATGCTTGACCCAACGCTGAAGTCATGAGCGGCCGGACCACTTGCGAGAATGGACAGCGAGGGGAGCTGACGCATAGGGAGTCGACGGCTGACGCGGCAGCATGCCACAGGAACTCGCGCGGAAGTGCGCGACCCCGCGGACCGGGCGTGCCTCAAAATCGAGAGACACTTCCTGAAGCCATGCCGAATCGTCGGCGATGAAGGTGAGCACTCTAAAATGGATCTCGTGGCCTAGGGCGAAAACACCACCGGAAGACATGTCAAAGGATGAAAAACGCAACCTCTCTGGAAGTCGCTTAGACGCCTGCCCCACGGTGGGCGCCAACTGTCGTGGGAACAAGCCTGCCAGTAGAAGGTAGGGGTACGAATGGAGAGGGCACAGTCCTAGATACGATGAGGGTGTGCACATGGATGTATGTGTTCAGGCCCCTTACGTGGAGGTAATAGCCCTACGTCTTAGTGCTCGGGAGATTTGTCGTGTGGAATGTTGAGATTATAGTGGTTGCGAACCCTTGTGCTAGAGTGGAGGGGCGGCTTATATAGAGTTTGCTGCCCCTCATAATTGTTCGGCATCCAAAGGTTCGATCGTGGGTTTAAAGAATAGCGTTACCAGTAACGTACATAATAAAAGCTACTAATGACGATAGGCCTAACACCTGCCTATTGTCCTCCTAGGGGATGGCTTCTGGTCTTTTGGCATCGACTAGAAGTGAGGTCTTCCGAGTGACAGTTGACCGTCGAGTGGAGAAAGAAGTCTCTGAGTGGATTGCGTGTCGAATAACCTGAGCGCCACCGGGAATACAATCGGAAGCTTACTTGTGATCTTCAAGTCCTCCAATGTAGTGTTCTCAGGTAGGTTATTTATGTCAGGCCTAGGAAAATACCCTAGGTACATATCCTCGTCACGTCCACTACACAAGGATCTCGTCTTGAGATCTAGAATGAGAAGGGGAAGAGAAAGAGCAAGAGTTAAAACTTAGTTGCTTCTTTGACAAACGGGTGAACCCACATGAACTTGAAGGATGGGAAGAGATGAAAAATGATATGAGGAGCAAGCAAGACTTCAAAAGAAATTTCGGCAACACTTCGGTAGGATAGAGGGGCAAAACTTGATAAGATAGAGAGAACTTGAATAGGGATCACAACACACCAGTGAAGTGGACAAGCAACAGAAGAATATGATCTTGACAGAACGATATGAAGATAGTTCGAAGAGAGCAACATCACAATGCCTCTGGAACAAAAGAATAGAAGCTCGATTGTTGAAAAAAAAACAGAGAAGAAAATGAAAACTTCCACCATTGAATTTCAAACACCCTTAGAAATAAGAGATTGAATGGAGTTGTTGGAACATCAACAACGAAAAGAAAAGCTTGTTGTGGGCTTATGGAAAACATCTCAAAATTATGAGGTGACAACCAGCCACTAATGAAACAAAGATTGCTTGGAAGCACAAGATATGCAAAACTTCTTTCACCAAGGGATACATTGAGAGCATGGATCATTGGTGAGAACCATGATAGCAACAATCCTAAGGAAATGCTTTAGGTGAAATCCAACCCAAGATAACTCCGAGAAGACAAGATGGGTTTACTTATCTTATTATTGATGATTTTCCTTCGAGAATCTTCCTAATCAAGAGTTTAATAACACAATCTCAAAATACAATGGAGAGGAATTGAACTTAGAAATCCAAGATAAGGAACACTTGAGCACCTCCAACAAGAATCTTGAAGAATAATTCGAGAAGAATTACATCCTTAACAAACCACCATGAAGGACCTCTAAAAAAACGCTAGAATGAAAGGATGATAGAAAAGAAGTGAAGGTTGCCAAAGAACAAGATTGATGCCTTGTCGTGATTTAGATGAAGCTTTGCGACGAGATATTTGATAAAACTTGTAACTGCAGGAAGGAAAAGATGAACACTTGGAACCAAGAATTTGATATCATGAAAAACTCTGGAAGAAGAATTGAAATCACCTTGATGAATAGAATTAGAATTATGTTATTCCTAGCCTTCATCAAGCTAAATAGATGACAAGTAATGGATTTTGCACATAACTAATTCTTCTTGAAAAGGTTGGAGAGAAAGATATGTCACAAACCTGAAGAGGTCTTCCCCGAAACACCGGTACAAATTTGAAACGAATGAGGATGCCATGAATGAATGGAGATAGAAGAGAACGAAGATATCATGATCCACGTGATAGAAGATTGGAATGAAGCACCAGAATAATTGAGAGACGAACAAAGAGACAACAATTGAGAAGAAATTGAGTATGAAAGCTAAAAGCTCAGAGCGAAGAAATCTTCTGAAATGATCGCCTTCGGAGGATCGAGAACTGAATACCACTCTAAAATGCTTAGCATAGATATGGGAGGAATTTCTCATGATCAGAAACAATTTAAGAGGAAAGCATCAAGATGAGATGAAAAATCTTCAAGAGAATGGACTAAGATTAAGAGAAACTCTCCTTCAGTCTTCAGTAGTGAGAATAATGATGAGAAGCAACACCATGAATTATTGAGACACTCCGGAATAATGAATAAAGAAGGTTGAGCCAACAATGAAAATGATTTAGAGCAATCTTCGAGAAGGCATATGACTGATGAAATTCATTCTTACATCATTTTAGAAGAGAACTTGAGGACATCTCTGGAAAGATTAGAAGAGCCAGATAAGATCCTGGGGAAAGCCTGTGGGTTATGGGACCACTCAAAAGAAACCACCGTTGATACAATTGCTTAGAAGGAGATATTGCACTAGAAAAATTGAGAACTTGATGAGGTGAGAACCTCAAAATAATTTAATAGGATATGAATGGAAATGAAGGTCTTCTGAGATATCTTCAGCATTCCAGATATAATAGAGAGAGACGAAAAACAATAGAGGCTTGGATAGAACTCCCGACATGAAAAAAAAACATCTACCGACTGAAAAGGATATGATGAGAACCAAAAGCTTGAATCGAATTCACCGGAGAAGAATAACAACGAGAACAAGGAATATGAGGATAGATATTGAAATTGAAACTCCTGAGAATCTCCACAAGGAATCATCGGAAACAAAACAGAAGAAAAGATAGTGAAAGCCTCACAAGAAAAGAAAAGATACTTGGATGAGAATTTAATCACTGAAGAAAAAGGGCGGGAGAGTGGGGAAAAACAAAGACAACTTAGGATGGATGAAAAGAACTCTAGAAAGAAACATGAGGATTGACCTTGCAAATATTGGAGATGATTGAATATATCGAAGAGGAGCGCACCGGTTGAAGAGAATTTCATGACAACTCCAGTTAAACAAAAGGATTAGCATTCTCATAAAATATGAGAACACTACTTAGAAAAGATATGAAATCACCACTTGACATCGAAGAACTGGAATTACCATATGCAAAAACAAACAAAGGATGAGGCTTACAAAACAAGCCAAAACAAATACATACCCATTATGCACTTGTTGGAAAGATAATCCTAGAAACCTACTTGAATTCCCACCTAAGAACTTTTGAAATCTTTGGTTATGCAATCGGGTGTTGGGGATATAGGGAGGAAAAATATCTCACACAACTAACAAGCTGTACACTCCAACTGTATATCCGTCCGTCAACACATAACCAGAGGCTTCGGGACTCCATCTATCTCGGACCCTTGAAAACACAACGATACCAAACATGGCAGTACCCCGGACGCCTCCCCAGTACTGGGTGACTCCAGCCTTATCTCGCCACGAAAAGTATTGAAGTAATTTCGAACAACCTCCATCCTGAGATACTAAGGAAACTGAACAATAATGATGTGTCAAGAATCCCCTGGAGCTCTACTCCTTGGTAACAGGAGGCACCAAGTACAGAACTCCTTCACATTGGCATCATACAGTTTCCAAAAATACTCGCATGATTCTAAATTTCTTTTGGGTGAGAAGAGGGTAGAATCAAAATTCCTAAGGTGTAATTCCTCACCAGAGTATATACGAGAAGTAAAAAAGAATCCTAATCTCCAATATAATTAGACTCAAAGCAACAACCAAGTTCGATCAATCAAGGGGGCTCCTAGGTTCGTACATGATCTGATACCAACTTGTCATGCCCAAGATGCGATCCTATCCTTATTTTGGCACGAGGACCTCGATAGGGATAGAAGCGCATCTCCTCGTTTTACAAGAATGGATATCATTACAAGTACATGTACAAAAGATATGAGTATATTGAATTGGCTTACACTCGCCACAAGCTACATCAACATCACATTAATACAACAACATATTCAAACATCATACAGAAGAGAAGGGTCCGACTATGGACAAAATCAAACAATAAAATGACATCCATCTTTGCTATCCCAGGCTGCCGCCTGGAACCCATACTAGATTGAATAAGAAGAAGAACTCCAAATCAAACAAGTATCGCGCTCACGTCAAAGCATCACATTACCTATACTTGCAACTGTTGTTGTAGTAATCTGTGAGCCACAGGGACTTAACAATCTCATTTCCAAGGGTAACAAGACTATTAAAGCTTAATTGGTGAGGTATGGTTAAGTGGTGAGGCTACAACAAGCGACTAAGCATTTATTTGAGTGGCTAACTTGCGAATACAGAATGTAAAGTGGGTGGTCTATGCATAATGGACGTGAACTAATAATGATCACTAAGTGATCCTGAACACCTACTTACGTCAAACATAACCCCACCGTGTTCTCTCTCGGATAAGGACTCACGAGAAGAGACAGTCACGGTTACGCACACAGTTGGTGTATTTTATTTGAGTTTACTTCAAGTTCTACATGACCGGGTGTTAAACAAATTTCCATTTTGCCACATAACAATGGGCACGGCTTTCCAAAAGATTAAACCCTGTAGGGTGCTCCAACTCATCCATCACAAATTAACCACACGCCGCGTTGGAACTCCTCAACCGCGGAATCACCCGTAGTATTTGCAGAATCTCGATGGAAAATCTCAACTTCGAGATATCCCGAAGTGTCATCTAGATCCGACACACAAGACGTTCGAGAAGGGTAAAACAAATCAAGCAAGGTCACCCGACATGTCGACGAACCCGATAGGAGCTGCATATCTCGTTCTCAGGACACGACCAGATGAGCACATCGTACAGTGGCCTAAAAGAAATCTCCCGAGTTGCCCCGGGTTGGCCCCGCACACGACTCTAGTTTGGACCAAAACTCATGAGGGTCGGCGGGTCCCTATGCATTTTATTAGTTATTAGGCAAATGTAGTACCAATGTTGGGCCTTGCCAGTCAAGCTTTATCCTAAAACGAAAATCAAGGGGGTCCCCATAACAACCCCAAGCATGTTAGGAGCGCTCAATATGGAACATAACACTGGTTCACACACAACTAGGGCGGCAAGAGTGGAACAAAACACTGAGCAAAAGGCCAAGCCTTTCACCTTTTACCAAGTATATATGTGCATTAAATTAAATACCAATAATATTGTGGTAGCAAAAGAATGTCCACGTTGTCACATGGAAGCAATTGCACCTGTAGCTAGAAACGCTATAAGAAGGCTAAGCAAGAGGTAACATAGCCAAACAATGGTTTGCTTGGAGGTGGAGGGTTAGAGGCTTATCATGGCAATGTTGGGAGGCTTGACAAACAAGTGGTAGGTAGTGAGACATAACGGTAGAAGTGAGACAACTAGCTTAGCAATGATAGTAGTGGTATCCAGGGAAATGTGTCATCTTGCGTGAGATCCCGCTTGGAAGAAGAATGAATCCATGAAGAAGATGATCCAACATAGTCGAATGAATCCTCACACTCAGAATGCTTTCGGAACTCTATCGAGGAGGAGCAATCCGAAACAACAATCAACACACAGTACACCACAACATATGCATGACATGATGCCCAAAAAAATATGATGTATGTCCGTTTTAAATATGCAAGGCATGGAAAATCACATCAAACAACTACTACACATTAAAGTGAAGCTCTCGTTGCATATTGACGAAACTTAACGATCGATTATTTAGTTCACTCTCGTTTAGGTACATGACAATATTAAATGTTGTTAAACATGGCAAAAGGTGAAGCATAAGTTAACTATCTATCTAGGCATCTTAAATGAGGCTGGAGGCCACACATAGCATTTTCCAAACGTCCCCATAAGCATAATGTGAATCTGCTCCAGATCTGTCCTAAGCATGTTTTATAGATGTTAAATAACAATATAAGGTATACCAAGCAATTCCAGACGTCATTTTAGTCGATTTACATATGTGAAACATCTCAAACGGAGCTATGGTCTAAAAGTTATGACACACACAAGATGATCATGCCAGGAATGCAAAATGCATGAAAATGACAACTACAAGCACATCAAAACATGAATGCAACATGATAATATGATACTACATGAAATTCTAAGCAAGTTTCACATATGACATGTCCAAAATGGAGCTACGGTTCAACCACAACAACCAACACAAGTTTTAGTAGAAAACTGCCCAAAAACAGAAAATAGCATTTTGCAACCCACAAATCAACAAGCTATAGCCATCTAAACTACACAAAAAGAACATGGTGGTGAAGCCTACATGATGCTTAACAATTCATCTATTAACAGCAAGTTGATTAGAAGCCTGGATTAATAGGAAATGAGCTCACAAGATAGCTCATTGAAAACAGTTTCAGACTTGGCGAAAATAACAGTTTTTGACAGAGCAGTTTTTATCACGAAGGCATATTGACAGCAGTAAAACTATAAGCTACATTGCATATTATGGCATGAAAATTAACAACATGGTAGTAGACATTATAAGCTACAAATAACTATACTACATCAACCACAACGGGCTTCTAGATCACTAGCAAAACACATGGCAAGAGAGCAACAAAACGTTATAGATTTCAGACTTAGAAATATTTAGACCCCTCAAAATAGCACATTGGTTAAGCACGTTGGCAACAATAAAACAACACCTAAACATGGAGTATCATGGCAAATAAAATGATCAGGGGCAAGTGCACATATCAAAGGGCATAACTCATGTTCAAAAATAATTCATATGATGCATGGATTTAATCACACGAAAATAACAAAAGGGCATCACAATAAAATAGCATGCACACAAACTTGCTCAAATTACAAAACTAAATGCACATATAAATTCTATGGATTTTTCTACCCCAAATCATATATGATATGCATATTTTCATGTAGGAAAAATGTCACCATTAATTACGCAAGTTTATGGCATAAACCTATCCGCAAGTCATTTATGCAAATTAAATGCAAACATCATGCCAACATTTTATCATGCAAGAAGATATGATACATTCAATCTACGCGTTTTACAAGTTAAAATTATTTTGATATGGTGCACGATTAATTAGTTATGAGTATTTTAAAAACATGCTTTTTTTCTACAATCTAAATAAAATATCTAAATTCGCTGAGACTAAGAAAAAAACATTCAGAGGCCAAATCTGGTGCATTGCTAGGCTACACATGCATGAGCGCATGATACAAAGATGCCCACGGGGGCGCTAGATGGTACACCCATTTTGCATCATGCTTTTATATTGATATTTGTTGCATTATGGGTTGTTACAACACATTTTGGTACAATATTTATGCCTTTTCTCTCTTATTTTACAAGGTTTACATAAAGAAGGAGAATGCCGACAGCTGGAATTCTAGACTAGAAAAGGAGCAAATCTGAGATACCTATTATGCACAACTCCAAAAGTCCTAAAAATCTATGAAGAATTATTTTGGAATATATAAAAAAATACTGGGTAGAAGAAATACATCAGGGGGCCACCATGCTGTCACAAGCCTGGGGGGCGCGCCCTACCCCTGGGTGCGCCCCTTTGGCTTGTGGCCCACCTGGCAGCCCTCCGACCCATCTTCTGCTATATGGAGGGTTTTGACCTGGAAAAATCATAACAGAGCTTTCGAGGCGAAACGTCGCCATCTCGAGGCGGAACTTGGACAAAACCAATCTAGGGCTCCGGCGGAGCTGTTCTGTCGGGGAAACTTCCCTCCCAGAGGGGGAAATCAAAGCCATCGTCATCACCAACGATCCTCTCATCGAGAGGGGGTCAATCTCCATCAACATATTCATCAACACCATCTCCTCTCCAAACCCTAGATCATCTCTTGTATCCGATCTTTGTCTCAAAACCTCGGATTGGTACCTGTGGGTTGCTAGTAGTGTTGATTACTCCTTGTAGTTGATGCTAGTTGGTTTACTTGGTGGAAGATCATATGTTCAGATCCTTGATCATCATTAATACTCCTTTGATTATGAACATGAATGTGCTTTGTGAGTAGTTACGTTTGTTCCTAAGGACATGGGATAAGTCTTGTTATAAGTAATCATGTGAATTTGGTATTTGTTCGATATTTTGATGAGATGTACGTTGTCTCTCCTCTAGTGCTGTTATGTGAACGTCGACTACATGACACTTCACCATTGTTTGGGCCTAGAGGAAGGCATTGGGAAGTAATAAGTAGATGATGGGTTGCTAGAGTGACAGAAGCTTAAGCCCTAGTTTATGCGTTGCTTCATAAGGGGATGATTTGGATCCACATGTTTCATGCTATGGTTAGATTTATCTTAATTCTTGTTTCATAGTCGTGGATGCTTTTTAGAGGGGTTAATCATAAGTGGGAGGCTTGTCCAAGTAAGGGCAGCACCCAAGCACCGGTCCACCCACATATCAAATTATCAAAGTAACAAAAGCGAATCATATGAGCATGATGAAAACTAGCTTGACAGAAATTCCCATGTGTCCTCGGGAGCACCTTGCATTATATAGGAGTTTGTCCAGGATTGTACTTTGCTATAAAAAGGTTTGGGCCACCTTGCTGCACCTTTGTTACAATTGTTACTTGCTACCTGTTATGAATTATCTTATCACAAAACTATCTGTTACCTATAATATCAGTGCTTGCAGAGAATAGCTTACTGAAAACCGCTTGTCATTTCCTTCTGCTCCTCGTTGGGTTTGACACTCTTACTCATCGAAAGGACTACGAAGATCCTCTATACTTTTGGGTCATCAAGACTCTTTTCTGGCGCCATTGCCGGGGAGTGAAGCGCCTTTGGTGAGTGGAAGTTGGTAAGGAAAAATTTATATAATGTGCTAAAGTTTACTGTCACTTGTTACTATGGAAAATAATGCTTTGAGGGGCTTGTTCGGGGTATCTTCACCTCGACCGGAAGCACAAAGAGTCATCCCTCAATCTGCTGCACCTACTGAAAATATTTATTATGAAATTCCTTCGGGTATGATAGAGAAACTGCTAGCTAATCCTTAGGCAGGAGATGGAAGACTACATCCTGATTTGCATCTAATCTACGTGGATGAAGTTTGTGGATTATTTAAGCTTGCATGTTTGCCCGAGGATGTCATCAAGAGGAAGGTCTTTCCTTTTTCTTTGATGGAGAAGGCATTGGCATGGTACAGGCTATGTGATGATATTGGATCATGGAACTACAACCGATTGAAATTGGAATTTCATCAGAAGTTTTATCCCATGCATCTGGTTCATCGTGATCGGAATTATATTTACAATTTTTGTTCTCGTGAAGGAGAAAGAATCGCTCAAGCTTGAGCGAGTCTTAAGTCAATGTTATATTCATTCCCCAACCATGAGCTCTCAAGAGAAATTATTATTCAGAATTTTTATGCTCGACTTTCTCATAATGATCGATCCATGATCGATACTTCTTGCTCCGGTTGTTTTATGAAGAAAGATACTTAATTCAAATGGGACTTATTGGAAAGAATTAAACGCAAATCTGAAGATTGGGAACTCGAGAAGGTAAGGAGTCACGTATAATTCTTAAGTTTGATTGTGTTAAATCCTTTATAGACACCGATGCTTTTCGTGAGTTTAGCACTAAATATGGACTTGACTCTGAGATAGTAGCTTCTTTCTGTGAATCTTTTGCTACTCATGTTGATCTCCCTATGGAGAAGTGGTTTAAATATCATCCTCCCATTGAAGTGAAAGTAGTTGAACCTATTAAAGTTGAATAGGAAACTGTTACTTATAATGTTGATCCTCTTATTCCTACTGCTTACATTGAGAAACCACCCTTTCCTGTTAGGATAAAGGAACACGCTAAGGCTTCAACTATGGTTCGTAAGAGTTGTAGTAGAACACCTACACCCCCCGAAGAAATTAAAGTTGAACCTAGTATTGCTATGGTTAAAGATCTCTTGGTTGATAATATTCATGGGCATGTTATTCATTTCCGTGATGAAGCAGCTAGAATTGCTAGGCCTGATACTAAGAGTAAACATAGAGTAGTTGTTGGTGTGCTTGTTGTTTCTGTTAAAATAGGAGATCATTGTTATCATGGCTTATGTGATATGGGTGCTAGCATAAGTGCAATTCCCTTTTCCTTATACAAAGAAATCATGCATGATATTGCTAGAGGAAATTGATGTTACTATTAAGCTTGCTAATAGAGACCCTATTGCACTGATGGGGATTGTTAGAGATGTTGAAGTCTTGTGGGGGGAAATAAAATATCCTACTGATTTTCTTGTTCTTGGTTCCCCACAAGATGCTTGTTGTCCCATTATATTTGGCAGACCCTTCCTGAATACTGTTAATGCTAGGATTGATAGTGAGAAAGAAACAGTTACTGTGAGTTTTGGGGATGTGTCTCATGATTTCATTTTCTCTAAATTTCGTAGACAACCCCATGACAAAGAACTGCCTTGTAAAGATGAAATTATTGGTGTTGCTTCTTTTGCTGTGCCTCCTACTGATCCTTTAGAACAATATTTGCTAGACCATGAAAATTATATGCATATGAATGAGAGGAATGAAATAGATAAAAATCTCTTTGATCAGCAACCCATTTTGAAACACAAGTTACCTGTTGAAATACTTGGGGATCCTCCTCCACCAAAGGGTGATCCCGTGTTTGAGCTCAAACAATTACCCAATACGTTGAAATATGCTTATCTTATTGAAAAGGAGATATATCCTGTTATTATTAGTGCTAACCTTTTAGAGCATGAAGAAAAGATATTATTGAAAACTATGAGGAAGCACCGTGCTGCTATTGGTTATACTCTTGATGATCGTAAGGGCATTAGTCCCACTCTATGCCAGCATAAAATTAATATGGAGCCTGATGCCAAACCAGTCATTGATCACCAACGACGATTGAACCCTAAGATGAAAGAAGTGGTAAGAAAATAAATACTAAAATTTCTGGAGGCAGGTATAATTTATCCTGTTGCTTATAGTAGATGGGTTAGTCCCGCTCATTCTGTCCCTAAGAAGGGAGGTATTACCGTTGTTCCTAATGATAAAAATGAATTGATCCCGCAAAAAATTGTTACAGGTTATAGAATGGTAATTGATTTTAGGAAATTAAATAAAGCTACTAAGAAAGATCATTACCCTTTACCTTTTATTGATCAAATGCTAGGAAGATTATCCAAACATACTCATTTTTGCTTTCTAGATGGTTACTCTGGTTTCTCTCAAATACCTGTCTCAAGAGAGGATCAAGAAAAAACCACTTTTACTTGCCCATTCGGTACCTTTGCTTATAGACATTTGCCTTTTGGTTTATGCAATGCACCTGCTACCTTTCAAAGATGTATGATGGCTATATTCTCTGACTTTTGTGAAAAGATTCTTGAGGTTTTCATGGATGATTTTTTTCATTTACGGAACTTCATTTGATGATTGTTTGAGCAACCTTGACCGAGTTTTGCAGAGATGTGAAGAAACTAATCTTGTCTTGAATTGGGAAAGTTCCACTTTATGGTTAATGAAGGTATTGTCTTGGGGCACAAGATCTCCGAAAGAGGTATTGAAGTTGATAAACCTAAAGTTGATGCTATTGAAAAAATGTCGAGCCCTACAGATATCAATGGTATAAGAAGTTTCCTTGGTCATGCTGGTTTCTATAGGAGGTTTATCAAAGATTTCTCTAAGATTTCTAGGCCTCTCACAAATCTTTTGCAAAAAGATGTTCCATTTGTTTTTTATGATGATTGTGTAGAAGCATTTGAAATTCTTAAGAATGCCTTGATTACCGCACCTATTGTTTAACCACCCGACTGGAACCTACCCTTTGAAATTATGTGTGATGCTAGTGATTATGCTGTTGGTGCTGTTCTAGGACAAGGAGTCGATAAGAAATTAAATGTTATCCATTATGCTAGTAAAACTCTAGAGAGTGCTCAAAGAAACTATGCTACTATTGAAAAGGAATTTCTAGCAGTCGTGTTTACTTGTGATAAGTTTAGACCTTATATTGTTGATTCCAAAGTAATTGTTCACACCAATCATGCTGCTATTAAGTAACTTATGAAAAAGAAAGATGCTAAACCTAGACTTATTAGGTGGGTCCTACTACTACAAGAATTTGATTTGCATATTATTGATAGAAAGGGTGTTGATAACCCTATGGCAGATAACTTGTCTAGGTTAGAAAATGTTCTTGATGACCCACTACCTATTGATGACAGCTTTCCTGATGAACAATTAGCTGTAGTAAATGCTTCACACAAAGCTCCATGGTATGCTGATTATGCCCATTACATTAATGCTAAATTTATATCGCCTACTTTCACATACCAACAAAAGAAAAAGTTCTTCTATGATTTAAGGCATTACTTTTGGGATGATCCACACCTTTATAAAGAAGGAGTATATGGTATTATTAGACGTTTTGAACCTGAGCATGAACATGAACATATCTTACACAAGTGTCACTCCGAAGCCTACGGAGGACACCATGCTGGAGATACAACTGCACATAAGGTACTTCAATCTGGGTTTTATTGGCCTACTCTCTTCAAGGATGCTCGTAAGTTTGTCTTGTCTTGTGATGAATGTCAAAGAATTGGAAATATTAGTAGACGTCAGGAAATGCCTATGAATTACTCTCTTGTTATTGAACCATTTGATGTTTGGGGTTTTGATTATATGGGGCCTTTTCCATAATCTAACGGGTATACCCATATTCTAGTTGCTTTTGATTATGTTACTAAGTGGGTAGAAGCTATTCCAACTAGTAGCACTAATCATAACACTTCTATTAAAATGCTTAAAGAAGTTATTTTTCCTAGATTTGGAGTCCCTAGATATTTGATGACTGATGGTGGTTCACACTTTATTCATGGTGCTTTCCGTAAATTGCTCACTAAATACAATGTTAATCATAGAATTGTGTCTCCTTATCATCCTCAGTCTAGTGGTCAGGTAGAATTGAGAAATAGAGAGATTAAATTGATTTTGCAGAAGACTATTAATAGATATAGGAAGAATTGGTCTAAGAAACTTGATGATGCATTGTGGGCTTATAGAACAACTTACAAAAACCCTATGGGTATGTCTCCGTATAAGATGGTTTACGGTAAAGCATGTCACTTACCTCTCGAGCTAGAACATAAACCTTATTGGGCAATCAAAGAGCTCAATTATGATTTCAAACTTGCTGGTGAGAAGAGGTTATTTGACATTAGCTCACTTGACGAATGGAGAACCCAAGCCTATGAGAATGTTGAGTTGTTGAAATAAAAGGTTAAGAGATGGCATGATAGAAGGATACAAAAGCATGAATTTAATGCAGGTGATCATGTCTTTCTATACAATTCTCGTTTAAGATTTTTTGCAGGAAAACTTCTCTCTAAATGGGAAGGTCCGTACGTTATTGAGGAGGTATACCGTTCCGGTGCCATCAAGCCTAACAACGCCAAAGGCACAAACCTGAAGGTGGTGAATGGTCAAATAATCAAACATTATATCTCAGGTACTCCCATAAATGTTGAAACCAATATCATCAATACCATAACTCCGAAGGAGTACATTAGGGAGACTAACCAGAACGTTCCACACTCCGAAAAGGAATAGGTATGTGGTACGGTAAGTAAATAGACTCCAAAACTTTTTTGATGGCAATTTTTATCTATTTTGGAATATTTAAAAAATTAGGAAAATTTAAAGTAGTCCGAATAGTGCACGAGGAGGCAACAAGCCTGGGGGCACGCCCTACCCCCTGGGCGCGCTCCTGAGGCTTGTGGCCACCTCGTGTACCATCCGGACTCCGTGTTCTTGTGGTATACTCCTTCAAGTCAGTAAAATTCATTATATAATCTCCCAAAGGTTTTGACTCTCGTATCACGACAATATCTCCTACTTTTGTTTTAAGCTATTTCTGCAACAGTTTTAGATCAACATGATGTCCCCAAGTGCTTTGAAGGACAAGTTCTTCGAGAAGTTCACCAACCCCTACCTTGCGGAGGTGCTGCAACACCCTCAAACTATTGAGATGTGTGAGGGGGTGTTGCACATCCGTGATGTTGAGGGGCAAAGAAGATTGGAAGCATCGAGACAAGGCTCGAAGCAATGGAGCAACATGTCTTCAAGTGCCAAGGGATGGTGGAACGACGACTCAATGCCAATCACATGATGATCGCGGAGTTTACCAACAAGCACAAGTTCGACGCCAAGGAAATCCGGGAGCACATCTTTAAGCTTTATGAGAACATCGAGCATCTCCAAGCCTAGACCTATGACCTATAGAACCAAAACTGTGAGTATGAATACAGATTTAAGAAAATGAGTTTGGCTATAGATTCGAGGATCCTGGAGACGCGTTCATCCTTTTACGATGGTGAGCCTATGCCTTCGAAGACGGAGGACAAGCTTCCAACCTCATCAACAACTCCCACATCACCACCTCTGAAGCAAGACAACTAAACATATGGGTATGGTCACTCCCCTTGGGTTGTGCCAAGCTTGGGGAGGTGCCCCGGTATCGTATCGCCATCACATCCCTTACTTTTATTGTTTTTCTTAGTTCAGTCCTTTTGGTTATATCTTGATCTAGTAGAATAAAGTTTTAGTATGATCTAGCTTTGAGTTTTGCTTTCTGCTCCCCTTATGTAAGCAAGTCTGAGAGTTATATAATAAAAATTAGTTTTGATGTGAGGGCTTTGCTTGTTTGGTATGATCTTGATCTTGAGAAAGATGAAGTAGAAAGAAGCATAGAATAAAAACAAAGAGTATATATGATGATCTTATGGGGAGTGATGACTTCACATATAAGAAGTATGTCGATTGAAACCTGTTGTGGGTTGACAAACATATCTGTTGGTCATTGGGGCAATAAAAAGGAAGTAATAAAGAAAGAGAGTTCACATATAAATATATTATCTTGGACATCTTTTATGATTGTGAGCACTCATTGAAATATTATAGGTTAAGAAGTTGATGTTGGACAAGGAAGACAACATAATGGTTTGTGATTGCTTATTTCCGAATAGAAGTTATATTGTTATAGATCCCTCAACATGTGTCACTTGCTTCCACCTCATATCAGCCAAAACTTCCGCACCAAGTAGAGATACTACTTGTGCAACCAAACACCCTTAACCCAGTTTTGCCATGAGAGTCCACCATACCTACCTATGGATTGAGTAGGATCCTTCAAGTAAGTTGTCATCGGTGCAAGCAATAAAAATTGCTCTCTAAATATGTGTGATCCATTAGTGTGAGAAAAATAAACTTTATACGAACTTGTGATAGGGAAGAAATAAAAGCGACAGACTCCATAATAAAGTTCTCTATCACAAGGGGCAATATAAATCGATGTTCTTTTGCATTAAGGGATTGCGCATCCAACTATAAAAGCGCATGACAACCTCTTCTTCCCTCTATGAAGGGCCTATCTGTTACTTTTATTGTCTAGTACTTACCTTTATGCAAGAGTCGCGATGATCTTCATCACTTTCTCTTTTTCGCCTTTATCTTCTGGCAAGCGTCATGTGTTGGGGAATGATCTAGACACCTATATCCACTCGAAAGTGGACGAGCATGAGTTGTTACTTTTGACATTACCCTTGAGGTAAATAGTTGGGAGGCAATACAATAAGCCCCTATCTTTCTCTGTGTCCGATTAGAGCTTTGACCTCATAGGTACCACATGAGTGTTAGCAATTGTGAAAGACTAAAATATGATTGAGTACGTGGATTTGGTTTACAAGCTCTTATATTGACTCTTTCCTATGTTATGATAAATCGGAATTGCTTCAATGACTGAGATCGTAGTTTGTTGGTTCTCAATGGAGTTCTTGATTTGTACTTTACCATTGTGAATGAATTGTTACTTTAGCATACTAAATTATATGTCAATATATGCTGATGTCTAAAGATGATCATGATGCCTTCATGTCCGTATTTTATTTTATCGACACCTTTATATCTAAACATGTGGGCATATTTATCGATTTCGGCTTTCGCTTGAGGTCAAGAGAAGTCTAAGCTTGGGGGAGTTGATACGTACATTTTGCATCAATATTTTATATTGATCTTTATTGCATTATGGGCTGTTACTATACATTTTGGTAGAATACTTATGCATTTTCTCTCTTATTTTACAAGGTTTACATGAAGAAGGAGAATGCCGACAGCTGGAATTCTGGACTGGAAAAGGAGCAAATCTGAGATACCTATTCTGCAAAACTCCAAAAGTCCTGAAAATCTATGGAGAATTACTTTATGTAAAAAATATTTGGCATAAGAAATACATCAGGGGGCCCACCAGGCAGTCACAAACCTAGGGGCGCGCCCTACCCCCTGGGCGTGCCCCTTTGGCTTGTGGCCCACCTGGCAGCCCTCTGATTCCCATCTTCTGCTATATGGAGGGTTTTGACGTGGAAAAAATCAGAACAGAGCTCTCGGGGCGAAGCGCCGCCGTCTCGAGGCAGAACTTGGGCAGAACCAATCTAGGGATCCGGCGGAGCTGTTCTGCCAGGGAAACTTCCCTCCTGGAGGGGGAAATCGAAGCAATCGTCATCACTGATGATCCTCTCATTGATAGGGGGTCAATCTCCATCAACATCTTCATCATCACCCTCTCCTCTCCAAACCCTAGTTCATCTCTTGTATCCGATCTTTGTCTCAAAACCTCAGATTGGTACCTGTGGGTTGCTAGTAGTGTTGATTACTCCTTGTAGTTGATGCTAGTTGGTTTACTTGGTGGAAGATCATATGTTCAGATCCTTGATCATCATTAATACTCCTATGATTATGAACATGAATATGCTTTGTGAGTAGTTCATTTGTTCCTGAGGACATGGGATAAGTCTTGTTATATGTAATCATGTGAATTTGGTATTCGTTCGATATTTTGATGCGATGTATGTTTCTCTCCTCTAGTGGTGTTATGTGAACGTCGACTACATGACACTTCACCATTGGTTAAGCCTAAAGGAAGGCATTGGGAAGTAATAAGTAGATGCTTGGTTGCTAGAGTGACAGAAGCTTAAACCCTAGTTTATTTGTTGCTTCGTAAGGGGATGATTTGGATCCACATGTTTCATGCTATGGTTAGATTTATCTTAATTCTTCTTTCGTAATTGTGGATGCTTGCGAGAGGGGTTAATCATAATTGGGAGGCTTTTCAAAGAAAGGGTAGCACCCAAGCACCGTTCCAACCACATATCAAATTATCAAAGTAACGAATGCGAATCATATGAGCATGATGAAAACTAGCTTGACAGAAATTCCCATGTGTCCTCGGGAGTGCCTTGCTTTATATAAGAGTTTGTCCAGGCTTTCTCTTTGCTATAAAAAGGATTGGGCCACCTTGCTGCACCCTTTTTACAATTGTTACTTGTTGGGGAACGTCGCATGGGAAATAAAAAAATTCCTTCACACACGCAGATCTATCCATGGTGATGAGCATCTATGAGAGGGAGAGTGGATCTATGTACCCTTGTAGATCGCTAAGCAGGAAGCGTTAAGAAACGCGGTTGGTGTAGTCGAACGGCTTCGCGATCCAAATCGCCGAGCGTCCCGCGATCTCATCACGATCCGTCCCGCGATACAATCACGACCCATCTCGTGAACTCATCACGATCCGTCCCGCGAACTCATCACGATCCGTCACACGATCTTGATCACGATCCGTCCCGCGAACTCATCACGATCCGTCCTGCGAGCTCATCATGATCCCTCTCGCGATCTTGATCATGGTCCTTCCGATCTAGTGCCGAACGGACGGCACCTCCGCGTTCAGCACACGTACAGCTCGATGACGATCTCCACCTTCTTGATCAAGCAAGAGGAAGCGGAGAGGTAGAAGAGTTCTCCAGCAGCATGACGGCGCTCCAGCGATGGTGGTGGAACTATTCTGGTAGGGCTTCGCCTAAGCACTGCAGAAATTCGATCTATAGGAGAAACTATGCACTGGAGGAACGGGCAGCACGTGGCTAAAAATTCTATGCAAAAACCCTAAAACCTCCAGTATATATGAGAGGAAGATAGGAGGAGTCTTGGCACAAGGGCCAAGCCTCCAAGGAGTCGGCCGAACCAGGTGGAGGAGGTGGACTCCACCCCCAATCCTAGTAGGAGTAGGATTCACCCTATTTTTGCCTTTTTCTACTTTTTCTCTTTGGGCCTTTTTTCCCAAACCGCGTGGGACTTGTGTGGGACTTCCACCAGCCCACTAAGGGCTGGTAAATACTCTCCAACAGACCATGGAGCCTCCCGATGGTCTCCCGGTACACTACTGGCACTCCCGGTACACTACCGATGAGCCCGAAACTTTTCCAGCGACCAAAACATGACTTCCTTTATATGAATCTTTACCTCTGGACCATTCCGGAGATCCTCGTGACGTCCGATATATCATACGGGACTCCGAACAACCTTCGATAACCACCATACATAACTCTATACTACCGAAACGTCACCAAACCTTAAGTGTGCAGACCCTGCGGGTTCGAGAACTATGTAGACATGACCGAGACACCTCTATAGTCAATAACCAATAGCGGGACCTGGATGCCCATATTGGTTCCTAAATATTCTATGAAGATCTTTATTTGTTGAACCTCTATGTCAAGGATTCAGTTAATCCCGTAAGATGTTCCCTTTGTTGTTCGGTATGTTACTTGCCCGAGATTCGATTGTCGGTATCTCCATACCTAGTTCAACCCCGTTACCAGCAAGTCTCTTTACAGATTCTGTAATACAAGATCCTGTGACTAACACTTAGTCACATTACTTCCAAGGCTTTTTGTGATGTTGTATTACCGAGTGGGCCGTGATACCTCTCCGTTACAGGGAGTAACAAATCCCAGTCTTGATCCATGCCAACTCAACAAACACCCTCCGAGATACCTGTAGAGTACCTTTATAGTCACCCAGTTACGTTGTGATGTTTGATACACACAAGGCACTCCTCCAATGTCAGTGAGTTGCATGATCTCATGGTCATAGGAACATATACTTGACATGCAGAAAACAGTAGCAATAAACTGACACGATCATATGCTACGTTTGTAGTTTGGCTCTTGTCCATCACACCATTCTCCTAATGATGTGATCCCGTTATCAAAAGACATCTTATGTCCATGGCTAGTAAACCTTAACCATCTTTGATCAACGAGCTAGTCTATTAGAGGCATACTAGGGACATGGTTTTGTCTATGTATCCACACATGCATCTAAGTCTCCGATCAATACAATTATAGCATGGATAATAAATGATTATCATGAAGAAGGAAATATGATAATAACTAATTTATTATTTTCCTCTAGGGCATATTTCGAACAGTCTCCTACTTGCACTAGAGTCAATAATGTAATTCACATCACCATGTGATTCGCATTGTTATGAATCTAACACCCAATGAGTTCTGGGGCTCGATCATGCTTTGCATGTGAGAGAGGTCTTATAGTTAACGGGTCTGTGACATTCAGATCCGTGTGTACTTTGCAAATCTCTATGTCAAACCGTAAACACTACTACCACACTCCACTTGGTACTATTCCAAATGGCTGCTCCACTATATGTATCCGGATTGCTACTACGGGTCATTCGGATTGGTCTTTTAGTTACTAAGGATAATCTTGACCATTGTCCAGTGATCCACTCCTGGATCACTCTTGTACCCCTTGACGGACTCATGGCAAGGCACACACAGGTGCGGTACACAGCATGGCATACTATACAGAGCCTATGGCTAAGGTATAGGGGACGACATTCATCCTTTCTCTTTCTTCTGCCGTGGTCGAGCTTTGAGTCTCACTCAACTTCACACCTTACAAAGCGGGCGAGAATACTTCTCTTTGACTAATCCATTTTGAACTCTTTCAAAATCTTATCAAGGTATGTACTCATTGAAAGTCTCATCAAGCCTCTTGATCTATCTCTATAGATCTTGATGCTTAACAACTAGGTAGCTTTATTCAGGTCTTCCTTTGAAAAACTCTTTTCAAACAACCGTTTATGCTTTCCAGAAATTCTACATCATTTCCGATCAACAATATGTCATCCACATATACTTATCATAAATTCTATAGTGCTCCCACTCACTTTATTGTAAATACAAGTTTCTCGTAAACTTTGTATAGACTCAAAAACTTTGATCACCTCATCAAAGTGCATATTACAACTGCGAGATGCTTGCTTCAGATCATAGAAGAATCACTGAATCTTGCACACATTTTAGCATCCTTAGGACTGACAAAACCTTCTGGTTGTATCACATACAAGCTTTCCTCAAGTAAACCGTTAAGGAAACGATGTTTTGATATCCATCTGCCAGATTTCATAATTGAAAAATGCAACAACTGCTAATTCCAATAGACTTTAGCATTGCTATGAGTGATAAAGTCTCATCGCAGTCAACTCCTTGAACTTGTCGTAAACTTCTTTGCAATAAGTCGAGCTTTAAAAATGGTGGCATTTACCATGAGCGTCTGTCTTCATTTTAAACATCCATTTGTACTCAACGACCTGCTGTCCAACGAGTAAGTCTACCAAAGTCTACACTTGGTTTTCATACATGGATCCGTTCTCGGATTTCATGGCCTCTAACCATTTGTCGGAATCCGGGCCCATCATCGCTCCTCCACAGCTCGTAGGTTCATCGTTGTCCAACAACTTGACCTCTAAGACAGGGTTGCCGCACCACTCAGGAGCAGTACACGTCCTTGTCGACCTACGAGGTTCGATAGTAACTTGATCCGAAGCTTCATGATCATCACAATTAACTTCCTCTTCAACTAACGTAGGCTTCACAGAAACAACTTCCTGCACTGCGCTACTCTCTGGTTGAAACAGAGGTTCAATAACCTCATCAAGTTCTATCCTCCTCCCACTCAATTCTTTCAAGAGAAACTTTTTCTCGAGAAAGGACCCAGTTTTAGCAACAAACATTTTATGCTTGGATCTAAGATAGAAGGTTCACCCAACTGTTCTTAGGGTATTCTATGAAGATGCATTTGTCCGCTTTGGGTTCGAGCTCATTAGGTGAAAACATTTTCCACCCAAGCGTCGCAGCCCCAAACGTTAAGAAATGATGGCTTAGGTTTCTATCAAACCATAATTCACACAGTGTCATCTCAACGGATTTAGATGGTTCCCTATTTAAAGTGAATATAGTTGTCTCTAATGCATAACCCCAAAATTATAGTAACAAAACGATAAGAGACATCATAGCATGCGCCATATCCAATAGAGCACGTCTATGACGTTCGGACACACCATCACACTATGGTGTTCTAGGTGGCGTGAGTTGTGAAACAATTTTCACAATGTCTAAAGTTGTATGCCAAACTCGCAACTCAGATATTCATCTCGACGATCATATCATAGACATTTTTATCTTCTTGTCACGATGATCTTAAACTTCACTCTGAATTTGCTTGAACCTTTCAAACGATTCAGACTTGTGTTTCATTAAGCAAATATACACTATATCTACTCAAATCATCAGTGAAGGTAAGAAAATAACGATATCCACCGCACGTTATAAGACTCATTGGATTGCATACATCAACATGCATCATTTCCAATAAGTCACTTGCCCACTCCATCAAACCAGAAAACGGGGTCCTTAATCATCTTGACCAAGAGGCATGGTCCGCATGTCTCAACCGATTCGAAATCGAATGAGTCCAAAGATCCATCAGCTTGGAGTTTCTTCATGCGTTTTATACCAATATGACATTTAGCGGCAGTGCCACAAGTATGTGGTACTATTGTTCTTAACTTTGTATCTTTTGGCATCAATGTTATGAACATGTGTATTACTACGATCAAGATTCAACAAACCATTCTCAGTGGGTGCTTCACCATTGAAGGTATTATTCATGTAAACAGAATAACGATTATTCTCTAACTTAAATGAATAACCATGTTGCAATAAACACGATCCAATCACGTTCATGCTCAACGCAAAACACCAAATAACATTTATTTAGGTTTGTCACTAATCCCGAAGGTAGAGAGAATGTGCGATGTTGATCACATCAACCTTGGAAACATTAACAACACACATCGTCACCTCACCCTTAGCTAGTTCTCCGTTTATTCCGTAGCTTTTATTTCGAGTTACTACCATTTAGCAACCGAACCGGTATCCAATACCCAGGTGCTACTAGGAGTACTAGCAAGGTACACATCAATAACACATATATCAAATATACTTCTGTCGACGTTGCCAGCCTTCTTATCTACCAAGTATCTAGGGTTGTTCTGCTTTAGCGACCGCTCTCCTCATAATCGAAGCACTTAGTCTCGGGTTTGGGTTCAACTTTGGGTTGCTTCATCGGAGTAGCAACTGACTTGCTATCCCGGAAGTTTCCCTCCTTGCCATTGCCCTTCTCGAACCAGTGGTTTTACTAACCATCATAACTTGACGCTCCTTCTTGATTTCTACCTTCGCGGTGTCAAACATCGCGAACAGCTCAAGGATCATTATTTCTATCCCTGGCATTTATAGTTTATCACCAAGTTCTAGTAGCTTAGTGACAGTGACTTGGAGAAAAATATCAATCACTATCTTATCTGGAAGATCATCTCCCACTCGATTCAAGCGATTGCAGCACCCATTCAATCTGAGCACATGCTCAACGATTGAGCTATTCTCTTTCATCTTGCAGGCAAAGAATCTTGTTGGAGATCTCATATCTCGCAACACAGGCACGAGCCTGAGATCCTAATTTCAGCTCTTAGAACATCTCATATGTTCCGTTACGTTCAAACCGTTTCGGAGCCTCAATTGTAAGACGTAATTCATGACGCACTAAACTATCAAGTAGTCATCAGAACGTGCCTGTCAGATGTTCACAACATCTATAGACGATGCTAGAGGGGTTGGCGCACCAAGCGGTGCATTAAGGACATATGCGTTCTGTGTTGCAATGAGGACAATCCTCAGATCACGGACCCAGTCCGCAATATTGCTACCATCATGTTTCAACTCTATTTCTCTAGGAACATATAAAAATTCAAGGGAGCTACATCATGAGCTTGTAATCTACAACATAATTTTGCAAAGTCACTACTGACTATGTTCATGATAATGAGTTCAATTAATCATATTACTTAAGAACTCCCACTCAAATTGACATCCCTCTGGTCATTCGAGTGAAACATGATCCAAATTCCCCAACTCAAGTCCGATCATCACGTGAGTTGAGGTGGTTTCAATGGTGAACATTATCATGTTGATCATATCTACTATATGACTCATGTTCGACCTTTCGGTCTCTTGTGTTCCGAGGCCATGTCTGTACATGCTAGGCTCGTCAAGTTTAACCCGAGTGTTCTGCATGTGCAACACTGGCTTGCACCCGTTGTATGTGAACGTAGAGTCTATCACACCCCATCATCACGTGGTATCTCAACACGACAAACTTTCGCAACGGTGCACACTCGTGGAGAACACAATTTATCTTGAAATTAAGTGAGGGATCACCCTATAATGCTACCGTCGTCCTAAGCAAAACAAGTGCATAAAAGGATTAACATCACATGCAAATCATAAGTGACATGATATGGCCATGAACTTGTGCTTTTGATCTCCATCTAGAAAGCACCGACATGATCTCCATCGTCAATGGCAGGACACCATGATCTTCATCATCTTGATCTGCATCAACGTGTCACCATCGGGGTAGTCGCGCCCAACATGCTTCTACTACTATTGCTACCGTTTAGCGATAAAGTAAAGCATTACATAGCGCTTAATGATTGACACGCAGGTCATACAATAATTAAAGACAACCCTATGGCTCCTGCCTATTGCCATACTCATCGACATGCAAGTCGTGATAATCTATACAGCACATGATCATCTCAGACATCACATATATCACATATATCACATCATGTAATTGGCCATATCACATCACAACATACCCTGCAAAAACAAGTTAGACGTCCTCTAATTGTTGTTGCATGTTTTACGTGGCTGCTATGGGTATCTAGCAAGAACAATTCTCATCTACACAAAAACCACAATGGTGATACACTAGTTGCTTTTCATCCTTCTCAAGGACCGCCTTTGTCGAATCCGATCCAACTAAAGTGAGAGAAAGTAGCACCCGCAAGCCATCTAAGAAACAAGTTGCGGTCGAGGGAACTGGTCTCTCATAAGCGTACGAGTAATGTTGGTCCGGGCCACTTCATCTCACAATACCGCTGAACCAAAATCCAACCAAGGGAGGAAGCAATCTAAGCATCAATGCCCACAAAACTTTTGTGTTCTACTCGAGATCTCATCTACACATAGACCTAGCTCATGATGCCACTGTTGGGGAACATCGCATGGGAAACAAAAATTTTCCTACGCACACGCGGATCTATCCATGGTGATGAGCATCTACGAGAGGGAGACTAGATCTACGTACCCTTGTAGATCGCTAAGCGGGAAGCGTTAAGAAACGCGGTTGGTGTAGTCGAACGTCTTCGCGATCCAAATCGCCGAGCGTCCCGCGTTCTCATCACGATCCGACCCGCGATCCAATCACGATCCATCCTGTGAACTCATCACGATCCGTCCGGTGAAATCATCACAATACGTCTCGCGATATTGATCATGATCCATCCCACGAACTCATCACGATCCGTCTTGCGAACTCATCACGATCCGTCTCGCGATCTTGATCATGGTCTTTCCGATCTAGTGCCGAACGGACGGCACCTCCCCGTTCAGCACACGTACAGCTCGATGACGATCTCCGCCTTCTTGATCTAGCAAGAGGAAGCAAAGAGGTAGAAGCATTCTCCGGCAGTGTGATGGCGCTCTGGCGATGGTGGTGGAGCTATTCCGGCAGGGCTTCGCCTAAGCACTGCAAAAATCCGATCTAGAGGAGGAACTATGCACTGGAGGAACGAGTAGCACGTGGCTAAAAATTCTGTGCAAAAACCCTAAAACCTCCAATATATATAAGAGGAAGAGAGGAGGAGGCTTGGCACAAGGGCCAAACCTCCAGGGAGTCGGCCGAACCAGGTGGAGGAGGTGGACTCCACCTCCAATCCTAGTAGGACAAGGATTCACCCTATTTTTGCCTTTTTCCACTTTTTCTCTTTGGGCCTTTTTTCCCAAACCGCATGGGCCTTGTGTGGGACTTCCACCAGCCCACTAAGGGCTGGTAAACACTCTCCCACAGCCCATGGAGCCTCTTGGGTCGAAATACCCCTCCCGATGGTCTCCCGGTACACTACTGGCACTCCCGGTACACTACCGATGAGCCCGAAACTTTTCCGGCGACCAAAACAGGACTTCCTATATATGAATCTTTACCTCTGGACCATTCCGGAGCTCCTCGTGATGTTCGAGATATCATCCAGGACTCCGAACAACCTTCGATCACCACCATACATAACTCTATACTACCGAAATGTCACCAAACCTTAAGTGTGCAGACCCTGCGGGTTCGAGAACTATGTAGACATGACCGAGACACCTCTACAGTCAATAGCCAATAACGGGATCTGGATGCCCATATTGGTTCCTACATATTCTACGAAGATCTTTATCGGTCGAACCTCTATGTCAAGGATTCAGTTAATCCCGTAAGATGTTCCCTTTGTTCTTCGGTATGTTACTTGCCCAAGATTCGATCGTCGGTATCTTCATACCTAGTTCAACCTCGTTGCCGGCAAGTCTCTTTACTCATTCCGTAATACAAGATCCCGTGACTAACACTTAGTCACATTGCTTGCAAGGCTTGTTGTGATGTTGTATTACCGAGTGGGCCCTGAGATACCTCTCCGTTACACGGAGTAACAAATCCCAGTCTTGATCCATGCCAACTCAACAAACACCCTCGGAGATACCTGTAGAGTACCTTTATAGTCACCCAGTTACGTTGCGACGTTTGATACACACAAGGCACTCCTCCGGTGTCAGTGAGTTGCATGATCTCATGGTCATAGGAACATATACTTGACATGGAGAAAACAGTAGCAATAAACTGACACGATCATATGCTACGTTTGTAGTTTGGGTCTTGTCCATCACACCATTCTCCTAATGATGTGATCCTGTTATCAAATGACATCTCATGTCCATGGCTAGGAAACCTTAACCATCTTTGATCAACGAGCTAGTCCATTAGAGGCATACTAGGGACATGGTTTTGTCTATGTATCCACACATGCATCTAAGTCTCCAATCAATACAATTATAGCATGAATAATAAACGATTATCATGAACAAGGAAATATGATAATAACTAATTTATTATTTCCTCTAGGGCATATTTCCAACATTACTTGCTACCCGTTTCGAATTATCTCATCACAAAACTATCTGTTACCTATAATTTCAATGCTTGCAAAGAATACTTACTGAAAACCCCTTGTCATTTCCTTTTGCTCCTCATTGGGTTCGAAAATCTTACTTATCAAAAGGACTACGATAGAACCCCTATACTTGTGGGTCATCACTGGACAGGGAAGGGCGCTCCCTTAGGCCCGTGGGATGGCTTAGAGCAGCGGCAGGAGGAGCTGGCTGGGGCGGTCAACGAGGGGTCTGCTGGGCCTTGGGATGCTCGGCTGGCCTGGCCTGGCGTGGCCCAGCCGTGGGTCAAAGTGAGCGGGCGGGGCACTTAAGCATCCTCTCCTCTCGTGCTCCTCACGGGCACAAGGCCCTAGCGGCGGCGCAAGAACTCCGGCGCGACGAAGGAAGGTCAGCAGGAGGCGGCAGCAGGAATGGGTCTAGCGGCGACGAATCTGGTCGGATCCGGGTGATGGCGAGCACCGACGGTCACGGGAGGAGCGCGGGGAGGCGAGGAGCATGGCAGAGCGCGGCGGGCGAGCATCAACAATGGCTGGCGCGGGGCTCTTGTGCAGCACGGGGCGCGGCGTTGGATGGTGAGGGGGCGGGGTCGTCGGCTGATGCGGGCACTCGGGATGGCATGGGGAGGCTGGAGACAAGCAGGGTGCGGCCTACGGGCGTAGGGCTTTCAGGATCTTGGGTGGCGGCAGTGGCTAGCAGCTCACAGGCGGTGGGGCTTGCGCAGGCTGATGCGGGCTCCGCGTGGGCCTGGGTAGGGCCGGTGGCGCTAGGAGGTGGGAAGAGGTGGTGGTGGCATGGAATTCGAGGAGTTTAGTCTAGGGTTTCAAAATTGGACATGGGGAGGCCTATTTATAGAAATTAGGGGCTAGGGCTAGCAGTTTTTGCCCGTTTTCATACCGTAGGATCTCGATCCAATGACCCGGAAGCGGAGGAGGTTAGCTGGGCTGTGTAGCAGGGGAAGTGGACTGAGGAGAGAGGGAGATGGTGGCCCGTGACACGAGTTTTATAAACCGAAATGTGTGACAAATAAACTAATGACGACACCGCTACGGATGACCGTTCGGGTATCAAACGAATTCAGAATGCAATGAAATTTGGCAGGCGGACTACCTACAATAAAACAAGACCGCATGCCAACTTTCAACCCAATTCGAGAATGTTTTAAACAGACTTTAAAAACAATATTTTATCGATTTCGCGGACGCGTGCATGTGTGGTTGGACTCGAAATAGACAACAACAAGAACGGAGAGTACCGGCGACTACAAACGGATGAAAGTTTGAAAACTCATGTTGAAAAAATGCTCTTGCTATGCAAATGGTGCGAATGATGCGATGATGAATGCAACAACCAACGAAACACAAGACGAGAATGGAAATAAAAGGGAATCTTTTGGAGCGTCGGTCTCGGGCTGTTATAGTCATGTCTCCGAAATTATACACTCATCCGAGAGTATCACACCTCAGACTGCGGTACTCGTCCTGGAGAAGTACTTCAGGGTTGATCCTTTAATCCATAAGCTGGGGAGCATCAAGCATACAGTTACGTACATGAGTGAGCTCATGAACGCGCTGACCAAATACGCTGAGTCCGATACAACTAAGGATATAGACTCAGACGAAGACAAGACTGGAAGGGCAAGAATAATGGGAGTAGGAGTCACCAAAACAACAACAAAAATCATAACAACGGTAGCAAGCATGAAAATGGCTAAGGAAACTCAAATTTGGTCACCAATACCAATACGGGTTACAAGAACAAGCGCCAGAATAACAACTCGGGTTTTCAAAAGCAGCCTCAAGGTTTCTGCCAGACAAACTATCAACATATGTTGAACTGTGTCCGAAGCACAACAGGCCAAATCGCACATCTACTCACTCCTGGGAAGACTATTATGTCATGCGGGAGTTCAAGAATGACTTTTTTAGTGGTCATAACAATGACGGTCCTTCCAGTGGTCACCGACGTAACCCCGATGGCAATTCCAGAGCCAGGAATTAGGGACATCACAACCATGGTTCTACCCTAGGACAGCAGAATAATAGTGGATCTACGGGGTTTCAGAGTAATCCTAAGCAACTAAATAGTGGATAGTATCATGTTTTCGCAATGACCACCTGTACGTGTGACCGTAAGTTCCAGCGTTGTGCCGTCAACACGGTCGGTCCTTCTGTCCCATAGTGGTTGCATTGTTCCGAGCAACATGTTACCTGGAGCAGGGCTGATCATCCCCCCTAATATCAAAAACCCAGGCACTTTGGCTTTGGTTGTTGCTCCCCAAGCAGGAGGATATACACTGACCAAAGTGTTAATGGATGGTGGTAGCAGCATTAACATACTATATTATTAAAATTTCAAGCGGATGAATTTCTAAGAGTCATAGCTACAACCCTCTTCTATTGTGTTCCACGAAATAGTCCCCGACAAGTCTGCTCTACCGGTGGGCAAGGTATTTTTGGAAGTAGCCTTTGGCACTGAGAAAAATTTCCGGTCTGAGATCCTGGCCTTTGAGGTAGTTAAATTCAAGAGCATGTATCATGCTCTCTTCGACATGTCGACTTATGCTCGATTTATGGCTCTCCCTTGTTACATTTATCTCAAACTCAAGATGCTAGATACAGGAGGAACCACTATGTTAGATGATAACTGCACTATTGCGCAAGAATGTGAGGAAGGCGATGGAATGTATGTAGAAGCAACTTACATTGCGGAAGAATTGAAGCTTTACACTTCACAAGTTGATCCCAAAGATATGACTTCTCTGAAGAAGCCCGCTACAGATTCCAAGCTCAAATTCGAGTCTGTTCAGGATACTAAGCATGTTGACTTCACCCCTGGTGATTCTTTCAAGCAGTTTACCATCGGGGTGCACCTCATTGACAAATAGGAAAGCACGCTCATCGAGTTCATCCGTGAGAATCAGGACATCTTTAGATGGAAACCTTATGACATGCATGGTGTACTGAGTGAACTCGCTGAGCATAGCATAAATGTTGACCCCAAGATGAAACATGTCTGTCAATTCCTCCGTCGCTTCAATGACGACAAACGGAAATCCATCGGTGAAGAAGTAGCCCGGCTCTTTCCTGCTGGCTTCATTGTTGAAGTTTTCCACCTAGAGTGGTTAGCCAACGCCATCCTTGTACTGAAGAAGAATGGAACTTGGAGAATGTGTGTTGACTGCACAAACCTGAACAAGGCTTATCCCAAGGACTTTGGCTTACTGCGCATTGACCAGATTATTGACTCCACTGTCGGGTGTGAGTCTCTATGTTTTTGGGATGCTTACTCTGACTATCATCAGATTAAGATGGAGCAAGAGGACCAAGAGAATACGACATTTATCACCCCCTTTGGAGCATTATGATACACATCGATGCCTGATGACCCACACATGTGGGGTTCAATCGTAGTCCGTTTGATAAGTAAGAGTTTCGAACCCAATGAGGAGCAGAAGGAAATGACAAGCGGTTTTCAGCAAGGTAATTTCTGCAAGCACTTAAATTGTAGGTAATGGGTAGTTTGATAGAAAGATAATTGGGAACGAGCAAGTAATGATAATGGTAATAAAGTGCATCAGGTAGCCCAATCCTTTTGTGTCAAAGGATAGGCCAAAACATTCTCTTATAATAAGCAAAGCGTTCTTGAGAGAACACGGGAATTTCATCTAGTCACTTTCATCACGTTGGCTTGATTCGTGTTCGCTACTTTGATAATTTGATATGTGGGTGGACCCGTGCTTGGGTGATGTTCTTACTTGAACAACCTCCCACTTATTATTAACCCCCTCGCAAGCATCGACAACTACGAGAAAAGTATTAATATAAAATCAAACCTTAGCATTAAACAAGTGGATCTAAATCAGCCCCTTACGAAGTAGCGTTTAAGCTTGCGTTTAAGCTTCTGTCACTCTAGCAACCCATCATCTAATAACTACTCCACAATGCAATCCATTAGGCCCAAGGGTGATGAAGTGCATATATTCGACATTCACATGACACCACTAAGGGAATAACAACACACATATCATCAAAATATCGAACACATATCAAATTCACATGATTACTTGCAACATGACTTCTCTCGTGACCTCAAGAACAAAGGTAACTACTCACAAATAATACTCATGCTCAAGATCAGAGGGATATTAAATAGCATAATGGTTCTGAACATATAATCTTCCACCAAATAAACCATGTAGTAATCAACTATGTAATGTAATCAACACTACTAGTCACACAAGTGTACCAATGTGAGGTTACGGTACAAAGATTGAACACAAGAGATGAAGTAGGGTTTGAGAGGAGATGGTATTGTTGAAGATGTTGATGAAGAATGGCCTCCGAATGATGAGAGGGTTGTTGGTGATGACGATGGCTTCGATTTCCCCCTCCGGGAGTGAAGTCCCCCCGGCGGAATTGCTCCGCTGGAGGGCAAAAGTGCTCCTGCCCAAGTTCCGCCTCGAGATGGCGGCGTTCCGTCCTGAAAGTCCTCTCTTTATTTTTCTAGGTCAAAACACCTTAAATACCAGAGGATGGGCATCAGAGGTGGGCCGGGCTGATCACAACCCACCAGGTGCCCCCCTTTGGTAGTTATTTGCTCCAGTATTTTTTATATATTCCAAAATAATTCTCCGGAAAGTATCACCTCATTTGAAGATGTGTAGAATAGGTATCTTTGATATACTTTTTCAGGTCCAGAATTCCAGCTGGCGGAATGCTCCCTCTTTGTGCAAACCTTGCATATTATGAGAGAAAAGGCATTAGAATTACTCCATAAAGCATTATTATGCATAAAAACATTTAAATAATAGTAGGAAATCATGATGCAAAATGGACTTATCAATGCCCTTTGGACTAAAGAGCGCGATCACAACTTATCAGTGTTGCGTCCAGAATTGCCTTAAGCCATAGATTGTCCATAATGTGCACGCTTATGTCGACGACATTGTTGTCAAGTCTCACAAAAGCGACACTATGACCGTTGACCTGAAGGAAACATTCACCAATCTCTGGGTATATTAGATGAAGTTAAATCCGACAAAGTGTGTTTTCGGGGTCCCTACAGGTAAACTGCTTGGTTTCATTATTTCCAAGCCTAGCATTGAAGCTAACCCAGACAAGATTCAAGCCATCTGTAACCTACGAAAGCCGACCAGTCTCAAGGAGGTCTACAAGCTCACAAGGTGCATCGCCGCCTTAACCCGGCTCGATGAGAATGCCATACCCCTCTACCGACTTTTGAAGAAAACTGATACTTTTGACTAGACAGACGAAGCTACTAAAGCCTTCGAGGTTCTCAAAAGATAACTCTCACAAAAACCTATCTTAGCAGCTCCTGGGTTGAAGGAACCCATGCTACTGTACATTGGAACGAACAACAAAGCAGTCAGTGCAGCAGTAGTGATTGAGAGCAACAAGGAACACAAGGAGTATCCGGTCCAGCGACCTGTCTACTACGTAACTAAAGTCCTAATAGAGTCCAAGTTGCGTTACGCACACTGGCAGAAGTTGGTATTTGGTGTATTCATAGCCAGTCGGAAGCTTAAGCACTAATTTCAAGAGCACCCCTTCACATTTTTTAGGTCTACACCTCTGGTAGACATTATCCATAATGGGATGCTACTGGTCATATTGCTAAGTGGGCCATCGAGTTGGGTGACTACCACATCAAGTATGTCCCTCGAACTGCTATCATGTCACAGGCTTTGGTGAACTTCGTCGATGACAAGACTGAGTTACAAGCACCTCCACATAAGCCCGATACTAAGTATTGGACTTTGTACTTTGATGGGTCTCGGTAGCTGGAGGGCTCGGGAGCTAGCATTGTCCTAACTTCCCCTCGCGGAGATAAGTTCCATTATGTTCTACGGTTGTCATTTCCTTGTACTAACAATCCTGCAGAGTGTGAGGCTCTGCTTCATGGCTTATGCATGGCAAAAGAGATGAGCATCATTCGCATCAGATGTCTGGAAGACTCAGACCTTGTGGCACAACAAGTGAACATGACTTGGGATTCCAAAGATCCATTCATGGCCGCATATTGGCGAGAAACCACAGCTATCGCTGGTCACTTCAATGGTTACCAAGTAGACCACATTGATAGACGACTAAATGAGGCAGGAGATGCTTTGACATGTCTTGGTTCTCTGAAGAAGCCAATTCCTCCCAACGTTTTCTTGGACAAACTTCACATTCCATCCATCAAACTCCCAACAGAGGAGGAGCTTGTCAATCCAACACCTGGGTCCAAGCTAGTTGCAACAATTCATGATACTCCAACATGGACCGAGCCTTATCTAGCATAAAAATTATGTGGTGAACTGCCTATTGACGAGCTCTTGTCTAAACAAATTCAATAGCGTTCCAAGGCATACACAATCATCAATGACGAATTACACAAAGTGAGTACCTCATCCATTTTTCAATGTTGTGTATCTCGAGAAGAAGGCCAACAGATGCTTCACGAAATTCACTCAGACGATCGTGGTCTGATGACCCACAAGTATAGGGGATCTATCGTAGTCTTTTCGATAAGTAAGAGTGTCGAACCCAACGAGGAGCAGAAGGAAATAACAAGCGGTTTCAAGTAAGGTATTCTTTGCAAGCACTGAAATTATCGGTAACAGATAGTTTTGTGATAAGATAATTTGAAACACGTAACAACTAACAAGTGTAGCAAGGGTGCAACATCGTATCCCAATCCTTTTTGTCGCAAAGGATAGTCCTAGACAAACTCTTATACAAATCAAAGCGCTCCTGAGGACACATGGGAATTTTTGTCAAGCTATTTTTCATCATGTTCATTACTTTGATAATGTGATATGTGGGTGGAACGGTGCTTGGGTGCTGCCCTTACTATTATTAACCCCTGATCACAAGCATCCGCAACTATGAAAGAAGAATTAAGGTAAACCTAGCCATAACATGAAACATATGGATCCAAGTCAGCCCCTTACGAAGCAACGCATAAACTAGCTTTTATCACTCTAACAACCCATCATCTACTTATTATTTCCCAATGCCATCCCCTAGGCCCAAATAATGGTCAAGTGTTATGTAGTCGATGTTCACATAACACCACTAGAGGAGAGACAACATATATCTCATCAAAATATCGAACGAATACCAAATTCACATGATTACTTATAGCAAGAGTTATCCCATGTCCTCAGGAACAAACGTAACTATTCACAAAACATGTTCATGTTCATAATCAGAGGAGTATTAATTATCATAAAGGATCTGAACATATGATCCTCCACCAAGTAAACCAACTAGCATCAACTACAAGGAGTAATCAACACTACTAGCAACCCACAGGTACCAACCTGAGGTTTGAGACAAAGATCGGATACAAGAGATGAACTAGGGTTTGGAGAGGAGATGGTGCTGGTGAAGATGTTGATGGAGATTGACCCCCTCTCGATGAGAGGATCATTGGTGATGACGATGGCTTTGATTTCCCCCTCCGGGAGGGAAGTTTCCTCGGTAGAACAGCCCTGCCGGAGCTCTAGATTGGTTCTGTCCAAGTTACGCCTCGAGATGGCTACGCTTTGTCCCGAAAGCTCTCTTCTGATTTTTTCTAGGTAAAAACCCTCCATATAGCAGAAGATGGCCGTCGGGGGCCTGCCAGGTGGGCCACAAGCCTGCGAGGTGCGACTAGGGGGGTGGTCGCACCTGGTGGGCTTGTCACCTCCTGGTGGCCCACCTCTGGCATCTGTTTCTCCCAATATTATTTATATCTTCCAAAATAATTCTCCGTAATTTTTCAAGATTTTTGGAGTTGTGCAGAATAGGTATCTTAGATTTTCTCCTTTTCTAGTCCAAAATTCCAACTGTCGGCATTCTCCCTCTTTATGTAAACCTTGTAAAATAAGAGAGAAACGACATAAGTATTGTACCATAACGTGTAATAACAGCCCATAATGCAATAAATATGAACATAAATGCATGATGCAAAATGGATGTATCAAGTCCCCCAAGCTTAGACCTCGCTTGTCCTCAAGCGAAAGCCAAGATCGATAAATATGTCCACATGTTTGGAGATAGAGGCGTCGATAAAATAAAATACGAACATGAGGGCATCATGAAGATCCTTAGAACAACAATACTTCTTGTATAATATTTCTTATGCTAGAGTAACAATTCATTCACGAGATAAAGTATGAACCAAGAACTCTGTTGACAACCAACAAACTACGATCTTAGTCATTGAAGTAATTGGCAATTTATCATAACATCGGAAAGAGTCAATATAAGAGCTTGTAAAGCAAACCGACATACTCACTCATCTTTTAGTCTTTCACAATTGCTAACACTCAGGAGGTACCCACGAGATGAAAGTTCAACCGGACACAGATAAACATAGGGGCTTATAGTTTTTCCTCCCAACTATTCACCTCAAGGCTGATGCCAACAATAATAACTCATGATCACCCACATCCGAGTGGATATATGCATCTAGATCATTCCCCAACACATAATGCTTGCCAAGAGAGATGCAGAATATAGGAAGTGGTGAGGATCACCATGACTCTTGTGTGAAGGTAAGTACTTAAAAAGTAGAAGTAACAGATATGCCCTTCGCCGAGGGAAGCAGAGGTTGTCATGCGCCTTTTATTTTGGGATGCACAATCCCTTAGTGCAGAGGAACGCCGCGTTGTGTTGCCCTTTGTGATAGCAACCTTAATTATGCAGTCTGTCACTTTTATTTCTTTACTATCACAAGTTCGTACAACGCTTATTTCCCTTACACTAAAAGATCACACACATTTAGGAGCAATTTTTATTGCATTTGGCACCGATGACAACTTACTTGAAAGATCTTATTCAATCCATAGGTAGGCATGCTGGACTCTCATGGCAAAACTGGGTTGAGGTGTTTGGATGCACAAGTAGTATCTCTACTTGGTGTGGAAGTATTGGCTAATATGAGGTGGAAGCAAGCACTACATGTTGGAGAATCTAAAACCATATAACTTCTATTCGGAGGCAAGCAAGAATAGCCTATTATGTTGTCGTCCTTGTCCAACATCAACTTCTTGGCATGTAATATTTTAATGAGGGGTCACAATCAATTAGTTCCTTTTCAGTTGCACCAATGACCAATTACTATGTTTGTTAACTCCCAACAAATTTTAATCGACATACTTTTGATAAGTGAAGTCATCACTCCCTATAAGATTATTATATCTACTCTTTTGGTTTTATTCTATTAGTCTTTATTCATCACTCTCAAGATCATAGTAATCTAGCAAAGCCCTCTCATCAAAACTACTTTTTATTATATAACTCTTGTACTTGCTTACATAAGGGGGGCAAAAGCAAAAACTAAAAGTTAGATCACACTAACACTTTATTCTACTAGATCAAGAAAAAATCAAAAAGGATCGAACTAAAAAATAAGAAAAACAAAAAAGGAAAAAGGTGTGATGGTGATACGATACCGGGGCGCCTCCCGCAAGCTTGGTACAAGCCAAGGGAAGTGCCCATACTCATGTGTTTAGATGTCCTTCTTCGGAAGTGAAGGTGGTGGAGTTGTTGATGAGGATGGAAGCTTGTCCTCCGTCTTCCAAGGCATAGGCTCACCATCGTAAAAAGATGAACGAGTCTCCGGAATCCTCAAATCTGCAGACAAACTCATTCCCTTAAGTATGTATTCATACTCACAGTTTTGGTTTTGCAGATCATAGATCTAGGCCTGGAGATGCTCAATTTTCTCGTAAAGCTTGAAGATGTGCTCCCCGATGTCCTTGGTGTCCAGCTTGTGTTTGTGGGTAAACTTCGAGATCATCATATCATTGACGTTGAGTCCACGTTCCACCATCCCTTGGCACTTGAAGACTTGTTGCTCCATTGCTTCAAGCCTTGTTTCCACGCTTCCAGTCTTCTTTGGCCCCTCAACATCACGGATGTGCAGCACCCCCTCATGATTCTCAATGGTTTGAGGGTGTTGCAGCACCTCTGCAAGGTAAGTGGTGATGCCCTTCTCGAAAAACTTGTCCTTCAGAGCACTCGGGGACGCCATGACGATCTAAATCTGCTACGGAAACAGCTCAAACGAAAACAAGAGGTATTGTCGTGATATGAAAGCGCAAACCTTCGGGAGATTATATAATGAATTTTTCCGACCCAAAGGGGTGTACCACAAGAAAACGGAGTTCAGAGCGCGCACGGGGTGGTGACAAGCCCCCTAGGCGCGGCTAGGGGGGTGGCCGCGCCTAGTAGGCTTGTCGCCTCCTCGTGCGTCTTTAGGACTACTTTTAATTTTCCTAAATTTTTAAATATGCCAAAACTGAGTAAAATTTCTATTGGGAATTTTTTGGAGTCGGTTTACTTATAGTACCACATACCCATTCCTTTTCGGAGTCTGAAATGTTCCGGCAAGTTTCCCTAATATGCTCTTCCGGAGTTATGGTATTATTAACATTGGTTTCAACACTAATGGGAGTACTCGAGATATATGTTTGATTCTTTGCCCATTTACCAACTTTGGATTTGTGCCTTCGGCGGTGTTGATCTTGATGGCACCGGAATGAAATACTTCCTCCACAATGTAAGGCCCTTCCCATTTAGAGAGAAGTTTTCCTCCAGAAAATCTTAAACGCGAATTGTATAGCAAGACATGATTACCTATATTGAATTCACGCTTTTGTATCCTTTTATCATGCCATCTCTTAACTTTTTCTTTAAACAGCTGTGCATTCTCATAGGCGTGGGTTCTCCATTCATCAAGTGAGCTAATATCAAATAACCTCTTCTCACCAGCAAGTTTGAAATCATAGTTGCGATCTCTGATTTCCCAATAAGCTTTATGCCCTAGCTCTAGAGGTAAGTGACATGCTTTACCGTAAACCATTTTATACGAAGACATGTCCATAGGATTCTTGTAAGCAGTTCTATAAGACCATAATGCATCGTCAAGTTTCTTAGACCAATTCTTCCTAGATCTATTAATTGTCTTTTGCAAGATCAACTTAATTTCTATATTGCTTAATTCTAGTTGATCACTAGACTGAGGATGATAAGGAGATGCAATTCTATGATTAACATCATACTTAGCAAGCAATTTACGAAAAGCACCATGAATAAAATGTGAACCACCCTTAGTCATTAAATATCCGGGACTCCAAATCTAGGGAAAATAACTTCTTTAAGCATCTTAATAGAGGTGTTATGATCAGCACTACTAGTTGGAATAGCTTCTACCCACATAGTAACATAATAAACAACAACTAAAATATGAGTATACCCATTGGACGTTGGAAAAGGTCCCATATAATCAAAACCACAAACATCAAATGGTTCGATAACAAGAGAGTAATTCATAGGCATTTCCTGATGTCTACTAATATTGCCAATTCTTTGATATTCATCACATGACAAGACAAACTTTACGAGCATCCTTGAAGACAATAGGCCAATAAAAAACAGATTGTAATTCCTTATGCGCAGTTCTATCTCTAGCATGGTGTCCTCCATAGGCCTCGGAATGACACTTCTATAGGATTTGTTCCTATTCATGCTCAGGTACACAATGTCTAATAACACCATCTACTCCTTTATTAAGTTCCGGGTCATCCCAGAAGTAATGTCTTAAATCATAGAAAAACCTTTTCTTTTGATGGTATGTGAAACGAGGCGGTATAAATTTACTGACAATGTAATTAGCAAAATCAGCATACCAAGGAGCATTACAAGAAGCATTTATGACAGCTAATTGTTCATCAGGAAAGCTATCATCAATAGGTAGTGGGTCATCAAGAACATTCTCTAACCTAGACAAGTTATCTGCTACGGGGTTATCAGCACCCTTTCTATCAACAATATGCAAATCAAATTCTTGTAGCAGAAGAAGCCATCTAATCGGTCTAGGTTTAGCATCTTTCTTTTCCATAAGATATTTAATAGCAAGATGATCAGTGTGAACATTTACTTTGGAATCAACAATAAAGGGTCTAAACTTATCACAAGCGAACACAACTGCTAAAATTTCCTTTTTAGTGGTAGCATAATTTCTTTGAGCAATGTCTAGAGTTTTGCTACCATAATGAATAACATTTAATTTCTTATCAACTCTTTTTCCTAGGACAACACCAACGGCATACTCACTAGCATCACACATAATTTCAAAGTGTAGGTTCCAATCAGGTGGTTGAACAACAGGTGCAGAAATCAAGGCATTCTTAAGAATTTCAAAAGCTTCTACACAATCATCATCAAAAACGAATGGAACACCTTTTTGCAAGATATTAGTGAGCGGGTTAGAAATCTTAGAGAAGCCTTTAATAAATCTCCTATAGAAACCAGCATGACCAAAGAAATTTCTTATACCTCTAATATCCGTAGGACACGACATTTTTTCCATAGCATCAATTTAGCTTTGTCAACTTCAATACCTCTTTCAGAAATTTTATGTCCCAAGACAATGCCATCATTCACCATAAAGTGTCACTTCTCCCAATTCAAGACAAGATTATCTTCTTCACATCTCTGCAAAACTCGATCAAGGTTGCTCAAACAATCATGAATAGAAGTTCCATTAACGGAAAATTCATCCATGAAAACCTCAACAATCCTTCCACAAAAATCAGAGAATATAGCAGTCATGCTTCTTTGAAAGGTAGCAGGTGCATTGCATAAACCAAAAGGCATATGTCTATAAGCAAAGGTACCAAAAGGGCAGGTAAAGGTGGTCTTCTCTTGGTCCTCTTTTGACATAGGTATTTGAGACAACCAGAATAACCATCTAGAAAGCAAAAATCTATGTGTTTGGATAACCTTTCCAGCATTTGATCAATAAAAGGTAGAGGGTAATGATATTTTCTAGTAGCTTTATTAAATTTCCTAAAATCAATTACCATTCTTTATCCTGTAACAATTCTTTGCGGAATTAATTCATTTTTATCATTAGGAACTACAGTAATACCTCCTTTCTTAAGGACACAATGAACGAGACTAACCCATCTACTATCAGCAATAGGGTAAATGATACCTACCTCTAGAAGCTTTAATATTTCATTTCTTACCACTTCCTTCATTTTAGGATTCAACTATTGCTGGTGATCGACAACGGGTTTAGCATCAGGCTCCATTTTAATTTTGTGATGACATAGATTGGGGCTAATGCCCTTAAGATCATCAAGAGTATATCCAATAGTAGCATAGTGCTTCCTTAGAGTTTTTAGTAATCTCTGTTCAACATGCTCTGAAATGTTAGCACTAATAATAACAGGATATATCTTCTTTTCATCAAGATAAGCATATTTCAGAGTATATGGTAATTGTTTAAGCTCAAACACGGGACCACCCTTGGGTGGAGGAGGATCCCCAAGTATTTCAACAGGCAAGTTGTGTTTCAGAATATGATGCTGATCAAAGAAAATCTTATCTATTTCATTCCTTTCATTCATATGCTTGTCATTTTCATGGTCTAGCAAATATTGTCCTAAAGGATCAGCAGAGGCACAACAATAGAAGCAAGACCAATAATTTCACCCTTACTACGCAATTCTTTATCATGGGGTTGTCTACGAAATTTAGAAAAATTAAACTCATGAGACGTATCCCCAAAACTTACGGTAACCGTTTCCTTCTCACAATCTATCCTGACATTAACGGTATTCATGAAGGGTCTACCAAATATAACGAGACCAAAATCATCTTGTGGGGAATCAAGAACAAGAAAAATAGTAGGATATTTTATTTTCCCACACAAGACTTCAACACCTCTAATAATCCCAACTGGTGATATAGTATCTCTATTAGCAAGTTTAATTGTAACATCAATTTTCTCTAACTCAGCTGGTGCAATATCATTCATAATCTCTTTATATAAGGTAAAGGTAATTGCACTCACACTAAAACCCATATCACATAAGCCATGATAACAATGATCTCCTATTTTAACAGAAACAACATGCGTGCCAACAATGGGTCTATGCTTATCTTTAGCATCAGGTTTAGCAATTATAGAGGCTTTATCACAAAATTGAATAACATGCCCATCAATATTATCAACGAAGATATCCTTAACCATAGCAATACTAGGCTCAACTTTAATTTGCTCAGGGGGTGTAGGTGTTCTAGCACAGCTCTTACGAACCACAGTTGAAGCTTTAGCATGTTCCTTTATTCTAATAGGGAAAGGTGGTTTCTCAATATAAGCAGCGGGAATAATAGGATCAACATTATAAGTAATAGTTTTCTCTTCAACTTTAATAGGTTCAACTACTTTCACTTCAATGGGAGGATGATATTTAAACCACTTCTACTTAGGGAGATCAACATGGGCAGCAAAAGATTCACAAAAGAAGCTACCATCTCAGAGTCAAGTCCAAATTTAGTGCTAAATTCACAAAAAGGATTGGTGTCTATGAAATATTTAACACAATCAAACTTAAGGTTCATACCTGACTCCTTACCTTCATTGAGTTCCCAATCTTCAGAGTTCTGTTTAATCTTTCCAATAAATCCCATTTGAAGTCAATATCCTTCTTCATATAGGAACCAACACAAGAAGTATCGAGCTGGGATTGATCATTACGAGAAAACCAAGCATAAAAATTCTGAATAATAATTTCTCTCAAGCTTGAGCGATTCTTTCACCTTCACGAGGCCAAAATTTATAAATATAATTCCGATCATGATGAACTAGATGCATAGGGTAGAACTTCTGATGAAATTCCATTTTCAATCGGTTGTAGCTCCATGATCCAATATCATCACAGAGCATATACCATGTCAATGCCTTCTCCTTCAAAGATAAAGGACATACCTTCTTCTTTACATGATCCTCGGGGAAACCTGCAAGCTTAAATAATCCACAAATTTCATCCACATGGATTAGATGTAAATAAGGATGTAGTGTTCCATCTCCTGCATAAGGATTAGCCAACAGTTTCTCTATCATACCTGAAGGAATTTCATAATAGATGTTTTCAATAGGTTAAGTAGGTTGAGCGACAACTCTTTGTGTCTTCGGTTGAGGTGAAGATACCTCGAACAAGACCCTCAAAGGATTACTTTCCATAGTAACAAGTGACAGTAAATGTCAGCACACTATATAAATTCTTCCTTACCAGATTCCACTTACCAAAGGCGCTTCACTCCCCGGAAACGACGCGAGAAAAGAGTCTTGATAACCCACAAGTATAGGGGATCTATCGTAGTTCTTTCAAGAAGTAAGAGTTTCGAACCCAACGAGGAGCAGAAGGAAATGACAAGCGGTTTCCAGTAAGGTATTCTCTGCAAGCACTAAAATTATAGGTAACATATAGTTTTGTGCTAAGATAATTCGTAACGAGTAACAACTAACAAGTGTAGCAAGGGTGAAGCATCGTAGCCCAATCCTTTTCGTAGCAAAGGACATGCCTAGACAAAATCTTATATAAAGCAAAGCGCTCCTGAGGACACATGGGAATTTTTGTCAAGATAGATTTCATCATGCTCATTTGATTCACATTCGTTACTTTGATAATTTGATATGTGGGTGGACTGGTGCTTGGGTGCTTCCCTTACATGGAGAAACCTCCCACTTATTCTTAACCCCTATCACAAGCATCCACAACTACAAAAGAAGAATTAACGTAAACCTAACCATAGCATGAAACATATGGATCCAAATCAGCCCCTTACGAAGCAACGCATAAACTATGGTTTAAGCTTTTGTCACTCTAACAACCCATCATCTACTTATTATTTCACAACGCCTTCCCCTAGGCCCAAATAATGGTCAAGTGTTGTGTAGTCGACGTTCACATAACACCACTAGAGGAGAGACAACATACATCTCATCAAAATATCGAACAAATACCAAGTTCACATGATTACTTATAACAAGAGTTATCCTATGTCCTCAGGAACAAACATAACTATTCACAAAACATGGTCACGTTCATAATCAGAGGAGTATTAATTATCATCAAGGATCTGAACATATGATCTTCCACCAAGTAAACCAACTAGCATCAACTACAAGGAGTAATCAACACTACTAGCAACCCACGGGTACCAATCTGAGGTTTGAGACAAAGATCGGATACAAGAGATGAACTAGGGTTTGGAGAGGAGATGGTGCTGGTGAAGATGTTGATGGAGATTGACCCCCTCTCGATGAGAGGATCACTAGTGATGAGAATGGCTTTGATTTCCCTCTTCGAGAGAGAAGTTTCCTCGGCAAAACAGCCCTGCCAGAGCTCTAGATTGGTTCTGTCCAAGTTAAGCCTCGAGACGGCTACGCTTTGTCCCGAAAGCTCTCTTATGAATATTTTTTCTAGGTAAAAAGCTTCCATATAGCATAATATGGGCGTCGGGGGCCTGCTAGGTGGGCCACAAGCCTGCGAGGCGTGGCCAGGGGGGTGGCCGTGCCTCGCAGGCTTGTCACCTCCTGGTGGCCCATCTTTGGCATCTGTTTCTCCCAATATTATTTATATCTTCCAAAATATTCTCCGTAATTTTTCAGGATTTTTGGAGTTGTGCAGAATAGGTATCTCATATTTGCTCCTTTTCTACTGCAGAATTCCAGCTGCCGGCATTCTCCCTCTTCATGTAAACCTTGTAAAATAAGAGAGAAAAGGCATAAGTATTGTACCATGACGTGTAATAACAGCCCATAATGCAATAAATACCAACATAAAAGCATGATGCAAAATGGATGTATCAACTCCCCCAAGCTTAGACCTCGCTTGCCCTCAAGCGAAAGCCAAGATCGATAAATATGTCGACATGTTTGGATATAGAGGCGTCGATAAACCAAAAATATAGACATGATGGCATCATGAAGATCCTTAGAACAACAATACTTATTGTATGAGATTTCTTATGCTAGAGTAACAACTCATTCACGAGATAAAGTGTGAACCAAGAACTTTGTTGACAACCAACAAACTATGATCTTAGTCATTGAAGCAATTGGCAATTTATCATAACATCGGAAATACTCAATATAAGAGCTTGTAAAGCAAACCCACATACTCAATCATCTTTTAGTATTTCACAATTGCTAACACTCATGCGTTACCCATGAGATCAAAACTTCAACCGAACACAGACAAAGATAGGGGCTTATAGTTTTGCCTCCCAACTATTCACCTCAAGGGTGATGCCAACAATAATAACTCATGATCACCAACATCCGAGTGGATATATGCGTCTAGATCATTCCCCAACACATAATGCTTGCCAAGAGAGATGCGGAATATAGGAAGTGGTGAGGATCACCATGAATCTTGTGCGAAGGTAAGTACTTAAAAAGTAGAAGTAACAGATAGACCCTTCGCTGAGGGGAGCAGAGGTTGTCATGCGCTTTTTATTTTGGGATGCACAAACCCTTAGTGCAGAGGAATGCCGCGTTGTGCTGCCCTTTGTGATAGTAACCTTTATTATGATGTCTATCACTTTTATTTCTTTACTATCACAAGTTCGTACAATGCTTATTTCCCTTGCACTAAAAGATCACACACATTTAGGAGCAATTTTTATTGCTTTTTGCATCGATGACAACTTACTTGAAGGATCTTATTCAATCCATAGGTAGGTATGGTGGACTCTCACGGCAAAACTGGGTTGAGTTGTTTGGATGCACAAGTAGTATCTCTACTTGGTGCAGAAGTTTTGGCTAATATGAGGTGGAAGCAAGCACTACATGTTGGAGGATCTAAAACAGTATAACTTCTATCCGGAGGCAAGGAAGAATAACCTATTATGTTGTATTCCTTGTCCAACATCAACTTCTTGGCATGTAATATTTTAATGAGGGGTCACAATCAATTAGTTCCTTTTCAGTTGCACCAGTGACCAATTACTATGTTTGTTAACTCCCAACAAATTTTAATCGACATACTCTTGATAAGTGTAGTCATCACTCCCTATAAGATTATTATATCTACTCTTTTGGTTTTATTCTATTAGTCTTTATTCATCACTCTCAAGATCATAGTAATCTAGCAAAGCCCTCTCATCAAAACTACTTTTTATTATATAACTCTCGTACTTGCTTACATAAGGGGGGCAAAAGCAAAAACTAAAAGTTAGATCACACTAACACTATTCTACTAGATCAAGACAAAATCAAAAAGGATCGAACTAAAAAATAAGAAAAACAAAAAAGGAAAAAGGTGTGATGGTGATACGATACCGGGGCGCCTCCCGCAAGCTTGGTACAAGCCAAGGGAAGTGCCCATACTCATGTGTTTAGATGTCCTTCTTCGGAAGTGAAGGTGGTGGAGTTGTTGATGAGGATGGAAGCTTGTCCTCCGTCTTCCAAGGCATAGGCTCACCATCGTAAAAAGATGAACGAGTCTCCGGAATCCTCAAATCTGCAGACAAACTCATTCCCTTAAGTATGTATTCATACTCACAGTTTTGGTTTTGCAGATCATAGATCTAGGCCTGGAGATGCTCAATTTTCTCGTAAAGCTTGAAGATGTGCTCCCCGATGTCCTTGGTGTCTAGCTTGTGTTTATGGGTAAATTCCAAGATCATCATATGATTGACATTGAGTCCACATTCCACCATCCCTTGGCACTTGAAGACTTGTTGCTCCATTGCTTCGAGCCTTGTTTCCACGCTTCCGATCTTCTTTGGCCCCTCAACGTCACGGATGTGCAACACCCCCTCACGAATCTCAATGGTTTGACGGTGTTGTAGCCCTTCCGCAAGGTAAGGGTTGATGACCTTCTCGGAAAACTTGTCCTTCGGAACACTCGGGGATGCCATGACGATCTAAATCTGTTGCAGAAACAGCTCAAGCAGAAACAAGAGGTATTGTCGTGATAGGAAAGTGTAAACCCATGGGTAGGCCGCGCCGGGCCAGGCCGGCCGAGCATCCCAAGGCCCAGCAAACCCCTCGTTGACCGCCCCAGCTAGCTCCTTCTCCCGCTGCTCCAAGCCGGCCCATGAGCCTAGGCGAGCGCCCCGCCCTATCCAGTGATGACCCACAAGTACAAGGGATCTATCATAGTCCTTTCGATAAGTAAGACTGTCGAACCCAAGAAGGAGCAAAAGGAAATGACTAGCGGTTTTCAGTAATTATTTTCTGCAAGCACTGAAATTATAGGTAACAAATAGTTTTGTGATAAGATAATTCATAACGGGTAGCAAGTAACAATTGTAACAAAGGTGTATCATGGTGGCCCAATCCTTTTGATAGCAAAGGGCAAGCCTGGACAAACTCTTATATAAAGCAAGGTGCTCCCAAGGACACATGGGAATTTCTGTCAAGCTAGTTTTCATCATGCTCATATGAATCGCGTTCGTTACTGTGATAATTTGATATGTGCGTGGACCGGTGCTTGGGTGCTTCCCTTACTTGGACAAGCCTCCCAATTATGATTAACCCCTCTCGGAAGCATCCGCAACTATGAAAGAAGAATTAAGATAAATCTAACCATAGCATGAAACATGTGGATCCAAATCGGCCCCTTACGAAGCAACGCATAAACTAGGGTTTAAGCTTCTACCACTCTAGCAACCCATCATCTACTTATTACTTCCCAATGCCTTCCTCTAGGCCCAAACAATGGTCAAGTGTTATGTAGTCGATGTTCACATAACACCACTAGAGGAGAAACAACATACATCTCTCAAAATATCGAACGAATACCAAATTCACATGATTACATATAACAAGACATATCCCATGTCCTTAGGAACAAACGTAACTACTCCAAAACATGTTCATGTTCATAATCATAGGAGTATTAATTATCATAAAGGATCTGAACATCTGATCTTCCACCAAGTAAACCAACTAGCATCAACTACGAGGAGTAATCAACACTACTAGCAACCCAAAAGTACCAATTTGAGATTTGAGACAAAGATCGGATACAAGAGATGAACTAGGGTTTGGAGAGGAGATGGTGTTGGCGAAGATGTTGATGGAGATTAACCCCCTCTTGATGAGAGGATCATTGGTGATGACGATGGCTTTGATTTCCCCCTCCGGGAGGGTAGTTTCCCTGGTAGAACGCCCTGTCGGAGCTCTAGATTGGTTCTGTCCATGTTCGCCTTGGGACGATGGTGCTTTGTCCCAAAAGCTCTCTTCGGATTTTTTCCAGGTCGTAACCCTCCATATAGCAGAAGATGGGCGTCGGGGGCCTGCCAGGTGGGCCACAAGCTTGATAGGCGTGACTAGGGGGGTGGCCGCGCCTGGTAGGCTTGTCACCTCTTGGTGGCCCACCTCTGGCATCTGTTTCACCCAATATTTTTTATATATTCCAAAATAATTCTCCGTAAATTTTTACGACTTTTGGAGTTGTGCAGAATAGGTTTCTCAGATTTGCTCCTTTTCCAGTCCAGAATTCCAGTTGCTGGCATTCTCCCTCTTCATGTAAACCTTGTAAAATAAGAGAGAAAAGGCATAAGTATTGTACCATAATGTGTAATTATAGCCCATAATGCAATTAATATCAACATAAAAGCATGATGCAAAATGTACGTATCATGGTCATCATGCCAGCTCCCACTCTTTGGTAGCCAAGGCTATTTGTCATGGATTTTTCTTGTTGATCGCACATGATGATCGAGAACATATTGTTCGCACATGCGATGGATGCTAGAGATATGCTAGGCAGGACCATATGCTGGCACAAGATCTGCGGATGATTCCTATCACTTGGCCATTTGCGGTCTGGGGGCTCTCATATGGTTGGCCCTTTTAAGATGTCCAAGTGCAAAAAGACCCACCTCTTGGTCACAGTCGACAAATTCACTGAATGGGTGGAGGCGAAGCTTGTTAGCAGATGCGATGCCGAGACGACAGTCGAATTCTTGGAGAAGATAATCTTCCGCTTTGGATATCCTCATAGCATCATTACACACAATGGAAGTCACCTCTCTGAATGAGCTATGGAGAAATTTTGCGGTAAGGAACATATCCGCCTGGATCTGGCATCAGTGGCTCATCCCTTGTCTAATGGACAAGCTGCGGATGCAAATCAAGAGCTGCTTTGAGGCATTAAGTCTAGACTTAAAGTGCCTTTGGAACGGATGCCACGATGTTGCGTTCAAGAACTCCCAACTGTTTTATGGGGTATATAGACAACTACCAACCGATGGACTGGATTTACTCTGGTCTTCATGGTTTATGGTGCAGAAGTCGTATTACCGAGTGATGTCTATCATGACTTTCCTAAGGTAGCTGCTTACCTGGAGACTGATAATGAAGCAACTCGATAGGATTCCCTTGACGCCCTTGAAGACGCACATGATCTTTTTGCATCAAGATTAGCGATATATCAACAGGACCTGCGTCGCTATCATAGCCGTAGAGTTCCTACTCGTACTTTCTAGGAGGGTGACTTAGTGCTCCATCCGATCTAGAAGAATATAGGAATGCACAAGCTCTACCCTCCATGGGAAGGACCTTCTGTTGTCAACAAGAATATGGGCAACAAGTCTTATTATCTCATTGATGTACGTGACCACACCAAGTCACACACTTCCGAGGAAGAAACACCTCAGCCTTGGAACATAGTTTTACTACGTCCCAACTACACCTAGAGTTTGTTTTATCTAAATATTTTAAATAAAGCTATATCTTCCATGAACATTTATGGCTAAAAACGATAAACATAGTTCACACTCATATTTATGTTTTTTTAGAATTTCCTATGTGTAAGTCCATGGGATATCTTTTTAGTTCTTGGGGGCTGCAAACTTACAATGTTCAGATCACACCCTTGTAACCCGACACATCTTTGTCGACTCATAGTTTTATCTACCTTCTAATCTTGAAGCTACTCACACTTGTATCACCCGACTATGCACCTTTTAGTTCAATCACCTATGATTCCTTTAACAGAGGGCTTACTATGACCCTGAAACTACTTGAGTATGATCACATCAGTTAAGTCATGCTAACACCGGCTTATTAATATGCGCAAAAGATAAAACTAGCAAGACATAAGCCGACCATTCGATATGCTCACATACTAGCTCTTGATTTCTCATAAATATGGAGAACGCCACAAAAGTAACGACTGTTCTTGTAAACTATTACAAGCCCTTATGGGTTGAATCATCATTGTTTTGCCGGGAAATAGGCCTTGCTTAATCTATAATAATGATGGGGCCATGAGCTGTTCGGTCTACATCGGCTTGTCTCGGGACGTCTCCTCAATCCTCTCTTGTCGAGTCATAGAAGGCTTAGTTGCCGCCAGCTTGGGGGCTTGAGCTGTTGGCTCGTCCGTCTTGGAATCATCTCCACTGTTGGTCCATCTTCTAAAAATGTAATAAAGGTCTTCAAACGGCTCATCTTCATCATCAACATTGGAGGCTCGAGGAGGAACCGGCATGGCAGGAGTACCCATCTAGCACTAGTAGGTGAAGATGATGGAGCTGTCGGCTCGGTATTTTTGTTCTTCAGCTCGAACGACGCTTGCATTTTCAACGATATATTCTTATTACGCTCATCATAATCTGGCTGTTGAGAGCTTAAGTCAATGTTGCGGGCGATAGCACAAGCATGGTGTCGGGTCTCCTTCACTATGGCCTAGTAGTCTTCCTTGGAAAATTCCGACCCATCAACCTTGTACTTTGGAAAACCACCGGCTAGCAGTTTTGGTTTCAGCTCGAGGTGATATGCCTTGGCCAGAGTCAAGCATGAAGAACACCTTTGCGACATGTTGAATCTTTCTGAATCTGCACCCAAGTCGGCACAACTGACAACTCTCTAATGACCTTGGCAGTTTGGAAGGGTGGTGTTCTCAACTTTGATGGCGTCGCACAACATTGATGGCTTTGTAGCTTCCAATATAGAGCTGCTTGATCAGGCTATAAATCAATTTAAATTTTTCTAGAGGATTCCTCAAATTTTCACCACGATGCTCTGTGACAAACAAAATAAGTCAGTTCATAAACATCGCATGCTGGTATCAGCATAAGATGACAAGATACAAGTCGAGACTTACTAAAGATTTTCTGGCAGATGTCATTGGTGAGCTAGCTCATACTAGCCTCTGTCTCTTTCAGTTTCCCCTCGAGAGTCTCTGCATGTTGGGTTATGTTCTCCTCTAGTTGGGTGGCTTCATTCTTATAGGCCTCAAGTTCCTTGTGGCCTCTCTTCACTTCAGAGTTGGCCACTTGACTCAGCTTTTCGGCTTCATCACATTTATTCTTTTCTTCAACAGTTATTTTCTGAGCTGGTCAATTTCTGCCTCTGCCTTAGCAATGGATTTTTGCAAAAAGAGGTGATTCACACAGTATATGAGTAGAAGTCACAGGTTGTTGTGGACAGCTAACCCGACACTTGGGGGATACACTCATTTCATTTTACAAGAATTAAAGAAAGTCTCAGGTTGCCGAGGACAATTAACCCGACACTTGGGGGCTGCAACATTTAGCTCTCTACTAAACTTTAAAGACCTGGCATATCATATATTGATAAGCCGGTCCTTGGGGGCTATAGTATTGAGTTCTACAAACAAATCAATATTGAAGACCCGACACATCATAAACTGATGAGCCGGCCCTTGGGAGCTATGCAGTTTAAATATGCTATATTGAAGATGTCTATAAGTCCCAGCTCATGCATGCTTGTGAGCCGGCCCTTGGGGGCTATGCTACTAACTTAGTCATTTTCTACAGATTTCCCTAAGAGTGAACAATTTGAAATTAAGGGCTACATGTACAATGTGGGGAATACCTCATATTTCTTATTTATCAAGTTGACAAGAGCACCTTCTTCCTCATGATGATGGGCAAGCCTGGTTACATATTCTTGATGAAGGGTTTTTAAACCCACATCTTCAAAAATGGCGAGTTGGGCTTCTTGAGTTGGCTCACCAGATGGGGTCGTCTTAGTATCCATTGAAATTTTTGACCACACATTCGAGGTCTTCAGAGGGGTACTGTACCTAGTATGAGTAATGACCACATCCTCCTCAATCATGGTGTTGCTAGTGGATAATTATATTGACCCTAACCACGTCCATTGTTGGCTCTTGCTCCCGAAGATTTTCACCGTTCAAATTTGGCTCATCAAGCATGGAGGCACTCTTTGTTGGAAATATGCCCTAGAGGCAATAATAAAATGGTTATTATTATATTTCCTTGTTCATGATAATTTTTATTATCCATGCTATAATTGTATTAACTGGAAACACATTGCATGTGTTGATACATAAACAACACTTTGTACCTAGTGTGCCTCTAGTAGACTAGCTCGTTGATCAAAGATGGTCAAGGTTTCCTAGCCATTGACATGATATGTCGTTTGATAACGGGACCACATCATTAGGAAAATGATGAGACGGACATGGCCCAAACGATAAACGTAGCAGTTGATCGTGTCAGTTTATTGCTATAGTTATCTGCATGTCAAGTATCTGTTCCTATGACCATGAGATCATACAATTCACTGACACTGGAGGAGTACCTTGTGTGTATGAAACATCGCAATGTAACTGGGTGACTATAAAGGTGCTCTACAGGTATCTCCGAGGGTGTCTATTGGGTTGGCGTGGATCAATACTGGGATTTGTTACTCCGTGTGACGGAGAGGTATCTCAGGGCCCACTCGGTAATACAACATCATAACAAGCCTTGCAAGCAATGTGACTAAGTTTTAGCCACGGGATCTTGTATTACGTAACGAGTAAAGAGACTTTCCGGTGATGAGGTTGAACTAGGTAAACAGATACCGACGATCGAATCTCGGGCAAGTAACATACCGAGGAACAAAGGGAACAACATATGGGATTAATTGAATCCTTGACATACAGGTTTGACCGATAAAGATCTTCATAGAATATGTAGGAACAATATGGGCATCCAGGTCCTGCTATTGGTTATTGACCGTAGAGGTGTCTCGGTCATGTCTACATAGTTCTCGAATCTGTAGGGTCTGCACACTTAAGGTTCGGTGATGTTTCGATAGTATAGAGTTATGTATGGTGGTGACTGAAGGTTGTTCGGAGTCCCAGATGAGATCCCGGATGTCACGGGGAGCTCCGGAATGGTCCGAAGGTAAAGATTGATATATAGGAAGTCCTATTTTGGTTGCCGGAAAAGTTTGGGGCTCATCGATAGTGTACCGGGAGTGCCGAGTGGGTGCCGGGGGACCATCGGGAGGGGTATTTCGACCCAAGAGGCTACATGGGATGTGGGAAGAGGTATACCAGCCCTGAGTGGGCTGCGCTAAGTCCCACAAGAGGCCCATGCGACTGGGAGGTGAAGTCCAAAAGGAAAAAGGTGGAAAAGGAGTTTTCCAAGTGGGAGAGAAGGAGTCCTAATCCTACTAGGATTGGAGGAGGAGGACTCCTCCTCCCACTTCGGCAAATGCAAGGGCTGGGCCCTTGAGGGCTAAGTCTCCTCCCTCCCTCCTCCTATATATACTAGAGGTTTTGGGTTTTTTGACATAGAAAAACAGCCACGTGCTACCTCTCCTCTAGTTCGTAGTTTCTCCTCTAGTTCGTAGTTTCTCCTCTAGATCGGTTTCAGCGGTGCTTAGGTGAAGCCCTTCTCGAATAGCTCCACCACCAACACCACAACACCGTCGCTCTGTTGGAGAACTCGTCTACCTCTCCGCGCCCTCTTGCTGGATCAAGAAGACAGAGATCATCATCAAGCTGTACGTGTGTTGAACGCGGAGGTGTCGTCCACTCATTGTTAGATCGAGACGAGTCGTGATTGGATCACGGAACGCTCATCGATTTGGATCGCGAAGACGTTCGACTACATCAACCGCATTTCTTAACACTTCCCGCTTAGCGATCTACAAGGGTATGTAGATCCACTCTCCCTCTCGTAGATGCTAATCACCATGGATAGATCTTGCGTGTGCGTAGGAAATTTTTTGTTTCCTATGCAACGGTCCCGAATAGTGGCATCATGAGCTAGGTCTATGTGTAGATGAGATCTCGAGTAGAACACAAATGAGTTTTTGGGCATTGATGCTTAGATTGCTTCCTCCCTTGGTCGTGTGTTGGTTCCGTGGTATTGTGGGATGAAGCGGCCCGTACTAACCTTACTCGTACGCTTACGAAAGACCGGTTCCATCGACTAACATGTAACTTCGTTGCACAAAGATGGCTGGCGGGTGTCTGTTTCTCCTACTTTAGTTGGATCAGATTCGACAAAAGTGGTCCTTGAGAAGGTTGAAAAGCAACTTATGTATCACCGTTGATGTTTCACGTAGGTGAGAGTTGTTCTTGCTAGATACCCATAGCAGCCACGTAAAACTTGCAACAACAATTAGATGACGTCCAACTTGTTTTTGCAGGGTATGTTGTGATGTGATATGGAAAATTACATGATGAGATATATGTGATGTATGAGATTATCATGTGTTGTATAGAATATCACGACTTGCATGTCGATGAGTACGGCAACCGGCAGGAGCCATAGGGTTATCTTTAATTATTGTATGACCTGCATGTCGATCATTAAGCGCTATGTAATGCTTTACTTTATCGCTAAGTGGTAGAAATAGTAGTATGAGCATGGTGGGGGTGACAACCCCGATGACGACACAATGATGGAGATCATGATGATGGAGATCATGGTGTTATGCCGGTGACGATGGAGATCATGTTGGTGCTTTGGAGATGGAGATCAAAAGCACAATTTCATGGCCATATCATGTCACTTATGATTTGCATGTGATGTTAATCCTTTATGCAACTTGTTTTGCTTAGGATGACGGTAGCATTATAAGGTGACCCCTCACTTAAATTTCAAGATAAATTGTGTTCTCCCCGAAAGTTCGTCGTGTCGAGGCACCACGTGATGATCGGGTGTGATAGACTCTATGTTCACATACAACGGGTGAAAGCCAGTGTTGCACGTGTGGAACACTCAGGTTAAACTTGACGAGCCTAGCATGCATGTACATACATGGCCTCGGAACACAAGAGACCGAAAGTTCGAACATGAATCATATAGTAGATATGATGAACATGATGATGTTCACCATTGAAACCACCTCAACTCACATGATGATCGGACTTGAGTTGCTGAATTTGGATCATGTATCACTCAGATGACCTGAGGGATGTCAATTTGAGTGGGAGCTTTTAGTAATTTGATTAACTAAACTCATTATCTTGAACAATTGTCTTAGTAACCTTTGCTTATTTATGTTGTAGATCAATGGCTCGCGTAGTAGCACCTGATAATCCCCAAGTGCAAGGAATCACCGTAGCAATTTCCAAAGGTGGAAGTGATAAGTATGGAGTTTCGAACCCACAAGGAGCTAAAGGTAAGATCAATATTCTCTCAAGTCCTATCTGCCACCGATACGACTCTACGTACACCGAACGTTTGCTTCCAACTAGAAACGATAAATGAGACTACGTTGTGGGTATGAAGAGGATAGCTTTGCATGATATCAGAGAACTAAAATATAAATATAGGTGCTGTTATCATAATATTACAATATATTACAAATAGCAAGCGTGGAATAATGATGGGTCGGTGTGTGGAATTATCCTAGGCAATTGTTAACAAGATCGGAAATCATTATTGCAATTTTATATGAGGGAGAGGCATAAGCTAACATAATTTCTCTAGTTGGATCATATGCACTTATGATTGGAACTCTAGCAAGCATCCGCAACTACTAAAGATCATTAAGGTAAAACCCAACCATATCACTAAAGCATCAAGTCCCCTTTATCCCATATGCAAACAACCTACTTACTCGGGTATGTGCTTATGTCACTCACGGCACCCACCATAAGCGAATCATTAACATATTGAAAACCCTACAACAGGGATCCCTCATGTGTGCACGGCACGGAAGGCACCATAGTACAGCACCAATAATAAAACATGCAACTCAAACCAATCTAGGTCATCAATCCACCCAAAGGACAAAAGTAATCTACTCAAAACATCATAGGATGGCAACACATCATTGGATCATAATATGTAGCATAAAGCACCATGTTCAAGTAGGTGATTACAACAGGGTGCGGGAGAGTGGACCGCTAAAAGGAGATGATGATGGTGATGAAGAAGGTGATGTTGATGAAGACGATCACCGCGGCGATGGTTCCCTCGATGGCACTCCGGCACCATCGGGAGAGAGGGCAAGAGGATCTCCCCCTAGTGCTTCCTCCTCCATGGCCTCCCCCTCTGCAGGGGGAGGTTCTCCCTCTGGTCCTTGGCCTCCATGGTGTTGATGGCCCCTCCGGGACGATGAAGATGGCCTCTCGTGATGGTGATCCCCTCCTGCAGGGTGCCGGAGAGGGCCAAGATTGATTTTTCATGGCTCTGAAGGTGTGCGAGGGCGGAACTCCCGATCTAGATTATTTTTCGGAGGTTTTGGAATATTTGAGGATTTATAGAGTTGAGAGGGAAGTCGGTGGACTCCCGAGGGTCCCACAACCCTGGTGGTCATGGCTAGGGGGGTGGCCGCGTCCCTAGGGCTTGTGGCCTCCTCGGCCTTCCTCTTGGGTGACTCTTCGCTCTAGTATTTTTTATATTTTCCAAAAATATTCTCCGTAAATTTTCAGCTCATTCCGAGAACTTTTATTTCAGCACATAAACAACACCATAGTAGTTCTGCTGAAAACAGCGTCAGTCCGAGTTAGTTCTAGTAAAATCATATCAAAATCATATAGAATTATTGCAAACATGGCATGAGTACTTCATAAATTATAGATACGTCGGATACGTATCAACATCCCCAAGCTTAATTCCTACTCGTCCTCGAGTAGGTAAATGATAAAATAAATAATTTATGAAGTGTGAATGCTAGCAAGTGCATAAGTTTGATCAATGATAATTTCAATCACTTTTTCTAGCATCAATATATATCATAAACAGTAGCTCATCTCATAAAACTTATCATGATCGAGTAATAAGCTATTCACATGTTAAAGTATAGACCATACAACTTCTTGAAAACTAATAAACCATATTCCTAGTCATCGAACAATTGCAATTTATCTTATTTTCAGGAAGGCTCTATGTAAGAGCTTTGATTTAGCAAATTCCACATACTCAACTATCATATAGTCTTCCATGATTGCTAGCACTCAAAGCATATTTTTAGAACAAATAGCATCCATCGAACACAGATAAAGATATGGGGTTAATGTTTCTCCTCCCAACTTATTTATCATATAGATAATTGTCAACAATAATAGTTCATGATCAAATATATTCAGATGTCCATATATGCTCGGATCTTTCCCCACCACAAAATGATTGCCAAGAGAAAAAGGAGAAATATAGGAAGTGGTGAAGATCACCATGACTCTTGTATAAAGGTAAGTACTAGAAAATAAAAGATAGCCCTTCGCAAAGGGAAGAAGAGGTTGTCATGCGCTTTGTTTTGTTTTTGGATGCGCAAACTGTTAAAGCAAAGGAACGTCACATTGTATTGCCCTTTGTGATAGCAACCTTTATTATGCAGTTCGTCGCTTTTATTTCTTTGTCATCACAAATTCGTACGACGCTTATTTTCCCTTACAATAAAAGATCTTACATATTTAGGAGCATTTTTTATTGCTTTTTGCACCGATGATAACTTACTTGAAGGATCTTATTCAATCCATAGGTAGGTATAGTGGACTCTAATGGCAAAACTTGTTTCAGGGTGTCTGGATGGAAAAGTAGTATTTCTACTTGGTGCGAATGTTTTGGCTAGTATAACGTGGAAGCAAGCACCACTTGTCGGGGGATCCATTGCAATATAACTTCTATACAAATATACCCAAGCATAACTCATTACGTTGTCTTCCTTGTCCAACTTCAACTGATTTGCTCAAGTTTGAAAAGAATTAACGGGTAATCACAATCATAGAAGATGTCCAAGGTAGTATATTTGTATGTGAAATCTCTCTACCTTCAATATTCTTTCATGAATTGCTCAAGTGACCGATGCGGTATTTGATAACTTTCAATAAATTTCACCACCTATACCTATTATTTGTGAAGTCACTACTCCCCATGGGATAAGTATATGAAGCATTTTTTAATTTCTGATTTATGATATTCAATTCATTCAGCCATTTGCTGATAGGATATAAGTGAAGCACGAGAGTGAATGACAAACTACTCCAAAAAGATATAAGTGAAGATCAATGCGTAGTTAATTAGATACATATCCATGTGAGGACTCTCTCTTATTAAAAATTTCAGATTCGATGATTTTATTGAAAAAGCAAACAAAATAAAAATGGCACTCCAATAATAGCATGCATCATGTGAACGAATAAAAATTTAGGCTCAACATAGGCTAACCGATAATTGTTGATGAAGATAGGTTGGATGCGTAGCATCCCCAAGCTTAGATACTTGAGAGTTCTTGAAATATTTTCTTGGGGTGCCTTGGGCATACCAAATATTGAGCTTTTGCATCTTGTTCAATCCTCTCATATCCCGGTTTCACCTATTGTCAAAAAACTTCATCCACACAAAACTCAAAAAGAACTCGTGAGGTAGGTTTGTACACATAAGAACAAATCAACACTTCATGTACTGCCAAGAGAAGTTGCACAATAATTTTAAAACATTAGGTGCTGTATACTATCATTTCCACAATTTATATCTACCAATATAGGCTATGGTAACTATAGGATAAGTCGATAACGAAACTATGACAGCCATCTGTCTAAAAAGAACAATGTGTAGTAATTTCTAAAAAGAGTGTACTTTTCTATCTCAAAAAATTATGAAAATTTTGGAAATGCTATAAAATTTGTATGAACATACTGTGTAAACATTTCAGAAACTCTCCACGTTCCAGTAAAATATGAAATTTCAAACACTACAGACAAAGTTTCTGTTTTATATACAGCACTCATCAAAACATGCAATGCAAGCATCCTAAAGGAAATTCTTGGAACTTTTTATTGAAAAACTAGATATAAATAACACCTAATAGAGTACAACAAAATAAAATGACACTCCAAGCAAAACTCATATTATGTGACGAATAAAAATACAGCTCCAACTAAGATATACCGATAGTGTTGAAGACGAAAGCGGGGATGCCTTCTGGGGCATCCCCAAGCTTAGGAGCTTGAGTATTCCTTGGATATTACCTTGAGGGTGTTGGGGAACGTCGCATGGGAAACAAAAATTTTCCTACGCACACGCAAACCTATCCATGGTGATGAGCATCTACGAGAGGGAGAGTGGATCTACGTACCCTTGTAGATCGCTAAGCGGGAAGCGTTAAGAAACGCGGTTGGTGTAGTCTAACATCTTTGCGATCCAAATCGCCGAGCGTCCCACGATCTCATCACGATCCGTCCCGCGATCCAATCACGATCCGTCCCGTGAACTCATCACGATCCGTCCCGCGATCTCATCACAATCCGTCTCACGATCTTGATCACGATTTGTCCCGTGAACTCATCACGATCCGTTCCGTGATCTCACCACGAACCGTCTCGCGATCTCGATCACGGTCCTTCCGATCTAGCGCCGAACGGACTGCACCTCCGCGTTCAGCACACGTGCAGCTTGATGACGATCTCCACCGTCTCGATCCAGCAAGAGGAGGTGGAGAGGAGAGAGAGTTCATCGGCAGCATGACGGCGCTCTGGTGATGGTGGTGGAGTGATTCCGGTAGGGCTTCGCCTAAGCGCTGCGAAAAACCGATCTAGAGGAGAAACTGTGCACCGGTGAAACGGGTAGCACGTGGCCGGAAATTCTGTCCAAGAACAACCCAATCCACTAGTATATATAGGAGGAGAGGAGAGGAGAGGCAGCCAAGGCCTTTGGGTCGGCGGAAATAGGAGGTGGAAGCAATCCTACTTCACCTCCAATCCTAGTTGGAGTAGGATTGCCTCCTATTGGCTGATTTTCCACTTTTTGCTTTAGGACTTTCTCTCCTGCGCCATGGGACTTTGTGGCTGTTTACCCAGCCCACTAAGGGCTGGTTATTATTCTCCCACAGCCCATGGACCTCTTGGGGTCGAAATACCCCTCCCGGAGGTCCTCCGGTACACTACCGGCACTCCCGGTACACTACCGATACTCCCGGTACACTACCGATGAGCCCGAAACTTTTTCGGAAACCAAACTGGGACTTCCTATATATGAATCTTTACCTCCGGACCATTCCGGAGCTCCTCGTGACATCTGGGATCTCATACGGGACTCCTAACAACCTTCGGTCACCACCATACATAACTCTACACTACCGAAACGTCACCGAACCTTAAGTGTGCAGACCCTGCGGGTTCGAGAACTATGTAGACATGACCGAGACACCTCTACGGTCAATAACCAATGGCGGGACCTGGACGTCCACATTGGTTCCTACATATTCTACGAAGATCTTTATCGGTCGAACCTCTATGTCAAGGATTCAGTTAATCTCGTATATCGTTCCCTTTGTTCTTTGGTATGTTACTTGCCCGAGATTCGATCGTCGGTATCTCCATACATAGTTCAACCTCGTTTCCGGCAAGTCTCTTTACTCGTTCCGTAATACAAGATCCCGCAACTAACAATTAGTCACATTGCTTGCAAGGCTTATTGTGATGTTGCATTACCGAGTGGGCCCCGAGATACCTCTCCGTTACACGGAGTAACAAATCCCAGTCTCCATCCATGCCAACTCAACAGACACCATCGGAGATACCTGTAGAGCACCTTTATAGTCACCCAGTTACGTTGCGACATTTGATACACACAAGGCACTCCTCCTATATCCGTGAGTTGCATGATCTCATGGTCATAGGAACATATACTTGACATGCAGAAAACAGTAGCAATAAACTGACACGATCATATGCTATGTTTGTAGTTTGGGTCTTATCCATCACATCATTCCCCTAATGATGTGATCCCATTATGAAATGACATCTCATGTCCATGGCTAGGAAACCTTAACCATCCTTTGATCAACGAGCTAGTCCATTAGAGGCATACTAGGGACATGGTTTTGTCTATGTATCCACACATGCATTTAAGTCTCCGATCAATACAATTATAGCATGGATAATAAACGATTATCATGAACAAGGAAATATGATAATAACTAATTTATTATTGCCTCTAGGGCATATTTCCAACAGTCTCCCACTTGCACTAGAGTCAATAATCTAGTTCACATCACCATGTGATTCGCATTGTTATGAATCTAACACCCAATGAGTTTTGGGGCTCGATCATGCTTTGCATGTGAGAGAGGTCTTATAGTCAACGGGTCTGCGATATTCAGATCCGTGTGTACATTGCAAATCTCTATGTCAAACCGTAAACACTGCTACCACACTCCACTTGGTACTATTTCCAAATGGCTGCTCCACTATACGTATCCAGATTGCTACTACTAGTCATCGGGATAGGTGTTAAAGCTTGCATCGACGTAACTCTTTAGGACGAACTCTTTATCACCTCCACAATCAAGAAACATTTCCTTAGTCCTCTGGTTACTAAGGATAATTCCGACCGCTGTCCAGTGATCCACTCCTGGACCACTCTTGTACCCCTTGACAGACTCATGGCAAGGCACACATAGGTGCGGTACACAGCATGGCATAATATAGAGCCTATGGCTAAGGCATAGGGGACGACGTTCGTCCTTTCTCTTTCTTCTGCCATTGTCGAGCTTTGAGTCTCACTCAACTTTACACCTTACAAATCAGACGAGAACTATTTCTCTGGCTGATCCATTTTGAACTCTTTCAAAATCTTGTGAAGGTATGCACTCATTGAAAGTCTCATCAAGCATCTTGATCTATCTCTATAGATTTTGATGCTCAACAATTAGGTAGCTTTATCTAGGTCTTCCTTTGAAAATCACTTTCCAAACAACCATTTATGCTTCCCAGAAATCCTACATTATTTCCGATCAACAATATGTCATCCACATATACTTATCAGAAATTCTATAGTGCTCCCACTCACTTTATTGTAAATACAAGTTTCTCGTAAACCTTGTATAAACATTAAAACTTTGATCACCTCATCAAAGCGTATATTCCAACTCCTAGATGCTTGCTTCAGTCCATAGAAGGATCACTAAAGGTTGCACACCTTTTAGCATCCTTAGGACTAACAAAACCATCCGGTTGTATCACATACAACCTTTCCTCAAGTAAACAAGGAAATATGATAATAACTAATTTATTATTGCCTCTAGGGCATATTTCCAACAGAGGGTTCCTTGGGAATCCCCAAGATTTGGTTCTTTTCACTCCTTATTCTCCTCATAGCGGTGTCTCACCCAAAACTTGAAAACTTCAATCACACAAAACTTAACGAAACTTCATGAGATGGGTTAGTATAATAAACAAAGATCATTCACTTTGGTAATATCAAGACAAGATTCATAATTGTTCCCACATGATACATACTGTATTACATCATTCCTACAATTTATATTACTCAATATAAGCTATAGGAACACTTGAAACAAGCAAACTATGCATGCAAAACAGAATCTGTCAAAAACATAACAGTCTGTAAAGATCTGAATGATCACCAAACTTCCCTGGCTCTAAAAATTCTTTAAAATAATAAAAAACTCACGTAATTTGCATAGAAATTATATTTCAAAATTTCAGAATTTTTTGACTCTCCAGTAAAATCAGACAATTAAAATACTGGACACAAAACTTTCTGTTTTGCATAGAATCAAACAAGCAAGTATCCATACTATCCCAAAGGCTTTACTTGGGACTTTATTGAAATGAAAGGCACAAAAAAAGATTACTACAGTAGATTAATCATGTTAACACATGAAAATAGGGAGTAAAAGTGTTGGGTTGTCTCCCAACAAGCGCTTTTCTTTAATGCCTTTTTAGCTAGCCATGATATTTCAATGATACTCTTCCAAGACAAATTCCGATGATCATTATATTCATACTCTAAAAGATATAAATGAATTTCATAGATAATTCTTAATTAATATAGATTAACCAACATCCAAGATCAAAATATATAAGTGAAGCATATGAAGCATTCTATAAAGCCATACTCAAAAGATTTAAGTGAAGCACAAAGAGCATTCTATAAAGCCATACTCAAAAATTTAAGCGAAGCACAAAGAGCATTCTCCAAATCCGTACTTAAAATATTTAAGTGAAGAACAAAGAGAATTCTAAAAATCCATCAAGGACTATATCATACTAGAAGGGAGCAGAAAGGAAACGACGAACATTGAATACACATGTCATGTGAACAAAACAAAAACCAAGGTATACCGATAATTGTTGAAGAATAAAGATAGGATGCCTTCCGGGGCATCCCCAAGCTTAGGTGCTTGAGTCTCCTTAAAATATTTACTTGGGTACCTTGGGCATCCCCAAGCTTGAACTCTTGTCTCTCCGTATTCTTCTTATATCGATACCTCCGCAATTTTCGAACACTTCATTCACACAAAACTTAACAAAACCCTCGTGAGATCCGTTAGTATAATAAAGAAAATTACTACTTTAAGTACTGTTGTGAACTCATTCCAAATTCATATTAGCATTATATCTATAGTAGTCCCACTTCACCATGGTTCATACCCCCGATACAAGCCATAGATTCATCAAAATAAGAGACAAGGCATAGAAAAACAGAATCTGTTAAAAACAGGACAGTCTGTAGTAATCTGGAAACTTCGTATACTTCTGTAACTCAAAAAATTCTGAAAATTTAGAAAAAATTTAAAAAATGCATAGTAGTACTGTGTAAAAATTTCAGAAACTTTTGACATTCCAGTAAAAATGTAAATTAACGCACTACCACCAAAGTTTCTGTTTTTGCACTTCACACACCAAACAAGCAACTTAATCATCCTAAATTAAATTTTGGCACATTATTTTTATAATACAATGGATATATACAAGGTGATAATTATTTTACAGAATATTCCACGAAAAATTCTACATTTTTCCATGAGCATGAACACAAGTGTTCAAGGTCGACCCTCACTTCTCCAATGCACAACCTTCCAATCACTTCTCTTTTTGAAAAACTTCTTAGGCGAAAGGGGCAAGTAACTCTTTGTTTATATTTTTTTAATTTTTTTTGTGTTTGACCCACAACTACAGAAAATAAAAAGGGAAAACAAAATCTATTTAGTGAAGAAAGCAAACAAGCATACCCGAGAATACCAAACCCACACTATTGCTCCCCGGCAATAGCGCCAGAAAAGAGCTTGATAATCCCCAAGCGCAAGGAATCATCGTACAAATTTCCAAAGGTGGAAGTGATAAGTATGGAGTGTCGAACCCACAAGGAGCTAAAGGTAAGATCAATATTCTCTCAAGTCCTATCTGCCACAGATATGACTCTACGTACACCGAATGTTTGCCTCCAACTAGAAACGAGAAATGAGACTATGTTGTGGGTATGAAGAGGATAGCTTTGCATGATATGGGAGAAATAAAATATAAATATAGGTGCCGTTATCATAATATTACAATATATTACAAATAGCGAGTGTGGAATAATGATGGGTCGGTGTGCGGAATTATCCTAGGCAATTGTTAACAAGATCAGAAATCATTATTGCAATTTTATATGAGGGAGAGGCATAAGCTAACGTACTTTCTCTAGTTGGATCGTATGCACTTATGATTGGAACTCTAGCAAGCATCCGCAACTACTAAAGATCATTAAGGTAAAACCCAACCATAGCATTAAAGCATCAAGTCCCCTTTATCCCATACGCAAACAACCTAGTTATTCGGGTCTGTGCTTCTATCACTCATGCCACCCACCATAATCGAATCATAAACATATTGCAAAGCCTACAACGGGGATGCCTCACATGTGAGCGGCACGAAAGGCACCACAGGACAGCACCAATAATAAAACATGCAACTCAAACCAATCTAGATCATCAATCAACCCAAAGGACAAAAGCAATCTACTTAAAACATCATAGGATGGCAAAACATCATTGGATCATAATATGTAGCATAAAGCACCATGTTCAAGTAGGTGATTAAAGTGGGGTGCGGGAGAGTGGACCGCTAAAAGGAGATCATGATGGTGATGAAGAAGGTGATGTTGATGAAGACGATCACCGCGGCGATGATTCCCCCAATGGCCTTCCGGCACCACCGGGAGAGAGGGGGAGAGGATCTCTCCGTAGTGCTTCCTCCTCCATGGCCTCCCCTCTCTGTAGGGGGAGGTTCTCCCTCTGGTCCTTGGACTACATGGTGTTGATGGCCCCTCCGGGACGATGAAGATGGCCTCCAGTGATGGTGACCCCCTCCGGCAAGGTGCAGGAGAGGCCCAAGATTGGTTTTTCATGGGTTTGGAGGTGTGTGGCGGCGGAACTCCCGATCTAGGTTATTTTTCTGGAGGTTTTGGAATATTTGAGGATTTATAGAGCTGAGAGGGAGGTTGATGGACTCCCGAGAGGCCCACAAGCCTGGTGGCCGCGGCCGCGCCCCTGGGGCTTGTGGCCTCCTCGGCCTTCCTCTCGGGTGACTCTTTGCTCCAGTATTTTTTATATTTTCCAAAAATATTCTTCGTCAATTTTCAGCTCGTTCCGAGAACTTTTATTTCTGCACAGAAAGAACACCACGGTAGTTCTGCTTAAAACAACGGCAGTCCGAGTTAGTTCTAGTAAAATCATATAGAATTATTGCAAACATGGCTTGAATACATCATAAATTATAGATACATTGGAGATGTATCAGCACCCCTAAATTTTAATGCATTCCTAGAGAAAGCTAAGTTGAAAGATGATGAAATTAACTGTGTCAACTAGGCCCATAATCTAAGGATTATCCTCATGACTTCCTAGAAGGCTTATGTCCTTGATGCACCGCTTGGTGACCCACCCACTCCCGTGTCATCCGAAGACATTAAAGAACGCTTGGGAGGCATGTTCTGGAGATTACTCAATAGTTCAATATGGATTGTGGTATGGCTTAGAACCGGGACTTCAAAGACGTTTTGAACTTCATGGAGCATATGAGATGTTCCAAGAGTTGGAGTTTATCTTTAAGAAGAATGCCCGGATCGAGAGGTATGAGACCTCCGATAAGTTCTATGCTTGCAAGATGGAGGAGAACGGGTCTATTAGTGAACATATTCTCAGAATGTTTGGGTATTTGACCCGTCTGGTGGAATTAGGGCTTCCCCTTCCGCTGGAGGTGATCACTGACAAAGTTCTTTAATCATTGCCACCTAGCTACAAGAGCTTCATGATGAACTATAACATGCACGGGATGAGCAAGTCAGTCGCCGAGCTGTTTGCGATGCTGAAAGTCGCTAAGTCTGAAATCCAGAAAGAACATCAAGTGTTAATGGTCAATAAAACCACTAGTTTCAAGAAGAATGGCAAGGGCAAGAAGGGTAACTCCAAGAAGGGTGGCAAAGCAGTTGCTCCTCCCATGAAGAAACCCAAGCCTAGACCCAAGCCAGAAACTGAGTGCTTTCATTGCAAGGGAACTCGTCACTAGAAGCGGAACTGCCCCAAGTATCTGGCTGATAAGAAGGCGGCCAACAACAAACAAGGTATATAATATACATGTTATTGATGTGTACCTTACTAGCTCTCATTGTAATGCCTGGGTATTTGATACCGGTTCGGTTGCTCACATTAGCAACTCAAAGCAGGACCTACGGAATAGACGGAGGCTGGCTAAGGACGAAGTGACGATGCGCGTGGGAAATGGTTCCCTATGTTTGGAAAACATTTGAATGCATTAAAGGGTTTTAAACGCTCTGGAAAAATAGAAAAGGAAACGAATTTAAAGCGTTTAATTAGAAACCGGAAGGCCCACCAGCCTTTACTCCCGAGACCGTTTCAGATCTATCACCGACGTGCAGATCTCGCCTCCTCTCTCACTGACATGAGGGACCCACCATCCGATAGCGTCATCAGCACGCTCGCCTTCCTCCTCGCGCCAGACCACCTCGCCGGAGATCCCTCCTCCCCGGATTTCGCTCCCCTCTCCCTCTCCCGACCCCACACCTGGCCTATAAAAGCCCCTACCTTATCCTCTCTCCGTTCCAACCCCGAGCGCCACTGCCCACGCCCACAAACACCACGCTCGACCTCACCGGAGTTCGGTCAATGACCGAAGCTCTCCGAGCACGAGTGCGTCGCCTCCGTCGTCCCCAGCCTCGTCTGACGCTACCATTCTATGTCGGATCTTCGCCGCCGTAGCTTGAGCTCTTCGGACACCGCCCCTGACCACCGATGACCATCTTCGACCACCTCCGACGTCCGGCCGCCGTCGACCTCGCCGGAAACCCCGACCTCCCCTCTGTAAGCCCCGCGCCCCCTTCGTAGCCGGCGGATCTAAAGTCAACGATCTAGATTAGAACATTTTAAAACAGCGAACCGGTACCCATTTCGATTCGTTGATCCGCTCACAAACACCCACGCGCACGCGTTAGCAACCAATAGGAAACCGCCATGTAGCCCTGTCCGTTAGCTAATATTTTTTTTCTTTTTCTGTTTTGTTTTAGAAAACAGAATGTTTTCTCTATTTGTTTTAGTTGTAACTTTTAAAATAATTAGTGTTCTTAATTGATTCTTTTTGCAGTAGGTCACAAATTTCATGTAGTTTCATCCTGGAGTCTTAGATTTCAAATTACAACTTTAAAAATTGAATATAACCAAATTTTCTTAAATTACTAAAATCTGTATAACTAGAGTTTAAAAATATATTTTTGTATGAATCTTTTTGCCAATGGTTTGTATTAGTTAGAACTATCATCCTACATAGTTTGGGAATTTTTAGGATGAATTTGGTTAGGTTTTTAACAAAAATAGAATCTGTTTAGTTCCTAATTGAGTTTAGTTAGTTTGATTTTAGTTTGGTTTGAATCTGAGTTAGTTTAACTTTTGTTTTTAGTTTTCATTAGGTTCTGTTGTTTCAACATTAGGTGAAATAACTTGCTATTAATAAAAATAATTGTTTAGTTTTATACCTTATGGTTATAGGAAATCTTTATTCTTTTTCATTAGGTATAGTTTTATAAAGCAATTTAGTTTTACTCTTCACAAACATTTTAGGAGATTTAGCCCTGTTTTCTAATAAAGAATCTTAGTAATTCTTTTCTGTTAAGTAATGTTCTGTATAACAAATAATAATAATAATAATTTTGTTTCATACTCTAATGTTATAGGAAACCCTAGTTATCTTCATTAAGTGGTGTTTTATAAAAACATATAATTTTAGTAGCATTTCTTTTCATAAAAGTTTTAGTGGATTCAATTATGTTTACTAATATAAATTTTTATTATTTATTTTCTGTTAACTATTCTTTTGTTATTAAAAATAGTGGTTGGCCTTATTTTATATTAGTAGTAGCTTTGACACTAAAAATTTGTGAGTCAAATATTGGTTTTGAATTTTTTCTCTTGATTGTTACTATCGAATTGTTTTAGTTTAATCGTGCTGATTGTGTGAGTTGTATTATTAGTTGTATGCTTATTGTGTGCTTTGGTTGATTCATTAGATCATCCGGAGTGCGAAGCTTGTTATCTAGAGTCACTTGAGTATGAGGATCGTCAGCAAGGCAAGTCACTTTGACCATGTTTACCCATGTTTTATTGCATTAGTTATACCATCTCCCCAATTGCATGCAAAGTAGGTAATTTGGAAACTTGGTTACTTGATGTAGTATCATGTGGTAGGATCCCCTCAACCCTTTGACACATTGGCCTCGAAAAACGTTGATTTAATTTTGCTATGCTATTAGTAGACGGGGTTGGTTGTGTGATTCATGAGAGTTGTGAGATGATAATTTCAAGACCTACAAGATGATCAAGACTTCAAGACTCCAAGATTTCAATGTACCTCTGGGTGGATGATGATTGAACGGCGCCCTGGAGAAACCAGTGGGTAGCCTAGGTGTTGCTGGAGAAGTGCGACTATTCACGCGGAAAGGTCCACCCAGGTACAAAGAGATGGATGGATGCTTCAAGACCCAAGGGTTACCTGCACAGCCACAAGCCATTATGGGCTCTGGCTTGGTTGGATATCGTGGTGACCCTGGACAGGTGGTGCTACGAGATGTAGAAGAACGGTAGGAAAGGATGGGCACCGACAGAGTCTCAGGGAAACCCTTTAGAAGACCATGTTTTGGTCATCTGTTTCTCAAACACCTTGAAGTGCGAGAAATCCAATGAAGGCGATCAAATCTTGTGGGTAAACTATGCAAAACTCTGCAGAGTACCCAAACCTAATCGATTAGCCGTGTCCATGGTCATGGACAGTTTGAGCCAAAGGAACTAAAACTATCTAGAATTCTCAACACAAATAATTATATTGATGTGGGTATTAATGACAACTTGGGTATGAGAATTGGTTGGTGGAACCATCTCATTAATCAACCAACATTTTAGTAATAATATTTTGCCCCCTCTTGTTCTACGAAAAATTGGCTTTATGCAAAAACTTACTACCCCACCTGCCAAATATGCATATAGAATAGATGATTACTTTACACCCCCTCTTTTGTGATATTGCCGGCATATTCAATATGCTGACCTACACGGCTGCAACGTATCATGTTGCAGAGTACTTTTTTGACTAGGAGTGATGATATGCTCTACGCTCGTTGAGATGCCCTTGGAGTCAGATGGACTCAACTACCTTTGAAGCTTCCGCAAGATTAGTTATTCTCATGAGTTGGCCTTCAGCCACTTTATTGTAATTCTTATTGTAATAAAGGACTCGATATGAGATTTCGATTAATAAAGTTGTGTGATTTCACTTTGATATATACATTGATGTACCGTGTGTGTACCAGCATGATCTTGGGATGGTACCAAAACACCAAAGATTCGACCTTTCAGGTCGGGTCGCTACGGAAATGGTATCAGAGCACACGCTGACCGTAGGACGTAACCTCTAGGATTGGAAAAGCCTTAGGATTTCTTTTGTCTTCCAAATTCTTATATTCTCATCTGCTCGTTTCTGACTTCCCTCCAATTTATTTGAACCTTTCTAGATGGCCACCTTCACCCCAGTTTAGTTCACGGAGTTTTGCCAGCCTGACGCGACGATGCCCTTTGGCAAAGAGATGTTGAAGATTGTCAGGGATGTAAGGATCGCTTTGCCAAGCATCACCGGGACTCCTATCATGTCTTTTCCACAAGATGGTCGCTATAGGATCGAGGTGCACCTCCCCGGAAAGACCTTTGGAAATCGTAAAGAACCCATCGACTTCAAGTTTGTGGCACCCATCTAGATTCTTGGGAGGGACATGGCGATTCACCGTGCCCTCAGACGTATTCAGGAGGAATACAGGGGTGGTCCCATTTCGCCAGGACTCAGCATGGTTTGTCGTAGGGATGCCAATGGAAATATCATAAACATTCCCACCGAAGACTCCACCCTTTCCTATATCCAGACTTTGGAGACGCACATTAGGACCTTGGAGCTTTGGGTACGCGCATACACGAAGACAATCAAGCGGCTGATGAACCGCGAGCTTGACCTCGAGGCTTACCTACGGGAAGCCAAGTACGAGCATGAGAATGAAGTGAAGGATTTCTTAGAGAGGATCGAGAAGCTGAACACTCGCATTGCAACTCTGGAGGAACAGCTGGACCTGGGGGAAAATCTTCACCCAGAAGGAGACATGGCTCCCTTGATCAGCAATGATGATGATTATGAGGAGAGCGCCACCGGAGGAGCCCACATTACAATGGAATTTTGAGGAGAACTGTAGTTATGCCCCCATGTATCTTTCATTTTCAACGTTAAAGCATAGGTCGATGCTTAGTTTGATTTGAGACTTGTATCTCGATGTTTGAACCTTGAGTTGAATAAATGAATGAGTGTTTGGTGTGATATGTTTGTTGCATTGCATATGGGTAGTGAAACTTTCTTTTAGGCCCTTGTTCTATTCTAATTCTCACCCCTCTAAAAACAGCAAGATGCCTCCGCAATGTGAGCCCGACTTCACCTTCCTGCCAGAACTCACACAACTCCTCCAGCAGCAGAATGCCCTGATGCAGTTGTTGATCCAGAACCAGACCAACAACCACAACAAGCACCCTCCACCTCAGGGAGACAACCTCACCCGTTTTCTGAGGCTAAATCCACCAACTTTCTCCAGCAGCACTGAGCCCATTGTGGCAGATGATTGGCTCCACAAGATGGAGAGGGAACTCACCACTGCTGGATGTACTGAGGCTGAAAAGGTGCGCTTTGCCGCCCATCAACTGGAGGGACCAACAGCTTCATGGTGGGAGAACTACACCACCACATACCGCATTGCTGGTGTGACTTGGGAGGAGTTCAAGCTAGCTTTCCACACCGCTCATGTCTCAGCTGGAGCCATGAGTCTGAAGAAGCATGAGTTTCGCAACTTATGCCAGGGGGAACCACTCTGTGGCCTAGTATGTGGATGAATTCAGCATGTTGGCTCGTTATGCACCCGGAGATGTGGCCGATGATGCAGCCAAACAGGAGAAGTTCCTGGAAGGACTCAATGATGAGTTGAGCGTGCAACTAATGGTGTCTACTTTCAACAACTACCAAGAGCTGGTAGACAAGGCCCTCATCTTGGAAGGGAAGCAGCAGCAAATTGAAAACCGCAAGAGGAAGTATGGACAGGCGAAGTCTAACTCTGGATCTCAATAGAAGCCCCACTACTCCCCGTACTCAGGGAATACCAGATCAGGGACTGGTAAGTATGAAGGACACACTCATCACGTGCACAACCATGGAGGCCACAACCATGGAGGAAATGGGAATAATCATCCCAACAATGGCAACTTCAAGAACGGCAATGGAAGTGGGAATGGCAACCAGCACCGTCCCGCTCCAGCTCAGAAGGATCTGAACCATATCACCTATTTCAAGTGTCAGAAGACAGGGCACTATGCCACTAAATGTCCTCAGAACAAGCAAGGAAATGGAAACGACAACAACAACGGCAACTCCGCATCTAACAAGCCAAATCCTTTTCCCCGTGCTCAGGTGAACCACATAAGTCTATGATCAGCCCGAGACTGTGGTTGGTAAGTTTTTATTGCATTCACGTCCAGTTATGGTACTTTTTGATTCTGGTGCAACTCATTCATTCATATCAAGGGTAGTTGTGGAAAAGTATGGTTTACCCACCAGAACCCTTAGTCAACCCATTAAGGTCAATTCCCCAAGAGGTATGATGATGGAAGGGATAGGATGCCATGCATTGAAACACCATATAGGAAATCATGTTTTCCCCACCGACCTCATCGTCTTAAAATCCCAGGGATTGGATGTAATCCTAGGCATGGATTGGATGACCAAGTATGAAGGAAACCTTGATTACCTCAGCAAGTCTATTTTGCTCACCACCCCAGAGAACAAGAGGATTAAGTACGTATCCCGATGCACACAAATGAGTGCTCAGTTAAATTCCCTCACGGGAGTTGTTCAGGAGGAAGTGCCGGTAGTACAAGACTTTCTAGATGTATTCTCGGAGGAATTACCAGGCATGCCACCAGATAGAGAGATTGAATTTTTGATAGAGTTACTACCAGGAACAGCCCTAATTTCCAAGAGACCCTATCGGATGCCCGCAAATGATTTAGTAGAAATCAAGAAGTAGATTAAGGAGTTATTGGATAAGGGATATATTCGCCCAAGTTCTTCACCTTGGGGAGCCCAAGTTCTTTTGGTGGAGAAAAAGGATAAAACCTTGAGGATGGTGGTCGATTATCGTGCATTGAACGAGGTGATTATCAAGAACAAGTACCCTCTGCTGATGATTAATGACTTGTTTGATCATCTAGTAGGAGCCAAAATATTCTCCAAGATCGATCTTTGATCAGGGTATCACCAACTGAAAATTCGTGAATAGGATATTCCCAAAACAGCCTTCACCACAAGGTATGGCTTATATGAGTATACAGTCATGTCTTTTGGTTTGACAAATGCTCCTGCCTACTTCATGAATATGATGAACAAAGTGTTTATGGAATATCTGGACAAGTTTGTCGTGGTGTTCATCGATGACATTTTGATATTCTCCAAGAGCGAGGAAGAACACAAGGAACACTTGTGTTTAGTTCTAGAGAAGCTTAGAGAGCATCAGTTATATGCCAAATTCAGTAAATGTGAATTCTGGCTAATGGAAGTCGGATTCCTTGGACATGTTATTTCTGGAGATGGAATAGTAGTGGACCCCGCTAAGGTTGAAGCAGTCACTGAGTGGAAGTCACCCACCTCAGTTAAGGAGATCCGCAGTTTTCTCGGGGTTGCCGGATATTACCGGAGGTTCATTGAGATTTTCTCAAAGATTTCCAAGCCCATGACAGAGTTGTTGAAGAAAGAGTCTAAGTATATTTGGACTGAGGAATGTGAAGCTAGTTTCCAGGAGTTGAAGAAGCGTTTGGTCACAGCCCTAGTGTTGATACTACCAAATATTCAGAAGGACTTCCAGGTTTATTGTGATGCTTCACGTCAAGGACTTGGAGGAGTACTCATGCAGGAGGGAAAAGTTGTAGCCTATGCATCCAGAAAGTTACGACCTCATTAGTTGAACTATGCCACCCATGATTTGGAACTAGCAGCCGTAGTGCACGCACTCAAGACCTGGAGACATTTCCTTATCGGAAATAGTTGTGATGTTTACACTAATCATAAAAGCCTGAAGTATATGTTCACACAGAAGGAGTTGAACCTCAGACAGAGGAGATGGCTAGAGTTAATCAAGGACTATGACATGAGATTGCATTATCATCCAGGAAAGGCAAATGTTGTAGCAGATGCTTTGAGTCGGAAGAGTTATGTGAACACACTCATATTAGGAGGATTACCCCAGGAGTTAGCCGATGATCTCAGAGAGCGCCGGCTAGAGATAGTTCCAAAAGGATATGTTGCCACACTAGCGATCCAGTCCACCTTGACCGAAAGAATTCGTGAAGCCTAGAAATAGGACAAGGAGATAGCTGAGATAAAGCAGAGGATGAAGGATGGAAAAGCTAAAGACTTTCGTGAAGATGAACAAGGTACTCTATGGTTTGAGAACCGAATCTATGTGCCCAATGACCCAGAGCTCAGGAAGTTGATACTTCAAGAAGCCCATGATTCACCCTACTCGATACACCCAGGAAACACCAAGATGTACCTAGATTTGAAGGAAAGTTACTGGTGGACAGGTATGAAGAAGGATATTGCCGAACATGTTGCGGTATGTGATGTTTGTCAGCGAGTAAAGGCGGAACATCAGAAACCAGCCGGGTTACTCCAACCTTTGCCGATACCCGAGTGGAAATGGGATAAGCTTGGTATGGACTTCATCACAGGATTACCCAGGACCCGTTCAGGTTATGATTCCATCTGGCTAGTGGTCGATCGCTTGACCAAGGTGGCTCATTTCATTCCAGTGAAGACCACCTATACCAGTGCTAAGTTAGCCAAGATATATATGACTAGGGTCGTATGTCCGCATGGAGTTCCGAGGAGTATCGTGTCAGATAGAGGAACACAATTTACCTCAAAGTTTTGGCATCAGTTACATGAAACTTTGGGTACAAGGCTGGAATTCAGTACAACTTTTCATCCAGAGACCGATGGACAGACCGAGAGAGTCAACCAGATCTTGGAGGACATGTTGAGAGCTCGTGCGCTAGACTATGGGTCCAGTAGGGATGACAACTTACCTTACGCAGAGTTCTTGTACAACAACAGTTATCAGACTAGTCTAAAGATGGCCCCTTTTGAAGCTTTATACGGAAGGAGGTGCAGAACACCATTGATGTGGGATGGTGCTGGAGACCGACAACTTTTTCGTCCCGATCTTATCCGAGATTCTAAAGAAAAGGTCAAACTGATTTGAGACCGACTCAAGATAGCCCAATCCAGGCAGAAAAGCTATGTTGATAACAAACACAAGGATGTGACGTATGAAGTGGGAGACCGAGCATACCTTCGTGTGTCCCCACTTCGAGGAATCAAGAGGTTTGGTGTTAAAGGAAAGTTAGCACCCAGATTCATAGGCCCCTACAAAATTCTTGAACATAGAGGCGAAGTTGCATACAAGCTGGAATTGCCGGAAGGATTGTCCGGAGTTAATGATGTTTTACATGTTTTCCAGCTGAAGAAATGCCATGCTAAGATGTCTCATATTCCTTTGAGAGACACAGTGCCCCTAGAGGCCATACAACTTGATAGTGACCTGACCTACGAGGATAAGCCTGTCAGAATCCTCGAGACTACCAACAGAGTTACCCGTAGAAAGACCATCAAGTTTTGTAAGGTTCTGTGGAGTCACCACACCGAGGAAGAAGCCACATGGGAACGCGAAGAAGATCTTCGTAGAGACCACCCGCACCTATTTTCTAGCTAACCCGAATCTCGAGGGCGAGATTCCTCTTAAGGTGGGTAGGTTTGTAACATCCCAAAATTTCATTTTGGAATGTTATAAAATATAGCTATGCATCATCATCACATTGTTTGAATGAAATGGATTGTTGAAGTTCCTCTTTTGAAATTCTAAAAAGGCCACTTTCACTTTTCATTTACTTGTTTCTCTTATTTGAAAATCTCTGGAATTATTCAAAAAAAAAGAGGAGTAACATGACACTCCACACCAGGGGCATCTTGGTGAATTATTTGAACAATAAAACTAGGGGTTTATTGGAAAGTTTATCTTAACAAAATTAAAAATAAATTATGCATTTTTCTGAAAAAATATTTTTTTAAAAGTAATCATTTTGACAGAGGAAAAATGTTCATTCAATAGCATTTATTCCCTTGATCATTTTGATGTATACATTCCCTATGTTTGGAAACGATTTGAACGCATTAAAGGATTTTAAATGCTCTGGAAAATAGAAAAGGAAACGAATTTAAAGCGTTTAATTAGAAACCGGCCGGCCCACCAGCCTTTACTCCCGAGACCCTTTCGGACCGGTCACCGACGTAAAGATCCCGCCTCCTCTCTCACTAACATGCGAGACCCACCGTCCGACAGCGTCATCAGCACGCTCGCCTTCCTCCTCGCGCCAGACCACCTCGTCGGAGATCCCTCCTCCCCGGATCTCGCTCCCCTCTCCCTCTCCCGACCCCACACCTGGCCTATAAAAGCCCCTTCCTTCTCCGCTCTCCGTTCCAACCCCGAGCGCCCCTGCCCACGCCCACAAACACCACGCTCGACCTCGCCGGAGTTCGGTAACCGACCGAAGCTCTCCGAGCACGAGTGTGTCGCCTCCATCGTCCCCAGCCTCGTCTGACGTCGGATCTTCGCCGCTGTCGCCTGAGCTCTTTGGACGCCGCCCCCGACCACCGCACGACCATCTCCAACCACCTTCGACGTCCGGCCGCCGTCGACCTTCCGGAAACCCCGGCCTCCCCTCTGTAAGCCCCGCACCCCCTCCATAGTCGTCGGATCTAAAGTCAAAGATCTAGATTAGAATGTTTTAAAACAACGAACCGGTACCCATTTCGCTTCGGTTGTCCGCCCGCAAACACCCACGCGCACGCGTTAGCAACCAATAGGAAACCGCCACATAGCCCTGTCCGTTAGCTAATATTTTTTCTTTTTCTGTTTTGTTTTAGAAAACAGAATGTTTTCTGTTTTTGTTTTAGTTGTCACTTTTCAACTAATTAGTGTTTTTAATTGATTCTTTCTTGCATTAGGTCACAAATTTCATGTAGTTTCATCCTGTAGTCTTAGATTTCAAATTTGAACTTTAAAATTTGAATCTAACAAAATTTGCTTAAATTACTAAAATCTGTATAACTAGAGTTTAAAAATATATTTTTGTATGAATTTTTTTGCCACTGGTTTGTATTAGTTAGACCTATCATCCTACATAGTTTGGGAAACTTTAGGATGAATTTGGTTAGCCTTTTTAACAAAAACAGAATATGTTTAGTTCCTAATAGAGTTTAGTTAGTTTTATTTTAGTTTAGTTTGAATCTGAGTTAGTTTAACTTTTGTTTTTAGTTTTCATTAGGTTTTGTTGTTTCAACATTAGGTGAAATAACTTGCCATTAATAAAAATAATTGTTTAGTTTTATACCTTATGGTTATAGGAAATCTTTATTCTTTTTCATTAGGTATAGTTTTATAAAGCAATTTAGTTTTACTCTTCACAAACATTTTAGGAGATTTAACCCTGTTCTCTAATAAAGAATCTTAGTACTTCTTTTCTGGTAAGTAATGTTCTGTATAAATAATAATAATAATAATAATTTTGTTTCATCCTCTAATGTTATAGGAAACCCTAGTTATCTTCATTAAGTGGTGGTTTATAAAAAATTATAATGTTAGTAGCATTTCTTTTCACAAAAGTTTTAGTGGATTTAATTCTGTTTACTAAAATAAATTTTATTATTTCTTTTCTGTTAACTATTGTTTTCTTATTAAAAATAGTGGTTGGTCTTATTTTATATTGGTAGTAGCTTTGACACTAAAAATTTGTGAGTCAAATATTGGTTTGAAATTTTTCTCTTGATTGTTACTATTGAATTGTTTTAGTTTAATATTGCTGATTGTGTGAGTTATATTATTAGTTGTATGCTTATTGTGTGCTTTGGTTGATTCGTTAGATCATCTGGAGTGCAAAGCTTGTTATCTAGAGTCACTTGAGTACGAGGATCGTCAGCAAGGCAAGTCAGTTTAACCATGTTTACCCATGTTTTATTGCATTAGTTCTACCATCTCCCCAATTACATGCAAAGTAGGTAATTTGGAACCTTGGTTACTTGATGTAGTATCATGTGGTAGGATCCCCTCAACCCTTTGACACATTGGCCCTGGGAAACGTTGATTTAATTTTGCTATGCTATTAGTAGACGGGGTTGGTTGTGTGATTCATGAGAGTTGTGAGATAATAATTTCAAGGCTTACAAGATGATCAAGACTTCAAGACTCCGAGATTTCAACATACCTCTGGGTGGATGATGGTTGAATGGCGCCCTGGAGAAACCAGTGGTTAGCCTAGGTGTTGCTGGAGAAGTGCCAGTATTCACTCGGAAAGGTCCACCCAGGTACAAAGACATAGATGGATGCTTCAAGACCCAAGGCTTACCTGCATAGCCACAAGCCATTATGGGCTCTGACTTGGTTGGATATCGTGGTGGACCTGGACAGGCGGTGCTACGAGATGTAGAAGAATGATAGGAAAGGATGGGCACCGACAGAGTCTCAGGGAAACCCTTTACAAGACCATGTTTTGGTCATCCATTTCTCAAACACCGTGAAGTGCGAGAAATCCAACAGAGGCGATCAAATCTTGTGGGGAACGTGTGCAAAATTCTGCAGAGTACCCAAACCTAATCGATTAGCCGTGTCCACGGTCATGGACAGTTTGAGCCAAAGGAATTGAAACTATCTGGAATTCTCAACACAAATAATTATATTGATGTGGGTATTAATGACAACTTGGGTATGAGAATTGGTTGGTGGAACCATCTCATTAATCAACCAACATTTTAGTAATAATATTTTGCCCCCTCTTGTTCTACGAAAAATTGGCTTTATGCAAAAACTTACTACCCCACCTGCCAAATATGCATATAGAATAGATGATTACTTTAAACCCCCTCTTTTGTGATATTGCCGGCATATTCAATATGCTGACCTACACGGCTGCAACGTATCATGTTGCAGAGTACTTTTCCGACTAGGAGTGAGGATACGCTGTACGCTCGGTGAGATGCCCTTGGAGTCAGATGGACTCAACTACCTTTGAAGCTTCCACAAGATTAGTTATTCTCATGAGTTGGCCTTCAACCACTTTATTGTAATTCTTATTGTAATAAAGGACTCGATATGAGATTTCTATTAATAAAGTTGTGTGATTTCACTTTGATATATACATTGATGTACCGTGTGTGTACGAGCATGATCTTGGGATGGTACGGAAACACCGGAGATTCGACCTTTCAGGTCGGGTCGCTACAATAATGGTTGTTCTATTTATATGAGTAATATCTTTTATGGTCATGCACCCCATGTGAGGGGTTTATTCATGTTGAATCTTGATAGTGATGATACACATGGTCAGAACATTGATGCCAAAAGATGTAGAGTTGATAATGATAGTACCACTTTCTTGTGGCACTGCCGTTTGGGTCATATTGGTGTAAAACGCATGAGGAAGTCCATGCTGATGGACTTTTGGAGTCACTTGATTTTGAATCACTTGACACATGTGAACCATGCCTCATGGGCAAGATGACTAAAACACCGTTCTCTAGAACAATGGAATGGGCGAATGATTTGTTGGAAATCATACATACTGATGTCTGCGGTCCGATTAACATTGAGGGTTGCAGTGGATATCGTTATTTTCTCACCTTCACTGATGACTTAAGTAGATATGGTATATTTACTTAATGGAACACAAGTCTGAAATGTTTGAAAAGTTCAAGCAATTTCAGAGTGAAGTTGAGAATCATCGTAACAAGAAGACTAAATTCCGACAATCTGATCGAGGAGGTGAATATCTGAGTTATGAGTTTGGCAGTCACTTAAGACAGTGTGGAATTGTTTCACAATTGACACCGCCTGGAACACCATAGCGTAATGGTCTGTCCGAACGTCATAGTCGAACCTTATTAGATATGGTGCATTCTATGATGTCTCTTGCCGATTTGCCACTATCGTTTTGGGGTTATGAATTAGACACAGCCGCATTCACATTAAATAGGGCACCATCGAAATCCGCTGAGACGACACCGTATGAACTATGGTTTGGAAAGAAGCCAAAATTGTCGCTTCTTAAAGTTTGGGGATGTGATGCTTATGTCAAAATGCTTCAGCCTAAAAAGCTGGAACCCAAAGCGGAGAAATGTGTCTTCATAGGATACCCAAAAGAGACAGTTGGGTATACCTTCTATGTCAGATCCAAAGGCAAAGTGTTTGTCGCTAAGAACACAACATTTCTTGAGAAAGAGTTTCTCTCGAAAGAATTGAGTGGGACGAAAATAGAACTTGATGAGGTTATTGAACCTTTACTTCAACCAGAGAGTAGAGCAGCACAGAAAGATGTTTTTGTGGAGCCAACGACGATTGAAGAAGAAGTTAATGATGATGATCATGAAACTTCGGGTCAAGTTAATATTGAACCTCGTAGGCCAACAAGGGCGTGTACTGCTCCTGAGTGGTACGACAACCTTGTCTTGGAGGTCATGTTGTTAGACAACGATGAATCTATGAGCTATGGAGGAGTGATGGTGGGCTCGTATTTCGAGAAATGGTTAGAGGCCATGAAATCCGAGATGGGGTCCATGTATGAAAACAAAGTATTGACTTTGGAATTATTACCTGAAGGGCGAAAGGCCATTGAGAACAAATGGATCTTTAAGAAGAAGACGGACGTGGACGGTAATGTCACCGTCTATAAAGCTCGACTTGTGGCAAATGGTTTTTCACAAGTTCAAGGAGTTGACTACGATGAGACCTTCTCACCCGTCGCGATGCTTAAGTCCGTCAGAATCATGTCAGCAATAGCTGCATATTTCATTTATGAAATTTGGCAGATGGATGTCAAAACAGCGTTCCTTAACAGTTTCCTTGAGGAAGAGTTGTATATGATGCAACTAGAAGGTTTTGATGATCCAAAGAATGCTGACAAAGTTGGCAAACTCCAGCGATCCATTTATGGACTAGTGCAAGCATCTCGGAGTTGGAATAAGCGCTTTGATGAGGTGATCAAAATGTTTGGATTTATACAAGTTTATGGAGAAGCTTGTATTTACAAGAAAGTAAGTGGGAGCTCTATAGCGTTTCTAATATTATATGTGGATGACATATTGCTGATTGGAAACAATATAGAAATGATGGAAAGTGTGAAGAAATATTCGAACAAGAGTTTTTCAATGAAGTACCTGGGAGAAGCAGCTTTCATATTAGGCATTAAGATCTATAGAGATAGATCGAGACACTTGATAGCACTTTCACAAAGAACATACCTTGATAAAGTTTTGAAGAAGTTCAAAATGGATCAGTCCAAGAAGGGGTTCTTGCCTGTGGTACAAGGTGTGAAGTTGAGTAAGACTCAATGCCAAGTGACTGCAGAAGATAGAGAGAAGATGAGTGGCATCCCCTATGCTTCAGCCATAGGCTCTATCATGTATGTGATGCTGTGCACAATACCCGATGTCAGCCTTGCCATAAGTATGGACGGAAGGTTTCAAAGTGATCCTAGAATGGAGCACTAGATGGCGGTCAAGAATATCCTTAAGTACCTGAAAAGGACTAAGGAAATGTTTCTCGTTTATGGAGGTGATGAAGATCTCATTGCAAAGGGTTACGTCGATGCAAGCTTTGACATTGATTCGAATGACTCTAAGTCGCAAACCGGATACATATTTATTCTCAATGGGGGAGCGGTAAGCTGGTGCAGTTCCAAGCAGAGCATGGTAGCCGATTCTACATGCAAAGAGGAGTACATCATAGCCTGGGAGGCAGCAAAGGAAGGTGTCTGGATGAAGGAGTTCATGACAGATCTTGGAGTATTGCCTAGTGCAGTGAACCAAATGGATCCGTTTTGTGATAACACTGGTGTCATTGCCTTGGCCAAGGAACCAAGGTTTGACAAGAGGACCAGACACATAAATCGACGCTTCAATTCCATTCGCACGTACATCAAGGAGGAGGACATAAATATTTGCAAAGTGCACACGGATCTGAATGTTGCAGACCCACTGATTAAACCTCTTCCAAGGGCTAAACATGATCAACACCAAAACTGTATGGGTGTTTGATGAATTACAATGTAAATCACATAGTGAGGTGAGCTAGACTATTGACTCTAGTGCAAGTGGGAGACTGTTGGAAATACGCCCTAGAGGCAATAATAAAATGGTTATTATTATATTTCCTTGTTCATGATAATTGTTTATTATACATGCTAATTGTATTGACTGGAAACACATTGCATGTGTGGATACATAGATAACACTTTGTTCCTAGTGTGCCTCTAGTAGACTAGCTCTATGATCAAAGATGGTCAAGGTTTCCTAGCCATTGAGATGAGATGTCATTTGATAATGGGATCACATCATTAGGAGAATGATGAGACAGACAAGATCCAAGCTATAAACGTAGCATTTGATCGTGTCTGTTTATTGCTACAGTTTCTGCATGTCAAGTATCTGTTCCTATGACCATGAGATCATGCAACTCACTAAAACCGGAGTAGTACCTTGTGTGTATCAAATCGCAACGTAACTGGGTGACTATAAAGGTTCTCTATAGGTATCTTCGAGGGTGTCTGTTGGGTTGTCATGGATCAATACTGGGATTTGTTACTCCGTCTGATGGAGAGGTATCTCAGGGCCCACTAGATAATACAACATCCAACAAGCCTTGTAAGCAATGTGACTAAGTGTTAGCCATGGGATCTTTTATTATGGAACGAGTAAAGAGACCTACCGGTGATGAGGTTGAACTAGGTGTATAGATACCGACCATCGAATCTCGGGCAAGGAACATACCGAAGAACAAAGGGAACATCATACGGGATTAACTGAATCCTTGCCATAGAGGTTTGACCGATAAAGATCTTCATAGAATCTGTAGGAACCAATATGGCCATCCCCACTATTGTTTATTGACCTTAGAGGTGTCTTGGTCATGTCTACATAGTTCTCGAACCCGCAGGGTCTGCATACTTAAGGTTCGGTGACGTTTCGGTAGTATAGAGTTATGTATGGTGGTGACCAAAGGTTGTTCGGAGTCCCGGATGACATCTCGGATGCCACGAGGAGCTCCGGAATGGTTTGGAGGTAAAGATTGATATATAGGAAGTCATGTTTTTGTCGCCGGAAAAGTTTTGGGCTCATCGTAGTGTACCGGGAGTGCCGAGTGACCATCAGGAGGGGTATTTCGACCCAAGAGGCTACATGGGCTGTGGGAGGACGTATACCAGCCATTAGTGGACTGGCCTAAGTCCCACAAGAGGCCCATGTGGCTGGGCGGTGAATTCCAAAAGGAAAAAGGTGGAAAAGGAGTTTTCCAAGTGGGAGAGAAGGAGTCCTAATCCTACTAGGATTGGAGGAGGACTCCTCCTCCTCCCACTTCGGCTGACACAAGGGCTGCCCCCTTGAGGGCCAAGTCTCCTCCCTCCTCCTATATGTACTAGAGGTTTGAGGGTTTTTGACACAGAAAAACAGCCATGTGCTACCTCTCCTCTAGTTCGTAGTTTCTCCTCTAGATCAGTTTTAGCGGTGCTTAGGCGAAGCCCTACTGCAATAGCTCCACCACCATCATCGCAACGCCATCGTGCTGTCGTAGAACTCGTCTACCTCTCCGACCCCTCTTGCTAGATCAAGAAGGCGGAGATCGTCATCAAGCTTTACGTGTGCTGAACGCGGAGGTGCCGTCCGTTCGGTGCTAGATTGGGATGTATCGTGATTGGATTGCGGGATGCTCGGTGATTTGGATCGCGAAGTCGTTCGACTATATCAACCGCGTTTCTTAATGCGTCCCACTTCGTGATCTACAAGGGTATGTAGATCCACTCTCCCTCTTGTAGATGCTCATCACCATGGATAGTTCTTGCATGTGCGTAGGAATTTTTTTGTTTCCCATGCAAGGTTCCCCAACACTCTTGACCAGCTTGACTCTTGCAGTTTGATCTGGATCGAGTTCCACGGCTTTAGGAACCATCGGCTCTGGTCTTGAGTTTTTATTTTCAGCCGTTTCAGACACCGCCGAGGCAGACCATGTTGGCTCACTAGTGTCCAGATGGTCAGCGTCTAAGGTAGCAGAACGTGAGGGAACACTAGTGGTTGCATCAGTAGCTAACTTATCTTACAACACAACTTTGGCTCTGTTTAAAGGAATCAAGGCAATATATGAGAAGCAAAAGACAATTGCAAGTTACTATTATCTTAATGGAAATGCCGTCTTACCCAACATTGATAATAAAGTCAGCATTGGTGCTAGAGGCGCCGAATGAAGGTGAAGACGCATCTGGAGCTGGGTCTGGAGGACTATGAGGAGTTTTCGTTTGTCCAGACCGCGGGCAAGAACCAGAGGGACTAGATTTCTCAGTCCCATGCACCCGGCGTGGAGACGGCTCATGAGGAAGTCCTTCATGGAGGTCGTTTGAGCTAGAGCTTCGAGTTTTTATCTTCTTCCTTGCAGTGTGATGTATTATATTCAAAGATAAGCAAGGATCCAAATGAGCAGATGTATGCGAAAATGGTACCTTTCAAATAGCAAGCCTTGTCCTCCTTCAAACTAGGAACTCAAAACCAGAGATACTAGGGGTTACCTCTGGCTCTGTCGGCTCATCTCCACCAGAGAAATCCCGAGGAGTGTCGACATTAGCACGATTATTGAAGAGCTGGCCTAAAGAGTCAATATTTGCCTCATCCACTTCTTCATTCTCCTTATCTTCCACCTCCTCTTCATGGGTATTGGGAGCTTGGATATTATTTCTCCACCACTCATGGTCGAGCTGCAAAGTTATAAGCCAACATATTAGATAATAAGACAAACATGTGAAGGAGAGATACTCATGAAACAAAGGCGAGTGTCCGCTTACCTCTGGCGCCGGGTTAGAAGCACAAAACGGAGCCAAGCGAATAACCCCAATATCCTCTATTTTTTACCAACCAGGGCTTTGATCGCCTTGGTTATATCCTTGGGGAAAGAGTGTTAATGGAAAATCGTAGATCACCATCTGGTTGTCCAGTATAGGTTCACATGAGCCGGGGATGAATGCTGAGAGGATGGACCCGTCATTCCATCCTCTCAGCATTCATCGCCGGCTCAGTATAGGTTCACATGAGTCAGGTCGATGCCCGTCAAGCCATGTGCAATAAGGGCATTCATGTGAGCAAACAAAGGCTTGAATTTTTCCCTTTCTTCCACAGCAACAAAGTCACAAAGGTTTTTCTGGTAGCTAAGACAGATATCACGATAACCCGACAGAGGATGTTGATCTTCAGGATAGGTATGTTTGCAATAAAAGTATGTTATGTGCCATCCTTTGGGGTGACTCGCCAATTTGATGTTGGGTAAGATGTAGTCTTTGCTTTGTTGGATGATCGCGGCACCACACTCAATAGGAGGCATAAGTTGTAGTGATGTAGGACATCTGTAAAGAACCTAGAACCCAGCAGCCTAAAGCCCCTGACTATGTGAGCACCAAAAATTACCACCTCTCCTTGCTCAGGTTGTGTCGAGCCTCATCTCCAGAAGCCCTACATTCAATATGCTCTTGAGCTGGCAAGAGGCCGGCTCACACCAATTCCTCGATCTAAAGTTTTTACATCTGGGACTTGGCCAAGTTCACTTGCTTTTGCTGGCGTAGTGAAAGTTTGCCACACAGCTCAGTGGTTTTCTTTCCCTTCGAGGCCATGGATTCGTAACACATAAGCCAACAAAACTTCAGAATGAAAGAATAGAAAAGACAAGTCGGCTAGGAAAATTGCAGATTTTGGAATAGCATGAGCCAACTATGAGTACTAGTACCAAGTTGAGAGATAGTAAGATGACTAAATATGTTGTTAAGACAACTAGCTATCCGAAGTATTAAACTTGAGCCGGCTGTACACGCCAAGGTCGGGTCATGAGAAAAAAAGAAGTTTCCGAATACTACAATGCCTCTATGGAACTACAAATGGAATTTAAATCATGATAAAAATGGGGTCTATGACCTAAAGAACGTGGTAAACACATTTTTTTTGTGATTTCTGCAAAACAGAGGAGATTTATATCTACAAGTTTGTAGAGAAACTCTTTTAGACTTAAATAGTGGGACTACGAAGGATCTAAACTACCAGGATAAAAGATTCTTATCTGTATTTGCTTAAGAACTCGAGAACACTCGAGGAACAACGAAGAACTTAAAAACCTATAATGGTGGCAACTAAGATTCAAGAGACTTACAGATCCAAAGTTGACGGCAGCAGATGGGCTCGCGACAGCGCTGAGATCTGGCTTCACGGCACGCACTCTGGTGGCGAAGGCGACGACGTCCATGATCCGATGGCTTCAAGGGCACTGAGCTTGCGAGGCGTTCAGAGGAAGAAGTAGAAGCGGATACGAAGCAGAAGGAATGACCTTGGTCCATCATTCGCCTATTTAGAAGGTGGGGGCATGAAAACCGAGGAGTCATCCTGACTAAGGTGATATATCCTGGATTTTGGGGGATATGGATATCATTATCCCGAATCACATGCTGGATTTGTTATAGATACGTCACCAGGAGAAGATCCAAGTAGGGCATCGAAAATCTACTCAGTATGGAGCTTACCATGGATGCATGCAAGGTAACCTGGGGGTTAATGTTGGGTATGTTGCCCCGGCATGAGGCAACTATCCCAGGCCGGCTCGCTAATACGTGCGCCTGGACGAAATCCGGCCCATGAAGAGAAAGACCCCACCTGAAGGATAGGATCAAGACCGCCAAGGCCTTTGGGCCAGCTAACCTGTAGGATGACTCAAAGGATCACGGCCTAGGTCACCTTAGTAGTTGCCATCTTAGGGTTTCCACTCTGATAAGGAGGAAAAGACAGGTGCAACCAAGACTTATTGTAACCCCAGAGGCTTGGCTTGATATATAAGGGCAAGCCTCGGGTCGTCCAAACGAACATACCCAAGTTAGAGTTCTCGGGAGACAAGTAGCAAAAGCAACCCTAGTAATTGAGATCACAATATTAATAAGAAAACATGGAGCAGGAGTAGGCCTTTACCTCGCCAGAGGGGCCGAACCTGGGTAAATAATCTCTCTCGTTCCGATGAACCCCATCCAAGGCTTCTCCTAGCCGCCATTGTCGGTGTCAAAACTGGCAGAGGCCCTTTTGCAATACGGCAGTCAGATTCTACCGGGGAAATTCCTCTCTGGGAGGGGGATATTGAAGCCATTGTCATCACCAATGCTTCCTCCTTCATGGGAGGACCAATCTTCATCAACATCTTCACTAGCACCATCTCATCTCCAACCCCAGTTCATCTCTTGTATTCAATCTTTGTCTCAAAATCTCAGATTGGTACCTGTGGGTTACTAGTTGTGTTGATTACATCTTATAGTTGATGCTTGTTAAATTACTTGGTGGAAGACATTATGTTCAGATCCTTAATCTTTATTACTATACCTCAGATCTTGAACATGTTGATGAGGTGTGAGTAGTTACTATTGTTCCTGAGGACATGGGAGAAGTCTTGTTATAAGTAATCTTGTGAAGTTGGTATTCGTTCGATATTTTGATGATATGTATGTTGTTAGTTCTCTTAGTGGTGTCCTTTGAACATCGACTACATGATACTTCACCATGTTCTCTTAGGGAAGTCACCATGGAGTAAGAAGTAGATGATGTGTTGCTACAGTGACAGAAGTTTAAACCCCAGTTTATGCTTTGCTTCATAAGGTGCTGATTTGGATCCACACATTTCATGCTATGGTTATATTTATATTAATTCTTATTTCGTAGTTACGGATGCTTGCGAGAGGGGTTAATCATAAGTAGGTTATTTTTTCAAGTAAGAACCGCACCTTAGCAATGGTCCACCCACATATAAAAATTATCAAAGTAGCGAATGCGAATCAACTCAACATTATGAACATGACTAGACAGAAATTCTCATGTGTCCTTCGGAGCAGTTGCTTAATATAAGAGTACTTTCAGGCATCTCCTTTTCTATAAAAAGGATTGGGATACCTTGTTGCACCTTTGATACTATTGTCATTTCTCACTTGTTACGAATTATCTTGCTACAAAACTATATACTATTGTTACTCACAACACTTGCAGAGAAATACCTAGCTGAAAACTGCTTATCATTTCCTTCTGCTCCTCATTGGGTTCAACACTCTTATTTATCGAAAGGACTACGCTTGATACCATATACTTGTGGTTCATCAATACTCTTTTCTCGCGTTGTTGCCGGGGAGTGAATCGCCTTTTGTAAGTGGAAATTTGTAAGGAAACATCATCTACACATGCTGGAATTTATTGTTACTTGTCACTATGAACGGTCACCCTTTGAGTGCCTTGTTCGAGGCATCTTCACCTCGAACAGAAGTTGAAGAAGTAGTTCCTCAACCTACTGAACCTATTGAAAATATTTATTATGATATTCCTTCGATTATGCTAGAGAAACTTTTGGCTAATCCTTATGATGGTTCAACTCATCCCGATTACCATTTTATATATGTCAATGAGATTTGTGGATTGTTTAAGCTTTCAGGTCTACCCAGAGATAAATTTAAGAATATTTTTCTCTTTAGCTTTGGAGGGAAAAGCATTAATGTGGCACAGGCTATTGTATGATATTGGATAATAGGAGTGGAATTTCTTGAAGCTAGAATTTCATCAGAAGTTTTATCCTATGCATCTAGTCCATCGCGATCGGAACTTTATTTATAATTGCTTGCCTCGTGAAGGAGAAATTATCGCTGAACAAATCATGTGTGACATTGGTGCTAGCATTGTCTCAGACAAAATTGGAGATCATTGTTACCATGGCTTGTGTGACATTGTGTTGGAAATATGCCCTAGAGGCAATAATAAATTAGTTATTATCATATTTCCTTGTTCATGATAATCGTTTATTTTCCATGCTAGAATTGTATTGATCGGAAACTCAGATACATGTGTGGATACATAGACAACACCGTATCCCTAGTATGCCTCTAATAGACTAGATTGTTGATCAAAGATGGTCAAGGTTTCCTAGCCATAGACATGAGATGTCATTTGATACGTCTCCAATGTATCTATAATTTTTGATGATGGCATGCTATTATATTATCTGTTTTTGACGTTTTATATGCATTAATATGCTATTTTATATTCGTTTTGAGACTAACCTATTAATCTAGAGCCAAGTGCTAGTTTCTGTTTTTTCCTTGTTTTTGAGTTTTGGAGATATGGAATATTAAACAGAATCCAAATGGAATAAAACCGTCAGAAGGATTTTTTCTAGAAGGAAACAAGTCGTCCAAGCTTGGATTGCACGTGAGGCGAGGTGCCAGGGCGCCACAAGCCTACTAGGCGCCCCTGGCCACGTCTAGCAGACTGGTCGCCTCCTGGCAGGTCTCCTAACCCTAATTCTTGGACTATAAATACCAAAATATTCCCCCAACATCAAGATGAGCCACACAAATACTTTTCCACGGAAGCCTCCGTTCCCGAGAGATCCAATCTTGGAGCCTTTTTTGATAATCTATTGCAGGGGGGTCTATCATGGATGTCATCTACATCAACTCCATTGCCCCTCTGATGATGCGGGAGTAGTCCACCACAGACCTACGGGTCCATAGCTCTTCTCTCTCTTTGATCTTCAATACCATGTTCTTCATGATCTTCATGGAGATCTATCCGATGTAATCCTCTTTTGTGGTGTGTTTGTCAAGATCCGATGAGTTGTGAGTTATGTTCAGATTATCCATGCATTTTATTTGGATCTCCTCTGATTTCTTATATGCATGATTTCATATCCTTGCAAGTCTCTTCGAGTTATTGGTTTGGTTTGGCCAACTAGATTACTAATTCGTGCAATGGGAGAAGTGCTTGGTTTTAGGTTCAATCTTGCGGTGTAATCACCCAGTGACAAAGTAGGGGTAGCGAGGCACATATTGTATTGTTGCCTTCAAGGGTAACAAGATGGGGTTTTCATCATATTGCTTGAGTTTATCCCTCTACATCATGTCATCTTTCTTAATGCGTTACTCTGTTCTTCATGAAGTTAATACTCTAGATGTAGGCAGGAGTCGGTCGATGTGTGGAGTAATAGTAGTAGATGCAGAATCATTTCGGTCTACTTGTCACAGACGTGATGCCTATATGCATGATCATTGCCTTGGATAACTACGTGATTATTCGCTTTTCTATCAATTGCTTGACAGTAATTTGTTTACCCACCATGATATTTGACTTCAAGAGAGAAGCCTCTAGTGAAACCTATGCCCCCAGGTCTATTTTCCATCATATATTTTCAGATCTATACTTGCTGCAATTTATTTACCTTTTACTTTCCGCACTTGTTACATCTATCTCTATCGGATATAATCCTTGCAATAACCATGAAGGGATTGATACGTCTCCAACGTATCTACTTTTCCAAACTCTTTTGCCCTTGTTTTGGACTCTAATTTGCATGATTTGAATGGAACTAACCCGGACTGACGCTGTTTTCAGCAGAATTGCCTTGGTGTTATTTTTGTGCAGAAATAAAAGTTCTCGGATCGTCCTGAAAAATTACGGAGAATATTTTTGCAATTAATAAAAAATACTGGCCCAAGAATTAACTAGAGGGGGGACACCTACAGGCCACAAGCCTACTAGGCGCGGCCACCCCCTGGCCGCGCCGAGCCAGGTTGTGGGCCCCTCGTGGCTCCTCCGACCTCCTGTGCAGCTCCATATAACCCTATTTGTCGAGGAAAAAAATCGGGGAGAAGAGTTCATCGCATTTCACGATACAGAGCCGCCGCCATCGCCTGATCTTCCTCGGGAGACGAGATCTGGAGTCCGTTTGCTGGACAGTGATGGGTTGGAGAAGATTTATCATGTAATTGAGTTAGTATGGTTAGGGTTTGATCCCTAGTATCCATTATGTTCTGAGATTGATTTTGCTATGACTTTGCTATGCTTAATGCTTGTCACAAGGGCCCGAGTGCCATGATTTCAGATCTGAACCTATTATGTTTTCATGAATATATGTGTGTTCTTGATCCTATCTTGCAAGTTGTAGACACCTATTACGAGTTATGATCCGCATCCCCCAGGGTGACAATAACTGGGATTCTTTCCGGTGATTACAGTAGTTTGAGGAATTCATGTATTCACTAAGTGCTAATGCTTTGGTTCGGTTCTCTATTAAAAGGAGGCCTTAATATCCCTTAGTTTCTAATAGGACCCGCTGCCACAGGAGGGTAGGACAAAAGATTTCATGCAAGTTCTTTTCCATAAGCAGGTATGACTATATATGGAATACATGCCTACATTACATTGATGAATCAGAGCTAGTTCTATGTCACCCTATGTTATAACTATTGCATGATGAATGCCATCCGCCATAATTATCCATCACTGATCCATTACCTATGACCTTTCTATATAATGATCTTTGCTAAAGTTACTTTTCCGTTGCTACTGCTACAATCACTACAAAACTGCTACTATCGCTTTGCCACCGTTACCGTTACTACCATATAACTTTGCTCCTGAATACTTTGCTGCAGATATTAAGTCTTTCAGGTGTGGTTGAATTGACAACTCAATTGCTAATACTTGAGAATATTCTTTGGCTCCCCTTGTGTCGAATCAATAAATTTCAGTTGAATACTCTACCCTTGAAAACTGTTGCGACCCCTATACTTGTGGGTTATCAAGACCTTTTTCTGGCACCGTTGCCGGGGAGCATAGCTTTATTCTCTGAGTCACTTGGGATATATATCTGTTTATCACTATGAAGAATCTGAATGATCCAAAAACCAAGATCTATCCCTCTACTACAAGGGGAGGTAAGGAACTGCCATCTGGCTCTACACTTGATTCCCCTTCTGTTATGAGTAAGTTTGCGACACCACCACCTGCTAGTAATTCTGATATGTAGCAAGTAATTGATGATGTACTTTTGTTATGCATGATGCTTATGATAATACCTTGCTTGATGATACTGTGCCACTGGGTGAATTTCTTGATGAACAAATTGCTACAGCTAATGTTGAAACTGATAATATTTCTGAATCTGATGAAATTATTGAAACTGAACACTGTGATTCACCTACTAGACCTAGCTCTCCTAGATATGAATTGCCTAATATACCTGAAGGTTATGTTATGGAAGGAGAGGTAGCTAGGGACTTTCTTGCTTGTCAGGAAAGAGATGATCTCAAGAAATTGCTTCGGAAGTGGAAGGAAAAATCTTTGTATGCTAGAATGCAATATGATCCTAAGTTTGCTACTTCACCTATATTTTTTACTCATAAGGATTATGAATTCTCTATCGATGCTAAGTTAAATACTTTGCTTGAATCTGATCGTTTCCATGGTTATGAATCTGAAACAGTTGTGGCACATCTTACCAAATTGAATGATATAGCCACCCTATTTACTCATGAGGAAAATGTTCGCTATTAATATATTCTTAAGTTGTTTCCTTTCTCACTAAACGGCGGTGCTAAGAATTGGTTTAATTCTCTTGCTCCTGGTTGTGTGCGTAGTCCCTAGGACATGGTTTATTACTTCTCTGAAAAATATTTTCCTGCCCATAAGAAACAAACTTCCTTGCATGAAATATTTAACTTTGTGCAAATTGAAGAAGAGAGTCTCCCACAATCTTGGAGGAGGCTTCTCCAATTACTTAATGCTTTGCCTGATCATCCTCTCAAGAAAAATGAAATACTTGCTATCTTTTATAATGGACTAACCGATGCTTCTAGGGACTACCTAGATAGTTGTGCTAGTTGTTTTTTAGGGAACAAAATGTTGAACAAGCTGAATTACTATTGAATAACATATTGAAGAATGATAATGATTGGACTATTCCTGAACCACCTCCAAAGCAAACTCCGAAGAAAAGAGGTATTCTATTCCTCAGTCCTGAAGATATGCAAGAGGCAAAGAAATCTATGAAAGAAAAAGGTATTAAAGCTGAAGATGTTAAGAATCTACCACCTATTGAAGAAATACATGGTCTTGATAACCCAACACAGGTAGTAGAGGTAAATTCTCTTCACAGATTTGATGAAAGTGATATTCCTTACAATAAATCTACTAGCCAATTCTTGGATGGGTTTGATAATTTTGTTGTTAAGCAAGAAAATTTCAATACCTATGTTAGTAGACAATTGAAACATAATGCTTATATGCTTGATCGCTTGGGTGATTATTTGAGTAGAATTGTCAATGATCTTAAGCTTATTAGTAAACATGCTTCCATGGTAACCACTCAAGTAGAACAAGTACTTAAGGCTCAAAATGATTTGCTTAATGAGATGAATAGTAAAGACAATGATCATTCTGTTGAAGTTGTGACTAGAGGTGGTACAATGACTCAGAAACCTTTGTATCCTGAGGGCCATCCTAGGAGAATTGAACAAGATTCTCAGAGAGTTAATACTGATGCACCTATTCCTTCCAATAAGAGTAGGAAAAAGAATGATGATAGTACTTTGCATGCTGCTCGTGAACCTGTTATAGGTACGTGTGAGAATCCAAATGTGATGCAGAGACACAATCTGGTGATGAATATGAGCCTAATGATAATGTTAATAATGATGTTCATGATGATGCTCAACCTAGTAATGATAATGATGTGGAGATTGAACCTGCTGATGGTCTTGATAACCCACAACCTAAGAATAAAAGATACGGTAAAATAGACTTCATTGCTAGGAAACATGGTAGAGAAAGAGAACCATGGGTTCAGAAACCCATGCCCTTTCCTCCTAAACCATCCAAGAAAAAGGATGATGAGGACTTTGAGCGCTTTGCTGAAATGCTTAGACCTGTCTTTTTACGTATGCGCTTGACTGATATTTTGAAAATGTCTCCCTATGCTAAGTATATGAAAGATATTGTGACAAATAAAAGAAAGATAGCGGAAGCTGAGATTTCCACCATGCTTGCTAATTATACTTTTAAAGGTGGAATACCTAAGAAACTAGGAGATCTCGGAGTACCTACTATACCATGCTCTATTGAAGGAAATTATGTTAAAACTGCTTTATGTGATCTTGGAGCTGGTGTTAGTGTTATGCCTTTCTCTTTATACTGTAGACTTGATTTGAATAAGTTGACACCTACTGAAATCTCTTTGCAAATGACTGATAAATCAACTGCTCTATGTATCAGTATTTGTGAGGATGTACCTGTCATAGTCGCAAATGCTACTATCTTGATGGACTTTGTTATTGTTTATATTCCTGAGGATGATAGTATGTCGATCATCCTTGGTAGACCCTTTTTGAATACTACAGGGTCTATTATTGATTGCAACAAGGGAAATGTCACTTTTCATATTAACAGTAAGGAACATATGGTACACTTTCCGAAGAAACAACCTCAAGTTCATAGTATCAACTCTATTGAAAAAATTCCAACAATTATTATTGGAGACTTTGAGTTCCCTCTTCCTACTGTCAAGAAGAAATATGATATACTTACTGTTGGGGAAATGCATATCCCCATTGAGGTAACTTAGTGTTATTCAATAATTCTTCAGTTTCATGATATTCGAAAGAACTTTGTCAATAAGACTTGATCAACCTTATTGATGGATTCCTCTTGATAAGCATGATATGGATGAATCTAGAAAGCACAACTTCCCGCACCTAACTTTTACTTTCTGTTACCTAGATGAAATTAAGTAAAAATGCTATTATTTTTCTGTTTTTTGAGTTTTCAGTGCAATAGAAAAATGTCCTTAAAATAAAAGTTCACAGAATCCCCTGAAAATTTAGTATGATTTTTTCTGGAATATTTAAGAATTTTTGGCACTCACAATGCATCAGGGGGCTGCACCAGTGGGCCACAAGACTGTAGGGCACGTCCACCCCCCTGGTCGCACCCTTGGGGCTTGTGGGTCCCATGTGCCCCCCTCCACTTATTCCAGCACCCATTCACTTCATCGTCCCCTAGAAAAAATCTCACCATTGCTCAAACCTGTGTTCTAGCTCATCTTGTTGCCATTTTCGATTCCTTGCTCAAAGCTCCATTTGCAAAACTGTTTTAGGGGATTGCTCATCGGTATGTGACTCCTCCAATGGTCCAATTAGTTTTTGTTCTAGTACCTTATATATTGCAAGTCTTTGCTGTTATGGTGACCTTATTCTTGAGCTTGCATGTCAAATTTGTATGGTCCCAAGTAGTTTTGATGCATGATATTGTCTCTAGGCACTTGAGGGAGTAGTTACTATGAGTTCAGTTGGGTTTTGTTCACCTTTATTTTCACTCACTAAAAATTTCAGAAACTTTTCAAAGAAATAAAGATGTTTAGGAGAATGTACCAAGGGGGTTCCTCGAGCAAGAAAGCCCCGAGACTCGTGTTATGTGAGCCCGATTCTGAACCACCGAGGGAAGCTCGAGTACTGCCTTGTGAATGGTCTCAACTCATGGAAAACGCCAGATTTAAGGAAGAGTTTTATGCATACATAAGGAATGCTGGCCTTGAGGACTTAATTACAGATCGATGCAAGCAATATTATCAACTCACTCATTCTTTCATGCGGAGGTTTGAGTTTTCATCTAGGCGTAATTCTCATTCTATTCTATTTGATCTTTATGACAAGACCTATACCATGGACCTAGAAGATTTTAATGATGCATGCAAAATTCCATAGTGGGGTAGTCATAGCGGTCCTAAAAAAAAATGAATATAATGATTTCCTGGCTAGCATCACGGTGGGAGAAACTAGAATCATTACACAAGCCACCTTGGGGAGCATTCACCTTCCGGCTATACATTATTTCACTCTCTTCATAGGTAGATGTATTAACGGTAAACTTGAGCATAGCCACCTTTGTGTGCCTGATCTGAGAATTCTTAAGAGTGCGGTAATGGTAGATAGACGATATTACTTGGGGGCTAATACAACCAGGAGGTTACATCATAATGCTAAGGATGGAGATTTCTTTAGTGGAATTTATGCCACCCGTGTAGCTAAGTATCTTGGGGTACCCATAACAGGGAATGATTTTGAGTTACCCCCTACTTTCCTTGATTACGAGGCTCTGGTGTGCTTTCAGTTTCTTGAAAGAAACGAACAACCCCTCCAGTACCGACTAATTTTTGACAGGCAATGTGTTGTCCATGTTAGCCTTCCTGCTCCTGCCTTCTTTAACTTTCAGGAAAAGCACAAATATTTTATAACCAGAGAGGAGGCAAATGAGTAGGAGCGAAATGCAGAACCGCTCGCCTTCACGCTGCAGTGGTACATGCGGTAGCCGTCGCAGCCCAGCACAACCCCAACTTTGACCTCAGATATTATCCAGCTCAGCCATGGCCCTAGACCAACTTAGGCCAAAAGCCTAAGCTTGGGGGAGTACATATTTCTCACCGACATTACATTCATATTCACACACTTATTTCAGTTGTCGATGTTCATACTTTTTCATTGTACTATCCATGGTAGTTTAATTCTTGTTTTGATTTCTTCTTGTGTGTTTAATTAACTTTGAGGAAAATACAAAAAAAATAGTTCTACCTTTATTTCTTAGTTGCTTAGCTCTAGCATTAAAGAGAAAACCCAAAAAGATTTCTTGTTCTTAGTTTTTGCTTGTTGGGAGCTTTCCCATGTAAATAATTTTCCTTTCTTTTCTTTGGGTCGTAAGGAGAAGACCACGATGATGTGTTGAGTGTCTCTCATATGCACTATTGTTTATCTTACAAAGAGCCCATATTGCCTTGTCTTCTCCGTTGGTTTATTGTTTGTAGATTCCATCTTAGTTCAATGCACATGCACTCTTATTATTATTCACATCGTGCAAGTGAAAGGCAATAATGATGATATTTGATGAAAAGATTGAGATGGAGAAAAGCTAGTATGAACTCAACCTATCTTGCTTTTGTAAATATGATTAGCTCATTGTTCTGAATTCAGTACATTATGGGTTGAACATGTTTGCAATAATAATTAGAGATTATAGTTATTCATGCCATGCTTAATTAGCTAAGAGTGGATAATGGTTTGTCTTGAGTGCCAACATGCGCATTGAAATGGTTGTGCTGTAGTATGATAGAATGGTATCCTCCTCTGGATGATTCAAGTGGCTGGACATGGCACATGTTCATGCATGTAGTTGAAACAAATCAACATAGCCTCCACGATATTTATGTTCATAGTGAATTATATCCTACTCATGCTTGCATTCAATGTTGGTTAATCTCAAAGCATATTGATGACTGTGTTGCTCTCTAGTTGGTCGCTCCCCAGTCTTTTTCTAGCCTCACTTGTACTAAGCGGGAATACTGCTTGTGCATCCATCTCAATAAACCCAAAGTTGTTCCATATGAGTCCACCATATCTACCTATATGCGGTATTTACCTACCTTCCCAAGTAAATTTGCATGTGATAAACTTTAAACCTTCAAATAAACTTTCTGTTTTGTATGCCAAAATCACTCATGTGGCGACCGGGGGCTATCAGTATCTTCCATGCTAGGTGGGTTATTCTCACGATATGTGTTGATTCACTATCATTCACAAGAAAGTGGCTGGTAATCGGGATGCCCAATTCCCTGCTCGAAATAAAAAGCAAAATATAATTAAACAAAACTCCCCAGGACTGTGTTTGTATGGACGGTACCCGTGAATTCGGCCCACCATGGAGTGTGACTAATTGGTGGAGGGGAGTAAAAACTTTACCATTATGTTTGGGAACCGCCTATAATGTATCTAGCATGGAATATATTGAAAACCTCTTGTTCATTATGTGAGCAATGAAAGCATACCGCTCCAAAATTAGTACCTATCTCTGTTTTAAAAGCTTGAGCTCTGGCACCTCTGCAAATCAATGCTTCCCTCTACGAAGTGTCTTTCCATTTAATTTATTGTTGAGTCACCATCCTCTTATAAAAAGCACCAGTTAGAGGGCACAATTTTCAGTTGTATGCCTTGCTATTAATTGATATTGAGTGTGAGCTTGACTGGATCTCTCTCACCGTGAATTACAATGTTTAGTGAGTCCTTGTTCTCTAGAGGTGCTCTGCATTTATGTTTTGTGGTCTCAGAAAGGGCTAGCAAGATACCATTATGTCATATTGTATCATGATTGTTTTGATAAAATTGTTGTCATCCAAGACTTGTTATTATTGCTCGCTAGTTAGTTATGCCATTGACATGAGTAAATGTGAGACCTAAATGTTATTGTGAATGTGGTTAGTTTATAATCTTTGCTGAAAATCTGAACATAAGTTAGACATATTTACAACAGCAAGATCAAACAGAGTTTGTAAAAGTTTTTGTTTATCAATTTCAGTTTATCAAGTGAATTGCTTGAGGGCAAGCAAAGGTTTAAGCTTGGGTGAGTTGATACATCTCCAACATATCTACTTTTCCAAACTCCTTTGCCCTTGTTTTGGACTCTAATTTGCAAGATTTGAATGGAACTAACCCGGACTGACGTTGTTTTCAACAGAATTCCCTTGGTATTATTTTTGTGCAGAAATAAAAGTTCTCGGATCGTCCTGAAAATTTACGGAGAATATTTTTGGAATTAATAAAAAAAACTGGCGCAAGAATTAACCAGAGGGGGGCCACCTGCAGGCCACAAGCCTGCTAGGCATGGCCACCCCCTTAGCCATGCCAAATAGGCTTGTGGGGCCCTCGTGGCTCCTCCGACCTCCTCTCCAGCTCCATATAACCCTATTTGTCAAGGAAAAAACTGGGGAGAAGAGTTCATCACGTTTCACGATATGCAGCTACTGCCATTGCCTGTTCTTCCTCGGGAGACCAGATCTGGAGTCCATTTTGGGCTTCGGAGAGGGGAAATCGACGCCTTCGTCATCACTCCTTAATCACCAATTCCATGATGCTCCCCACCGTTCGTGAGTAATCTCATCGTAGGCTTGCTGGACGGTGATGGGTTGGATGAGATTTATCATGTAATCGAGTTAGTTTGGTTAGGGTTTGATCCCTAGTATCCATTATGTTCTTAGATTGATGTTGCTATGACTTTGCTATGCTTAATGCTTGTCACTAGGACCCGAGTGCCATGATTTCAGATCTGAACTAATGATGTTTTCATGAATATATGTGTGTTCTTGATCCTATCTTGCAAGTTGTAGACACTTATTACGAGTTATGATCCGCATCCCCCAAGGTGACAATAACTGGGATTCTTTCTGGTTATTACCGTAGTTTGAAGAGTTCATGTATTCACTAAGTGCTAATGCTTTGGTCCAATTCTCTATTAAAAGGAGGCCTTAATATCCCTTAGTTTCCAATAGGACCCCTCTGCCATAAGGATGGCATGCACGTTCTTTTCCATAAGCACGTATGACTATATATGGAATACATGCCTACATTACATTGATGAATTGGAGCTAGTTCTGTGTCATCTATGTTATAACTGTTGCACGATGAATGCCATCCGCTATAATTATCCATCACTGATCCATTGCCTACGAGCTTTCCATATACTAATCTTTGCTAAAGTTACTTTTCCGTTGCTACTGCTACAATCACTACAAAACTGCTACTATCGCTTTGCCACCATTGCCGTTACTACCATATTACTTTGCTATTGAATACTTTGCTACAGATATTAATTCTTTCAGGTGTGGTTGAATTGACAACTTAGCTGCTAATACTCAAAAATATTCTTTGGCTCCCCTTGTGTCGAATCAATAAATTTGGGTTGAATACTCTACCCTCGAAAACTGTTGCCACCCCTATACTTTTGGGTTATTGGGGATTGACAACCCCTTTATAACATTGGGTGCAAGAGTTTGATTATTTGTGTAGGTGCATACATTGGTGACTTGCTTTTTCCTCCTACTAGATTGATACCTTGGTTATCAAAAACTGAGGGAAATACTTATCTACTTCGCTACATCACCCTTTCCTTTCAAGGGAAAACTAACGTATGCTCAAGAGGTAGCAAGAAGGATTTCTGGCGCCGTTGCTGGGGAGGATACACATCAAACCTCCCAAGTACCCATCACAAACTCATCTCTTTCATTTACTTTATTTGCCATTTGCCTATGTTTTTCCTCTCCCCCACTTCTAAAACGATTTTCAGAAAATACCAAAAATAGTTGCCTTTTTATTCACCCTTTCTCTCGTTTGCCTTTTGTTCGCTTGTGTGCTTGATTGCTTGCTTTGTCAAGATGTCTGAGAATACCAAGTTGTGTGACTTTACTAATAATAATAATAATGATTTTATTAGTACTCCTATTGCTCCCGCCACTAGTGCGGAGTCTTATGAAATCAATGCCGCCTTGCTAAATCTTGTTATGAAAGAACAATTTTCTAGTCTTCCTAGTGAAGATGTCGCATCCCATCTAAATACTTTCATTGAGTTGTGTGATATGCAAAATAAGAAAGATGTGGATAATGATATTGTTAAATTTAAGCTATTTCCGTTCTTGCTACGAGATCGTGCAAAAACTTGGTTTTCATCTTTGCCTAAAGATAGTATTGATTCATAGAACAAGTATAAAGATGCTTTTATTTCCAAGTACTTTCCGCCTGCTAAGATCATCTCACTTAGGAACGATATAATGAATTTTAAGCAACTTGATCTTGAGCATGTTGCACAAACTTGGTAGAGGATGAAATTAATGATTAGGAATTGTACCGCACATGGTTTGAGTTTATGGATGATTATACAAATTTTCTATGCGGGATTGAATTTTGCATCTAGAAACCTTTTAGATTCTGCTGCGGGTGGTACTTTTATGGAAATCACATTAGGAGAAGCTACTAAAATCCTAGGTAATATCATGACAAACTACTCCAATGGCATACCGAAAGATCTCCTACTAGTAAAAAGGTGCATGCTATTTAAGAAATAAACACTTTGAGCGAAAAGATGGATGAATTGATGAATTTTTTTGCTAGTAGGAGTGCTCCTATTTATCCTAATTATATGCCTTTGTCTTCTTTGATTGGAAATAATAATGAATCTATGGATGTGAATTTTGTTGGTAGGAACAATTTTGTTAACAATGCTTATAGAGGTAATTTCAACCCTAGGCCGTTCCCTAGTAATTCCTATAATAATTATGGTAATTCCTACAACAATTCCCATGGAAATTATAATAAGATGCCCTCTGATCTTGAGAATATTGTTAAAGATTTTATTGGTACGCAAAAAGTTTTTAATGCTTCTATTGAAGAAAAAGTGCTTAAGGTTGATTATTTTGCTAGGAGCGTTGATAGAATTTCTCTTGAGATTGATTCTTTTAAAGCTAGATCTACTCCACCCAAGCATGATATTACTGATTCTTTAAAAGCTATGAGAATTTCTATTGATGAAAGTAGGGAAAGAACCGCTAGAATCCGTGCTAAGCGTGACTGGCTTGAAAAGGTGTTTTCTCGCAATAAAAATGATGAGGATCTTAAAGTGATTGACGTGACTCCTATTGAATCTTTTTTTCCAATATAAATATTGATAATGATGGTACTATATATAAGTCAACTTTAGTCACAAGGTGTCCCAATGATTTGGAGTCTATAGATCTTAATGCTAAGATTGATAAAAGTGGGATTGAAGAGGTCAAAACTTTAAATAGCAATGAACCCATGCTTTTGGATTTCAAGGACTTTAATTATAATAGCTTATATTTGATTGATTATATTTCCTTGCTTCAATCCATGTTGAATTCTCCTCATGCTTATAGTCAAAATAAGGCTTTTACTAAACATATAGTTGATGCTATGATGAAATCTTTCGAAGAAAAACTTGACGTAGAAGTTTCTATTCCTAGAAAGATTCATGATGAGTGGGAACCTAATATCCAGATTAGAATCAAATATTATGAGTTCCATGCTTTGTGTGACTTTGGTGCTAGTATTTCCACGATTCCAAAAACTTTATGTGATGTGCTAGGTTACCATGATCTTGATGATTGCTCTCTAAATTTGCATCTTGCGGATTCCACAATTAAGAAACCTATGGGAAGGATTAATGATGTTCTTATTGTTGAAAATAGGAATTATGTGCTTGTATATTTCATTGTTCTTGATATAGAGTGCAATCCTATATGTCCTATTATTCTTGGTAGACCTTTCCTTAGGACTATTGGTGCAATTATTGACATGAAAGAAGGAAACATTAGATTCCAATTTCCATTAAGGAGGGACATGTAACAATTTCCTAGAAAGAAACTAAGATTTACTTATGAATTTATTATGAGATCTACTTATGAATTGTATACCAAAGATGATAATACCTAGATCTGTTGCGTTTTGCCTAGCTAGGGGCGTTAAACCATAGTGCTTGTTGGGAGGCAACCCAATTTTATTTTCGTGTTATCTTTTTGCTTGTTTTTTTGAGTGTTTACCACATTATTAATTCTTTAGTAATTGTGTTTGGTGTTTCAATTAGTGTTTGAGTCAAGTAAAACCTTAAGGGTGATCTATGGTAGTTGTTGATTCGATCTTGCTAAAAAATAGAATCTTTTGCACTCAGTCAAGGAATTTTGCTATTTTTTAAGAGAGAAAAATTGATATGTAATTTTTAAAAAATATTTATATACAAATTTACAAGGTTGTACTAATTTTTCAGAATTTTTTGAGTTGCATAAGTATACGAAGTTTCCAGATTGCAACAGACTGTTTTGTTTTTGACAGATTGTGTTTTCTTTGAATTGTTTGCCTATATTAATGAATCAATGGGTTGTATCATGTGGTATGAGCCATTGAGAAGTTACATTACAGTAGGTATAACACCAATATAAATAAAGAATGAGTTCACAACAGTGCCTAAAGTGGTGATTTATTTTCTTATACTAACGGATTTCACAAGTTTTCTGTTAAGTTTTGTGTTGTGAATTTTTCAAGATTTGGGTAAAGATTGGATGGACTATGGAATAAGGAGTGGCAATAGACTTTTCTTGGGGATTCCCAAGTCACCCCAAGTCATATTCAAGGATGCCAAAGAGCCTAAGCTTGGGGATGTCCCGGAAGGCATCTGTAGCGACCCGACTCAAAACGAGTCAAGCCTCTGTGTTTTCTGTCCCGGAAGGCATCAATGTATATATCAAAGTGCAATCACATGTAATTTAACATAAAGTTGATATATACCTTAAAATCTTAGCGGAAATAGTCAACGGGAGTGGAGTCCCAATAAACACCAACGGGAGGTTGAGTGTAGACCGTAACCCTGAATCGTACTCTTACCCGTCGTAGAGCTTATCTACAACATAAGACGTTGCAGCCGTGTAGGTCAGTACATTGAATGTACCGGCAAGATCACCATAGCAGAAAACAAAATGATAAGACTAGATCTATATGCAATAAGGCTTTGTGGCTCTGGGTCTGAGTTTTTTTGCATCAAAGCTGATTTTATTTTCTTTTACTACAACAAAGGAATATCCGGAGTTTCACTATAGAGTTACCTAACAAGAGATGGCTCCGCCAACCGATGTCTTAATGCCCACAAGTATCATAGGTTGCCCACAATTAATTATCGGTCTAGTGTTGAGAGTTTAGAGATAGATCCAAGTCCATAGGCTCAAATTGTCCGTAACCGGGGACACAGCTAATCGATTAGGTTTAACTCTGTAGAGTGTTGTGCACTTTACCCACAAGATTCGTTCCCTTCTGGTAAGTCCTCGCACTGCCGGGTGTTTAAGAACAGGATGAACGAAATATGGTCTTTCAGAGTGTTTCCCTGACTACTGTCAGTGCCCATCCTTTCCTAATGTCGGCTACATCTCGTAGCACTGCCCAACCAGAGTCACAACAAAGATCAACCAAGCCAGAGCCCATAATGACTTGTGGCTACACAAGTAAGCTTCCGGGCATGAAGTATTCATCCATCTCTTTGAGTCTGGGTGAAGCTTTCCGCAAGATGTCATGGCGCTTCTCCATGCATCCCGACCATCCACTGGTTACTCCAGGCATGCCCAATCAACCATCCTTCACCCAGTAGTGTGTATTGAAAAAACTTGTTTCTCGAGTCTCGAAGTCTTGAGATCTTGAAGATGCAGGACTTGAAGATGCCTTCATGAAGTTGTCGTATTGACGTAGAGTCCTCCTTCTCACACCACTCACGAACACTCATACCAGACCCCGTCTGCTTTAGCATAGCCTTAAAATAACTAACGTTCCCGGGGGTTTAGTAACAAGTGGTGGGTTCCTACCTCATGCATTCTACTCCACTACAATAATTTCAATAACACTACTGGAGGGATTTGTTGAAATATATCACTACATGCAATAAAACATAGGTATGAACAAAATGGTCAAAGTGAACTTGCCTGTACTGTTGATGAAGAAAAAATATCGCTCTCAGAAATACTTGATAGACTATTCGTCACTCTCAGATAAAAATCTATATAATCAAACATTGCATTCATATAAGCAATCATACTAGCAATCAATTCTAACAATCAAAAAGTAACACAAAACCAAAAGCAACAAGGTTGTGATGAAGGAAATACTTATGACAAAAACTCAAAACAACAAAGTTTCAGCAACTCAACTAATGTTGGTTTTCTCTAACAATAAATCCTATTTTCAAATGTAACAAAACAAAAACAAAGAAAATATAACCAAAGTATTTTAGTAAATATTTTACTTAGCAAAAAAGAATTACTTTTGAAGAGGAACTAAGAACAAAGAAAACAATATTCTAGCAACATAAGTTTTTTTTAACTACTAGTACATATTAGCAAGAAAACACCAAGTTAATAAAAGAAAAACAATTTTTTAAAGCAAATAATTAACAACAAGTATTTTCTCATAAATCTTTGTGTTGCAAAAAGAGCTAATTGAAAAGCTTTTATAAAGATTCTTCTTTTGATATAAAACAAGGTCATCCTTGGTTTAAACCACAAACAATCTCAAATATAATACAAATTGTTTCTGGTCTAAACTTAGATTAACAGAGAATCAATCTTATAAAATACTTTGTGGAAACTATTTTCAAATAGTAGATCAAACTAGCAACGAAAATCAAATTGCAAGTTATAATTGAACTAGAATTGATTTTCATGCAATCAACTAATAAAATAATATTTGTTTGAAGACCTACTGTTATCTAAAAAAACTTTATAAAATATATCAGCTAATATAAAGAAAATAAATTAAAACAATTTAGAATAAAAGAAGATATAATTATACCTAATAAAAGAACTAAACAGAATCTGTTTTGCTAAGAATACTAATTTAAAAATATTCTAAAAATTCTCAAATTCTACCTACTGTTAAACAAAATCACTAGTGGCAAGTAGCAAGAAGAATCAACTAAAAATAGATTTTTAAACTCAAGATATTCAGAAAATAAGATTTGAACCAAATTTGTTTGAAATCAATTTTAAATTATTCAAATTTGGTCCAACTGGATATCTATTGAAACTACATAAAATTTCTAACACAAAGCAAATAGAATAAAATTAAAACAATTAAAAACATAAAAGATATGATTAAAACAAAAACACATCTAAATATGTAAAAGAAACTAAAATGGAAAAAAGAAAATTATCCTAACGGACAGGGGTACACGTGGCGGTTTCTCATTGGCTACAGGGGGTGTGCGCTAGATGCAACGGAGCGAACGACCGGTAACTAAAAGAAAACGTTTCGGGGTGCTAAGTCATCTAATCTGGATCGTTGAATCTAGATCCAACGTATACAGAGGAGAGAGGGTGAGCTCACATGGTTGTGTCGCCGACGATGGAAGATTCTGGCGAGGCAGGGGCAACGAAGACGTCGGGAATGGGTCTCCGGTGAACCTCAGTGGTGATGGAGGTGTCTAGTCTATGGCGGCGAGTCTCCGGTGAAGGATTGGTAGTGTCGGGGATGGTTGGGGCGTCGGCGTTGAGTTCCATGAGATCGGGATGGTGGTGGCAGAGAGGAACTCCGACGATGTAGTGGCTATGGCATTCCAGGAGGTCTCCGGCGGAGGCGAGGGCACGAGGAGACGGCGGCGAATCTCCAGCATTGTTGGTCGGGGCCAGAGGGGCTTGGGGAGGAGGGTGGTGAGCAGCACGAGCTCCGGGAGCTTCAGGGGAACGGAACTCCGGTGAGGCGATGTGCGGCGCTCCGATAAGTGAAGGGGATGTTCGGGGTGGAAATGGAGCGCGGCAAGTTAGTGCTTTATATAGGGCCTCGGGGTGGTCGGGAAACGGCAGGAGGAGGGAGATCCGGCACGGACGGATCTCCGGCGTGGTCGGGAGCGGAATGGAGGGGACGACCACGGCGATGGCTCGGTCGGTCGGGGGTCCCACGCGACAAAGAGAGAGGGGGCAGGGTTAGCGGCGTCGGTGGCTGATCCGGAGCAGTTTCGGGAAATTAAGACAGGTGGGCTGGCAGGTTTTAATTAAAACGTGAATTCGTTTCTTTTTTTCTATTTTCCAGGGCATTTAAAACTCTTTAAGGCATTCAAAACATTTCCAACAATAGGATGTATATATATATATATATATCAGTTTGATCAGGGGAATAAATTCTATTTAATGAACATTTTTCCACTATCAAAATGAATACTTTAAAAAAATATTTTTCGGAAAATGCCTAAATGGATTTATTTCTTTTTGGAAAATATTTTTCAACTCACCCCGTGGGTTTTATGGTTCAAATGCTTCACAAAATAACCCTGGTGTGGAGTGTCATGTTACTTCTCTCAAAAATTGTCAAGGGTATTTGAATTCTTTCAAAATTTAAAATGGAACCAAATATGAAATGAAGTCCCTATCAGAAAATTTCAAATGTTTTCAAATTCACTCTTCAAATCTTTTTATATTGAAGAAGTCATGTCATCTTCTCTCACTAATTTGAAATGTAGGAATTTGAATTCCAAAAGCATATGGGAAAGTCATGTCATTCCCTTTCATTCAAAAATTTTCAAAAAAAAGTTTCAGATTTCCACTCAAACAAACAAACATTCATTCTAATATTTATTATAACATTCCAAAATTTGGGATGTTACAAACCTACCACACTTAAAATGAATCTCGTCCTCGAGATTCGAAAGGGCTAGGAAGAAAAGGTTAGGGTTTGGGGGGTCTTCTAACAAATCCACTCTCCTAGAAAGGTGTGGGGTCTACCACACTCAAAATGAGATTTATTGGTCCCTCAAAATCATGGCAATCCTCTGGGTGCATCTGTCTATTCACATTCTTCACGATAGCTCCTTCGATGAGGCTCTTCCTTTAAATCAAAATCTTGTGATCTCATAACAAAATGCACAATGGTGATAGCGTTTTTATAGAAATACTTGAACTCTCGTACCTCACTTACATTATTTTGGGAGTTTCTAAAAAACCATGGTAATTGGTCTAAGTTATGAATTTATTCCTAATATGATAGGCATCCAAAAGGGGTATAATAAAAACTCCCATATTAAGTGCATTGAGTATTTATGAGAAGTTTGATTCCTTGCATAAAGTTTTGAGATATAAAGATGGTAAGGTTAAGAGACGTGTTAGGAAGTAAATTGTGATTTGGTAAAAATACTTCTGTGAAGGTTTGTGATTCCCGTAGCATGCACATATGGTGAACCGCTATGTAAGGAAGTCAGAGCATGACTTGTTTATAGATTATCGACCTTTGTGTGAGGGTCGGGGGCGCGCGATGGTTAACTACTACCAACCTCCCCCCTAGGAGCATGCGTTTAATGTTTTGTTTCAATGACTAATAGACTTTTGCAATAAGTATGTGAGTTCTTTATGACTAATGTTGAGTACGGATTATACACACTCTCACCCTTCCACTTTTGCTAGCCTTTCTAGTACCACGCAACTTTCGCCGGTGCAACAAACACCTTCCTCAAAATAGCCACCATACACCTTCCTCAAAAAAGCCACGATATACCTTCCTCAAAACAGCCACCATATATCTTTCCTCAAAACAGCCACTATACCAACCTATTATGGCATTTCCATAGCCATTCCGAGATATATTTCCATGCAACTTCCACCATTTCCTTTTATGACATGCACCATCACTTCCATATTGCATATAGAGTCAGATTTTGTCATAGGTATCGAGTTGTAATTTTACTTTTGAGTTGTATGTAAATAAAAGTGTGATGATTTTCATTATAGAGCATGTCCCATGTGAGGAAAGGATGATGGAAGCTATGATTCCCTTACTAGTAGGGATGAGAGTCCGGAATTTATGAAAAATAAAAGAGGCCAGCGAAGCCCAAATAAAAAATTGAATAAAAGAGGCCTTAGATGCCCAACAAAAAAATGAGAGAAAAGAGAGAAGTGACATTGCTACTACCTTTTGCCACACTTGTGCTTCAAAGTAGCACCATGATCTTCATGATAGAGAGTCTCCTATTTTGTCACTTTCATATAGCTAGTGGGATATTTTTTTTCTTCATGATGCACGTCCACTTAGTTTCTTTTTGAGTTTTCACACACTTGTATCTCTAGTGCATCTATTTCAAGGCAATCCCTACTCACTGACATTGATATCTACAGATGGACATCTCCATAGCCCGTTGATACGCCTAGTTGATGTGAGACTATCTTCTCCCTTTCCTTAACAACCTACACCATATTCTATTCCACCTATAGTGCTATATCCATGGATCGCGCTCATGTATAGCGTGAGAGTTGAAAAAGTTGGAGAAAATAAAGGTGTGAAAACAATTGCTTGACTTTTCATCAGGGTTGTGCATGATGTAAATACTTTGTGTGGGAAGGATGGAGCATAGCCAGACCATATGATATTGTAGGGATAACTTTCTTTTGCCATTATATTTTGAAGAGATACAATTTCTTTGCTAGTATGCTTGAAATCTTACTATTTCTAAATCAACATTAAGATTTTGTTTTGAGTCTTACAGATCTGAATATTCATGCCACAATAAAGAATATTACTTTGATAAATATGTAAGGTAGCACTCCACATCCAAAATTATTTTTTTATCATTTACCTACTCGAGGACGAGTAGGAATTAAGCTTGGGGATGCTGATATGTCTCCAACGTATCTATAATTTTTGATGATGACATGCTATTACACTACTAGGAGAAAGCCTACTAGTAATGCTAGTTTTCCCTCTACTAGTAGCGCTGGGACTAGCACTACTTCTAAGGCACTACAGCTAACTGTTTAGCAGTAGCGCTAGATAACCAGCGCTACTGGTAAGTGCTGTTAGCAGTAGCGCTGGTTTACATCAAGCGCTGCTACTAAACCAGCGCTACTGGTACAAATTACCAGCGCTACTACTAAGCCTAGGTTTTAGTTTGTTTTCTTTTTTATTTTCCGTTCCTTTTCTGTTCACTTTTTTGTGCATGCTCTATATGGTAGTTTCATCATATCATAATAAACATACATTATTCTGATCATATCATACACATACAGGAGACGCGTCATATATACCACCACCATCATCATCATATTATCCAACACAAATATCATCACCCATCTTAAAAATAGCAATACATAAGTCATGTCTCGAATATATGGAACTGCATGGTCATGGAAGACCCACAATATTCATCATCTCTATCTAAACCATGTAGAAGAGAAGAGCAATCAGTATGAGCAAGAGCGCGACTATGTAGTACTTCTTGAGGCACCGGTCTTGCTCCCTCTCTCTTGTCGAAGCATCTCACTCTACTATCGAACCATCTATGGCTAGCTCCCGGGTACCTATCCTTCGCCATCTCTCGGTCTATGAACCTGCACCGTAAGTTGATTTAATATGCAACATAATGTACTTGATAAACACAAAGAGGAATATATATAGAGTTAGCAAAATACAAGCAACCTATATATAGTACACATAAATAAGGGAGTTCCTCATACGTAACCAAACTAATTAACTATCATGATCTACGCTAGTTCATATAGGAAGACAGTAGTACTAATTAAACATACATATTGTCATTGTCAATCACTCCATCAGGTCGGCGCTCCAATCTTCATAGTCAGGGATGAAGGACCTGAGCTTCGTGAAAGGCTTCATGTCCAGACGCTGAGCATTGAGCAGGTCACGGATAGTCTCCCGCCTCATTGGCCCATGGTAGAATATCCCTGTTTGATCGAGTACCTCCTTCATGATCACTTGGGCAAGTTCACACCATACGTGATAAAACTCAGCTCGGATTCGATGATCCGGTGTCTTCCTATGTTATAGGCCTAGTTGAAAATCTCGGTATCCTTGGAATTAGCTGACATGCGAAGGCGTTGATTAGCCCTTCTGTACTCGATCATGTGATGGATGAGGTAGAATCCATCAGCCTTACTATCATTCAGTTGCTGGATGCAGTAGAAGTCGGTCTTATGGCCGAAAACCAGCCCTCTATTCATGTACTTTTTCACCTTCATTTCTCCACTAGTAAGGCGGAAGGTTAAAATGGCATTGTAGATAAAAATATTTATGTGCTTGTAATCCCTTTTCTTGGTGTTCTTTGTAGAGTCCAAGTATAGAGCATGGGAGTACTGTGGGTACAAACAGATGAGGACGACACCCCCACTACGCAGACTAAGTACACCTCAAATTAGCCTCCATGCTTGCAAAGGAATGATTAAAAAATACGAAATGATATCCGCGGATGACTTACGTGTGATGATAAGGTAGGAGAATCGTTTCCTTGTCCTTAGTAGTGACCATGAACTCGGCGATGTACTTGCTCACATAGCCACGGTACTCTCTGCAGACTTCCAAGAAGCTCTTGTGCATATAGTATGGGTCCGCGACGTAGATATATTCTACGTTCTCATGCCTGATGATGTAGTTCATATAAAGTGCATAAATGCGGATGAACTGAAAATCCAGCTTGATCATGTGGAACATGTCGTAGATGTAGTCAAATCGCAGGATGAACTTATCCGCGGGCCATTTATCGACGTATAACCTCCCACCTGGAACCTGAACCGCGTAAAGCGGGTATGCTGATTTTCCCGAGATGAGAAGGTTTTTCTCTCTGTCCAGCACATCATCATGAAGTCTCCTTTGATCATTGTTCAGTCTATCCTCCAGCGCTTTCTGAGGTAGGATCGGGTGGCCGGCGACATGGAAACGCACCGCACCTGGGACATGTATTATGTCTAGCTCCCGGGGCTAAAGAGGCGGTTGACTACTTGAAGCGCCTTTAGAGACTTTCCCCAATCTCTTCCCGGGCTTCTTGATGGGTGGTGCCGGTAGTGTGCCCGCCATAACTTCCCTAACCACCACCCCAAGTGTCACCAGGCTAACTAGTGAACGGCCCTGGAGTTGTTCTTGTTGGGTAGAGGTAGCATCTGGAGGCGTCTCCTGGGAGGATCACATGAAGAGAGACTTTTTGCAATCAACCTTAGGACGTTCCGACTCCAGCAAATTAGGTAGCATCAAATCATCATCTCCACACTCATAGCCCGAGTCAGAGTCCCAAGCATCGCCATAGGCGGTATTGATATACTGGTTAGGGTCATCATCCTCCTCCTCCATGGCATCATCAGCGTTTGCTTCTTCGACGGGGGAAACTTCATCTGGCACTACTTCCTCCCGTCGTCCGCTATCACCCGCCATGACAGGTGCAGGTAATTGGGTTGGTGGGGTGGTGTTCATACCTTGTTGAGGAGTTGCCGTTGGTGTGCTATCGGGCGCCTCGACACGAAGAAGAGTCTTCGACCAAGGCAAGAACCAGCTCTTGAATTCGCCAATCCTCTTAGGGGTCTCGTCGTCAGCGACTGGTACCGGAGGAGGCAAATCCTCGAAGCACGCTTTGACACTGGCCACACAAACTTTGAAGACGCTATGGGGTATCAGTTGGTTGTGTAACATGCATTCCTTCGGCTTCACAATTGTTGCCTTTCCGACATCCACCTTCTGGCCATTGATGTCGTATAGTAGGGTGCATGGGGTTTCGTCAGCCTACGAAGACATGTCGACGACATCAAACATCCGAAAGGAAACTGAAACAAAGACTATATAGATATTGGTCAAGAGGGTATGACGCATAATTACCGTGAGGGCATCGAGCTTAGCCAAAGACAAAGCCCTGTCGAGCAGGCCCGAGATAGAGGATGGGTTGCTATGAACAGGAGCGGGACAAGTTACGGGAGCATGTGCGGTGGCATGAGCGGGCGCTGGTGGTGCGATGTTCATTGAATTTCTCCCGACGTAGTTGGGAAGGGGAAAGTCTACTGGCCCTTTATTTGGATTTTGCTATGCCCAATCCATAAATTCCCGAGTAAAGCCAACTATCACTACACTAACCTTTTCATTGACCCTTTCTTCGACCATTTGTTCCAACTCTGCTTTGGTGTCAGCTTTGGCCTTACTTACCACAAGCGCGACCTTCTCGTTGATCTGCTGTTGATTCATCAATCGTCTATGCTTTCTTTCCTCCGGCTTCTCCTGGTAGCACGTCTTCCACAAGGCGCCATCTCCGACACTGTGCACACGTCTATACAACGGCGGTTTATCCTCCGATACCTTTTTCAGTAGGTTAAGGGCCCGGTTGAAAGGGGTGTCCCACTTGGGCCTCAATGACGACTGAAAGACTCGTCGCTTTCGACTGCCTTTTGGTGCTGCTCTTTCTACAAAAGGAACATTATATTGATGGTTTACAAATGTGACAAAACTTGTTGTTGAATTGATTGGAATCTAATATTAGGTGGTAATATAACAATTACCAGTAGTATCATGAACTCCCTCATGTTCGGGTCCGTGTAAAAGATTTTCTTGACGGGGCCCACTTGTACCGGGCCCTGATCCAGTCATGCTCATGCGGGTCGGTGAACTCCGCCAAGGGGTCTTGGATTCCCTGAGTTTCACGTTCGGTGTCCTCCTTGGCCCATACGTGCCTCTTACCCTTGTAACCATGGCTTCTGTGGCGGTGGGCAGGCGTGTTCCTGGCCTGGAGAGCCTTCATTTTCTCCGACTTTATCTTGACTTCTTCTTTAGCGCAAGTCTCCTTGAATTTTTCGAAGTCCTCTTCTGTTATTGTTGAATTGTCAGCATGAATCTTGGACCACGGTTCATTCTTTGCAATCGCTTTTTTCACTCGTACTTTCCAGGCGAACAATTCATTGGTGAACATCGTCATCGCCTTGCTATTTATCTTTATCATGGCTTTGTCATTCCATGGAAGTTCTTTTTCACTCCGCTCAGGGAACAAGAACCTATTGTGCAACTTCGATAGGAGCATGTGATCCATATGTGGTGTCTTCTTCAACTTTTCGTTGTTGATGTTGGTGGTTTCCTGAGGATGCATCCTAGTTGATTGTCGTAGCACGCGCATGCTTCATCCGACACCATTGGCTCTAATTTCCTGGGGTGCATCGCCATGACCACAATTTTTCTGATGCCGAGCTCGTTAGCTTTTCATGCCCTCTTTCGCTTTGGTCCTTCACCGGTCTTGAGGGCGGTCTCGGTGCTGGCGGTGCCAGGAGTGTCTGTGTCGGTGTTGGTGTCAGTGTCGGTGGGGTTGCTATTGCCACTATCACCCTGCACCCCCAACAACTGTTCATCCACGTAGCTGAAATAATTGTTTGTTGCCCTGACGGGGTCTTCTTCGATGCGACTACTAGAACCCCTAGCTTCTGCATGGTCAGACATGTTTCCTATGATTATTTAAGTATGCTCGTTCAATTATTTGGTCGGAATGAAATGAATAATTAAAAGAAAAAAGGGACCTATATTTGGTCAAAATGTTGATTCATTCGACTTCCGGCAAATCTCGGGCAGTCCATATGTCCTAGCTAGTTTCTAGCACAAGTCATGCCGAAAATCACGGAAATTTTCGGCATGACCTTTGGTAAAAAGTGGACAGATGGAGCGCCTGGAATTTGCCGGAACGCAAAATAATCAACATTGCAACAAAGCATAGGCCACTCGAAGCATATATGACATCAATAACATAGGGTTCATATTGCAAAATGACAAAATATAAAACAAGTAAACAAGTACAAAATATAAAACAAGTATAAAAAATAAACCCTAAATTTATTCTACTTCTTCTTCTTCTTCTTTCTTTCTTTCTTCTCCTCTTCTTCTTCTCCTCTTATTCTTCTACTACTTCTTCTTCTTCTTTTTCTTCTCCTCTTCTTCTCCTCTTCTACTTCTTCTTCGTCTTCTTCTTATTATTATTTTCCTTTGTTCTTTTCCTTCTCCTTTTCCGTCTTATTTTCTTATTTTTTCTTCTCCACTTTCTTATTTTTTTTCTTCTCCTCTTCTTCCTTTTTCATCTCCTCTTCTTCTTCTACTTCTTCTACATCTTCTTCCTCTTCTTATTGTTCTTCTTTTCCTTCTTCTTCTCCTACTTCTTCTTGTTTTCCTTCTTTCTCTTTTTCATCTTCGTTTTTTCCTTTCTTCTTTTCCTTCTTCTTGTTCTTCTTCTTCTTCTTTTCCTTTCTTCTTTTCCTTCTTCTTTCTTATTTTTTCTCCTTTTTTTTCTTTCTTCTTTGCTTATTTTTTTATTCTACTTTTCTTAGTTTCTTCTTTTCCTTCAACTAACCTAACTAACCTATCAGAAAAATGAAAAAATATGTATGTGTGTGGTGAGGGGGGAGGGAGGGTGTAAGTGCATCTAGTGCCCCTTTGTGATTTTTGTGTATTGAAGACTCATAATTTAAGGAACTAATGTGTTTGTGAGTGTACACAGGCTCTATAAGTCGATGAGGACTTTGATATATTCAGAGATTATCAACCCATAAAAATATGTCTTCGGCTGAAGACTTTGGTGAAGACTTTGTTGAAAACTTTGGTAATTCCCTGAAGACCTGGATGATGAAGAAGTTGGTGTGACCTTGAAGATATCAACAAGGACTATGAAGCGTGAAGACTTTTGTTTTCATAGTTTCATTTCCTTTCTTTGAGTCATAGGAAACACCGTACTAAAGGGGCCTGAGGTAATACTAAGGAAAATTTCCAACTGATGCTCAACTCCAAAAGCCTCAACCAATCCAATCCTTCGAGTGAAGCCTTTCGAAATCTCTTGCAGTTCATTCAAGTTCTTCAGTTAAAGAGACGATGTTCTTCTGGTCTCTGATGAAATTTATATGACTGACGAGTTAGGATTTCACCAGTGCGAACTGCCTACAAGTGAGGAACATGATAAGCCTAAGGACTTTCATAGTTCAAAATTCCAACCGTTGCTGTGCTTAGCGCCAACTATCCATAATCATCTCATCCACATAACAGTCATATCATTAGGGGCATTTATTTCTTATCATGTCAGGTTACGCCCTAGATATAAATAGCCATGCCTCACAACCACTAGGTTGTTGGCTACTCCGAGAAAACTGACACTTGTCATTTGAGAGCAACCCATCCTCCAAAGACTTTGAGAGAAAATCATCAGTGACGAAAAACCCCAAATCCAAACCACCAAACCCAAAGTGATCGAGCATCACTGAAGAGATTGTTCCTGTGTGGAACCGATGCTTGTTACCTTTGAAGACTGTGTATCTTTGAGACGGTTAGGCATCATGGTCTAGTGCATCCTGCAATCAATTGGGGATCACGGAGTGACCTTGGTATAGAGCATCCAGCAGTCAATTGTGGATCGCCGGGTGACTAGTTTGTGAGGGTTTTGGAAGTCTACCTTGAAGACTTACCACGAGTGTTGGGCGAGAACTTTGTGACCTAAGCTCAAGGAGAATACGGTAAGGACTATGTTTCCTGGGACTATGTGTCCTCTGGTTTAAATACCAAGCCGCTCCAAACTAGACGTACGAGTGTCACAATAGTTGGAACCGGGTCATCAAACCAGTGTCTTCATCGAGCTACCTGGTTCTATTTCCTCAACCCTTTCATTTCCTCATATATCTGTTGATGAAATTGATCTTTACTGTTTGAAGAACTTGACTGAAGACTTCACAATTTCCTCACTTCAAATTCTTAAAGTTACCTTGTTCCTCACCTACTTATCCTGTACCATGCTACTTGTAGTCTATGCATGTTTCATTTCAACATTATGACTATGTTGTCACTATGTTTCTCATGCACTTGAGTACTTATTCTGCTTCTATTTATTCATCACATTTCAAATTCCTCAAGTTGAAATTCCTCAAGTGATGAATTTGTAAAAATCACCTATTTATCCCCCCTCTAGTCGATATAATGCACTTTCAATTGGTATCAGAGCAAGGTACTCCCTTGTTCTGTGTGATTTTGGTTTAACCGCTTGGAGTTCTAGTTATGTCGACTGTAGGTATGATCAAGGTTTCCGTGGGATGTCCTACGTTTGATGTGACGGATTACCCCTACTAGAAGAACAAGATGCACATGTATCTTGAATCTATTGACAACGATCTTTGGTACATTGTGGAAAATGGTGTTCCCCGCACTTCTCTGACTATTACTGTTGCTGATATGAAGAAATTCAAGAAACTCGATTCTCAAGGGAAGAATATCATCTATGGCCATCTAAGGAAAGAACATTATGGTAGAGTTAGTGCTTTGGAGTCTACTAAGCTTATCTGGGATATGCTGTCCAAAGTCAGCAAAGGTGTTTCCACTCAACATGACTCTCGTGTTGATGTTCTTCGCAATCTCTTCAACCGCTTCAAGAGATTTGACAATGAAAATGTTCAGCAAACTTTTGATCGTCTCACTGATATCTCCAATGAGCCTCAAGCACTGGGTGCTACTGATATCACTGACCATGAGGTGGTGAAGAAACTGCTAAGATCTCTTGATTCCTCATTCGATACTCTAGCTTTGATGATTCAAGAGCATGGAGACTACAAGTCACTTGATCCTGCTGATATTCTTGAGAGACTCAATACTCATGAATTCCAACAAGCTGAGAAGAGAGACCTCTATCGGCCAAGCTATGGAAGATCTCGTGCTCTGAAGGCAAAAGCAATTTCCTCATTCAAAGGAGAAGATTCTGATAGTAGCCTTGGTGATCCTGAAGAACTGAGTCAGGATCTAGCAATGCTCGTGAGGAAATTCTGGAAGTTCACAAGGAGAGGTGGATTTGGAAAGTCATCAAAAAGTGGCTTGAGGAAATCGGATTCCTTAGATGGCTACAAGAAGAGAACTTGTCACAAATGCAAGAAATCTGGTCACTTCATCTCTCACTGTCCTCTATGGGAAAAAGAATCAAATAAGAAGAAGAAGAAGTACAAGGACGATAGTTCTAATGACTCAAAGAAAAACAAGAAATCTTCAAAGTCCTCGTCTGCAAAGTCCTCATCTTCAAAGTCCTTAATGCACAAGAAGAATGTTCCAGGAAGGCTCGGGCTTTGATTGCCAAGGAAATGGACTCAGAAGAAGAGTCTGAAGAATATGAAGAAGAGGAAGAATCTGAGGTGGAATCTAAGGTGGAATCTGAATCTGGTGTCGCTAGCCTTGCTCTCGCCACTGCTTTCGTCGGCAAGTCCATCTTCAACGATGAACAAAATGACTACTCCAACGACTCTAATGTCAGCAATGATGATTATGCTCCCACCTATTGCTTCATGGCCAAAGGTTCCAAGGTACATAAGCATCACTCCTCCTCTGAATCAAGTGATGATGAATCTAATGAATATGTGAAACCTAGCTATGCCAAACTTGCCAATATTGCTACTAGGCAACAAAGTGCACTTGAAAAGCTTCATAAAATGCAAGACGAAAGCGATGATCTGTTGAATGAGGAAGTGGATCGGACTCACACTCTATCTGACAATCTCAAAAGTCTTTAGACAAAGTATGATAACCTTTAGAGTCATCATAATGCTCTCTTAGCCGATCATGAGAAGCTTTCTTATGAATTTCTTCAAAGAAAGCAAGATCTTGAGAAAATAAGGGTGTGTCATGAGGACCACTAAAGGGAAAACGATTCCTTACTGGCTCAATAGCTCAGTACCGCCCAAGAAGAATTTGTTCCACCTTGTTTGAAATGCATCGAGCATGAAACTGCTAATTCTTCTACTGAATGTTCAAATGCTTCTATTGCTGCAAATTCTTCAACTATTCTAGTGGTCACAAATTCCACATCCGACGATACCACAAGTATCATTGACGAAAATGCAGGGTTGAAGGAATTGTATGTGACAGACATGTACAAAAGTCTCAAAGGGCATCAAACCCTTTGCGATGTCCTCAAAAAGCAGATTCTGAACAGGAACCCTAGGAAAGAGGGTATTGCATTTGAGAGGGAAATCAATACTGATGGATCCTACTGGCCACCTGAGCAATACCCCAAAACCTCATGGGTTGCTGCAAAAGGACCTCCTGTAGATCCATCCACTTTGTCTGGATTTACTTGTGAAACTTCATATTCCTCTGATGAGTCACTTGACTCCAACTACAAATTCTTCAAAAATCATAAAGGTGAAGTATTTACCAGATTTGTTGGAACTAACTGCAAGAACGGTTCACGTATGAAGAAAATTTGGGTTCCCAAGAGCTGCTTACAAAATCTTCAAGCGAATATCCTCATGACACCCCTCATGAAGAACAGGAACCCCAGATCAAATTCCTCATATGGACCAAAGTCTTCACTTGGACCAAATTCCTTCAAATGGTCAAAAATATCATTCTTGTGCTAATGCCTCAGTTTCGTAGGGAAAATCTAAGAGTTATGAATATGTTCATAAGTCCTCGAAGAATTTTTCTCCTTATTCATATGAGTACTCTAACACTCGTCGTGTGAAACAAAGCGCACTAGCTTCAATGCCTCCCTTCTCATATGGTGCTCGTAGAATAATGAACTCTTTGCCACCCCTCCAGATGTGGGTGGTGAAGAAATTGAACTAATTTCTCATGGAGGGTCAGGTCTCCAGATGAACTTGAATATTTGATGAATTTGCTGGAGACCTGAGGAAATGCTTGAAAGGACGGAAACTAATCATGTAGAAATCAATTCCTCATTTCTCACATCCTCACACTGCTTTACTTACTATGTTGTGTGATGAAATTCTGTCTGATGAAATTGATGTTTTCTTCACTCTGAAGCATATGAGCTCGTCAGTTGTACTAATTCATCTGCAGGATGAATCTCCAAAAGCTACTGAGTGGATCCTCGACAGTGGATGCACAAACCACATGACTGGTGACAAGAATATACTGATGAATTTTCCACTTTCTCCATCTCATCTGAAGCATATCACCTACGCTGACAAAGGAAAAAGAAAGGTATTGGGTCTAGGTAACTTTGCAATCTCAAAGGACCGACACATTGATAAGGTGATGCTTGTCAAATCCCTCGGGTTCAACCTTATGTCTCTCTCAATGCTTTGTGATCTTGATATGGTTGTTGTATTTGGAAAATATCGTTGTGTTGTCATCATGGAATCTGACAATTCCAAAATCTTCGAAGGCTTTAGGAGAGGATACTTGTACATTCTTGATTTCTCTACGGGTCCTCAGCCTGCCACATGCCTACTTGCAAAGTCCTCAGAAGGCTGACTGTGGCATCGTCGACTTGGACATGCTGGTATGAGGAACTTGCACACGCTCGTGAAGAAAAAGCACGTCATTGGCATTAAAGGTGTCAAATTCCTCAAGGACCACCTCTGTGGTGCATGTGAGTCTGGGAAGATGACCAGATCCAAGCATCCCTCAAAGACAATCATGACCACGACTCGACCCTTTGAATTGCTTCACATGGACCTCTTTGGCCCTACTTATTATTCCACACTAACAAATTCTTCAAGTTTTTATGGCTTTGGCATCGTTTATGATTACTCTTGTTACACTTGGGTGCATATTATTCTATACAAGTCTGAAGTGCAAGATGTCTTCAGACGATTTGCTTCAAGGGCCTCCACGAACTTCAACGTCAAGATCAAGCATATCAGGAGTGATAATGGGTCTGAGTTCGACAACACCAAACTTGATGAATATCTTTATGAACTTGGTATTACTCATGAGTTATCTTCCCCATATACTCCTCAGCAGAACGGCGTCGTGGAACGCAAGAACATGACTCTTGTTGACATGGCTCGCACCATGCTTGATGAGTACAAGACTCCTCATCGCTTCTGGCCTGTGGCAATTGATACAACATGCCACATCATGAACAGGGATATCTTCCCAAATTCTTCAAGAAGACTTCATATGAACTTATGACTAGCAAGAAACCCAATGTAAGTTATCTCAAATTCTTCGGTGCAAAATGCTGGATTAGAGATCCTCACCATAGTTTTAAATTTGCACCAAAAGCACATGAAGGTTTTATGCTTGGTTACAGAAAGGACTCGCACACCTACAAAGTTTTCAACACCTACCACCATAAGGTTGTTGAAACTGTAGATGTGCGGTTCGATGAAACTGATGGCTCGCAAAGAGAGCACCTGCCTTCTGTGTTAGATGAATAGTCTCCTGAGGAATCCATTAAGCTCAAGGCTACTTAAGATGTCATACCCACTGAGGAATTCATTCCAATGAATGAAGATATTCATGCTGATACACCTGAAGAAAATGGTGCTGAAGAAAATTCCCAGCCACGTCAACGTGCTCATCCAAGAGTTGCAAATGAAGTGCAGATTGACAAAATCATCGGTGACATCAATGCACCAGGTCCCCTCACTCGCTCAAGAGCTTCACATTTGACTAAATTTTGTGGGCACTTTGCTTTTATCTCTATCATAGAGCCCACCAAAGTTGATGAAGCATTCAGGGAGCCTGAGTGGATTCAAGCTATGCAAGATGAATTGCATCAATTCAAGCTCAACAATGTGTGGGAACTTGTCAAGTGGCCAGATCCTCGCAAGCACAATATCATAGGTACCAAGTGGATCTGCTGCAACAAGAAAGATGAAAATGGCCTTGTGGTAAGAAATAAGGCTCGTCTTGTAGCTCAAGGCTAGACACATGTTGAAGGAATTGACTTTGATGAAACTTTTGCACCTGTTTCTAGGCTTGAAGCTATTTGCATATTGCTTGCTTATGCTAACCATCATGATATCATATAATATCAAATGGATGTGAAAAGTGCATTCCTCAATGGTAAGCTTGAGGAAGAACTATATGTTGCTCAACCCCCAGGTTTTAAAGACCATAAGCATCTTGACAAAGTCTTCACACCCAACAAGGCCATATATGGCCTCAAGTAGGCCCCTCGGGCATGGTACAACACTCTGAAGGAATTCCTCATGAAGAAAGGCTTCAAACCTGGTTCACTCGACCCAACTCTTTTCACTAAATCCTATGACAATGAACTATTCATATGCCAAATATACGTAGACGATATTATCTTTGGCTGTACTGACAAACATTAGAGTGATGAATTTGCCTATATGATGAGTGAAGAATATCAAATGTATATGATGGGAGAGTTGAAATTCTTCTTAGGCCTTCAAATTCGTTAGCAAGACAACGATGTCTTCATCTATCAAGAGAAATACCTCAAGGATGTTCTGAGGAAATTTGACATGCAAGATTGCAAAGGCGTCAAAACCCCAATGCCTTCAAAAGGCCACCTCTTCACTGATGAAAATGGTAAAGATTTTGATCAGAAGGTATATCGCTCCATGATTGGATATTTATTTTATCTGTGTGCCTCTAGGCCTAATATTATGTTGAGTGTTTGCATGTGTGCATGATTCCAAGCAACACCAAAGAATCACACCATAAGGTTGTGAAACATATTCTACGATACTTAGCTCACACACCAACGCTTGGATTATGGTATCCCAAGGGCTCAAATCCTCTCCTCATCAGATACTCTGATGCTGACTATGCTAGAGATCGTCTGGATCGCAACTCAACCTCAGGCATATGTCATTTCCTCGAACGATCCTTAGTCTGTTGGTCCTCCAAGAAGCAAAACTGCGTGTCACTATCTACTGCTAAAGCTGAGTCCATTGCTGCTGGTTCATGTTGCACTCAGTTGCTATGGATGAAGCAAACCCTCAAGGACTATGGCATCAAGGTGGAGAATGTGCCTCTCTACTGCGACAATGAGAGTGCCATCAAGATTTCTTACAACCCAGTTCAGCATTCGAAGACCAAGCACATCCATATTCGTCATCATTTTCTTTGAGATCATGTACTCAAGGGTGACATCTCCATCGATCACATTCCCACTTGAGAACAACTGTCCAATATCTTCACAAAGCCCTTGGATGAAAAGAGATTTTGCAAGTTGTGGTGTGAGATAAATATCTTATAATCTTTGAATGTTCTTTGAAAAAGGACACAATCTAACATTTATGCAAAATTGATGACTTAGATGTGCAACACACGAAGTAAAGTTTTTCTTCAATCAATGAAGAATAACCCTCTAAGTGTGAAGAAATTAATGAAGAATTTGATTCCCAGAACCCTATGACAATTGTACGTGGTGTCTGAAATCATTATTCTTATACGGTGGGTCACGCCACCAACCATAGTTGAAATTCTTCAAAGTTGAGTTTTTCGTCATTTTGCAAATTCTTCAAAATTTCAAATTCCTCAAGTTTGCAAATTCCTCAACTCTTCAAATTCTTCAAAGTATGAAACTCATGTTCTTCATTGACTATATATATTTGAGTTTTCAATGTCCTCAACAGCATTCACTTATTGCTAATTCTTCAAGTTGATTTTCATCTCAGTGAATGTGATCGGACCCTTTCCCCCTCTATGCTAAACTCAACCCAGTATATTCACAAATTCTTCATATGCGTTCTACTTTGAAACTCGTTCAAAGTCTTCACTGTGTCCTTGACAGCTGAAGAATTTGCGAACGAAAACTTTAAAATTTTCACTATCTAAATTTTCGGCACTTCCCACTCAAACTGTTCCGATTCCCACGACTGGATAACCCACGACTGGATAACCCACGACCCCCCACTATCGCCACTACTCAGAACGTGGGTGATACATGTCGCGTGGAGAGCAAGGGTCAGGGGCAATCTGGTCCAAAATTTTCGGACAGATTGGTTTTCACCTCCGCTATAAATACCCCTTCCCTTTCAGTGTGCTCGATTACTCCTCACTCCTACTCTCTCCCGAGTTGCGACCTACCACTGCCGCTAAAATTATTGCCACCGGTGTGGAAGAGCTTCACTGCCTCGACCTCGCCATCGTTGTACTCGCATCGGATGCGAAAGTCTTCACCCTGCCATCGCTGTAGCTTTCTCCCTCTGCCAAGCTAGGGTGTGGGAGATCTGGATGGACGAACATCTTTGATTTCATCTCACTGTTCGCCGTGTTCTTCATCAGGGTAAATAAAATCTGTTTTTACTACCCTTCTTTGATCTTCAAATTGTCCACAATTTCCTCAAAGGTGTTTATTCTTCAAGAATTTCAAGCTAAAGCACCATACATGTTCATACACTTGATGTTTTCCCTAAGTTATGATTTTCTTTAATATTCCTAAATTGGGTGGATCCTCAAAATTTGCACAACTCTGGAACCTAAGACAAAGAACACTTAGTGAAATTCCTCAAGCCACCCATGGTCAAATTCCTCACACTTGATGTTTTTGAAAAACTTCTGAGAACACATATGACCTCTTCAAATTCCTCGCATCTATACTCTGTTCATAGGTACAAACATGTCCGCTGATGAATCACTAGGTTTTGATCAACTTAACTCATTTGCAGCATTTCTTGAGGAAAAACTGTATACATCTTCAGAATCCTCAAGAGTTCAGAATCCTCAGCCGAAGAAAATGGCTGATGGGAAGAAGCCACAAAAAGGTGGAAAGAAACCTGAAGTGCAGACTGCATTTGAGATACCTGATGAACTGTATGAGGAATATTGCACTCCAGATGAAGAAACTAATGGCAAGGAAACAACAAAGCAAAGAAATATCCTCATAGACGAAATTGAGAGGAGATGGGCAAATGAGTGGGTAGAATAATGCTATGTCACTCCCAAGTATATGAAGAAATTCGTAGTTAAACCCCCTTGCAACAGGCTACCCTTGGCTCCAAACCAACCTGCTGATTCCACTAGTCTCAAGACTGGTGATGACTTTCCTCATGAATGGGAAAGACAGCAAGCCAAGCTGGCGAAGAAATCAAAAGAGGTTGTGAAGAAATTCAATGAAGACTCTATTGCTGTTGCCACTACCGGAGCCTCTGCTAGTGCTCCGAAGAAATCTATTATGAAGAAATCTGTTGTGAAGCCAAATTCTTGTGGGGACCCCGACTCATAAGTCAAGATCACCGATTGCATGTGTACAGTGATCCCAAAGATCAATGCTCACTGAACACACAGAAGCTGAATAAAAGAGTCTTACATCCACATTAAGCGTCTTACACAAATGATGACCACGAAGGTCTCAGTCTTAAAAGGATAGGGCCACTCGGGCTAAACACTAAGTCTAGAACAAGCAGCGGAAGTCTTCGTCGAAAGCGTGAACCCATGCCATCTGCCTTAACTTACAGGCATTCTGACTGGGAAGCATCCTAGTTCGCATGTTCGTCTCCGACGAACTCTTCAACAAACTCCTGTTCCTCCATGCCTGGCCAATTAAATAACCAGTGGCAAGCCAATGAGTACTTTGAATGTACTCGCAAGCAACCCAAGAGCGGAACAAGGCAATAATGATGCATTATATAGCACTATAGGTAACTTGCGGAAAGCTGATTTTGTATGCAAGTGACATGATCAAGTAATAGTAAGTATGCATCAACAAATAACCAAGTATTCATGATAACACATTGCTGATACCATCATGGTATCAGTTGAACACATTCTGCTCACACCAAGTCATCGGACTTAGTTCATTACTTCATACCCAGTCATCGGACTGGACTCACGTGACCTCTTGTCACTAACACACCCATACTCACTCCAATATTTTACGAAAACATTCGGACGTAGTCTAAGAAGGACCTCCAACTGTCCATGACCGCGGACGCGACTATTCGAATAGTTTTACACTCCGTAGAGGTTGCACACTTTACCCACAAGACTCGGGGAACTTCCGTGTCATCCACGACTCGCGGTATATACATACCCGAGGTAAGCACCCGAACAATGCCTTTCCCCCGGCGATACTAAACAAAGAGTCCACTCGATTGGTACCCAGCCCTCATGACGTACATCACACGAGCCTTGCTCAAACCGTACCATCCATGAGGGGACCAACGGTGTGCCCGGTTCCTGTAAAGATAGCGCATGATCGTACATCCGGTACGACCCCGTATCGAGAGTGACCACGCCACTCCCGCCACTAGTAATGCAGGCTCCTTGCCAGTACCCACCAAGGTAATCAACAAAGCCCCATCCCATAAGGGGTATCGTGGTCGTGCATGTAAGGTTGGGACGGTCAGCAGACCTTAAATCTAATCCGTTTTCGAAAACACACACCCATTTGTTCCGGTACACCACTTCTTTCTCAAGTGGTCACCCATCTCATCATCATCTCCCTCGGGCATTAGTGACACCCGACGGGGTTTTCGAAAGAGTATTGAAAACACACACCTCTCGGTATCACCGTCCACAAGTCCCATCCCACTTGCATAGCATCTACTAGCAACCTATCTACTCCCACCTGCACAACCCTCATAAGGTGGTAGGGTCGTGCTCGATGCAAGTATCAACGGAAAACACCGGAGGAATCCCACCAAAGGGGAAACCACCACATCATATGATCGATAATGCTGGAAGTAAAGTGCTATATGACATGCAAGTTAAAATAGTTTCTTGACATGGTCAAAGGGCTGCTTGCCTGGCTCGACAATTTCTCCGGGGTCTTTGAAGTCTTCGAGTCCAACTTCTCCGTCAACGGCGCAATCTATCGATGCGGAAATAGCGAAAATAAATAAACAAGCATGCAAACAAAGCACTCAATATACCTATCAAAAATGTTCACCTATTCTGTTAAATCTCTAAATTCATATTAAAAATATTTACAATAAATTTATCTATGAAGACTATAATAGAAACACAATAACAGAGGCTAAAAAGGTGCTTTTAATAGGTTTAAAATAAAACTAGTGATAAAAACTCTTTCAGTAAATTGCATAGATGGCACTATTAAATTCTATACAATATTCTAAGATTTATGGCAGAAAAAATAATTGCATTGGGCAATTATTTAGTCCTGTGGGATTTTTGCAAAACCCACCAGAAAATAAAAAGGGAAAAAAGGCACCAGATCCTGAGCCAGGGGCGGCCAGGGGCTGGGCCGGCCCATCTGGTTAGCTGGCCGGCCGCGCATAGTTAGGTTCAAACCTGACGTGTGGGGCCCGACTGCCAGCGGCTCAGGGGAGAGGAGAGAGGGCACGGGCGAGGGGAGGAGAGGCTGACAGGTGGGGACCACCTGTCAGGTCCGTCTTCCTCCTCGCGTCCGAGAGGGGAGCGGCTCACCGACGGCGAGGGAGGCCAAGGCAAGGGGAGGAGAGGGTCCGAACGGGCTCGGGGAGGACCCACCAGTCCTCTGGAGGTGGAGCGGAGGGCAAAGGAGGACGGGGTCGCTGGCGACGAGGAGGCCGCGATGGAGGAGCTTCGGGACCGTCCTCAAACGCCCGTCCCAGCCTGCAACAACAACGGGAGAGAGGGGGAATCGGGTCAGGAGGGCACGGGAGGACCAGAGGGAGGAGAATGGGGACCGGAGTGGCGCCGTACCTGGAGATCGACGACGGAGCTGCCGCGGCAAGCTTCGGCTCGATCCCGACTACACAGAGAGAGAGGGAAGGGCTCAGGATTCACAGGCAGCCTATTGGGGTGGAGAGAGAGAGATCTAAAGGGAGAGAAGGCCTCCGGGGTGCCTTTTATAGGCGGTCCTAGTCCACCGAGGGCGTCGTGCGCCGGTGAGCACGGGGTGCTCACCACAGGCCACATGAGGGAGAGGGGAGGCCCTGAGGGTCTTCCTGGGGTCAGTCCACGCCAGGGGGAGAGAGGAGAGAGGAGGGGAGGCGCGCGTGTGAACTTTCGCATTGGCCGGCTCGGGAAGTGGCGGGCACGCGTGGAGGAGGGGGAAGGAGAGAGAGGGAGGAGAGGGCCGACCGCCTGCAGGGCTGTAGACGTCGAGGCCGACAAGACGGCACCAGAGGGAGGCTCAAGGTGGCCAGGGCCATGCAGTGGCGAGCGGCTACAGTGCTGGTCGGCACTATAGCGCGCTCTGGAGCGCGGCTATTGCAGTCTATGGCATGCCCTTGGCGCCTTTTGTGCGTCTACCCATGTCCAGGGGATCCAGGGGAAGGAAACTAACTGGGCTAGGCCCTTGGATGCTCTGGGGAGGGATGAGAATAGAGGGAGAGAGGGAAAAAAGGTCCTGCCAGGTGGACCAGAGGGTAAAAATGGGGGTTTTCACCATCTCAATAGTGGAGCAAGCCGTTGGGGTTGCTACTGGAGGTGTTGGGGGTAGGGGTGGAGCTGTGGTAAAAAGGAGGAGGCATGTAGCGACCCGACCTGGAAAAGGTCAAGCCTCTGTGTATTCTGTGCCATCCCTAGATCAGTATGCTGGCATACACAGTACATCAATGTATATATCAAAGTGCAATCACATGTAATTGACGTAAAACAGATATATACCGTAAAATAGCAGCGGAAACAGTCAACGGGAGTGGAATCCCAATAACACGAACGGCAGGTTGAGTGCGGACCGTAACCCTGAATCGTACTCTTACTCGTCGTAGAAGAGTATCTACAACATGAGACGTTGCAGCCGTGTAGGTCAGTACATGGAATGTACTGGCAAGATCACCATAGTAGAATAGAAGAATAAAGGCTATTCTATATGCAAAGGCTTTGTGGCTCTGTGTCTGAGTTTTTGCGTAAAAGTTGATTTTATTTCCCTACAACAAAGGAATATCAGGAGTTTCACTATAGAGTTACCTATCATGACACTGTTCCGCCAACCGATGTCCAAATGCCCACAAGTATCATTAAGTTGCCCACAATTAGTTATCAGTCCAGTGTTGAGAGTTCAGAGATAGATCCAAGTCCAGAGGCTCAAATTGTCCGTAACCGGGGACACAGCTAATCGATTAGGTTTTACCTCTTCAGAGTGTTGTGTACTTTACCCACAAGATTCGTTCCCTCCTGGTAAGTCCTCGCACTGCATGGTGTTTGAGAACAGGATGAACAAAACATGGTCTTTCAGAGTGCTTCCCTGACTATCCGACAGTGCCCATCCAATCCTAACATCGACTACATCTCGTAACACTGCCTAGACAGAGTCACAACAAAGATCAACCAAGCCAGAGCCCATAATGACTTGTGGCTACACAGGTAAGCTTCCGGGCATGAAGTATTCATCCTTCCCTTTGAGTCTGGGTGAGGCTTTCCGCGTGAATACTGGCACATCTCCAGCAACACCTAGGCAAATCCACTGGCTTCTCCAGGGTGCCGTTCCAACCATCCCTCACCCAGTAGTGTGTATTGAAAAACTTGTTTCTCGAGTCTCGAAGTCTTGAGGTCTTGAATATGCAGGTCTTGAAGAAGCCTTCATGAAGTCGTCGTTTTGACGTGGAGTCCTCCTTCTCACACCACTCACGAACACTCATACCAGACCCCGTCTACTTTAGCATAGCATTGCACTAACTAGCGTTCCCGGGGCTTTAGTAACAAGTGGTGGGTTCCTACCTCATGCATTCTACTCAACTACAAGAATTTCAATAACACTACGGGAGGGATTTGTTCAATGATGTCACTACATGCAATAAAACATAGGTATGAACAGAATGCTGAAAGTGAACTTGCTTGTACTGTTGATGAAGATAGGTATCGCTCTCATAAAATACTTGATAGAACTATACGTCACTCTCCGATGAAATCTATATAACAAACATTGCATTCATAAGCAATCATACTAGCAATCAATTCTAACAATCAAGAAGTAAGACAAAAACCAAAAGTAACAAGGTTGAGGAAGGAAATACTTAAGACAAAACTCAAAGTAACAAAACTACATCAACACCACTAAAGTTGTGATGAAGGAAATACTTAAGACAAAAGTTAAAATCATGAAAGTTTTCATAGAAGCAACTAAGGTAGTTTTCCCCTACAGACAATTATTTTTCAATAGTAACAAAAACAAAGTAAAATATAACAAAAGTATTTTTTGTAAATATTTTACTAGCAAAAGAATTACTTTTGAAGAACAAGTAAAACTATGAAAACAACATCCTAAACAACATAAGTGTTTGCCCACTAAGATTTAACACAAGTAAAACAATAAAATATGAAAAATCAGAGAAAACAAAGTATAAAACAATTAAGTTAACAGAAAATAAAACTTATAAAACAAGTTATAAAAATATTTTCAAATGAGAGTTCCAACTAGCAATGAAATCAATTTGCAAGTTATTATGAAACTAGAATTGATTTCATGCTATCAAAATAATAGATAACATAAAACAAGTTTAGTTGAAGTACTACTGATAACTTAACAGAAAACAAAATATATAATAACTAAGTTAACAGAAAGTAAATAATAAAATCTTTATTATAAAATAGATTTAAATCATCGAAAACTTTTGTGAAAAGAGTTTCTATTAAAACTAAATTGTTTTATAACACATTACCTAATGAAGAATGATATAGTTTTCCTACAACAATAGAGTAACACTAAACTATTTTTATTAACAAAATATTTCTTAACAGAAAGGAATTACTAAAAACTTTATTTGAAAAAAGAATCTAATTACTTAAATATTTTGTTAAATGAAATATTACTAACTAGTTTGCTTTTAATAAACTACACCTAATTTTGAAAAAAAGTATAGGTTCTTACAATAATAATTTAATAAACTAAACAAATTATTTTTGTTAACAGCAAGTATAATCCTAAAGTTTAGAACAATAACAACTAATGAAATCTAAAACATAAGTTAAATCAAATTCAGATTTCAAATTAAACCAAAAGAAAATCAAACTAATTAAACTAATAGGAAACTAAACAGATTCTGTTTTGGTTAAGAATCCTAATCAAATTTATCCAAAATATTTTAAAACTTTACCTACTGATAACTAAGATCACTAGTGACAAGTAGCAAAAATAATCAATCAAAAATATATTTTTAAACTCAAGTTATTCAGAAAACAAGATTTAAATCAAATCTGTTTAAATTCAAATTTATTATTCAAATATAGTCAAACTTCATATCTACAGAAACTAGAGGAAATTTGTGACACAATGCAAAAAGAATCAACTTAAAACAACTAAAAACATAAAAGATATGATTAAAACAAAATCAGAACTAAATCTGTTTTTTTTAACTGAAAAACAGAAGAAATGAAAATCCTATCTAACGGATAGGGTACACGTAGCGGCTTCCTATTGGCTGCTAGCGTGAATGCGGGGAAGTTGCGGGCGGTCGACCGAATTAAAGAGGAAAACGGTTCGCACTTATAAAGGTTCTAATCTGGATCGTCGATCTTTGATCGAACGGATAAGAGCGGATCCGACGACTTACAAAGGGGAGGAGGTGGTCTCCGGCGAGGACGGCGGCGGCCGGTGGTCGAAGCTGGTCGGGGATGTTGGTCCGGTGGTCGAGGAGGTCGTCGGAGAGGTCCAGGCGACAGCGGTGATCGTCCGGAGTTGATTGGTGGTGACGAACAGAGCTGAGGGCGAGGGAGACGACGACCAGGTGCTTGGGGAGGGTTTGGTCGGGGCAGAGCTCCGGCGAGGTCGAGCGGGCGTTCTGGCGAGGGAGAGAGAGGGGTTCTGGGGGACGGAGTGCGGAGGATGGCCGGCTACTTATAGGTCCGAGGGTGGGGCGAGAGAAGGAAAGGAGGAGGGAGATCCGAGAGAGAGAGATCTCCAGCGAGGACGGCGCGCGCGTGAGGAAGGCGATGACAGCGCAGATCCAGCGGTCGGTCGAGGCGGGGCGCGCTGTCAGAGACAGGGAGAGATTTGCGGGCGCGTCGGTGGCCAATATTAAGGTAAGTCGGGAGGGGGTTTAATAGCAGATGGGCCGACCGGGCCTTTAAAGCTTTTAAAAGTTTCCCTTTTTATTTTACCAGCGAATCAAAAACCATTTAATGTCCATTAATACTTGCCAAAAAATTAAAAGTTTTATACCAAAATTAACAGGGGATTTAATGTCATTTAATGGACATTTTCCCTGGCCAAATTAAATACTTAAAAAAACATTTCAGAAAATGCCTCAATGGCTTTATTTATTTTTACAAATTATTTTTCATATAACCCCTTGGGTTTTATGATTCAAAAACTTCACAATTTACCCCCTGGTTTGGAGTGTCACATTACTCCTCTCAAAAATTTGTCCAGGGGTTTGGATGCTTTGAAAATTTGAATAAGAACCAAATATGGCATGGATTCAAAAGAATAATTCAGAGGTTTTCAAAAGCACTTTCAAATCCTTTCTTTAAACTTCCAACTCATATTTCATATAATTTGAAGAAGTCCTTTTATCCTCTCTCTTGAAAATCCTTGAGTTGCATAAAGTTTCTGAATTTGAAATATTTTCAAAGATGGAATTCAAACCATTTTCAAATCCTTTTTCATTTCTAAAAATGGAAGAATTCATATTATCTTCTTTCTTAGATTTGAATTGTATTTGAATTCAAATCACATGGGAAGGTCATTTTATTCCCTCTCATTCAAAAGTTTTCAAAAGTTCCAAATTTTCACTCAATTTCAATCATTCAAGCAAACAAACAAACATTCATATAATTATTATAACATTCGAAATTTTGGGATGTTACAAGGCAAGGGTAAAAGGATTTGAGGTGAAAATGCCAGTTTTACATTTCTGGCAGAAGGTGTTTGATGATGTTTAGGGAGGTCAAATGAACTTGGATCATCTTGAGATTTGACAAGGTCAAGGGGTGATAGAAAACAAGAGTGATCACCAAGTTTGAGCTTAAGAGAAGAAAGTTCATAATGGGACCTAGGGAAAACCTAGAAGTAGACAGAATCTGTTTTCTATAGATTCAAAGGGTTTAGGTTTTAACCCTTGATGCACCACTTACTGGATCACCACTAATTGGTCATTAGAGCATGCCCACAAAGTTTGAGGTCAAGGGAAGACACTTCACAATGTAAAGTTGTCAAAATTTGAATCTGGATAGAAATGGATTTGGGTTGGTTTGATGAAGCAAACCAACTTGGATGGGGATGAAACTTTGCAAGATCACAACTTGTAATAGTGTTGACTTGCTCGAATTTCCCTGGATTTTATTGAGAATATTTCTTATAGAATCATTCCAAAAGTTCAATCTGAACAGAAAGGGTTTTGAGGGGTTTTGCCCATGTGATGATCAAGCCCTTGTGTTGAAACTCATATATATGGAAAATATATGTCCACTGAGTCTCTCTAAATTTTCTCAAATATTTCCCAAGCATTTAAATAATTTTTCCCTTAGGAAAAGCCATTTCTGCCCTTAAGAAAAAGCCTTTAAATAAAATATGAAAATAATCTTTAAAAATAATATTTGGTGGTTTAGAGAAGACATATAAATAGTAGGTTTCAAATAAAGCATTTGGTAAGAAAGGATCCACATAAATTGAGGACTTGTAGTTCAAACCTCAATTCAGGGGTTTTAGTGATCTTAAATTGAATAAATCTTTTTGGTGAAAATAAATTTTGATAAAAATATTTTTGAGCTATATTCACATTGCATGATCATAGGGCAAGGAATTTGGATCAAGCAAGATGAAGGTGGAGTGGAGTAGAACCTAACAGTGCCAAACTTGAACACTCAAGCAATTCAAACAAGCATCACATCAAACAAGCATGCATACAAAAAGTTTTCATTGGCTCCAAATTTTTATAAAACCAAACACAACAATGTGCCAAAATACAGGGTGTGACAAATCTTCAACTTCAAAATCATCATTCAGATTCCTCAAGCAAAGCCTTCAAAGGCCTCAGCCACTGGTTCAGTAGCTTCTTAGTCCTCTGCTGCTGCCGCAAAGTCCTCAACATCTATACATCTTGCAACATGTCAGAGAACCGATGGCTTCTCAATTGCTTCAAGGGTCTCTACAAGTCCCTATGCTCAAGCATAGTCTTCAACAAGTCCTACTATGTTGAAGCTAAAGAAAACTGCCGGACGTGGTCGAAGATCAAGTCCTCATACTAGTAAAGCTATAGTGAATGTATCCTCAGGATCTAAGGATGATGATCAGGTTGATGATGAATAAATGGAAAAATCCATCAGAGAAAGTCAGCAAAAGGCTGCAATAGCCAAAGGCAGCTCTGATCCTCTAATGCTGGATCCCTAGTTGATCCTCAACTTCATTGACATATGGCATGAGGATCCCAGCACCCCACTTTCCTCACTGAACCTACCTATTGGTGTGGATCATGTCCTCACACACTTCATTGCTAAGGAAAAATGGAAAAGAGATCAAGCTCTGAGAGCTAACAGGAGCAGCGCTCAAAAAGAAAAAATTCTGAGGAATAATGCGAGGAATTTGACTCCAAATCAACTCATCACTGTTCTGTCTAACATTCGCTGCCTTTCTGAAGAAGAAGACAAATATGATGATGAATGGAAGGGCACCAAATTTGAGTCCAAGATGTCGTTAAGGACCATAACTCAAGGGTTGCAGCTCGATCGAAACACAAAGTCCTCAGGCTGAAGAATCTGCTCAACCTGCTAAAGAAACTGCTCCCATAGCTGAAGAAATTAAGGCTGCTGAAGAACGTGCCAAGACAACCTCCACTGTTGTGCTTGAAGAAATTTCCAGGCCAGCTGAAGCTTTTGCGGCGCCTGAGGAAATTGAGACAACAAGGTCGACTGCATTAGTTACGCCTGAAGAAAATGCTCCTCCTTCACCCTCTATAGAAACAGTAAAACCATCAAGGGTGAAGATCATGAACCTTACTTCTGCATCAGAAGCGAAGAAAACCAAGGTTGTGGAGAAGAATTCACTGAAAAGCAAAGCATCAACTTCAGATTCCTCAGCAGTGAAGAAATTGAAGACACTGCCAAGTTCTTCAACAGAACCAATTGATGCAACTCCGATCACCTCCATGCCAGCTTATGAAATTGTACCATTTGGTGTTGACCATGTCATCCCAAATGATGGCAAAGAAGAAAAGGATTAGTCTGCTGCAACCTCTGAGTAGATTGATGAAGAAATTGAAGTGGAAGCAAATGCTTCAACTCCACAGGTATCATCGCCCGAGCCTCAGTTGACTGTTGAAGAGGCCGGTGTTGAAGAAATTGATGAGGATGTGGACATTGGAAACGCAACACCTATTATCAATGATGAATATTGGGAAGCTGCTCACACAAATTCCCCAATGAACACTCCTCTGTCACAGATTCCTCAGTCTCCAGCCCAGACTGAAGAAATTCATACACGATCGGATGACTTGGCTACAACTACCACTGAAAATATTCCAGCTGCATCAGCTGAGGATGTTGTTGCTCCAACCGCCACTGAGGAACTTGCAGAGAAAGTTCCTTGGTCTGAACAAATTCCTCAAATTCCTAAAGAAACTGTGGGCCGCTTCAAGCCAAACCTTCAGCCAAAGCCTAGGATGCCATTCAAAGGCTCAAAGCGCCCCAAATTCATCAAGACCAATTTCTTCAATGAGCACATTTTCTTCACTGGACCCAATCCATATGACTCAACTAGGGTCGGTCGCACAAGATTCTGGACTCCTACACAGATGAACTATTATGCATCAATACTGTTTGACAAGAAGAAAGTCTTCGAGCACCATCAAATTCCTCATGCAGATATGGAAACAATACCTTCCTTCACACCGGTGCTCGCAGTTCTTCACGACGCATGCATTCTTCCATTCTGTGTGGAAATCTATGATTGGAATGAAGAGCTGATTCTTCAATTCTATTCCACCTTGCACATCACACGTAATGCTTCTGACGTCAGCTCATGGGTCTTGGACTGGATGATTGGATCTACTCACTACACTGCCCAGCATCAGAATTCCTTTGGTCAGTCCCAGTTCCAGTTCCTTCAGAAGAAGCCCACTGCCTGTTTGATGAACCTGCTCTGCCCAACCATATGGTGCAAGTGCTGATGAAGCCATTGTCTGCTGGAAAACCTCAAAGGACCACCTTCCTTGTGAAGGATTTGCTCTATGTGCCCAGGACAGTTTATCGCATCCTCACCAACACCCTTTGTCCTCAGAAGGGTCACAACTCTGAAGAAGAAGAAGTTGAGGGAGTCATGAAGAACATGCTATTCAACATCATTCATGGGATTCCCATCAAATACCACGATTTCTTCATAAGGACTTTGGACAATGCAGCATTAGCCCCATTTGAATTGAAGCCTTATGATCCCTGGATCATGAAATTCATCAGATCAAGGTCTTCAATTCCCTTCAAGGCTGACTTCCAAAATCACTTCGGCTTTCTGCCTCCGATTGAAGTCCCCAAGCAAACAATTGCTTCAGTTGAAGGAAAAGGCAAAGATATCATTGATGAAGGTACTCGTCCATTGGATGGACAGTTTCGCAAAGCTGCATCTTACTCCACCAATGATGACACTGCTACCCAGGACTCTGTAGCAAAAGCCTCAGTGCAAAAGCCTCAAGAGTCTGCCCCTCGTGTGATGACTGACCGTGAGCTTCTCATAAGTCTTCATCATAAGGTTGATCGCAATCACAAGTGGGTGAAGCATCAGTTTGTTTCAATTCTCCAGAACATGACTGTGACGCAGAACTCTGTGAGGAAAAATCACTACTATGTACATGAAATCTTCGATCGCGCGTGGGCCATTTTCGCACATCTCAAGACTCCTAAGGAACTCAAGGACTTGGACTTTCAACAGAACTTTGACTGTTCTCATCCTCCTCAGAAGAAATTCAAGAAAGTTCAAGTTCCTCACCTGGTTACAAGTTCATATTCTTCATCGCATGAGACCAATGAAGCTGAGGACATTGACGACACTGTTGTAGGCCCTGCATCGACAAACGACCCCGACAGCAAGGCACTACTCCATCACCATCAAGATGAAATTCTTCAAGGGGCGTTAGTCCTGAGTTGTTGTCCCTTTTTGTCTTCGATGACAAAGGGGGAGAAAATTTGAGTTAGTCTTCAAGTGGGTCTCGCTATATATGGGCTGTTTTTGTTTAAGTTACAACTCTCGCTCTTTTGAAGCTTTTGTTGGTTGAGTTGTAAACTTAAGTCCGATGGTGGTCTATCTCTTTTGAACTGCGTTTCACATTATTATTTCCTCAAGCACCTTAATGCATGCATGCTGAATTTTTTCAGACACCATTTTCATCATGCATTTCAAATTCTTCATATCATATGTTAAATGCGTGTATGAATTACAAGATATAGGGGGAGTTCTCCATGTTTTTAACCTGCCATGTGCAATTGCAGTCCAAAGCAAATTCGTCAAATATGTACATCTTCAGGGGGAGTTCTTCTATATCTTGCAATCAAATTCCTCAAACTCATTACTTACATTCCATATTTTTATCCCCGTTAAAAACTTAACCTATTTGTCATAAATCACAAAAAAGGGGAGATTGTAAGTGCATCCAGTGCCCCTTTGTGATTTTGTAGTATTGAAGACTTATAGGTTAAGGAACTAATGTGTTTGTGAGTGTACACATGCTCTATAAGTCGATGAGGAGTTTGGTATATTCGGAGATTATCGACCCCTAAAAATATGTCTTCAGCTGAAGACTTTGGTGAAGACTTTCCTGAAGACTTTGGTAATTCCTTGAAGACTTTGAAGATGAAGAAGTTGGTGTGACCTTGAAGATATGAACAAGGACTATGAAGCGTGAAGACTTTTGTTTTCGTAGTTTCATTTCCTTTGTTTGAGTCACAGGAAACACCGTACTGTTAAAGGGGGCCGAGGTAATACTAAGGAAAATTTCCAACTGATTCTCAACTCCAAAAGCGTCAACCTATCCAAGCCTTCGAGCAAAGCCTTTGGAAATCTCTTGCAGTTCAGTCAAGTTCTTCAGTGAAAGAGACAATGTTCTTATGGTCTTTGATGAAATTGATATGACTAAGGAGTTAGGATTTTGCCACTGTGAACTGCCTACAATTGAGGAACATGATAAGCCTGAGGACTTTCATAGTTCGAAATTCCGATCGTTGTTGTGCTTATCGCCAGCTGTCCCTAATCATATTACCCACATAAGTGTCATATCATTGGGGGCATTTATGTCTTATCATGTCAGGTTGCACCCTGGCTATAAATAGCCACCCCGACAACCACTAGTTGGTTGGCTACTCCGAGCGAAAACTGACACTTGTCATTTGAGAGCAACCCATCTTTTGAAGACTTTGAGAGAAAATCATCAGTGAGGAAAAAACCCAAATCCAAACCACCAAACCCAAAGTGATTGAGCATCACTGAAGAGATTGTTCCTATGTGGAACCGACGCTTGTTACCTTTGCAGATTGTGTATCTTCCATATGGTTAGGCGTCATGGTCTAGTGCATCCTGCAGTCAATTGGGGATCACAGAGTGGCCTTGGTCTAGAGCATCCAACAGTCAATTGTGGATCGTTGGGTGACCAGTTTGTGAGGGTTTTGGAAGTCTACCCTAAAGACTTACCACGAGTGTTGGGCGAGGACTTTGTGACCTTAGCTCAACGAGAATACGGTAAGGACTGTGTTTCCTGGGACTGTGTGCCCTCTAATTTAAATACCAGGCCACTCCAAACCAGAAGTACGACTGTCACAGCAGTTGGAACTGGGTCATCAAACCATTGTCTTCATCGAGCTACCTGGTTCTATTTCCTCAACCCTTTGATTTCCTCATATACCTATTGATGAAATTGATCTTTATTGTTTGAAGAATTTGACTGAAGACTTTCACAATTTCCTCACCTCAAATTCTTCAAGTTACCTTGTTCCTCACCTGCTTATCCTGTATCATGCTACATGTAATCTGTGCATGTTTCATTTCATCATGATAACTATGAAGTCTCTATGTTTCTCATGCACTTGAGTACTTATTCTGCTGCTAGTTATTCATCACATTTCAAATTCCTCAAGTGATGAATTTGTAAAAATCGCCTATTCACCCCCCTCTAGTCAATATAACACACTTTCAGAGGGGCCAATGACCGTTCATCTCATCGGGGGGAGGGGCCGGCGGACGGCGGGGCAGGGGGGGCTAGTCCTGGCGGCAGGGATGGCCAGGGCTACGGGCGCTCGAGCGATGGTGGTGGCCGTGTGAGGCCGGGGGCGGGGGCACCTGGCGGCAGGGCAGCTGGGGGCAGGGGCGGCTAGCGTCAGGGCAACCGGTGGCGGCCGGTAGCGAGGCGGCCTGGCAACGAGGGGACGGAGGGAGGCGCGGCGTGGGGGGAATGGAGGGAGTTGGAAAAAATTGGAGCGTGCGGGGGTTATTGAAAATAGCGGTAGCACTGGTTTCCATCCAGCGCTACTGCTAACTTTAGCAGTAGCGCTAAAACCAACGCTACTGCTAAAGTTAGCAGTAGTACTGGATGGAAACCAGTGCTACTGCTAAAGTTTTCTTTTCTTTTTATTATTTTACTTTCCTTTTCTGTTTACTTTACTTTTCATTTGCATTTACTTTTCTTATTATTATTTTCCTTTTGTTCCTGTTTTTTGGTTTCTCGCCCCACGGCCTCTCACGTAGTCGACGAGAATGTCGATCTCCCTCCCATGCTACTACGTGAATATATATCACCGGAACAATGTGGTGGTAATTGAAGGGGATACGATTTATATATCATTTGACTAATAACGATTACTTCAGTGCGTACACAAAATAGATACATATATATAGATGGTGGTTTCTCAGCTACGTCGACGATGTTTCGCATTGAGCTTCTTCTTCCCTTTCTTGTTTGTTGTCGAATAATTCAGCCCCTCTTTATGACTTTTCCGGCGCCATGGAGTATGATTTTTCTTACGTGGTGTAGTCTTGATTCCTCTTTTCACGTACACTTCATCGTCATTGTCATCTTCCCTCATCGGGTTGCCGTAATGGTCATAGTCTTCCTCGTTGGCGACTCCATCCATTCCGACGATGCTCCTTTTGCCTCTCCTCACGACAACACGGGCGGGATTGGTCGGTTCAGTTATGAAGAAGCATTATGTCAAGTGCTTAGCGTGTACCCATGGCTCAGTTTTGGCGATGATGTTAACCTTCATAGTAGCGCTATTCGCATCGGGTATAGACATGGTAGTGAAATACTTGCTTTCTCTTATGACATCCTTAGCCCATCTCAAACGTAACATCGTTGCATCGTGCATTCCAGCATAGTCAAGCTCCCAGATATCTTCAATCCTTTCGTAGAATCTTCCAGTTGTGCCGTTGGCACCGATCACACATTCAATCGTCGCCCTTGAGTTCTTGTAATCACTATCCATGTCTTTGGGATCCGTGTAGAACGTGTACCCGTTGATATCGTATGCATAATACGACGCTAATTTGGGTGTGGGGCCATGTGCTAAGGCGTGTGTGAGCAATTCGTTCGAACTACCCTCTTCTGGGGGATTAGCAAGAATATGCTCTTTGAATCAATGCAAGAAAGTGGCATTGGGCTCTACAGTAACTTCGTCATCCGTATTACGCATCCCCTGATCACAGTACTTTTTTGTGATGGTTTCTTTATGAAGTGTCACATAATCATCTACCTCATCTAGGTTTTGTAGCACTACTAAGTTAGCCCTGTCAAACTCGTCTCGTCCATTCGAGTAGTCCACGTGCAATTCCCTCCGGCCGTTGTTGTGACCTTCTCCTCCAAGCCTACCATGGTGCTTCTTAACAGGCCAACCAACAACAGGGTCTCCGCCGCCTATATAATTCTTGCAAAAGGAGATGCATTCTTGGGTCAGATAACCTTGGACGATTCTCCCATCGGGACGGGACATGTTACAAACGAATCCTTCGATGACCCATTCATCCTCTCGAACGACATCATGTTGTGAAGGAATGTCGGTCCGAGGTCGATGATGGCGTCCATGATGTGGACACATAGATGCGCCATGACATCAAATTACATGGGCGGGAAGTACATCTCAAGCTAACATAGCATGACAACAATCTCTTCCTGTAGCCTTCGTAGCTGCTTCACACTGATGGACTTTCGAGAGATAACATCGAAGAATTTGCAGAGACCAGTAAGCGTGTCATGGACGTGCTTCTCCATTATCCCTCTAATAGCAACCGGGAGTATCTACGTCATCATCACGTGACACTCATGAGACTTCATCTCGCTGAACCTTTTCTTCTTGGTGTCTAGAAATCTGCTTATCTTCCCATTGTAACCAGAACTGACTTTGATTCTCGTAAGGCACTTGATGAATTGCTCGATCTCCTTCATGCATAAGGTGAAGCAAGAAAGGGGGCAATTCTCCTCCTTCTTGTTGACTTTTCTGCCCCTTGGCACCGCCTCCACCTCCGTCTCCTTCTCCTCCTCAACTTTTTATGGGGCATGTGGAGATCTGTCCTGATCTCCAAATCTTTCAAGTCTTTCCTTGCCTTCGTCCCATCCTTGGTCTTCTCCGGCATGTTCATCAGTGTGCCAAGAAAGCTCTCGAGGACATTCTTCATGATATGCATTTGATCAAGGCAATGAGGCGTGTCGTGATTGTGCCAGTACTCCAATTCCCAAAAAAACACCTCGTTTTCCATACCTTCAGCAGCGGCTCCAACGCCTTTTCCATCTTTAGCGGCGCGGGGCACTATTCCCAGTTAGTCAACAACTCCTTGATTTTGGCGCCGCTCCTCTTACGTGGAGGTCCTCAATGCTCAGCCAAACCATTGAATATATGTCCACATTTTCTCCATGAGTCATCCTTCTCGAGCCATCTACGATGCCCATGTACACAATTTTCCTAGAGCCGCCATTTTTCGTTGACGTAAGCTGCTGAGATGTTGTATCATCCATGCACCTCGTGCATCCGCAGTATCCATGGCACACCTATCCTGAGGTGTACCTGTAACTGAGATAGTCGTGCACCGTCGTCATCAGTGCGGCTCTAATATAGAAATAATCTCCTTTGCTGGCATCCCATGTCTTGACTGGTGATTTCCATAATGTGTCTAGCTCCTCTTTCAGAAGCCCCATATACAGGTTAATATCATTTCCCGGTTGTTTTGGCCCTTGAATCAGCATGCTCATGTGTATGTACTATGTATTCTTCCACAACCATGGGGGGGTTGTACATCCATACAAACACGGGCCATGTGATGTGGTTGGTGTTCTGCTTGCCAAACGAATTCATGCCATCGGTGCTCGCACCAAGCACGATGTTCCTTGCATCTTCTCCGAAAAATGGATATTCGGCGTCAAATGCTCTCCACTGGCTACCATCTGCGAGGTGTCTCAACTTCGGATCATCTCCCTTGTCGGGCTTCTTCCTCTCCGTGTGCCAACGCACGAGCGTTGCTTCCTTAGGATCTACGAAATACCGCTACAGACGGGGAGTGATCGAAAAGTACCATACAACTTTCTGAGGAGTTTTCTTTCCTGCCTTCTTGTATCGAGAAGCATTGCACATTGGACAGCTGGTTATTTCCATGCGCTCCCCTGATAAATGATGCAATCGTTCATGCATGCGTGGTATCTAATGTGCGGAAGATCAAGAGGGCAAATGATTTTCTTGGCCTCCTCGACACTAGTAGGACATAGGTTCCCCACTGGAAGACCTTTACTATGTAGATACTTCAAATGCTCATCGTGGCTTTTGTTTGTCCATTTGTTTTTGGCCTTCATCTTTAGAAGTTCGAGCATGAAACTGAAGCGGGTCATCTCAGGATCGCAACCGTCATACAATGGAGTCTTCGAGTCTACTTCAACTTGCGCTAGCTTGCCCTCCTCTCTAGAAGCAGCTCTGTCGACAGTCGTACTCTTGCGAAGGAGGTCTCGAACATGAGGGTCCTGCACGACTAAACTTAGTAGCATCAAAGACTGCGGCATGCCTGTCCGTTCTTTGTCATGTCTGGACTCTTCTTCGTCATGTACGGAATCTTCTTCTCCGCCATTTCGGGACTCTTCCCGGCCGCCATGTCTGGTCATCTCTTCTTCTAGACTCATCGTGTCATTATTCCCTACCATGTGGACGTCTTCATCATCTTCTTCACTTATACCGAGTATAGCCATCCATGAAAACATACATCATTACGTACGCCTTCAAACTGCCACGATAAAAAGGGTCCAAAATGACTCCATTGCATCTTGTACACGGACATCTAATCCCATTCTGATTTTTTTGCATACATGTCCATTACCGTGCATTGCAAGTATCGCTCCACCTTCCTTCCACTCACCCTCATGACTTCATGGTATAACAAGAAAAAGTCATATAAAAATTTGGCATGACCTTGCCTAAAAATAGGACGTATCGAGTTTGCTCAAAATCCGCCGAAACAAAAATAAATCGACATTTCGGCAAAACATAAGCAACTCACGGGGCATGTCACTCACACAATATCCCTTCATATCACAAACACACATATTCCCATTCTTGAAAGGCACAAGTTTTTACTCACCGATACCCCGAGAGAGATTATGCACAGTAATTAGATCATTAGGCCTTCGCGACAATATAGGGATCGAGAGTGGATGGCTAAATAGCTAGCTAGATAATGTTGTTGGGAGGAGAGATGACTATAGATAACTAATAGAGAGGAGAGAGATATGGAGGAGAATTATGGTGGAGGGGGGCATTAATGGGGAGAGAAGAGAGGTAGGAGGAATATAGAAGAAGGGCAATACTCGTGGAAATAGGAGAGGGCAAAGGGGGGAAGAAGGGGAAGAGAGGGGGGCATTAATGGGGAGAGAAGATGGGTAGAAGGAAGAGAGAAGAAGGGAAATAATGGTGGAGAGGGGGAGGGGAATGGTCAAAGGGTGAGGAAGAGGGGAGAGAGAGGGGTGGGTGAAAAGGTGGCTACAACGCTTATTAGTAGCGTTGCATTACACAGCGTGCTACTGCTACGAGGCTTAGCAGTAGCGCTTTTTGGGAAAAGCGCTACTACTAAGTGGGGCCCCATAGCAATAGCGCTTCCCTCACCACACACACTACTACTAGGAGGCTTAGCAGTAGCACTTTCTTGAGGATGGCGCTGCTACTATAAAGATCGTCGGGGCCCCCTTAGCAGCAACGCTTTTCTAGTTTCCAGCGCTACTACTAAGTCCTTACTCGTAGTGCTGCCCAAATACAGCGCTACTAGTACTTAGCAGCAGCGTCTATATTTTACCAGCACTACTGGTAGTCTCTTGCCTATAAGGTTTCTCCTAGTAGTGTTATATTATCTGTTTTGGATGTTTTATATGCATTAATATGGTATTTTATATTATTTTTGGAACTAACCTATAAATCTAGAGCCAGGTGCCAGTTTCTGTTTTTTCCTTGTTTTTGTTTTGCAGATATGAAATATTAAATGGAGTCCGAACGGAATAAAACATTCGGAGTGAATTTTTCTGGAAGGAAAAAAATCATCCAAGCTAGGAGTGCACGTTAGGGGAGGTGCCAGGGTGCCACAAGCCTGCTAGGCGCCCCCCTTGGCCGCGCCTAACAGGCTTGTCACCTCCTGGAAGGTCTCCTAACCCTAATTCTTGTCCTATAAATACCCAAATATTCCCCCAACATCAAAAAGATCCACGCAAATACTTTTCCTCCGCCGGAAGGCTCCGTTCCCGAGAGATCCAATCTTGGAGCCTTTTTCGGTAATCTATCGGAGGGGGTTTCGATCATGGAGGGCATCTACATCAACTCCATTGCCCCTCCGATGATGCGTGAGTCGTCCACCATAGACCTACGGGTCCATAGCTAGTAGCTAGATGGCTTGTTCTCTCTCTTTGATCTTCAATACCATGTTCTTCATGGAGATCTATCCGATGTGATCCTATTTTGTGGTGTGTTTGTCAAGATCCGATGAATTGTGAGTTTATGTTCAGATTATCCATGAATCTTATTTGAATCTTCTTTGATTTCATATATGCATGATTTCATATCCTTGCAAGTATCTTCGAGTTATTGGTTTGGTTTGGCCAACTAGATTGGTAATTCTTGCAATGGGAGAAGTGATTGGTTTTGGGTTCAATCTTGCGGTGTCCTCACCCAGTGACAAACTAGGGGTAGCGAGGCACGTATTGTATTGTTTCCATCAAGGGTAACAAGATGGGGTTTTCATCATATGCTTGAGTTTATCCCTGTACATCATGTCATCTTTTTTAATGCGTTACTCTGTTCTTCATGAACTTAATACTCTAGATGCAGGTAGGGGTTGGTCCATGTGTGGAGTAATAGTAGTAGATGCAGAATCATTTCGGTCTACTTGTCACGGATGTGATGCCTACATGCATGATCATTGCATTGGATAACTACATGATTATTCACTTTTCTATCAATTGCTTTACAGTAATTTGTTTACCCACCATGATATTTGCCTTTAAGAGAGAAGCCTCTAGTGAAACCTGTGGCCCCCAGGTCTATTTTCCATCATATATTTTCAGATCTATACTGGCTGCAATTTATTTACCTTTTACTTTCCGCACTCGTTGCATCTATCTCTGTCGGATCTAATCCTTGCAAATAACTGTGAAGGGATTGACAACCCCTTTATAGTGTTGGGTGAAAGAGTTTGATTATTTGTGTAGGTGCATCCATTGGTGACTTGCTTGTTCCTCCTACTGGATTGATACCTTGGTTCTCAAAAACTGAGGGAAATACTTATCTAATTTGCTGCATCACCCTTTCCTCTTCAAGGGAAAACCAACGCATGCTCAAGAGGTAGCGTGTTCATGAGAATCGTTTATTATCCCTGCTAGAATTGTATTGATCGGAAAGTCAGATACATGTGTGGATACATAGACAACACCATGTCCCTAGTATGCCTCTAATGGACTAGCTCGTTGATCAAAGATGGTCAAGATTTCCTAGCCATAGACATGAGATGTCATTTGATAATGGGATCACATCATTAGGAGAATGATGTGATGGCCGAGACCCAAACTATAAACATAGCATATGATCGTGTCAGTTTATTGCTATAGTTTTCTGCATGTCAAGTATTTGTTCCTATGACCATGAGATCATGCAACTCACTAACACCGAAGGAATACCTTGTGTGTATCAAATGTCGCAACGTAACTAGGTGACTATAAAGATGCTCTACAGGTATTTCCACAGGTGTTTGTTGTGTGGCATGGATCAACACTGGGATTTGTTACTCCGTGTGTCTGTAGAGCTATCTCAGGGCCCACTCGGTAATACAACATCACAACAAGCCTTGCAAGCAAAGTGAGTAAAGTGTTAGCCACGGGATCTTGTATTACGAAACGAGTAAAGAGACGTGCCGGTAATGAGATTGAACTAGGTATGGAGATACCGACGATCGAATCTCGGGCAAGTAACATACCTATAAACAAAGGGAACAACATACGGGATTAACTAGATGCTTGACATAGAGGTTCAACCGATAAAGATCTTCGTAGAATATGTAGGAGAAAATATGGTCATCCAGGTCCTGCTATTGATTATTGACTGTAGAGGTGTCTCAGCCATGTCTACATAGTTATCTAACCCGTAGGGTCTATACACTTAACGTTTGGTGATGATATAAGTATAGTTGAGTTGTTATGTTAGTGACCGAAGTTTGTTCAGAGTCCCAGATGAGATCCTGGACATGACAAGGAACTCCGGAATAGTCCGGAAGTTAAGATTGATATATGGGATAATAGTGTTTGGTCTCCGAAAGGGTTCCGGAATTCATCGAAAGGAGTTTCAGATGTTTCCCGAAATGTTCGGGTATGAGATCACTTTATTTTGGGCCAAGGGGTAAAACCCACAAGGCTTGAGGAAGGTGCAAAAGGCATTTTGCGTAGGCCAGGGGCCAAACGCCAGGAACCCTGGCGTCTGGGGCCAGATGCCGAGGTCCCTGGCGTCTGGCCCTGGAGTCCGAGGAGGATTCTTGCCTTGCATGCCAAACTGAGTTTGACGAGGCTCTTTCTCCAAGTTTCGATCCCAGGGGTCAACATATAAATAGAGGGGCAGGGCTAGCACCCAAAACATCATCAAGAATTGCTCAAGTCATGTGCCGGCAACCCAACCCCTCTAGTTTATCCTCCGTCATAGTTTCCGTTGTGCTTGGTGAAGCCCCACGGAGATTGTTCTTCACCACCATCGTCACCACGTCGTCGTGCTACCGAAACTCATTTACTACTTCGCCCCTCTTGCTAGATCAAGAAGGTGAAGACGCCATCAAGCTATACGTGTGTTGAACGCGGAGGTGCCTTCCGTTTAGCGCTAGATCGTGATTGGATCGTGGGACGGCTTGCGATTTGGATCGCAAAGACGTTCAACTACATCAACCGCGTTTCTTAATGCTTCCGCTTAGTGATCTACAAGGGTACGTGGATCCGATCACTCCTCTCATAGATGCTCATCTCCTAGATTGATCTTGGTGAAGCATAGGAATTTTTTCGTTTCCCATGCAACGTTCCCTAACAGTGGCATCATGAGCTAGATCTATGTGTAGATGAGATCAGAAGTACGGTGTTGTGGGATGAAGCGGCCTGAACCAACCTTACTCGTACGCTTACGAGAGACCAGTCCCATCGTCTAACATGTGACTTTGTTGCATAAGGATGGCTAGCAGGTGTGTGTCTCTCCTACTCTAGTTGGATCGGATTCAACAAAGGCGGTCCCTGAGAAGGTTGAATAGAAATTTGTGTATTACCGTTGTGGTTTTTGCGTAGGTAAGAATTGTCCTTGCTAGATACCCATAGAAGCCACGTAAAACATGCAACAACAACTAGATGACGTCTAACTTGTTTTTGCAGGTTATGTTGTGATGTGATATGGCCAATTACATGATGAGATATATGTGATGTATGAGAGATAATGTTTTGCATAGAATATCACGACTTGCATGTCGATGAGTATGGCAACCGAGAGGATCCATAGGGTTGTCTTTAGTTATGTTCACCGTTTTTGCTTTATTTATTGCTATGAGTTAGCAACAGTTGTGGAAGCAACAATTGGCACGACAATCTCATGGAGACATGTTGATGGAGGTCAAGATGATGGAGATCATCGTGTCATGCTGGTGATGATGAAGATCATGCCGGTGCTTTAAAGATGGAGGTCAAAAGCACAAGTTCATGGCCATATCGTGTCGCTTATGATTTGCATGCTATGTTAATCCTTTTATGCACCTTGTTTTGCTTAGGACGACGATAGCATTATAAGGTGATCCCTCACTAAAATTTCAAGATAAAATTGTGTTCTCCCTGAGTGTGCACCGTTGCGAAAGTTCATCGTGTCGAGACACCACGTGATGATCGGGTGTGATAGGCTCTATGTTCACATACAACGGGTGCAAGCCAGTGTTGCATGTGCAGAACACTCGGGTTAAACTTGACGAGCCTAGCATGTACAGACATGGCCTCGGAACACAAGAGACCGAAAGGTCATAGATGAGTCATATAGTAGATATGATCAACATGGAGATGTTCACCATTGAAACCACCTCATGTCACGTGATGATCAGATTTGGGTAGGTTAATTTTGACCACGTAGCACTCGGATGACCGCAGGGATGCCAATTTGAGTGGGAGTTCTTAAGTAATATGACTAATTGAACTCATTATCGTGAACATAGTCGAATGTTTCGTTTGCAAAATTAGGTTGTAGATCAATAGCTCGTGTTGTAGCTCCCCTGTATTTTTGTACGTTCCGAGATAAAATAGAGTTGAAAGATGATGGTAGCAATTATGCAGACAAGGTCCATGATTAGAGGATTGTCCTCAGTTGCTGCACAGAAGGCTTATGTCCTTAATGCACCGCTCGGTGCGCCACCCCTCAAGAGTCGACTATGGATATTGTGAACATCTGATAGTCATGTTCTAATGACTACTTGATAGTTCAGTGTGTATCACATTACGGCTTAGAATTCAGGCTTCAAATACGTCTTGAACTTCATCGGACATATGTGATGTTGCAAGAGATGAAAGTTGGATTTCAGGCTTGTGCCCGTGTTGAGAGGTACGAGACCTCCAACAATATTATTTTCCTGCAAGATGAAGGAGAATAGATCAATTAGTGAGCATGTGCTCAGATTGTCTGGGTGCTACAATCGCTTGCATCGAGTGGGAGTTTATCTTCCAGATAAGATAGTGATTGATATAGTTCTCCATGTCAGTGTCACCAAGCTACTAGAGCTTCGTGATGAACTATAAACTTGCAAGGGACGGAAATAATGATCCCTGAGCTATTCATGATGTTTTACACCGCGAAGCTAGAAATCAATAAGGAGCATCAAGTGTTGATGGTTAGTAAATACACTAGTTTTGAGAAGGGCAAGGGCAACAAGGGAAACTTCATGAATGACAAGCCAGTTGCCACTCCAGTGAAGAGACCCAAGGTTGAACCCAAACCCAAGAATAAGTGCTTCTATTATGAGGAGAACTGTCACTAAAGCGGAACTTCCCTAGATACTTGGTAGATAACAAGGCTGGCAACGTCAACATAAGTATATATGATATACGTTTTATTCATGTGTACCTTACTAGTACTCCTAGTAGCACCTGGGTATTAGATACTGGTTCAGTTGCTAAATGTTGGTAACTCGAAATAAAAGCTATGGAATAAATGAAGACTAGCTAAGGGCGAGGTGACGATGTGTATTGGAAGTGTTTCCAAGGTTGATGTGATCACCATCGCACGCTCTCTCTACCTTCAAGATTAGTGATGAACCTAAATAAATGTTATTTGGTGTTTGCGGTGATCATGAATGTGATTAGATCATGTTTATTGCAATACGGTTATTCGTTTAAGTTAGAGAATAATAGTTATTCTATTTACATGAATAATACCTTCAATGGTCATGCACCCAATGAGAATGGTTTATTGAATCTTGATCGTAGTGAACCACATGTTCATAATATCGATGCAAAAAGATGCAAAGTTAATAATGATAGTACCACATACTTGTGGCACTGCCTCTAAATATCATACTGATGTAAAGCGCATGAAGAATCTCCATGCTGATGGATCTTTGGACTCATTCGATTTCGAATCGGTTGAGACATGCAGACCATGCCTCATGGGCAAGATGACTAAGACCCCATTTTCCCGTATGATGGAGCGGGCAATTGACTTATTGGAAATGATACATGTTGTAGCGTGTGGTGGAAATTGTTATTTTCTTACCTCCACTGATGATTTGAGTAGATATGGGTATATTTACTTAATGAAACACAAGTCTGAAACATTTGAAAAGTTCAAGAAAATTCAGAGTGAAGTTTGAGATCATCGTAACGAGAAGATAAAATGTCTATGATATGATTGTGGAGGTGAATATCTGAGTTACGAGTTTGCTATACAACTTAAGACAATGTGGAAGTTGTTTCGCAACTCACGCCACCTGGAACACCATAGTGTGATGGTATGTCTGAACGTCGTAGTCGTGCTCTATTGGATATGGTGCATACGATGATGTCTCTTATAGTTTTGCCACTATCATTTTGGGGTCATGCATTAGAGACAACTACATTCACTTGAAATGGGGCACCATGTAAATCCGTTGAGATGACATCGTATGAATTATGGTTTGGGAGAAACTTAAGCTGTCATTTCTTAATGTTTGGGGCTGCGACGCTTAAGTGAAAAAGGTTTCAACCTGATGAGCTCAAACCCAAAGTGGACAAACGCATCTTCATAGAATACCCTAAGGTAACAGTTGGGTATACGTTCTATCTCATATCCGAGAGAAAAGTGTTTCTTCCTATAAACGGGTCCTTTCTCCAAGAAGATTTTCTCTCGAAAGAATTGAGTGGGACAAAAGTAGAACTTGATGATAATGTTGAACCATCACTTCTCTTGGATAGTAGCACGACGTAGAAAGATGTTTCTACGATGCCTACACCAAGTGAAGAGGAAGTAATTGATGATGATCATGAAGCTTCGGATCAAGTTACTACCGAACCTCGTAGGTCCACAAGGACTCGTACTACCCCTGAGTGGTGCGCCTATCCTGTCTTCGAGGTCATGCTGTTAGACAACAGTGAACCTTCGAGCTATGAAGAAGCAATGGTGTGCCCAGATTCCAACAAATGGCTAGGAACCATGAAATCAGAGAAAGGATCCATGTATGAAAACCAAGTATGGACTTTGGTAGATTTGCCCAATGGACGACAGGTTGCTGAGTACAAATGGATCTTTAAGAAGAAGATAGACGCTAATGGCAAATTTCACCATTTATAAAGCTTGACTTGTCAAAAAGAATTTTCCGACAAGTTGAAAGAGTTGACTACGATGGAAATTTCTCACCTGTAGTGACGCTAAAGTCTATTGGAATTATGTTAGCAGCTGCTGCATTTTTCAATTATGAAATCTAGTAGGTGGATGTCGAAACATCGTTTCCTTAACGGTTTCCTTGAGGAAAGGTTGTATGTGATACAACCAGAAGGTTTTGTCAGTCCTAAGGATGCTCAAAGGTATGCAAGCTCCAGCGATTCTTCTATGGGATGGAGCAAGCATCTCGGAGTTCGAATATACGCTTTGATGAGGTGACTGTCGGTGTCAAAACCGGTAGATCTCGGGTAGGGGGTCCCGAACTATGAGATTGGAGTCGACAGTAACAAGAGATGAAGGGGACACGAGTTTACCCGGGTTTGGGCTCTCCTATGGAGGCAATACCCTACGTCCTGCTTGGTTGTATTGATGATGATAGGGGTTACAGAGTTGATCTTCCTCGAGATCGTATAGCTAACCCTAGACGATTTTGTCTATCCTTATACCCTAAAATCCCCCGGCTTATATAGATGCCGAGGATGCCTACGGTTTACACATGGTCGGTTACATGCCAAAGAGATAAACTTTCCTAACTATTACATCAGACATGGAGCGCAAGCCATGCTTCCCGAAGCTTCCATCTTGGAGACTAGGCCTTCAAATTCTTTCATGTCGGTAAGTAGCCCTCATAGTCTGGCCCATAACAATAGGTCAGCTATCTGAGGACCCCCTAACCCAGGACTCCCTCAATACCTCTAGAACTTGCCTCCAACGCCAAGGGTCTTCAGTTTTGACTGCTTCGCGAACAGAATCTTCGTCTTGCGAGGTGAGTTCCTTCCTGCCGAACCATAGTTCGTCCTCCGATGACAAGTCGTCTCCCGCATAGTGGCACGTATGAATACTGTAAATTGATTTGCTTTGAAGCCCAAACGTTAGGGGATGAACAATGGCCCTCTGACGATCTTTCTGACGAAAGGCTATGGCCCACCATGACCGCCTAGCTAGTTGCATAGACTCGATTCGCGGTTCGAGGCCGTTTTAATCATCATGATCCATCAATATACCAATCATGTCCGGTTTTATACGAGATATACTTAATCACGTGCATGCAACGGCTTGTGCATCTCGGGAAGTGGAGGGATTCATGGCACGGCGAGGGGAATCCACATCGACAGGCCCCATAAAAAGAGAAGGAAAATCCCAAAGTCCTTTTCACTCTCTCCATTCGACTTCTCCGCCTCCCATTCCCTTGCGCCTCCAGAGCACAGATCTAGGTCTCTCCGCCCCCACCTTCGAGCTCGGCAATGGCGGGTTACAATGGCTAGTGGGAAGCTTCCACGGTCACCAACAAGGACATACTTGACCTCAAGAAGGCCGGTTACCTCCCCGCCAACATCCCTCACCGTGCAACAGCGGAGGGCCAAGTGATCCCCACCCCCAGGCTAGGTGAGAGGGTGGTGTTCATCCCCCACTTCATCAGGGGGTTAAGCTTCCCACTCCACCCCTTCGTCAAGGGGCTAAAGTTCTTCTAAGGCCTCAACTTCCATGACCTCCCGCCGAACTCCATCATGCACATTTCGGCGTTCATCCTCGTCTGCGAGGCCTTCCTGTGCATCGAGCCACACTTCGGGCTCTGGCTGCAGGTCTTCAATATCAAGCCCAAGTGTGTCGGTGGCAAGCATGCGGACTGCGGTGGGGCAATCATCGGCAAGCTTTCCCGCGCCGGGTGTTCTATGTCACTGAACCACGAGAAGAGGGCCAACTCCCCGCTGCCGCATTCAGATCAGGTCCCCCCACTAGACTGGCTTCGTGGCCTGAAAAGGGCCTGGTCTAGGGATCGGCCAAAGAGGTCACCGATCTGCAGAAGCGCCTCCACGCCCTGGTCGAGGGGGGCATCAAGCTAGATGATGTGGTCCAGGTGATGCTCTCAAGACACATCCTCCCCTGCCAGCATCGAGACACTCCCCTGTGGGATCGAGAACTCGAAGCTGAGCCCGCAATCCCGAATCTATTCCGCACTACGTGGGGGAAGTTGTGGAAGGCCCTCTTCAAATTGATGAAGAGTTGGCCATCTGAGGAGGAGGACAAGGGTCTACACGCCGCCAAGCCTGACTCCGAGGTACGATATTCCCCAGCTTGGTTGGCTTTATTATACACAGAATCCCTATATCCTCTTATCCGATCTGTTCTGGCAGAGATGGCAAAAGAAAGCCATCAACATCAACAGTGCAGCTCCTCAGCCCAAAGACGAGAGGACGAGGCTGTTAGACAAGATGCTCATGGAGAAGGCTTACGAGGCTCCCACAAAAAAAGAGAAGAAGAAGAAACCAGGCCAGTCTGGCCTTCGCATCAAGGACCAACCTGATGCAACATCCGAAGACACCCCCGCTTCCTCAAATTAGGAGGAGGCCGAAGAGGAGGAACAAGAGGAGGAGGAGGAGGTCAAGAGCAAGGGGGGAGGTAACTCCCCCAATGCCAAGAAGAGAGTTGCGTCTTTGGATGCCCCAAGGCAGGTAGCTTCTCCTGCCCTAAAGACGGCATGATAGACGCGGGTGGTCCTGTCCGACGACAGCTCAGACTCGAGCTCCGCGTCCGAAGACCCCGTATAGGTTCCACGAAGGAGCCTAAGGTTCAAGCCCCCCTATCCAGGTTAGGATCCAAAGACCCCCTACCTATCACAAGTTGATTCAGAGTTTGCTAACACGCAGGTTATTGGTCCTACAGCCCCCCATGCATTATCCCCCCCGAGGTCGCATGGGGAGACCCCGCCCGCCAAACTGGTAGAGAGCGGGGATGCCTCGCACCCCACCACTCCAGGCACCACGAAGGACGCTATGCAGGTGTCGTCCCAGCCTACTCCCATGGAGGTGGACACAAGGGGCGAGGGAGATCGCATCGTGGCCGAGGCTAATCCCTCGGCCAGTAAAGACCGGGGGACAATGCCTCGCCCGGACATCGAGGAGGCAGGACGGATAGGCATTCAGTCCCCTCCGAGAATATCTCTGGAGCGCACTATGCCTCCGGAGGCACCGGTCCAATCCCCAGTGGGTGATCGGGAAATCCGATCATCCCCGGCACCACCGACAAATAAGTGGTCGGCCATGGAGGAGGCTCTATCGATCGCCTCCATCGTCGAGGATCACCGCACCCTTATGGGTGCGGTACCACAAAGCATCCAGTCAGTTGACAACGGACTAAAGGAGGCCTTCAAAGGTCTCCTTGCAGGTTTTCAAGTAAGTCATCCAATGTTTATGCAAGGATTTTTTTTATTCGTATTGCATACATGGAAGCCCCTGAGCCCTAGGTGAGGTGAAAAAGCTCACCTAGGGGTCACATCTGAATCCGACAACACACTAGAAGCACTTTAAGTGTTTAGCATTCTAGAATAAATTGATATATGATCGGATTCTATATAATTCGGGAAGTGACTGCCGATGTGATGTATTAATTGTGTGTGTAATGTAGGCTTTGTCATCAGCGGCGGCCAAAAATGGTGCCGAGCTAGACGAGGTGCATCGGAAGCTCAAGCGCTCCAAGTATGAGGTGGAAGCCCTTAACAAGAGGTTTGACGAGGCATAGGGTAAGTCCAAACTAAATCAGAATACATTCCCCCGAATACTGTCAATGCAGATTCCTTTTATATAAAGTTTTATCGTTTTGCAGCTTTGACGAAAGAGATGGAAAAACTCAAGGCCGAGCTTCAACGTGCCAAGGACGAAGCGACCGTTGAGAAGGTGGCATCCAAAGAAGAGGCCATCGCACTCTCCACCCTATGAGCCACCAGCGATAAGCATCAGGCTCGTGTGGCGAAGATACATGATGAGCTCAAGGACGCTAGCAAAAAGTGCGAGGCCTTGGAGCAAAAGAATAAGGCGAGCTCGGCTGAACTGTCCACCATGAAATTCGATCCCCAAAAGGAGCGGATAGACAGACGGTTCTATGAGGAGCAAGTGCGCCAAGCCAAGGAAATAGCAGATGGTAAGCCATACTCCCTAAAGGGCATATTCAGGGATAGCAGATTCGAAATTTTGACTCGGGTGTGGCAATCCTCACGCACAGCCGCCGATCTCCAGAAGAGTGTGGCGGACGCCAGTTAGCTGTTCCCCTCACGGGGAGAGGAAGATGAAGCTCGAATGTTCTGGGCATAGTTCTGAGCCCCCGAGCGTTCTCTTCTTCTGGTGGAGCAGCTGAAACAGTTGATGGAGCTGCACTAGATGGCAGAGCCAGCCATGAAGGACCTCTTCATCTGTTTATGGCTCGAAGAGCCACTACCGGGTAGCTACTTCGGCCTGGTGTAGAGACTGATTGCTGCTATGCCCCGCCTCAACACCGTCAAGCGCTCTTCCTGCATTCAAGGAGTCTCGATGGCACTTGCCAAGGCCAAAGTGCACTGGACGGGGATAAATATGATGAAGGTTGCCACCGACCCGCCGCCACCTAGAAAGGAGGATCGACGCCCCGAGCTATACTTCGATGGAGTGATGGAGAGTGCTCGGGTGATAGGGTCGCAGTGCTTGGGTAAAAAATTATTTGAATGAGCATGTAATGTGTCTAAGGACTTGTGATAACTTTTAATGATATTAGTATCTACTCTTATATTGTTTTGTGTTCCTTTATAACTCCTATGTGGTTGTTTAATTCTGAAAGATGCGAGTCGTTGGCTCCAGCCCCCACGTAGATACTACATATGGTGTCTATGCCAATGCACTGGGTCCCTTAGCCATTTTATCAGAACCTGAAGATGGCATAGTGCGGCAGACTAGGCAATCATACTATAGTGCTTTATTTCTTTCACTTAATCGGAGGGGCGCGAAAAGGACTACGGGAAGCATACGATTAGCCATCGGTGTGTTGTAATGTTCGGACGAACTGTGGCCGAAGCCAACATCACAATGTTTGCACAAAGAGCAAGTTCCTTGTATAACATGGAATAACTGCTTAGGAGGACTGAAGCATACTACTTCTAGCTTGGGGTTCACAGATCGGATCGCGCATACTATGACAGTCCGTTTATGTCTTTCTCCCCCTGAGGTGCTTGACCGAACTATCTGGAAGCACAATCGCAGGGGTGCTCCCTTTGCCCTTTTAGCCGAACGAGCGGAACATAACGGGGCAAGCACAGGAGCCGGGCAACCCAACTTAATGACCAAAGACATAGTTCGGAACCGATTCAATAAAAGCGAATGCCAAGACGTCAAACACACGATAGATAAGGCAATTTGTGTTTCAAATCGAGCCCCCGGTCTATTAGCCGGTTACCTCGAGTCATACCGAACAGGTTCATGAGAAGAGGGAGAAAAGAAAAAGTTATGCGCCGAAAATAGGACAAATAAGGCGTACTTGCGCCATGCAATTTTGCCTTTCCTCAACAACTCTTATAACTCAGATTGCCGAAGCAACTGTTTACAGGTATGCGAAAGAAAATAATAAATAAAGTCCTACAAGAGTTGTTGTACCAGGGGTCTTCAATTGGTGACCTGACGTCCTCGATATGCCCCCTCGTTAGTTGACTCCTGCTCTTGGATGCACCTTGATGGGTGTTAGTGCGGGCGGATTTTGCTAACAAAATCTTGAGAGGCCGCCAGATTGTAGGTGAGCTTTACACCGTTGGCAAGCTCTTTTAGGAGCTCTTGCATCTTGTCTGAAGACGTATTGGTGGTAGTAGGTTGGGGTAGCCGAACACCCACCTTTATTTCCCCACCGTTTCCCATGGAATCTTAAGTGCGAAGTTGTGCCTCCTCAGCACATACTTTGTTGGTCCTGAAATTGTGTGGTTGGGGGCGAATCTCTATTGAGGGGGAGAGGAAGGATCTGAGTTTTTAGTTTGAAGCCAAACTCGCTTACCAGCCTTATGTGCCTTTATGGCGGATGGCGGAACTTGCCAATCTTCCTTGTAGCTGAATTCGGCCACTAGGGCCAGTGCACGTTCCTCAGTTCTAAGGGAGCGCTCAGTGTTTCCGTTGATAGTAATGACCCCCTTGGGGCCCGGCATCTTAAGCTTGAGGTATGCATAGTGTGGGACCGCATTGAAACAAGCAAATGTTGTCTGACCAAGCAACGCGTGATAGCCCTTGCGGAAGGGCACGATGTCGAAGATCAAGTCTTCGTTGTGAAAGTTATCGGGTGAGCCGAAGAAGACCTCTAGAGTTACTGAGCCCGTGCATCAGGCCTCAACGCCCGGGATCACTCCTTTGAAGGTTGTGCTGCTGGGCTTGATCCTTGACGGATCAATGCCCATCTTCTTCACCGTATGTGAGTAAATTAGGTTAAGGCTAGTCCCTCCGTCCATTAGGACCTTTGTGAGGTGATACCCATCTATAATGGGGTCTAGGACAAGGGCCGCCGAACCTCCATGACGGTTACTGGTCGGATGATCACGCCGATCAAAAGTGATCGGGTATGCCGACCATGGGTTGTACTTCGGAGCTACGGGTTCCACCGCGTAGACTTCCCGGAGGGCGTGCTTCCTCTCCTTCTTTGGTATGTGGGTGGCGTATATCATGTTCACCATTTTTACTTCAGGAGGGAACTTCTTCTATCTGCCACCAATTGGACCTCGAGGCTCATCTTCATCCTCGCTGTGAGAGCTTTTGCCATGGTCTTCGGGTGGTATCTTGCCGGCCTGTTTAAGCACCCAGTAGTTGCAGTGTGTGTGGTTGCGGGCTTTTCCGAAGTGCCACGGATTTGGCAATGCCTTTCCATGATCTTCTCGAGCTAAGTAGGTCCGTCATGATTGCCTTTAGGGGGCTTCTTCCGCTACCCAGGTCTAGAATTGTAGAATCCAGCATTAACAGCCATGTCATCGACATCATTATTATTGTGTCGGTGATTGTTCTTATTGCGCTTTGGCTTAGAGTTTCCATCTTGGGCTTCAGGTGCCAAGGGATCTTCAGAATTGTGGCAGCGTCTTGCTAGCCAATTATCTTGCTCATGCAAAAGCAGGTCATGAGGGACGTAAGGGCAGACATAGTTCGAGGCTTGTCCTGACCTAGCTGGCAGGCCAGCCATTCGTCCCGAATATTGTGCCAGGCCTCAACATCCGGACAGTCCCAGATTTGGTTCTTCTTAGTCAAGAACCGATTCTAGAACTGCCGAGCGGATTTGCCGGACTTCTGGACGACATTGCTAAGATCTGAAGAGTCTAGCGGGTGGACATAGGTCCCCTGGAAGTTAGAGCGGAACGCATCTTCTAGGTCTTCCCAGCATCCAATGGAGTTTTCGGGGAGGCTGTTTAACCAGTGTCGACCTAGCCCCTTAAGCTTAAGAGGTAGGTATTTGATGACATGGAGATCGTCTCCTCGTGCCATGTGGATATGGAGGAGGAAGTCCTCTATCCATACAGTTGGGTTAGTGGTCCCGTCGTACTGTTCTTTGTTCATGGGTTTGAACCCTTCGGGGAACTGATGCCGCATTACCTCATATGTGAAGCACAGAGGGTGAGCGGCGCATTTGACCCGTGCTATGTCGCGTCTGTATTTGGCATGTGTATGGGGCCGGTTGCATTCCCAGACTCTGTTGTTTTGGTCGAACCGTGGTCTGTATTCGTCGCGTCTATCGGGCGTGTACTCTCTAGATCCATAGATGGATCAAGTGCGGCCTGCTCTATGATCCAGGTCATCTCGCAAGTCAAACTTGTCATTGGGCTCTAATGGCTCCTTGACCCGTCTTCGGGGCACTGCCAGTATGTAACCGGCGTCGTTGGTCGTCCGGTCCTGATGACAAGGGGGGCAGTCCGGTTTGTCGTACGGAGTATGGTTTGGAGATGGAGTATCAGTAAGTTCATCGTCGAATCGTGGCAGCGACCTTCTCCGAGGGTAGCTTTTGGGCTTGTTTGACAGACCAGTGCCGTATACTTCCTTGGCTGAGAGGACTTTCATCCATCGATCATTGAGGCCGGCCTGTTCGGTTTTGAGTTGTCGTTCTTTGGCCTTTAGTCTGCGAGGCGTTGCTATGAGCCATTGCCTTATTTCTTCCTGATCCTCAAGGTTATCAGGGATGTACAAGTCATTGGCTTCTGGTATATATTCCTCCTTGATGGGGGGGAGGTAATTGTCGCCTTTGGGGTCATTGACGGTATCGGGATCGTTTTGGTCCTCAGGCTCTTGCAAACCCTCAAATGGGTGCTCAGGGATATCGGGATTGTCATGATAGGCGGGGGCATTACCGTCCCCGTTTCTTATAATAGCTATTCTTCCCTTTTTTCTTTTGGACCGCTTATGCGATTTCTGGCGCCTTGATGGCACATCGCTCGACTTGTCGTCGTCGTTGTGAGGCGTATTGTCGCCGTTGGTGGCAGGAGTGTCCACCATGTAGACGGCGTATGTAGAAGTGGCGGTCCAACTCCCGGTATTAACAGGGGTGGGAGCACGGACCTCTTCATCCATGTATTCTGCCTCCTCGGGGGCATAGTCTAGCACGTCGGTTAAATCTTCGATAGTGGCTATCAAGTGGGTGGTGGATGGGATAAAAAATCCATCCCTGCCCGCACCGTACCGAACCGAGCATAGATTGGGGTTGGATCCTTAGAGATCCTCATCGACGAGAATTGCTCCAAGGCCTCGTCGACCGCTGAGGGCCCGATCGGATCCAGCTGTTCGGAACTCGTGGAGTTAACCCCCATGAAGTCCAAACATGGGGATTGTTCAGAAATAACACGTGTCCGGTCATCTGGCTTAATGGCCAGACTAGGATAAGAGATCAGTTCGCCACCATGGGTGACCCCATCGGCATGTCTGAAGAAAGGCCTCAAGGTTAAGACCTCAAAGTCCTCGGGGGCTATGGGCAAAGCCGTGAACCCGATTAGTGACAAGTCGCCTCGAGAGTCGATGGAAAACTCTAAGTATCCGAACCTGACCACATCATCATGGGCGAAGCTCTCAACGCGGCCTAGATGGCCTGCGGAATCAGCATGCAGCACAACACTGCCGAAGGCGAAGATCTGCCTGGCGACGAAGACATCCATGTTGCGGACCTCTTCGTTGATGACTAGGCGAGGCGTCGATTCCATCTCGCTCACAGAGGAACTCTCAATGAAAGCACCAATGTCGGTGTCAAAACCGGCGGTTCTCCGGTAGGGGTGTCCCGAACTATGAGACTGGAGTCGAAGGTAATTGGAAACGAAGGGGACACGAGTTTACCCAGGTTCGGGCCCTCCTATGGAGGTAATACCCTACGTCCTGCTTGGTTTTATTGATGATGATAGGGGTTACAGAGTTGATCCACCTCGAGATCATATAGCTAACCCTAGACGAGTTGTTCTTGATGGGGAACGTTGCATGGGAAACAAAAAAATTCCTACGCACACGCAAGATCTATCCATGGTGATGAGCATCTACGAGAGGGAGAGTGGATCTACATACCCTTGTAGATCGCTAAACAGGAAGCATTAAGAAACACGGTTAGTGTAGTCGAACGTCTTCGCGATCCAAATCGCCGAGCATTCCGCAATCTCATCACGATCCATCCCGCGGTCTCATCGCGATCCGTCCCACGATCCAATCACGAATCGTCTCGCAATCTTGATCACGGTCCTTTCGATCTAGTACCAAATGGACGACAACTCCGCGTTCAGCACACGTAGAGATCGATGGAGATCTCCGCTTTCTTGATCCAGCAAGAGGCAATGGAGTGGTAGACGAGTTCTCCGGCAACGCGACGATGTTCGGCGATGGTGGTGGAGGAATTCCAGCAGGGCTTCGCCTAAGCACCGCTGAAAAACTGGTCTAGAGGAGAAAACGATCTAGAGGAAGAAGAGGGCAGCACGTGGTAATTAGGGTTCGGGCTGCCCTCAAAACCTCTAGTAGGAGGATAGGAGGAGGTGGCTTGGCGCAAGGGCCAGCCCATCTTTGTTTCAACCAAAGTGGAGAGGAGGACTCCTCCTCCTCCACTCCTAGTAGGATTAGGACTCCTTCCTTATTTCCAGTTTTTGCCTTTTTCCACCTTTTCCACTTTGGAATTTTTTCCCACCCGCATGGGCCTTCTGTAGGACTTCGGCCAGCCCACTAAGGGCTGGTAGTCCTTCTCCCATAGCCCATGTAGCCTCTTGGGTCAAAATACCCCTCCCGATGGTCCCCTTGTACACTACCGACACTCCCGGTACACTACCGATGAGCCCGAAACTTTTCCGGCGACCAAAACAGGACTTCCAATATATCAATCTTTACCTCAGGACCATTCCGGAGCTCCTCGTGATGTCTGGGATCTCATACGGAACTCCAAACAACCTGTGGTCACCACCATGCATAACTCTATACTACTAAAACGTCACTTAACCTTGAGTGTGCAGACCCTGCGGGTTCGAGAACTATGTAGACATGAACGAGACACCTCTACGGTCAATAACCAATAGCGGGACCTTGATTCCCATATTGGTTCCCACATATTCTATGAAGATCTTTATCGGTCAAACCTCTATGTCAAGGATTCAGTTAATCCCGTATGATGTTCCCTTTGTTCTTTGGTGTGTTACTTGCCCGAGATTCGATCGTCGGTATCCCCATACCTAGTTCAACCTCGTTACTGGCAAGTCTCTTTACTCGTTCCATAATACAAGATCCCGTGTCTAACACTTGGTCACATTGCTTGCAAGGCTTATGTTGTATTACCGAGTGGGCCCTGAGATATACCTTTCCGTCACACGGAGTAACAAATCCCAGTCTTGATCCATGCCAACCCAACAGACACCCTCAGAGATACATGTAGAGCACCTTTATTGTCACCTAGTTATGTTGCGATGTTTGATACACACAAGGTACTCCTCCAGTGTCAGTGAGTTGCATGATCTCATGGTCATAGGAACAGATACTTGACATGCAGAAAACAGTAGCAATAAACTGACACGATCATGTGCTACGTTTGTAGTTTGGGTCTTGTCCATCACATCATTCTCCAGATGATGTGACCCCGTTATCAAATGACATCTCATGTCCATGGCTAGGAAACCTTGACCATCTTTGATCAACGAGCTAGTCTATTAGAGGCATACTAGGGACACGGTGTTGTCTATGTATCCACACATGTATCTAAGTTTCCGATCAATACAATAATAGCATGGATAATAAACGATTATCTTGAACAAGGAAATATGATAATAACCAATTTATTATTGCCTCTAGGGCATATTTCCAATAGTGTCCCACTTGCACTAATCTACTTCACATCACCATGTGATTCGCATTGTTATGAATCTAACACCCAATGAGTTCTGGGGCTCGATCATGCTTTGCATGTGAGAGAGGTCTTTTAGTCAACGGGTCTGCAACATTCAGATCTGTGTGTACTTTGCAAATTTCTATGTCATACTGTAGACACTGTTACCACGCTCCACTTGGATCTATTCCAAATGGCTTCTCCACTATACGTATCCAGATTGCTACTAAGAGTCATCTGGATTAGTGTTAAAGCTTGCATTGACGTAACTCTGTACGACGAACCCTTTATCACCTCCATAATTAAGAAACATTTCCTTAGTATTTTAGTCACTAAGGATAATATTGACCGATGTCCAGTGATCCACTCCTGGATCACTCTTGTACCCCTTGACGGACTCATGACAAGGCACACACAGGTGCGGTACATAGCATGGCATACTATATAGAGCCTATGGCTAAAGCATAGGGGACCACCTTCGTCCTTTATCTATCTTCTGTCGTGGTCAAGCTTGTAGTCTTACTCAACTTCGCACCTTACAAATCAGGCGAGAACTCTTTCTCTGACCGATCCATTTTGAACTCTTTCAAAATCTTGTCAAGGTATGCACTCATTGAAAGTCTCATCAGGCGTCTTGATCTATCTCTATAGATTGCGATGCCCAAAATGAAGTAGCTTTATCCAGGTCTTCCTTTGAAAAACTCTTTTCAAACAACCGTTTGTGCTTTCCAAAAATTCTACATCATTTCCGATCAACAATATCTCATCCACATATGCTTATCAGAAACTCTATAGTGCTTCCACTCACTTTATTGTAAATATAAGTTTCTCATAAACTTTGTATAGACTCAAAAACTTTGATCATCTCATCAAAGCGTATATTCCAACTCCGAGATGCTTGCTTCAGTCCATAGAAGGATCACTGAAGCTTGCTCACCTTTTAGCATCCTTAGGACTGACAAAAGCTTCTGGTTGTATCACATACAACCTTTCCTCAAGCAAACCGTTAAGGAAACGATGTTTTGACATCCATCTGCCAGATTTCATAATTGAAAATGCAGCAACTGCTAACATAATTCCAATAGACTTTAGCATCGCTATGAGTGAGAAAGTCTCATCACAGTCAACTCCTTGAACTTGTCGTAAACTACTTTGCAACAAGTCGAGCTTTATAAATGGTGACATTTACCATCAGCGTCTGTCTTCATCTTAAAGGTCCATTTGTACTTTACGACCTGTCGTCCAATGAGCAAGTCTACCAAAGTCTACACTTGGTTTTCATACATGGATCATTTCTCGGATTTCGTAGCCTCTAACCATTTGTCAAAATCCGGGCCCATTATCGCTTCTCCATAGCTTGTAGGTTCACCGTTGTCCAACAACATGACCTCCAAGACAGGTTTGTCGTACCACACAGGAGTAGTACGCATCCTTTTCGACCTAATAGGTTTGATAGTAACTTGATCCAAAGCTTCATGATCAGCATCATTAACTTCCTATTCAACTAATGTAGGCTCCATAGAAATATCTTTCTGCGCTGCGCCACTCTCTGATTGAACAAAGGTTCAACAACCTCATCAATTTCTATATTTCTCCCACTCAATTCTTTCGAGAGAAACTCTTCCTCGAGAAAGGACCCGTTTTTTAGCAACAAACACTTTGCACTCGGATCTGAGATAGAAGGTATACCCAATTGTTCTTAGGGTATTCCATGAAGATGCATTTGTCCGCTTTGGGTTCGAGCTCATTAGGTGAAAACCTTTTTCACATTAGCGTCGCAGCCCCAAACATTAAGAAATGATAGCTTAGGTTTCTATCAAACCATAATTCAAATGGTGTCATCTCAAAGGATTTAGATGGTGCCCTATTTAAAGTGAATGTAGTTGTCTCTAATGCATAACCCAAAAACGATAGTGGCAAAAATGATAAGAGATATCATAGTATGCACCATATCCAATAGAGCACGACTATGGCATTCGAACACACCATCACACTATGGTGTTCCAGGTGGCGTGAGTTGAGAAAAAACTTTCACATTGTCTAAAGTTGTATGCCAAACTCGTAACGCAGATATTCATCTCCATGATTGTATCGTAGACATTTTTATCTTCTTGACACGATGATCTTAAACCTCACTCTGAATTCGTTTGAACTTTTCAAACGATTCGGACTTGTGTTTCATTAAATAAATATACACTATATCTACTCAAATCATCAGTGAAGGTAAGAAAATAACGATATCCACCGCACGCTACAAGACTCATTGTATTGCATACATCAACATGTATCATTTCCAATAAATCACTTGCATGCTCCATCAAACCGGAAAACGGGGTCCTTAGTCATCTCGCCCAAGAGGCATGGTTCGCATGTCTCAACCGATTCGAAAAATTTAATGAGTCCAAAGATCCATCAACATGGATTTTCTTCATGCGTTTTATACCAATATGACATTTAGCGGCGGCGCCACAGGTATGTGGTACTATCATTATTAACTTTGTATCTTTTGGCATCAATGTTATGAACATGTGTATTACTATGATCAAGATTCAACAAACCATTCTCACTCGGTGCATGACCTTTGAAGGTATTATTCATGTAAACAGAATAACCATTATTCTCTAACTTAAATGAATAACCGTGTTGCAATAAATACGATCCAATCATGTTCATGCTTAACGCAAACACCAAATAAAATTTATTTAGGTTTGTCACAAATCCCAAAGGTAGAGAGAGCATGCGATGTTGATCACATCAACCTTGGAAACATTTCCAACATACATCATCGCCTCACACTTAGCTAGTCTCCGTTTATTCCGTAGCTTTTATTTCGAGTAACTAACATTTAGCAACCGAACCGGTATCCTATACCCATGTGCTACTAGGAGTACTAGCAAGGTACACATCAATAACACGTATATCAAAATATACTTCTGTCGATGTTGCCATCCTTCTTATCTACCATGTATCTAGGGTTGTTCTGCTTCAGCGACCGCTCTCCTCATTATAGAAGCACTCTGTCTCGGGTTTGGGTTCAACTTTGGGTTGCTTCACTGGAGCAGCAACTAACTTGCCATCCATGAAGTTTCCCTCCTTGCCCTTGCCCTTCTCGAAACTAGTGGTTTTACTAACCATCAACACTTGATGCTCCTTGATTTCTACCTTCGTGGCGTGAAATATCACGAACAGCTTAGGGATCATTATTTCCGTCTCTGGCATTTTATAGTTCATCACGAAGCTCTAGTGTCTTAGTGACAGTGACTTGGAAAAAACTATATCAATCACTTTCTTATCTAGAAGATCAACTCCCACTCGATTCAAGCGATTGTAGCACCCAGACAATCTGAGCACATGCTCAACAATTGAGCTATTATCCTTCAACTTGTAGGCAAAGAATCTTGTTGGAGATCTCATATCTCACAACACGGGCATGAGCCTGAGATCCTAGTTTCGGCTCTTAGAACATCTCATATGTTCCACGATGTTCAAAATGTTTTTGGAGCCTCAATTCTAAGCCGTAAAGCATGACACACTAAACTATCAAGTAGTCATCGGAACGTGTCTGTCAGATGTTCATAACATCTACAGACGATGCTAGAGGGGGTGGCGCACCGACCGGTGCATTAAGGACATAAGCCTTCTATGCAGCAATGAGGACAATCCTCAGATCACGGACTTAGTCGGCAATATTGCTACCATCATCTTTCAATTCTATTTCTCTAGGAACATATAAAAATACAAGGGAGCTACAGCGTGAGGTAGTAATCTACAACATAATTTGCAAAGACATGACTGACTATGTTCATGATAATGAGTTCAATTAATCATATTACTTAAGAACTCCCACTCAAATTGACATCCCTTCGGTCATTCAAGTGATACATGATCCAAATTCACCAACTCAAGTCCGATCATCACGTGAGTTGAGGTGGTTTCAATGGTGAACATCATCATGTTGATCATATGTACATTGTTACTCATGTTCCACCTTTCGGTCTCTTGTGTTCCGAGGCCATGTCTGTACATGCTAGGCTCGTCAAGTTTAACTCGAGTTTTCTGCATGTGCAACACTAGCTTGCACCCATTGTATGTGAACGTAGAGTCTATCACACCCGATCAACACGTGGTGTCTCGACATGACAAACTTTCGCAATGGTGCACACTCAGGGAGAACACAATTCATCTTGAAATTTAAGTGAGGGATCACCTTATAATGCTACCGTCGTCCTAAGCAAAACAAGGTGCATAAAAGGATTAACATCACATGCAAATCATAAGTGACATGATATGGCCATGAACTTGTGCTTTTGATCTCCATCTTGAAAGCACCGACATGATCTCAATTGTCACCTGCACAACACCATGATCTCCATCATCTTGATCTCCATCAATGTGTAGCCATCTGGGTTGTCGCGCCCACCATGCTTCTACTACTATTGCTACTGATTAGCGATAAAGTAAAGCATTACATAACGCTTAATTATTGACACGTAGGTTATACAATAATTAAAGACAACCCTATGGCTCCTGCCGGTTGCCATACTCATCGACATGAAAGTCGTGATATTCTATACAAAACATGACCATCTCATACATCACATATAACTCATCATGTAATTGGCCATATCACATCACAACATACCCTGCAAAAACAAGTTAGACGTCCTCTAATTGTTGTTGCATGTTTTACGTGGATGCTACGGGTATCTAGTAAGAACAATTCTCACCTATGCAAAACCACAATGGTGATACATAAGTTGCTTTTCAACCTTCTCAAGGACCGCCTTTGTCGAATCTGATCCAACTAAAGTAGAAGAAACAGACACCCGCCAGCCATCTTTGTGCAACGAAGTTACACGTCAGTCGATGTAACCGGTCTCTCGTAATCATACGAGTAAGATTGGTTCGGGCCGCTTCATCCCATAATACCGCTGAACCAAAATACGACCAAGGGAGGAAGCAATCTAAGCATCAACTCCCACAAACTATTTGCGTTCTACTTGAGATCTCATCTACCCATAGACCTAGCTCATGATGCCACTGATGGGGAACGTTGCGTGGGAAACAAAAAAATTCCTACGCACACGCAAGATCTATCCATGGTGATGAGCATCTACGAGAGGGAGAGTGGATCTACATACCCTTGTAGATCGCTAAGTGGGAAGCGTTAAGAAACGCGGTTGGTGTAGTCGAACGTCTTCACGATCCAAATCGTCGAGCGTCCCGCGATCTCATCATGATCCGTCCCGCGATCCCATAGCGATCCGGCCCGCGATCCAATCACGATCTGTCCCGTGATCAAATCATGAATTGTCTCGCAATCTTGATCATGGTCCTTCCGATCTAGTACCAAACGGACGACACCTCGATGTTCAGCACACATACAGCTCAATGATGATCTCCGCCTTCTTGATTCAGCAAGAGGAAGTGGAGAGGTAGACGAGTTCTCTAGAAGCACAACGGTGTTGCGGCAATGGTGGTGCAGGAATTCCAACAGGGCTTTGCCTAAGCACCACTGAAAAAACGATCTAGAGGATAAAACGATCTAGAGGAGAAAACGATATAGAGGAAGAAGAGGGCAGCATGTGGCAATTAGGGTTCGGGCTACCCTCAAAACCTCTAGTATATATAGGAGGATAGGAGGAGGAGGCTTGGCGCAAGGGCGAGCCCCTCTTTGGTTTGGACGAAGTGGAGAGGAGGAGTCCTCCTCCTCCACTCCTAGTAGGATTAGGACTCCTTCCTTATTTCCACCTTTTTGCCTTTTTTCCACCTTTTCCACTTTGGAATTTCTTCCCAGCCGCATGGGCCTTCTGTGGGACTTTGGCCAGCCCACTAAGGGCTGGTATTCCTTCTCCCACAGCCCATGTAGCCTCTTGGGTCGAAATACAACTCCCGATGAAGTCCATGCATGGGGAGTGTTCAGAAAGAACACGTGTCCGGTCATTTGGCTTAATGGCCGGACTGGGATAAGAGATCAATTCATCACCATGGGTGACCCCATCGGCATGTCTGAAGAAAGGCCTCAAGTCGCCCCGAGAGTCGACGGAAAACTCTAAGTTTCCGAATCTGACTTCTTCATCATGGGCGAAGCTCTCAACGTGGCCTAGATGGCCTGCGGAATCAGCATGCAGCACAACGCTGTCGAAGGCGAAGATCTGCCTGGTGACAAAGACATCCATGTTGCGGACCTCTTCGTTGATGACTAAGCGAGACATTGATTCCATCTCGCTCATAGAGGAACTATCAATGAAAGCACCAATGTCGGTGTCAAAACCGGAGGTTCTCCGTTAGGGGGGTCCCGAACTATGAGACTGGAGTCGAAGGTAATTGGAAACAAAGGGGACACGAGTTTACCCAGGTTCGGGCCCTCCTATGGAGGTAATACCCTACGTCCTGCTTGGTTGTATTGATGATGATAGAGGTTACAGAGTTGATCCACCTCGAGATCATATAGCTAACCCTAGACGAGTTGTTCCTGATGGGGAACGTTGCATGGGAAACAAAAAATTCCTACGCACACGCAAGATCTATCCATGGTGATGAGCATCTACGAGAGGGAGAGTGGATCTACATACCCTTGTAGATCGCTAAGCGAGAAGCATTAAGAAACGCGGTTGGTGTAGTCAAACGTCTTCGCGATCCAAATCGCCGAGCATTCCAAAATCTCGTCACGATCCATCCCGCGATCTCATCATGATCCGTCCCGCGATCCAATCATGATCCCTCCCGCGATCCAATCACGAATCATCTCGCAATCTTGATCATGGTCCTTTCGATCTAGTACCAAATGGACAGCACCTCCGCGTTCAGCACACGTAGAGCTCGATGAAGATCTCCGCCTTCTTGATCTAGCAAAGGGAGCGGAGTGGTAGATGAGTTCTCCAGCAATGCGACGGTGTTGCAGCGATCGTGGTGGAGGAATTCCAGCAGGCCTTCGCCTAAGAACCGCTGAAAAACTGATCTAGAGGAGAAAACGATCTAGAGGAAGAAGAGGGCAGCACGTGGCAATTAGGTTCGGGCTGCCCTCAAAACCTCTAGTATATATAGGAGGATAGGAGGAGGTGGCTTGGCGCAAGGGCCAGCCCATCTTTGGTTCAACCGAAGTGGAGAGGAGGACTCCTCCTCCTCCACTCCTAGTAGGATTAGGACTCCTTCCTTATTTCCACCTTTTCGCCTTTTTCCACCTTTTCCACTTTGGATTTTACCCACCCGCTTGGGCCTTCTGTAGGACTTCGACCAGCCCACTAAGAGTTGTTATTCCTTCTCCCACAGCTCATGTACCCTCTTGGGTCGAAATACCCCTCCCGATGGTCCCCCGGTACACTACCGACACTCCCGGTACACTACCGATGAGCCAGAAACTTTTCCGGCGATCAAAACAGGACTTCCTATATATCAATATTTACCTCAGGACCGTTCCGGAGCTCCTCATGACGTCCCGGATCTCATACGGGACTCCGAACAACCATCGGTCACCACCATGCATAAGTCTATACTACCAAAACGTCATCGAACCTTAAGTGTGCAGACCCTACGAGTTCGAGAACTATGTAGACATGACCGAGACACCTCTACGATCAATAACCAATAGCGGGACCTAGATGCCCATATTTGTTCCTACATATTCTATGAAGACCTTTATCGGTCAAACCTCTATGTCAAGGATTCAGTTAATCCCGTATGATGTTCCCTTTGTTCTTTGGTATGTTACTTGCCCGAGATTCGATCGTCGGAATCCCCATACCTAGTTCAACCTCATTAACGGAAAGTCTCTTTACTCGTTCCGTAATACAAGATCCCGTGTCTAAAACTTGGTCACATTGCTTGCAAGGCTTATGTTGTATTACCGAGTGGGCCCTAAGATATACCTTTCCGTCATACGGAGTAACAAATCCCAGTCTTGATCCATGCCAACCCAACAGACACCCTCAGAGATACATGTAGAGCACCTTTATTGTCACCTAGTTATGTTGAGATGTTTGATACACACAAGGTACTCCTCCGATGTCAGTGAGTTGCATGATCTCATGGTCATAGGAACAGATACTTGACATGCAGAAAACAGTAGCAATAAACTGACACGATCATGTGCTACGTTTGTAGTTTGGGTCTTGTCCATCACATCATTCTCCAGATGATGTGACCCCGTTATCAAATGACATCTCATTTCCATGGCTAGGAAACCTTGACCATCTTTGATCAACGAGCTAGTCTATTAGAGGCATACTAGGGACACGTTGTTGTCTATGTATCCACACATGTATCTAAGTTTTCGATCAATACAATTATAGCATGGATAATAAACGATTATCATGAACAACGATTATCATGGCTTGCGATTTGGATCGCGAAGACGTTCGACTACATCAACCGCGTTTCTTAACGCTTCCGCTTAGCGATCTACAAGGGTATGTGGACCAATCTCTCCGCTCGTAGATGCTCATCTCCTAGATTGATCTTGGTGAAGCATAGGATTTTTTTGTTTCCCATGCAACATTTCCCAACACATTGGTGCTAGCGTCAGTGCTATACCTTTTACATTATATCAAGAAATTATGCATGACATAACACCCTCTAAGATTGAAGATATTGATGTCACCATTAAACTTGCAAACCATGATACTATTTCACCACTTGGTATTGTTAGAGATGTTGAAGTCTTCCATGGAAAAGTCAAGTACCCCACTAATTTCCTAGTACTTGGTTCAGAACAAGATAACTTTTGTCCCTTTATATTTGGTAGACCTTTCTTGAATACTGCTAATGCTGAAATTAATTGTGATATGTCTCATGAATTTAATTTCCCTATGTTTAGTAGACAACCACATCAAAAAGAATTGCCTAATAAGGATGAAATAATTGGTATTGTTTCTATTGCCGTACCTCCTGCCGATCCATTAGAAAAATATTTTCTACACCATGAAAATGATATGCATATGAATGAAATAAATGAAATAGATGATATATTCTTAGACAAACACCTATTCTTAAACACAACTTACTAGTTGATATTTTAGGGGATCCTCACCCACCCAAGGGAGATCCTGTGTTTGAGCTAAAGAAATTGTCTGATACTTTGAAATATGCTTATCTTGATGAAAAGAAGATATATCCTGTTATTGTTACTACTAACCTTTTAGAGCATGAAGAAAAGAGATTACTTAAAACTCTAAAGAAGCACATGGCTACTATTGGATATACTCTTGATGATCTTAAGAGCATAAGGCCCACTCTATGCCAGCAAAAGATCAATATGGAACTAGATGCTAAACCTGTCGTTGATGATCAATGTTGCCTCAATCCTACGATGAAGGGGGTGGTAAGAACTGAGATATTAAAACTTCTGGAAGCATGTATAATCTATTCTATTGCTCACAGTAGATGGGTAAGTCATGTGCATTGTGTTCCTAATTAAGTAGGTATAACTATTGTTCCTTGATATGTCTCCAATGTATCTATAATTTATGAAGTATTCATGCCATGTTGACAATAATTCTATATGATTTTCGTATGATTTTATTAGAACTAACCCGGACTGACGTTGTTTTCAGAAAAAACTACCGTGGTGTCGTTTTTTGTGCAGAAATAAAAGTTCTCGGAATAGGCTGAAAATTTAGTATGATTTTTTGTGGACAAAAAGAGACCCCCAAAGCAATGGATCTGGGCCAGAAGAGCCATGAGGAGGCAGCAAGCCTGCCAGGCGCGGCCACCCCCTGGCCGCGACTAGCAGGCTTGCGAACGCCTTGTGGCACCCCTTGAAGTGAGATCGACGCCAAAAATTACTATAAACATAAAAACCTCTGAAAAGAAACCTAGATCGGAAGTTTCACCGCCGCAAGCCCCCAGAGCCATGAAAAACCCATCGGGGGCCCATTCCGGCACCCTGTCGGATGGGGGAAACCTTCACCAGAGGCCATCTTCATCATCTTAACGGTCTCCATGACGAGGAGGGAGTAGTTCACCCTTGGGGCTGAGGGTATGTACCAGTAGCTATGTGTTTGATCTCTCTCTCTCATGTTCTTGAGATGGCACGATCTTGATGTACCACGAGCTGTATTGATATAGATGAATCATATGGAGTTTTCCCCTCTCTATCTTGTTGTGATGAATTGAGTTTTCCCTTTGAAGTTTTCTTATCGGATTGAGTCTTTATGAATTTGAGAACACTTGATGTATGTCTTGCGATGGGATATCCATGGTGACAATGGGATGTTCTATTGATCCACTTGATGTACGTTTTGGCGATCAACTTGTGGGTTCCATGACCTTGGGAATCTATGCATAAGGGTTGGCACACGTTTTTGTCTTGACTTTCTGGTAGAAACTTTGGGGCACTCTTTGAAGTTCTTTGTGTTGGATTGAACATGATGAATCTGAAATTATGTGATGCATATCGTATAATGAAGCCCATGGGTACTTGTGGTGACATTAGGGATTTGGTTTATGTCTATCTTAAGGTGTTATTTTAGTACAAACTCTAGGGCTGTCTGTGACACTTAAAGGGATAGCTCATAAGATTGATCAGAAAAGATAACTTTGAGGTGGTTTCGTACCCTACAATAATTTCTTTGTTAGTTCTCTGCAATTTCTGACTTTGGAGTGAACTCTTTGTCGCACAAGAGGTATTTACATATGATTCAACTATGTCAATAATGTTGAGAGAAATTGCACTAGTGAAAGTATGGACTCTAGGCCTTGTTTCCAAGCATTTATACAACGTTTTTCTTGCTGTTTACTATTTATTACCTTGCTGTGTTTATATTTTCAGATTACAAAAACCTATATCTACCATCCATATTGCACTTGTATCACCATCTCTTCGTCGAACTAGTGCACCTATACAATTTACCATTGTATTGGGTGTGTTGGGGACACAAGAGACTCTTTGTTATTTGGTTGCAGGGTTGTTTGAGAGAGACCATCTTCATCCTACACCTCTCATGGATTGACAAACCTTAGGTCATCCACTTGAGGGAAATTTGCCACTGTCCTACAAAACTCTATGCTTGGAGGCCCAACACGAGTCTACAAGAAGAAGGTTGCGTCATAGACATCATTCTTAATGATAAAAAAGAGCTTATTCCACAAAGAATCGCAACTGTGTCGTTGGGAACGAGCACCTATGGGATCGGAGGGATCCCTTTCGGTTCGGCGAGGGAGAAGGGTCACACAAAGAGCAGGTCTAATGAACAGCACGCGGGGATTTTTACCCAGGTTCGGGCCGTAAGGATGTGTAAAAGCCTACTCGTGCTTGGTTGTATTGAGAGTGTTTCGAGGGTTCTGGCTACAGGAACGCCATGAGCATCTGCCACGCGTGTGAGCTAGAAGGTCCCAAAGAGTAAAAGTCCAAAAAGTCTCCTAGTCCAAAAGTCCTCTACCATATCGCCCTGTGCCTCCTTTTATACTCTGAAGGGGATCCCAACAGTGGCGTATAGTGCGTACATGGGGTGTACAGATCTATAGTGTTATCATACCTAACACTGACATAGTAGGACAAGCGCATTTAATGCACCATCAGGCATCTCTGTCCGTCTATGGGACAGGACATGAGCCCGTCCCATCGGCACCGCTTAGCCCCCTCCAACGCCGACGCCGCGACATGTGTCCAGGTGGAACGACACTTGGCCCATGTGCTAGCGGGGCCTTGCAAGGGATTCGCCTTGCTGGGTCTTGTCGGGGCTTTGTCTTTGCCTGAGGGTTTGATGGTCATCCCGCCAAGATCTTGCTGGGGTTATTGATTCTCCTGTACTTGTACCTGGCAACTCCCTGTTGGGTCTCGTCGCCTGTGGTGGCTACTACTCCCCGTGCACGAGTAACGGGCACTGGAGAGCCCAAAACTCTAGTGCACCGACAGGAGCCCCCGGGCCTGGGCCACACACATTATGAGGCATTATTTGGCTAGGCCCAAATAGTGCATGGGCACGCGTGGCAGGGCCTTGTGGTTGTGATCATTGTGCTTACTGCGCCTCCCCAAGATGCCCATTGAATGCGGGACGTGGATACATGCACAGCGCGGCCCTCAAATTTTCAATTACTCCGTCAGGTCATTTCTGACATGCGCCCCGCATGCATAGCGGGGAGCCACCAACGGGCGCCCGTGACTTAAAATCCCTGGGAAAGGCAGAAACTATAGCACCATGGATTGGAGCAACGGGGCGGTTCTTGTTCGCCCCGTGATCAAGGGTGCCGTTATTGGAGGAGGCGGGCGACGACACTAGGAGCGGGGAAGAGTTAGCCCCCGGGCTTCTCCCTATAAATTGGGGGATAGCAAAGGTGATGCTCGTCCATCCTTCCCCCCTTCTCCGAGTGAGAACCTCCGTAGCTTTCCCTTCCATGTCTCCCCGACCTTCGAGTGACGCTCGCCCTCAGCCATGAACAGGGGGCGAGGGCGGCCACCGCCCTCAGCTTTGAGGAGGAGCACTCGTCGGGATCATGCCAATACTTCGGCCATAGAGGCGGAGGGCGGTTTGACCGCGTGCGGTGGAAGAGGTGCGAGGGCTTGCGGCCATCGTGGAGGCCGAGGTCGGGGGATGCGGAGCGCTGCTCCACCCCCTCTTCCGACACCGGGCCTCTCTCTTGAGGAGACCCATGCCGAGGGGATGGCGATGGACTTCGTCCTCGAGCTTTCCGGTTCCCTCCGGATTGCGCCTCCCTCGCCACCTCGCCAGGGTGATGGAGGTCAACAAGCCGTTCGTCCTGTGGTTACGGGCGCATGGTTGTTGTAATAGCACGATTCGGGTAGACGTCGAGTACCCAGCGACTCGCGTCATGTTTCTCAGGTGCGGCTGGAAGACCTTCGCCCGCGACCATGTGCACATTGATCCAAATGATGTCCAACTAGAAAGATCTCAAACCAACGGAAGTGATTGGTAGAATCGTTGCTCATGAGATGACACTCAAAGACAAGGAAGACCTTCATCACAAGTCTAGCGGTGCTTACAAAGTCACAAGTGATGCTCCCACTACCTCAAGCAATAAACTTGTCACAAATGAAGAGAGAAGCCTCTTGGTCAAGAAATTCAACAATTTCTACAAGAATAGAAGCAAAGATCGCAGCTCCAACTCAAGATATGAAGAGAAGCATTCGTCAAGTCGTGATCAAAACTGCTACAATTGTGGGAAGACCAGAAGCTACTCCAATGAGTGCTCGTCTCCCTACAAACAAAGAGAAGAGTCACCAAGAAGACGAAGCTCAAGAGACGAATCACCTCATAGAGAGAGAAGGAGTAGAGATGATCATTATGAATGAAGAACCTCAAGGAGAAGTAGGGAATCGGAGAAGAAGGACAAGCACACCAAGAGATACTCAAGAAGAAAGCATCAAGCTCATGTTGGTGAATGGGTTTCTGGCTCCGACACCGACAACCACTCCGAGAGAAGCTATCACTCCAACTCCGACTATAGTCAAGATGATGGTGTTGCCGGAATTGCACTAGTGACAACCAACTCCTATGATTCACCAAATGAAGGAGGTGGAAGTTGCTTCATGGCTAAAGGCCCCAAGGTATCACACCCTGAACATCTTGATTTCATTAGTGATGAAGATGATTTGCTTTACGATGATGACTTGCTATGTGATAAAACTAGTGATGTTCATCATAATGAACTTGATATTTCTCATACTAGTCAAGATAAGTCAATTGATGATGATAAAATATAAGAACTAACTAAAGAACTCAACACTCTTAAGTTAGATCATGAATCTACTCTTGAAGATCATAGAGAGCTTGTAAGAACTCATGAGAAGCTACGAGTCGAGAAGCTCAATTTGGAGCAAGAACATGAATTTCTTAAAGCTATCAATGACGATCTCTGAAAGAAGACTTCATCTTATATTTCCAAACAACTAATCTTGTCTACATTCATGCCACCAGTCAAATCTAAGAAAAATAGTAACAAAGGAAAGAAAGGTTCTTCATCTAGTAGCAACAATAAAAATGCTAAACCCAATGATGTTGCTCCTATTAGTTCTATTGATTCCACTAATGATGATTCTCTTAGCCAAGTTGTACTTGACCAAGAAAATGATTTATTGAAAGGAATTGTAGAGAAAGGTATCTACAAGAGTCTTGAAGGGTAAAAACAATTTGATGAGATTGTACGCAAGCATGGAGGATACCGGAAGAATCGCGGTGTTGGCTACTTCAACGCTAATGGAGTTGAATGAGAAGAAGGTCAATACCCCAATCCCAAGTTTGTTCCTCAAAAGGAGAAGTATCAAAATACTCTTCCCAAGGGGACACACACTCAATATGACCTTCCACCACAAGACACCAAGCTCAAGGGCAAGAACAAGCACCAAGAGGACTTTGACTCTTATGAAGATGAACCCCAAGCTTTGGTGAAGTGGGTTCCCAAGGCTACTATAAGATCAACTTCTACAAGTTCTACTTCAACACCAAGGATCCCCATCTACTTGATGTGGATTCCCAAGAAGAAGAACTAGAGAGTTCTTGAGGGGTGACTCCGCCAATGAAATTCACTCATATTCATTATTGGCAAGATCTATTTGCAATCAACATCAACCCTATGCAATAGATCAAGGAGTCACACATTCCCTCAAAGGTAAGCAAGGGACAAGGCAATCAACAAATCAATGGACATCATTACACATGCTTTGCACTCCATGTCCATAGATATCCTTGTATTTGTGTCTTGTGTGTTGGGACTAACCCATGTAGGTGAGAAGAGTAAGGAAACAACAAGGATGCTCCCAACTCTTGGTGATATTCATCAACCTTGAGCATCCACCACTACCTCACCAACATGAGTCTTCATCAACAAAACCCAAGGTTAGTTTATCCCTCTTATGGGGGGATGTCACATCAAGGGGGAGCTTTACTCTAAGATTTGAGTAAAAGCATCTCTTAGTATGTGACAACATTAAATGCTTTATGTAAAATTGGTAACCCCACTTGTGTTTAAATGATGAGTATGACCTATGATCAAGTACTCTTACTTGGCTCCTAAGTCAAATACTCATATATAGATGACTTCATCATCGCCCAAGTGCTTGTTAGATGCTTGAGTGTTTGTGAATGTTTGCCATGATTTCATTTTACATCTTATTGTGTGAGCATGTTGGTCTACATTTACTTTCTTATTCAAGGATATCCAATTGTTGCTACTTGGTTTTTAATTTATCTTTTGCCAATTGGATATACAAGAATGCCTAGGACCACTTCCTTAGCTATCTATGTTTTCTCACCTCATACACTATTCATGTTGCATCACAAAATTTGAACAAGTGCTTTTCGATCCCTTTGTGTGTGGAGCACTCGGAGTTCCGTATCGACAAGGACTGACCATTAAAACCTCCCCAGTGCATCTCGGTGGAGCCAACCACGAAATCTCGGTCTCACCGAATGCCTAGGATTTACCTGGTTTTCAACCTCGGTACCATCGATTCCATCTTCTCAGTTACACCGAGTTTCCCTGTCAACTGACAGTTGAGGAACTCGGTGACACCGAAAAGTTAGAATTGGTGTCACCGACAGTGGTGGGTATATAAGTTGTGGATCCCATCGCTTTGAAATTCAATCTCGTTCGTCGCACCTCAGAACCCTAAGTTGCCACCTACGAGACCCCCGGTCATTGCCCTTGTCTCCCTGCACTCCTCCGCCGCTAGGAATCGCCGTCGTCGACGAAATCCTCTCCCTTGTTGCCGCCGTAGAGGATCCACACCAAACTAGGGTACGGATTCGATCTGTATTGCGCTCCTCTTCCGATTCTTGCACATTAGATTCAATATTATCTTTGATACACCCTTTGCACGTAGTCCTATACACTCAAAACTCCATAGTCTCGCGAATAATGAATTTTTCTAGGGTTTTCCCGTCTTCCCAATAAATCTCTATGGAACCAAAACAGACATATCAGTCTCACAGATGTGAAATTCTATGTTGTTGAGAACTGACTCGGTGGAACCGAGTTCCTCTTTTTGGTCCAACCGAAAAGGGTGCCAAGGTTCGGTTAAGAGAGTAAGTCAGTCTCGGCCCCACCGAAAAATTTGTTTCGGCTCTACCGATATTTATTTGATAGAATGCAAAAATCTTGAAAATTAATTGTGCAAATTTCGAAAACCAGCCTCATTTTGTGATAACTCATCTACTTCTACTCTCCTATACTCTATTCACAGGGTCAGTATGTCATACGCAGAGGACAGTCAGAATTTGGCAGAGCAGGGAGTTGACATGAGTTCAGGCACGAGTCCTGAGGCCAGCTCTTTTTCAGATCCAGGCACCCCCAGCTCTCATGGGTTGCCCAAGGATGCCACCAGGACCAGGAAGAAGCTAAACTCTGATGAAGAAGATTCAAATTTCAATCCTAAGGAGATTCTTGCCAGGAAGCAAGAAAAGGCTGCTAAGAAGTCAGCAACTGAAGCTACTTCTTCTAGAAGAGTTGTTAACAAAGTATATGCACCATCTGTAGCTATGAGAACACCTGAGTACTAGGGCCACTATGACTATAGATCCCCCAAGGAAGTATTTGCCTAAGAAGCCAGGGGAGAAGAAGTCCAGGAAAAGAATTAGCCATGTGATTGGCAGGCCTACCTCTATGTTTGAAGATCCAGAGGAGGCTGCTGGTGTTGCTGCTGAGGAAGAGGAGGAAGAACATGTTAAGAAAGCCCCTGCCAAGAAGAAAGCCAAGAAGCTTATGGTTGATGCTATGCCAAAGACTCGCACTTGCAAGAGCACGAAGCCTACTTCCAAGAAAGTTGTTGCATAGAAGTCTACCACAGACATTCCAGCTTCCAAGAAAAACAAGAGGACTACCTCCAGACTTGAAGATGATGATGACTTGACTATGTTGATGAAGCTCAGACCACATCTTCCAGTACATGATGTCAGCCACTTAGTTGCTGAAGACATGAAGAAGAGGAAAGACTTAGGATTGAGAGCCTGGAGAGCCATAGATCCTTATGCTCAGAGGAGCAAAACTGATGTTGACTATAGGTTCTACACGAGAGAGCAACAAGACTTCTATGAGACAGTGTTTCTTGACAAGAGCCCAGTTGTGAGCGATATGAGATATGTCGATTGGGAATTCCTTAAGGACAATGTGGAATACTTCCCAAGTGTCCAAGATAATTTCCGTTGCATTGGTATGGATAAGTTCATTGGCAGAGAGCTTACTGCATGGAATGACGAGATGATCATGCAATTCTACTCCACTGCTCATTTCTACGGAGATGGTAGAATTGTATGGATGACTGAAGGTGCAAGGTATGAATCCACTCTTGAGGAGTGGGCTGCACTTCTACAAGTTCCAAAAGATCGGGAATGTGATTTGGATGTATACTCAGACCCCAAGGCAAGTCACAATGCCATGAAGGATATGTATACTCCTATCCCTGCAGACAAGGTGCAATCACACAAGCTAGGATCCATCTACTATCTGCAAGAAGGCCTCCATACAATGAACACTATTCTGAGGCATAACCTGATGCCTAAGTGAGGAGATGACAAGATGAGCTAAGGCTACTCTATCAACATGCTGATCCACCTTGATAGGAACACTAGGATTAGAGTCATGGATTTGATTGTTGAGACAATCAAGAGGGTTGCTGCTGATCAAAAGCGCTCTTGTTGTTATGCACCCTACATCCAGTTGCTTATCAACTCTCAGTTGGAGAAGCACATTTTTGCTCTATATCGCCACATCTGCCCCTACAGCCAGATCTTGAGGATAATGTTGTGGTGATGGACCCAGATCATCCCACATCTACTATAGCACAGGCAGAGGCAGAAGCAGTTCGAGCCGCTAGTGCTCAAGCCCCCAGATCCATAAACAAGCAAATGGATCTTTTGATCTCAGCTGTCCAGCGCATGCGGAAGGATATCAAGGGAATTCTGGACAACCAGAACAGTCTAGTAAGGATCTTTGAGACAAGAATCAAGGTTCTTGGTGATAAGGTGGACAAGTTGTCAAAGACAGTTATAGAGCTTCAGAAGGAAGTTGACTCCGTGCACATCCCTCGGGTCTCTTCTACTTCTTCAGATGATGATGATGATGAGGAGGAGGAGGAGGAAGATGAATCACCTCTCGGGCCAGGCACCGAGTTCACTACTCAGGCTAGATCAGCTATAGTGCCTGCACCAGACTTGAGGCCCTCTTCGTCAGCTCCTGCTACTGTTAGCACAACTCCTACTCCATCAGCTCCAGTTCCTCCCGTGACCACTCCAGCTCCATCCACGGCATCTGCAGAGATCTTCGCTGACGCTGTTATCTCGACTCCTTCATCGACAATCGGAGGAGACCAGCCCAAGAACGATTAGATATATGCCTTTGAACTTTTTGGTAACTTGTTGCCAAAGGGGAAGAAGTGTATATAGATCATTAGGCTCGAGTGAGAGAGCGTTTGGTGTTTGTTGCTTTTTCGAAACAATTGCTTTTGGTTAACGTGATACTGTTTTTGTTTTGCTTGTGATACACGCTTGATGATGTTTGATCATATGCTTTAATGTGTGATGCAACTATTTCCAATCATCTTAATGCTCATGTGATAATCATTCATCTTTGGTTGATTGTGTTGTGCTATGATATTCATTCCAATTACTCTTGCACACCACCAAGTGGTATGTGACATGTATGAAGTAACCCATGTACCAAATCGATTGTGCATTTGCATTCAAACGTAAATTTAAAAATAATGCACAAATTTAGGGGGAGCTCTTGCTTATCACATACTTCTCAAAGCGACGATTATATTCCATGATTATACCTTTGTCGAAGCTTTGATCTATATGTTGTCATCAATTACCAAAAAGGGGGAGATTCAAAGCACATTTGCTCCCTTGGTGGTTCTGGTAATTAATAACAACATATAAGTCGTTGAAGTAATGTTTTCACTAAGTATATTTCAGGAAAATTCAATGATAGGGATGGCCAAAGGATTGTGGAATTACCCCAAGATGCAAGGAAATAGGTTGGCCAAGCTTCAAGCAAGAGGACTCCACATTTTACATTTGTGAGAGATAACTTTGAGTCCATAGGAAAGCCAATACTATTAAAAGGGGGTAAATTTTTGATGGTGAAAAATATGCTCCAACATGCACAAGTGTTAGTCACCAAAACATCCACAAACTCTCCCACAAAAGTCTGTCCTAAGCCAAATAAGCAAAACCAGTGCAACCAACATTCCTATCCCGGTGCCACCGATTCCAATCCCTAGACAGACTCACCAAACCCTACCACTTTGGTGCAGCCAACACTTCACTTGGTGCCACCGAGATGGGTTGCCAAGTTTCTATTACGCAAGTTCTCATTTTCGATCTGACGGAAAATGGTGAATCAGTGTCACCAAGATTGGTAAATCTGACCGTTGGTCACCTTGTCGGTGCAACCGAGATTTGTATATCGGTCCCTCCGAGATTCAAAAGTTTCCACTTTTGGTCACTTCAGTACCACCAACATTTACACATCAGTGTCACCGAGTCTGACTTATTGTGTGTAACGGTTGGATTTTTGGGGATGCCTATATATACCCCTTCACCATCGCCCACTCGAAAGAGAAGCACTCAGAACTATTCCATACCTATCCTACTCAGTTTTCTGAGAGAGAACCACCTACGCTTGTGTTGAGGTCAAGATCTTCCACTCCAACCATATGGATCTTGATTTCTAGCCTCCCCAAGTTGCTTTCCACCAATCCCATCTCTTCTACCAAGCCAAATCTGTGAGAGAGTGATTGTGTGTTGAGGAGTCTATCATCTTGAAGCACAAGAGCAAGGAGTTGATCGTCATAATCGAGCCTATTACCTTTTCGAGGGTGGTGCCTCCTAGATTGGTTAGGTGTCAGTTGGGAGCCTCCTACTTCATGGTGTGGAGTGAAGAAAGAAGTTTGTAAGGGCAAGGAGATCGCCTACTTTGCGAAGATTTACCCATAGTGAGGCTAGTCCTTCGTGGATGGAAGCCGCATGGAATAGTCAAGGTTGCTTCTTCGTGGAACCCTCCGTGGGTAGAGCCCTCCGTGGACTCTCGCGACTGTTACCCTCCGTGGGTCGAAGACTCCATGAATGTGGACATATGATAGCACCACCTCTCAGAACCACGGGAAAAATCATCGTGTCATCACTTGTGTTTACTTTCCAAACCCTCTCTTTACTTACATGTGCAATGTCTTTATTTTCCGCTGCCACACTCTTAGACATGCATGTGTAGGGTGTTACTTGATATGCTATGAATGCTAAAACTTGCCAAGAATTAAAGTTGGGAAAAAGGCAAAACTTTTATTTAGTCAAGTAGTCTAATCACCCCCCTCTCTAGACCTACTTTCGATCCTACAGTAGTGCTGGTTCAGAGGGGTCAGGCTGGGCTTCTACCGGGGGCCTCTCGCCATCCTTTTCTTCTTGTAGCCCGCCTCCCCTTTCCATCTTTTTCTTCTTGTAATCTCCCCTAGGGGATAAAGTCAAATAAAGATGGACTTAGGAAAAAGTGACATCTCATGTAAATTTCATCCTATTTTGAATAATTGTATGTTATCTTCCTTGTTAGACTCTTTTTTGCATGGAACTTTCCCTACGCCCTCTCGGAAGAATCTTGCCGGCGTGTGTAGCCCTACTACGAGCGCTTTGAGAACGGGTCCTTAGTAGCCTGCAGGCGGTGCCACTGTCGGCAAGATACCTTGGTGTCCTTGGTGCATCTGTTCAAGGTGTTGGTTGCACTCGAAACAGAATAAGGGCACGAGTGCTGTCACTTGAGTCGTTGAGGGGACTCGAAACGAAACAAGGACTGCGGGCGCGATGACTTAAGCCGTTGAGAAGTCCCGTGATGTAGTGAGGGCGCAGCCAATCGCGACAAGGCTCCTGTGCATGCAGGTTTTCCATACAGATGTCAAAATCGTCCAAGGAAAATAATTCTATAGTAAAAGGTCTCTTGGGCTTTTTCAACTTATCTTTTCGTTGCCGTACTCCTTCCGGAAGATTTTTTGGGACATCGCTCATAGGTATCCATACCACCATTCCCCCCGGCAAAGCTGCACGCGAGGTAACCTTCTGTCCTTTGAGAAAAAGAAAGAAGAGAAAATATGGATATGGAACCTTGATGGTCCGTTAGTTCTTGCCGGGAGTAAGTGCAATGCAATATCTTAGACAAACATGCACATAAGTAAACATGAGAATAAATCAAGATTTGCATGACACATATCTTTATTCAACTACGGACAGGGTCTGAGCCTAGAATCGTACCCAGGATTACATGCTTCAGTGGCAAGACTTGTACAAAAGGTGGTTGCCGGGGGGGGCGGTAGCCACGCCTCACGGGTAGAACTTGCGAAGATGTTCGATATTCTAGGAGTTGCTCACTTGGATGCCATCTTTGGTCTCCAGGCGGACTGCGCCAGTCCTGGTGACTCGTACTACCCGATAAGGGCCTTCCCACTTTGGCGTCAACTTGTTGGAATCATTGGCGGACTGAACTTGCCTAAGAACAAGGTCGCCTTCCTCAATACTTCTGGCATTAACTTTGCGGCTATGGTAGCAGTGCAAAGCTTGTTGGTAGCGCGTAGCTCAAACAGCAGCCTGAAGACGTTCTTCCTCAAGGAGCATCACGTCATCTTATCGCAATTGCTCTTTCTCAAGCTCATCATAAGCGAGCACTCGAGGTGACCTGTATATGAGTTCCGTGGGGAGAACTGCATCCGCCCTATATACGAGCGAGAAGGGTGTCTGGCCGGTAGCTCGATTTGGTTTCGTTCTGATTGACCAAAGAACCATTGGCAACTCATCAATCTAGTGCCTTCCGCACTTGTGCAGCTTGTCGAAAGTTCTTGTCTTGAGGCCTTGCAGCACTTCAGCATTAGCCCTTTCCGCTTTGTTGTTTCTCCTTGGGTGGGCAACGGAAGTAAAATAGATTTTGTTGCCAAGGTCTTGGACATACTGCATGAAGGTGCGACTCATGAACTGTGTGCCATTGTTAGTGATGATCTTGTTGGGAACACCAAAGCGGCAAACTAGTCCTTTGAAGAACTTGATGGCTGACTGTGCTGACACCTTTCTCACTCCTTCCACTTCCGGCCACTTTGTGAACTTGTCGATCGCAATGTACAAGTACTCAAAGCACCCGGCAGCATGGAGAAAGGGGCCCAAGATGTCGATCCCCCAGACCGAAAATGGCCAGGAGAGAGAGATTGTTTGAAGGGCTTGAGTTGGTTGATGTAATTTCTTTGAATGAAACTGGCATGCTTCACACTTGGTTACTAACGTAGTTGCATCCTGGAGGGTAGTGGGCCAAAAGAAACCTTGCCGGAATGCCTTTCCGGCAAGTGCTCTTGATCCAATGTGGGAGCCACATATGCCTCCATGTATCTCTACCAATAGCTCCATTTTGTCCTCCCGAGAAATGCATTTGAGTTTCACACCATTTGGTCTCTTTCTGTATAGGACATTGTCTACAAACTGGTAAATATGTGACCGCGGGCTACTTTCTCTACTTCCTCTTGTTCCTCATGGACTTCTCATGTTTGAAGGAAACGGACGATGTGCTATGCCCATGCTGGAGCCTGGGGCTCGAGAACAAGGACTAAAGGCCTATCCTCTACCAGGGGAGAGTTTGTCCCAACAACAAGGGCGTGAGTCCCCATCGGAGCTTGCTGCCCCCGACAAGCCTAGCGGGAGCGCGTGCTTCCACGGCAAGAGCCAGAGGCTTTACTAGAGCACGACGCTCATCGACAAGCCTGGCGGTGTCCCCGGCAACCTCCTCGCCAACGGCTTCTGGGATCTCTGTCGGGAAACACTTGCCGGAACTCAACCTCCTTCTTTTCTCTTGTCCACTTGATGGTGTCACGGAGAGTTGAGTCAGTCGGAGCACAAAGTTCCTGGTTCCACAGGCAACTTAAGGGCAGCACACTTTGACAGGCCCTCAGCAACGCTGTTCTCTGCACGTGGAACGTGCTCCATTTGTAGGCCATCAAAATGTTCTTCCAACTTCCTCACTTCATCTACATCAGCTTCCATCAACGGACTCTAGTAGTCTTTGTTCGCTTTCCGAACGACAAGCGGAGAATCACCTCTAACAATAAGCTTCTAGATCCCAAGGTCAGCCGCAATCCTGAGACCGGCAAGCAGCCCTTCGCACTCGATAGTGTTGTTTGTTGATCTCTCCCAGGGAAAGTGCATCTGAATCACATACTTGAGGCGCTCTCTGGTGGGTGCGACAAGCAGCACTCCGGCACCGGCGCCTTGCAGCGAGAAAGCCCCATCAAAATACATGATCCACTCTTCATCGGTTTCTTTGTCGGGGAGAGTTGACTCTCGAACTACTTCATCTTGCATTGGGGTCCATTCCGCAATGAACTTTGCCAAGGCTCGGATCTGAATGGTCGAAGTGCTTTCAAACTTGAGACCAAAGCATGATAGTTCCAAAGCCCACTCTACAATCCTGCCGGTAGCTTCTGGGTTCCGCAAGATTCGCTTCAGCGGGAAGCAAGGGACAACGATGATCTCATGTGCTTGGAGGTAATGGCACAGCTTCCTTGAGGCCACAAGAAGGCCGAAGAGTAGCTTTTGCATGCTAGAATATCTTGACCTAGCCCCCTGCAACAGGGAGCTGGCAAAATAGACCGGGCGCTGCACCACCTTCTTCTTCTGGATTGTCCCATTCAACTACGTAGATCCTTCCTTGCCGGCACCAGACCCTGCCGGGGAACGCCCTGGCTCGTCGCTTGGCGGCCCTGCCATTGCCGTTGCTTCTTCATCAACTTCTCTTTCAGCCACTAGTGCAACACTCACCACTTGATTTGTTGCCGCTAGATATAGCAGCAATGGCTCCTGTGGTTCTGGCGCGACTAGGACTGGAGGAGAGGAGAGGTACTTCTTCAAACCCTGCAGCGCTGCCTTTGCTTTCGGAGTCAATTTAATTGGACCTGCCTTCTTCAAGATTTTGAAAAAGGGCAGGGTGCGCTCAGCAGATTTTGACATGAACCTACTCAGAGCAGCAACACAGCCGGCAATATGGCGCACATCTTTGACACGTCTTGGTGCTTCAATTTGCTCAATTGCTTTGATCGTGTCGATATTTGCTTCAATTCCTCGTTGAGATACAAAGAACCCAATAAGCTTGCCGGATAGGACACCGAACACACACTTCTCAGGGTTGAGCTTCATGTTGATCTTGTGCAGACTAGCAAATGTTTCTTCTAGGTATGATATGAGCGTAGCCTTGTCCTTCGTTTTGACCACTATTTCATCCATATAAGCCTCCATATTTCTATGTAGCTAGGGTTCAAAACCAACCTGGACTGCACTTGCAAATGTAGAACAAGCGCTTTTCAACCCGAAAGGCATACGCAAAAAGCAATACGTACCACATGGGGTGATAAATGAAGTCTTATCCTTGTCTTCCTTGTCCATGAAAATCTGATGATAGCCTGAATAGGTGTCAAGGAAAGACAACAAGTCACAGCCGGTGGTGGAGTCTATAATTTGGTCGATGCCCGGCAAGGGAAAATGATCTTTGGGGCAGGCTTTGTTAATGTCTATAAAGTCAATGCACAACCTCCATTTCCCATTCGCCTTGCGCAGTACGATGGGATTGGCCAACCATGTTGGATGAAGTACTCCTCTGATCAAGCCAGCCGCTTCTAATTTCTTGATCTCTTCGACAATAAACTATTGCCGCTCCAAAGCTTGGTTCCGGACCTTCTGTGTGACGGGCTGCGCGTGTGGGCAGACGGCAAGGTGGTGCTCAATCACCTCCTTGGGAACACCGGGGATATCAGATGGTTGCCATGCAAACACATCGACATTCGCCTGCAGGAAGGCGACGAGCGCTGCGCTCTTTCCTATTTGTCATCAAGGGTGGAACTTATGGTGAAAGTTCCCCCCGTGCCATCCTCCTTGGCGGGCACCTTCTTGGTCTCTGGCGGAGCTGCCTTGGACTTCTTTCTCTTGCTGGTGGAGCTCTCTGGTACACCTTCAACGGGAGCGCATCACCCTGAGGAGGTGCGCTTGCCGGAATGTGCCCTAGAGGCCTTGCCAGTCTTCTCCCCCCCAGGAGCTTCAATGGCAGAAGCAAGTGCCTTGGCGGCAGGTGCTGCAACTGCCCCCCGTAGAGTTGGTTGGCGCAGATAAGTGCACGTTTCTTATCGGAGTTGATCGTGATGACGCTCATTGGCCCGGGCATCTTCAGCACATTGTAAGGGAAGTGGGTGACCGCCATGAACTTGGCCAGTGCTGGGCGACCAAGGATGCCATTGTACGGCAACAAGATCTTGGCGACGTCAAAGACGATCTTCTCTGTTCTGAAATTGACATCACTGCCAAATGTCACTGATGGCGTGATCTTGCCATTCGGCAAAGTTCTCCCTGAATTGACACCTTGGAAAGTGCATGTCAGCTCAAGATCCTCATTAGGAATTTCCAGCCTCTGGATGACATCAGGAGAGATTAGGTTCAGGCTGGCCTCGCTGTCGACTAGCATCTTCGTTGCCTTGAGGTTGCGATTTGTTGGCAAAACCAACAACGGCAGGCAGCCGACCGCAATTATGCGATCAGGGTGATCCTCGGCGTCAAAGATGATAGGAGTGTTGGACCACTTCAGAGGTCTCTAGGCATTGATAGAGGGCTCCGCCGCGTTAACCTCGAGCACCCACTGTTTAAGTTGGCGGTGAGAGGAATGCGACGAGGCACCTCCCTCGATGCACATCATCTCTGTAGCCTTCTGGAACTCATGCTCGCTGTGGAGGAGAGTGCACCGAGGTCGCACCGCCTCCGGCCTTCTCACCACTGGCGTGAGTCGGCTCAGTGGACCGAAACTTATCCGCGAGGCTAAGGAGGCTCTGAATGGTGGCTCTCCATTCGTTGAGCCTCTCCGCGGTAGGAGGGAAGTTTAGGAGTAGTTGTGCCCGCGCCATCGCTTCTTCCGATGTGGTCAGCAGCGAACGGCGCATGAAACGCGAGGTGCTCTGACTTCTAACTGTGTTAGAAGGAGCACCGTCGTGATCCTGTGACAGCATGACACTCCCTCTAGCATGCTGGCGAGCATGCTGGTCCTGCGCACCTTGGGAGTGGTGCGCAGGAGCTTTTCTGTGGGGACGTTGAGAACTATGGGCGTCGTGGCGTGGCTCTTCGTGCGTGTCCTGGGAAGGTCACGGCATAGGCACTGGCGTGGGCACCCTGGAAGATACCCTTCCGCCCCAGGAGTTTGCTATACCACCCGCAGGCGGTACCGCTCAGTCCTAAGACCCAACGGCGTAGGGGTTCCTGCCGCCGCCATGGGCATCTCCGCGGTGGGCGTCGCTGCTTGCTTGGCGTTGATCACCAGAGCGTCGCGGAGGTTCTGAACCTCCGCCTCCTCGTCCTCCACCTGCGTCTACGTCGTTGCCTGTCTGTGTAGATACAGGGACAACAGATGCGGATGGGCCAACCGACGTCAGGCCCTTCTTCTTGGGGGCCATGAAGGAACTAGCGCGCTGATCACCAGAACAGGTTCGCAGGACCTAATTCCCCCTGCCTGGCACACCAAATATGTTGTTGTGAATGAGAACCTATGGGATCGGAGGGACCCCTTTCGGTTCGGCGGGGGAGAAGGCTCGCACAAAGAGCAGGTCTGATGAACAGCACGCGAGGATTTTTACCCAGGTTCGGGCTGCAAGGATGCGTAAAACCCTACTCCTGCTTGGTTGTATTGAGAGTGTTTCTAGGGTTCTAGCTACAGGAGCGTCGTGAGCAGCAGCCACACGTGTGAGCTAGAAGGTCCCAAAGACTAGAAGTCCAAAAAGTCTCCCAGTCCAAAAGTCCTCTACCGTATCGCCCTCGGACTCCTTTTATACTCTGAAGGGGATCCCAACTGTAGTGTACAGTGCGTACACGGGGTGTACAGAGCTACAGTGCTATCATACCTGACACTGATGGAGTAGGATAGGCGTATTTAATGTACCTTCAGGCATGTCTGTTCGTCTGCGGGACGGGACATGAGCCTATCCCATCAGCACTGCTTAGCCCCCTCCAGCGCCGACGCCGCGACATATGTCCAGGCGGAACGATACCTGGCCCATGCGCTGGCGGGGCCTTGCCGAGGTGTCGCCTTGCCGGGTCTTGCCGAGGTTTGTCTTTGCCTGAGGGTTTGATGGTCATCCCGGCAAGATCTTGCCGGGGGTCTTGATTCTCCTGTGCTTGTACCTGGCAGCACCCTGCCGGGCCTCGTCACCAGGGGTGGCTACTACTGCCCGTGCACGAGTAAGGGGCACTTGAGAGCCCAAAACTCTAGTGCACCGACAAACTGGCTATAGGATGGTGATTGAGTTCAGGAAATTAAATAAAGCTACTAGCAAAGATCATTACCCCTTTCCTTTTATTGATAAAATGTTAGAGAGACTATCTAAGCACACACATACACTTCTATTTTCTTAATGGATACTCTGTTTTTTCTCAAATACCTGTGTCAAAAGGGGACCAAGAGAAAACTACCTTTACTTGTCCTTTTGGAATTATGCTTATAGGTGTATGCCTTTTGGTTTATGCAATGCACCTCCAACCTTTCAAAGATGTATGAATGCTATATTCTCTGACTTTTGTGAAAAGATTCTTGAGTTTTTCATGAATGATTTTTCTGTTTACGAGACTTCTTTTGATGATTGCTTGAGCAACCTGATAACCCACAAGTATAGGGGGTTGCAAAAAATTTAGAGGGTAGAGTATTCAACCCAAATTTATAGATTCGATACAAGGGGCGTCAAAGAATATTTGAGAGATTAGCAGTTGAGTTGTCAATTCAACCACGCCCGGAGATAAATAGGCAAACAATTTCCAAAAAAATCCCTGTATTTTTTTAAATCCTGATCTTTTCCTACATGTAAGTATAACATATAAACTAAATTACAATAACCTTAAAAGTTAAACAGTATACATCTAAATGTACTGTTTCTATGGAACATTGAAAACACTTTTTCTGTATATTTTTTAGCCAAGATGAAAGGAACCATTCAGGTTTCTGCCAATTATCATCACATATTAATGTCACTGAGTAGTAGATAGTGGAGTTGGCAAACACACAAAGTTTTAATCCAACTATTAATAAAAGGAGAAAGATAGTATTTTTTAGATGAAAAGTACAATCAAGCTTATTAGAGTAAGCCATGTTACTAAATAAATCAGGGCTCGAGGAGATCCAATTATAGTACATATATAGATGAAACAATTGTGAATATCATAAAATTCTCAAAGCACTTGTGCAATTTCACTTTTTAACATAAATACATTACGTCATGCATGTATCACTTGGAGTATAAAGAAATACTTCAACATGCAGGCACAAAAACGCTTGAGCCAGACATTGCTGACGGTGATCCATGGAGGCTAGGCAACATGACCATCAACTTAAATATAACCTAAAATTAGGTCCGTGAGTCTTGATACAAACACATCAAGACATGTACTACCATCCATTGATGCATGGAGACCAGGTTACAATGGCAACAATGACACCAATGCTTTTATCCATAGATTGGTCTGTAATCTCCTGTTTCTATAGAGGGTTGATCTATAGTTTCCTTTTTTTCTGTCAGTGCTTGTGGCAAATTTGAATTTCTTCATGTGTGGACTTCACACGCGTTGTGTTTTGCTGCAGCACATTCATGGCAAGGACACATTGCTCATTGATATTTAGGTATAGGAAGGATGCCCACGATGACTACTAGAATAGTACAGGAGGACGAAGCTAATCAAGTTTGTGAAGTTATCTATGAGGAGAACAATTTTAGCACAGGAAATGTTCACACGTCTTGAACTAAAGGGGCTGCAATCCAAGGGTATCGACAAGGATGACCATCAACACCATGGCGCTCTTTAACTCGGATGGTTCTACGATAGAAAGCACTTCGAGCCTATATAAAGTTATAATCGCACTTAGATGTTACATTCATCTACAATCAATATTATGCTTTCATGTACACCTCTGATAATGTTACGCAACTACAACTCACTGTTCAGAAAATATCATATGAAATGTCCTTTTTTGTGTACTAAATAGACTGTGTAGTAACTAGCACAATGATATATTTCATACATATTTCTTGGATATATGTGAAACAACATTTTTCTTATTATAGGTACTAGGCTGACAAGTAGTTGGCATTCTCTCATACCAAGAAGTAGCTAACTTTTCTACAATAAATCCATTTCCATACCATGAACCCGTTAAAGTGGCATCTAAATCTTTGTTCTTCTTAGTGGCATCTCACCAAACACCTAATGGTTAGACGACATAACATTAAACTCCTATGTTCCTAAATATATGTTTTTTAGAGATTCGACTAGAAACTACATGTGGAGCAAAATGAGTGAATTTACACTCTAAAAGATGTTTATATACATCTGTATGTATTCCGTAGTGAAACCTCCACAAAGACTCATATTTACAAATAGAGAGAGTAGCTAAATAATAATTTCTATATAATATATTCATTTCTAATTAAACATGTAAAATGATTAATACTATCCACTTAATTTATCTGGCATGGTTATAAAATGCATGAATGTCATATGTGTCATGCTCCTATGTTCCAATGATAAATAGTACAAGGATCAACCGAATTAGTATGTAGGGATATCATCACCATAGATATTTCTACAACTAGTTTGTACAAGCCTCAAAGCACTTATTTCAAATAAATCTTCTCTCCTTTCGGTCTCCATATTCGGTTGCTTCAAATTTCTATAGTGTGTAATAACATTTACATTGAGAAAACTTAAACATATCGAAAATATAATTATTTTGTAAAGAAACAAGGTTACTCAAAACAAAATAAAATTGGGCTAATTAAAAAGCCAAAGAATTAGAAGACAATATTCTAATCATATTTTATAATTTTGAATTAAAAAAATAAAATTGGAGACAACCTACATGTGCTTGAGGTTGAAGTGGATGGATGGGTATTTCAGTTTTTTTCCTTTCATGATAGATATTATTTATGCCAAATTAAATAAATAAATAAGACATATTGACTAGCCCGTGCGAACGCACGGGTTGACGACTAGTAATATCTAATTGTCATTGCAAACATGTTCAATCATGATGTGTTGACTCATGGATACTAGGTTAAACATATTTACATAAACAAAAACAAGTTGACTTCATACCCGCTTTTCTCTACAAGAGTCAATTCAACAAATATCGTCATTATTGTCTTTCACTTATACAATCTAATGATATGAAAATAATAATAGTGCAAGAGTGTCGTGGACTAAGCTGGAATCTACAAACATTTTATTCAAGAGGAGAAGACAAAGTAATATGGGCTTTGTGTTAGATCAACAGTAATGCATATGAGAGCCACTCAACGTTTTCATTGTGGTCTTCCCCTTGGTATGACTCGATAAAAGAAAAAGAATTTCCAAGAAACACACTAAAATAGTTTTGAAGTTTTCAGATTTTCATGAAGAAGCAAATAAGAGAAGGAAAAAAAACTAGAAAAACTATTTACATAGGAGAACTCCCAACAAGCAAAAGAAGAAATGAGAAATCTCTTTGGGTTTTCTTTTAATACTACAACTAACTGAACTGAAAAGAAAAATCGAAAAGAAGCAAGAAGTATTTTTAGATTTTCTCAAAGTTTTCTAAACACACAATTGAGAGTTAGTCTCCATAGAAATCTCCGTGCAACAATTGCTCCTAAGTTAGTCTCTGTGCACAATCCCTCCATAGAAATTACCATTAGAAGGATTGAGAGTCAGTCTCCATGCAACAATTGCTCCTAAGTTGTATTCTTTAATTTCAGTTAAAGCATTGTATATAAGACTCAAATCATGAGCACAAAGCGTGCTACAATCCTGCTCGCCTACAATGCATTTACCATTAAAAAGTGCAAGGTATTGAATAGAAGGAAAATGGATGCTTTTTATTCTACCTTGTGTCACTCCTCTAATTTCACCACAACTATTTTTCAATAATGATTCATACTCAGGTTTTTTTGGTTCATCTAGTGAACCCCAATATGGAATTTTACATGCGTCGCAAAATACGTCTAGAGGCATGGTGAAAGCATTATCATATAGACTAAATGAAACTCTTGACTCACGAGGAAAATATTTTAATTTCTTAGTAAATGTCTCCATGAGGGTGAGGTGTTGAGTGCACTTATCTTCGATGAAGGGAACCAGATCGGCATTGCGAACATACTGCTCAAATTCTTCCTTAATACCTGCACTTTCCATGAAAGTATTACACGGCCAAAGGCATGATTTGGTTTCAGTGTCCCGTATCGAGCTTGCACTAGGCTCAACATAAGATTGTCATATGGATCTTTCACTTGATGATGCCCCCGAGGATTTCATCCTCGAAGAACTTGTTAAGAATAGCATTTTATTTGCGAACAATTTCTGAAAAATTTGTGACGCAAAATTTTGTTAACAAAATGAAACAAGATTGATAAAAACTACTCCTAGGGATGCATAGAGGCCATATCAAGCATTCAAACTACTTACAATTCTAAGAAGTGAACATGCAATCTCATCTACCGTCGCAACAAGAGTAGATAATTATTTTGAAACCACTAAATCAAAAACTAATTGGAGCAATGGGGCAGTTACATACCAAGAAGCAATCCCCTAAAACTGTTTTTGGAAATAGAGCTCTGAGCATAGAGATCGAAATCCACAGGTCTTTGAGCAAGAACACGAGGGAGAGCGCAATGGTGAATTTTTTTAGGAGGTAGGAGATGACATGGGTTGAAGGGATAAGTGAGGGGACCCACCTGGGGCCCACCCTCTACCAGGCCGCGCAAGGGGGGTCTCGCGTGCCCTGGTGGAGGGTGGCTACCAGGTGCACCCCCTCTGGTATTATTTGTTGTAGAAATTCACAAATAAATAGAAAAAAATCATGTTAAATCTTTAGGGCATTCTAAGAACTTTTATTTTTGGGTCATGTTTTATTGCACGGGAAAAACAGAAAACTGGATAAAGATAGCATTTTATTTCATTTAACTAGGAAAAACAGAAAACTAAAAGTGGATGCAAAGGGTTGTGTCTACTAAATTCATCAACTTCATACCTCTCGAAAATGATTCATTAATAAAGTTGATCAAGTCTTATTAACAACTACTTTCAATTAGTATGAATCCAAAGAATTTTAATAGAACACTAGGTTGCCTCAAGTGGGATAGGCATATCCCCAACCAAAACAATATCATATTTCTTTTTGACAGTAGGTAGAGGTAATTTGAAGCTTCCAATAATGAGTGTCTGTCGGTGCACTAGATTTTTGGGCTCTCCAATGCCTCTTACTCGTGTACGGGCAGTAGTAGCCACCCTGGCAATGAGGCCCGGCAGGAACTTGCTAGGTACAAACACAGAAGAATCAAGACTGCTGGCAAGACCTTGCCAGAAGGGCTATTGAACCCCCAGGCAAGACAAGGCCCCGACAAGGCGAGGCCCCGGCTAGGTGTCGATCCGCTTGGACGCGTGTTGTAGCATCGACGTTGGAGGGGGGCTAAGCGGTCCTGATGGAACGGGCTCCTATCCCGTCCCGCAGGTGGACAAAGATGCCTGACGGTGCATTAAATGCGCCTGTCCTACTCCGATAGTGTTAGGTATGATAGCACTGTAGCTATGTACACCCCGTGTACACACTGTATGCCACTGTTGGGATCCCCTTCAGAGTACAAAGGAGGCCCAGGGTGAGACGGTAGAGGACTTTTGGTCTGAGGAATCTTTGGACCTTCTAGCTCACATGTGTGGCAGCCGCTCATGGCGCCCCTGTAGCAAGAACCCTAAGAACACTCTCAATACAACCAAGCAGGAGTAGGGTTTTACGCTATGTGCAGCCTGAACCTGGGTAAAGATCCCCGCGTGCTGTTCATTAGACCGGCTCTTTGAGCAAGCCTTCTCCCCCGCCGAACCCAAAGGGGTCCCTCCGATCCCATAGTTGTTCATTCTCACAACATCTTTGGCGCACCAGGTAGGGGGAGCTAGATCGTGCGAACCCGTTCTGGTGATCAGCGCTCCAGTTTCTTCATACTCAACATCGCCATGGCCCCCAAGAAGAAGGGCCTGACAGCGGTTGGCCCATCCACGTCCGCCGTCCATGTATCTGCGTAGAGAGGAGATGGCATAGACATGGGTGGAGGAGGAGGAGGCGGAGGTTCAGAACTTCCGTGACGCTCCGATGATCAAGGCCAAGCAAGCGGCGCCGCTCGCCGCGGAGACGCCCATGGCGGCCGCTGGAACCCTACGCGCCCCTGGGTCTTAGGATGGAGCGATACTGCCTACGGGTGGTATGGCGAACTCCGGGGGAGGAAGGGTATCTTCTAGGGCACCCACACCGATGCTGCGACCTTCCCAGGATGCGCACGAAGAGCCACGCCACGACGCATGCAATTCTCAACATCCCCACGGAAAAGCTCCTCTGCATCAGACCCAAGGTGCACGAGACCAGCATGCTCGCCAGCATGCTAGTGGGAGTGGCGTGCCATCACGGGACCATGGTGGTGGTCCTCCGAACACGGTTAGGAGTTAGAGCACCTCGCGTTCCTCGTGCCGTTCGCTGCCGACCACATCGGAGGAATAGATGGCGTGGGCGTAGCTACTCCTAAACTTCCCTCCTACTATCGAGAAGCTCGGTGAATGGAGAGCCACTTTTCAGAGCCTCCTCAGCCTCGCAGACAAGTTTGGGTCCACAAAGCCGGCCCACACCACTGGTGAGAGGGCCGGAGGCGGTGCGACTTCGGCACACTCTCCTCCATAGCCGGAACACCGGTCACCGACTCGACGGACCGATGCTTACGATGGTTACTCAACGACGTCATTTTACACACGGACACACCGGGACCAGCGTTAAGTTCTTCGAGCACGGGGCAAGGAAGACGCTCGAACGGCAATCGATTGGCAGCGGGAAGCGCGCCTCCAGTCCGATAGGCACGCGGGGCCCACTATAGACAAGTCTGCGGCAGGGTATTCTGTCAGCCTACCTTACAAGGTGGATTGTCTAGCGTTTACCCGTGAGTTGTGGAAAGTCCAGTGGTCCAACTCCCGCACGTTCAAACCAGAAGTCCCAGAAAAGTATGACGGCAAAACTCATCCGTCGGAGTTCCTGAGCATCTACACCATTGCGGTGCAGGCTGCCGGGGATCGCGACGACAAGATACTCGCCAACTACTTCCCATTGGTGCTTAAGCCTAACGTTAGGTCGTGGTTCATGCAGTTGGTAGAGGGCACCATCGCATCCTAGGCAGACCTGTACCACGAGTTTGCTGGCGCCCTCACAGGAGGTCATCAACCTCCTGGCCAGAAAACTGATCTGCACATCATCCCTCAGAAAGAGGGCGAAACTTTGTGCAAGTACATCCAAAGGTTTAGCCGCGTGAACCACAACATACCAGACATTCATCCTGCTGCAGTTATCAACGTGTTCCATCAGAACGTGCGCAACCGCAGGATGTGGGAAGAGCTGGCGATGAACAGGGTCAGGGACGTCGTCGAGCTTTATGCTTTGTCAGAAAAATGTGCTCAGGCTGAAGAAGGGAGGAGACTCCCCAGCGAAGGCGTCGGTGGAGGGGTCGACTTTGAAGATGAAGACACCGCTACCCCAGCCAAGAAAGGTCGGCGGCGGAATAAGAAGTGCAAAGGCAAGACCATAATTGCTGTCGAGGGATCCGGCAACCCCAGCGCCGCCAAGAAGGGCAAGGTTGATGGCCCCAGCGACGATGTTGCCGGGTGCGCCTCCTGCCATGCCATGGCGGCTACCGACAAGCCAAAAAGCTCCGGCAAGCAGTATTGCAAGATCCATCGCACCAAAGGCCATGATCTCCACGACTGCCGGCAAGTTGACCAGCTTGCCGAGAAGCCAAAAATCCGAGTACGAGAGGCGAGATAAGGAGAAAGGCCAGGATGGTGCTGTGGGGTCCGGCAAGAAGCATGTTGGCCGAGGAGGTCGTCGTGGCAAGCCCAAGCAACAAAAAGACCAGCCCGCCCGTGGCTGCGACAAGCAAGATGGTGACGATGATGACGTCGAGGAGGACGACGAGTCCAGCGAGCATGAGTTCCAGAAGGCTACAAAGATAATGTGCATAGAGGGAGGTGCCTCATCACATTCCTCCCACCGCCAACTGGAACAGTGGGCGCACGAGGTTAATGCGGCGGAGCCCTCTATCGGTCCCCAGAGACCTCTGAAGTGGTCCAACACTCCTATCATATTTGACCCTGAGGATGACCCTGATCGCATAACTGTGGTTGGGTGCCTGCCATTGTTGGTTTCACCGACAATCCGCAACCTCAAGTTGACGAAGATGCTAGTCGACAATGGGGCTAGGCTGAACCTGATCTCGCATGATGTCATCCAGAGGCTGCAAATTCTTGATGAAGATCTCAAGCTGATAGGCGCCTTTTAAGGGGTCAATTTGGGAAGAACTTAGCCGAAGGGCAAGGTCACACTGCCGGTGACGTTTGGCAGCGATATCAATTTCAGAACGAAGAAGATCGTTTTTGACGTCGCCAAGATTTCGTTGCCGTACAACGGCATCCTTGGTCGCCCAGCACTAGCCAAGTTCATGGCGGCTACCCACTTCGCTTACAACATGATGAAGATGCCTGGGCCAATGAGTGTCATCACTATCAACTCCGACAAGAAAAGCGCACTTATCAGCGCCGACCAGCTCTACCGGGGTGCAGTCGCATCACCTTCCACCAAGGCACTTGCTCCTTGTCACACCCTATGTTTGTATCACCTTGTCATGTGTGGATTTATAAAATGTGGAACCAATTAAAACTTTTTTAATGCTTGTGCTTGTTTGAATTGTTGCTTGTTTGCTTGTTGATTGTGGTTTGTGGGACTCCTAGATTCTATCCCTCTCCATATTCATCTTCCTTGGCCCAAACCTCTTGCCCAATGATCATGCCATGTGAATAGTGCCCAAAACTATTTTTATCCAATTTTATTCTGTTCAAAACGGATTTATCCAAAATAGGTCTTCAAAAACCCTGAATTGAGGTTTGCAATGCAAGTCCACAAATTGGGTGGAACCTTCTTCCCCAAAGGCTTTATTTCAAACATACTATGTTTATGACTTCCCAAAACCACCAAATATTAATTTTAAAGATAATTTTAATATTTTATTTAAAGGATTTTTCTTAAGACCAAAAATGGATTTTCATAGGGAAAAATTATTTAAATGCTTTCAAAAGATTTGAGAAAATTTAGGGAAACTCAGTGGACATATATTTTCCATATATATGAGTTTTAGCACATGGGCATGTTCAAATCATGGGCAAAACCCCTAAAACCCCTTTCTGTTCAAATCAAGCTGTTGGAATATTTCTATAAGAAATATTCTCAATGAATTCCAGGAAAATTCCAGCAAGTCAACACTATCATGGGTGATGAGCTTGCAAAGTTTCATCTCAATCCAAGTAGATTTCGTTCATCAAACCATCCCACAACCGTTCCTGTCCAGATTCAAATTTGAACAACTTTACATTGTGAAGTTTCTCCCCTTGACCCCAACTTTTGTGGACATGCTCTTATCACCAAATATTGGTGCTACACTAAGTGGTGCATCAAGGGTAAAAGCATAGCCTAACTAGATCTACAGAAACCGGATTCTGTTAGTTTCTAGGGTTTAGAATGTTTCCATTGTCAACTTTGCCGACTTGAGCTCAAACTTGGTGATCAGGCCCATTTTTACCTAGCATTTGACCCTGTTGAATATCTCAGTAAGTTGGTAATTGTTCTTGCCCAAAACCCTATCAAACACCTTCTGGTGAAATAGTAAAGTCTATGTTTTCACCCCTTCCTCTTTTACCCTTGCCTCCAAACTTTTACCTAACCCTCTAGCAGTGCCCAAGCACCCCCAGTAAAAGTCTCAGGTCCATAAGCTTCAGCGAGATGGCATAAAACTTCCATTTTCACCTCTGAACAACAGCAAAACACCTCTAGCTTCCCTACTCTCTTATTCTACTAGCCTCCCAGGGCATCCAATGCTAGAATATCCTAGCCTAGGCCCCCATAGAGCCCCTGGACGCAAGAGGCTGCGCCCAAAACACAAAAGACATGCCATGGCATGCCATTTGGGTGCTCTGGAGTGTGCTACAGTGCGCTCCCGCACTGTAGCTGCCCCCATCCCAAAGCCCCTGACCACCTCGGGCCTAGGGAGCACGCCACCGAGCCCCCTCGATGTTCGCGCCTCCCTGTCGGTCGTCTCCCCCTCCTCTCTCCCTCTCCAACGGCCTCCCACACGCGTGACACGGCCGCCCCCCTTAGCCAGTGCTTGGGCTCACACGCGCGATGCCCCTTTCCCCCCTCTGCTTGTCCGTAGCCCTCCAGAGGTTCTAGTGCGGACCCCCAACCCCGCCTACGCCCCCTCCTTGGCCGCCATACCTCAACGGTGAGCGCCCGAGCTTTCTCGCGCTCGCCACCTCCCCTATCTCCGCCCTCGCCTATATAAAGAGCCCCGAGCACCCCTCTCTCCTCCTCTGGCCCCCTTCCACCTTCGATTCCCCTCTTGAGTCGCCCTCGTAACCGCCCGGAGCACTTGTTCTTGGGATCGATCGAGGCACCGCCGCGTCGGGGCTTCGTCCATCTCGGGCTACCGGCCCGCTCCGGCCTTCCTTCCTCCTCTAGTGAGACCCAAGAGAGCTTCCGCATCATTACCCCTTCCTCCCCAACCATTTTGGCTGCAAGAAGCGACGCCGGCGATCCACACCCGAAGCAGCTCCACCGCGACCTTCTCCCCGCCGGCAACTCTGGCCCCCTTCGGCCACCCTTCCACCTCTAGGGGACCGGCGGGTTGACGCTCAGCCAGTTCCTGCCTCCAGATTCCCTCGCCATGCCTCCTTTCGGCATCGGTGTGTCGGAACCCTGATCCTAAGTCATATGATTCCATACTGTAACAAGCCACATCACCTTGCGGCCTCACGCACGGTACTCCACGGCTGCCACCTTACCTTGACCAGGACCGTTTGCGTCTTTTGGCTCACGTATGTGAACATGTCGCTGGCAATCACACAACAAAGAACCCGGGCCGACATGACTAGTCATACAACCCAAGTAGCACATCCGTACGGAAACAGGCATACATAACCCAGCAATGCAGGTGTCGGCCTCAAGCGTGTGTAGACGAGTCGTAGCGAGTTACAATGACTCCATTACGTCGCGAGACACGAATGTCATCACTGCACGTAGATGAGTCGTCACAGGCTACAGGGACTCCATTACACTGCGAGACATTTCCCCGAAGGGACAGACACAGCAGCAAAGAAGGATACATGCCGGTCAATCAATGTGTCCGGAGCAGTAGCAAGCTACCATGGCTTGGTGGAAGCACAAAGAGGCAGTTTCCCGTAAAGAGTACTACTAAAGGCACACGACTAGGTGTCGGATCCCATACATACCGTTGCACGTCACACGTACGCACGACATGCCCGATATGCATAGATACAACCATGGCATCACAACATAACCATACAATAACATGACTTTTATTTAAGAGGCTTAGACGAGCCTTGCATAATATGTTCATACAGACACGGGTCACATGACCCGACACTCAAGTCATACAAACATAGTCATACAAGCCAGCGGAAACTTAAGTTGTCTGAGTACAGACGGCAAAATATAAAAGAGGCACAAGGCCTGACTATCTACAGCCCACCACATGGGTAAGATCGTAGCTGGGACACCAGCTATTCGGCATCGTCATCGTCCAGATAAAACCCACCTGATGGGTCTTGGTTTTCTTCTGGAACATTATTTAAGCAAGGATGAGTACAATCGTACTCAGCAAGTCTTTAAAACAGACCTAGTCTAGTTATGCTCATGTATCAACAAAGGGGTGGAGGAGTTTATGCAGAAAGCCAGCTTTGACTCATGGCTAACCTACACTACTCAGTTTTACACTCTTTGTTACAATTTTACTTATCGCACACGAGTCCACTAACTCCATCTCAATACACCACCATGGACTCACCTTCCCCTCTCGGAAGAGTGCCATCCATGGTACTCACACTTGTCTTGAGATTTTTAGAAGTATCCATTTGATTATCTATGAACAGCATAAGTTCTCCAAGTAGTCCATATCCGAGGACGCGGCTATTCGAATAGTTTCATAAACCTGCAGGGTTGTACTTCTTCACACACGCTCTCGCCACTTATCGCTGTGTGCCATAAACCATGCACCTCGGCAACCTTCAAGCGGATGCCCAACGAGGGAGTCGGCCACGACCGTCAATCACATAAGACCTCTAGTTCAGGCTACCGCCTGTTTGAGACTGACCCGCATGGAAGTCCGGCCGAAGTTTCCACTATGGTCCCAAATGATGTGCGCAGGGTTCCTAAGCCCACCATTCGGGTGACCCTTGGTACACCGTGCCACTGCCTACCGCGTCGTAACCCACCCCGAGGGTCAGCGCTACGCACGGCCTCCAGCATGCTATAAACACCAGAAACTACTTGCAATACCTGGACCAAAGACTAAGCGACTGATAAGTCGAGCGGGGTCATATTTCAGGGCCCAGCATGTGGTAGTATCTCGTCTTGGATCATAAACACCGAACCCAGTTCCTAAGAACGGTCCCAATGAGACAACCCGCTATGTACTCCTACACAGCCTCTCATCGCTACCTTTTACCAAAACGGATTCGTTATGAGCTCATCCCATCAGAACATCACGGTTTCACTCAGTTCATCACCCAGATGAAACAGACCTGACACAACTCTAAGCATAGCAAGCATAGCAGGCAAAGTAAGCTAAGCACATCATGGCACGAGCATCTACCAGGTTTGCTAGGTTGCAAGGTTTAGCTATTTACTGTGACAAGATCAGGTCATGCATAAGAATGGGATCATCTACCGTGTATGCCTGACATGTGATTGTTTGTCCTGATGCAACAAATGAGAGCAGGAGCGAGAGAATGGGATGTTATCGGAATGAGCAATGGGGTTGCTTGCCTTGCTGGGAAACGGAGGGATTCTCTCCTTCGTCGGGGTACGGAGTAGTATCGTCCGGATTCGGACCTACTGCAATGCAGATGAGAACGATCAATACAAGCAGATGCAACAATATGATGCATGAACATGGCATTATAGTATGCATGGATGAGCTAATGTATCTAGTGTTCATGTCAATTTGAAATGTATTTGAATATAGATTCAAAGTTGTTCTCATTTCAAATTCCATATATTGACCTAATGTTAAAATGTCCATGTTCACCTATTTAGGTTGCTCTAACATGCATGAGAATAGCACCATATTGGATTCATTGGATTTTTCTGATAAATTTTCATATATAAATTATTCTCATCTGAGTTACAGATTAATTTATATGATTTTTCAAACTTTTAAATAATTTCTGGAATTATTGTTAAATAGGAAATTGACTTATGACATCAGCCTGATGTCATCATGACGTCAGCTGGTCATCAGACCCGGCCAGGGTCAAACCTGACATGTGGGGTCCACATGTCAGTGTCTGATTAGCTTAGTTAACTAAATTAAACTAATCTTAATCATTAACAATCCCTGAGCCCACATTTCATAGACTAATTAGCTTAATTATTTTCTTTAAACTAACTAGGGTTAACCAGGGGGTGGCCCCACGTGTCAGGGTCAACTCCTGTGGTCAAAACGACCAGAGCCACCGGCGACGAGCCGCCGGCGAGGCCCGAGACGACGGAGGGGCTCGGAAATGGCCCTCTGGCGACCATTCGGGAGGCGGAGACCAGGAATGGGCAGCTGGGGGACGCGCGTGTCCATCTAAGGTAACGGGAGGACGCGGGGATGCCGGAGTCGACGGCCACGTCCGTTTTGGCGGCGGCCGGAGCTCGGCACAATGGGGAAACGGCGCTAGGGGGTGAAGAGGTCCATGGGGAGAGAGGGGAAAGCACGGGGAGCTCACAGAGAGTCAGTCAGGCTGGTCAGCGGGCTCGGGGACGACCGGGTGGCGCGAATCGACGAAGGCGTCCGGCGACCGGAGTCGGAGAAGATGGAGCGGACGGCGTCTTCAGGGCTTCCCGGCGCGATTCCTCTAGTGGGCACGGGCAGCTTGACGCCGCGGAGCTTTTGGACCGACTGGGAGGGCGAGGCGTGGCCGGTGGCTATGGGGCAACGGTGGCGGTGCTCTCGGTCCGGGAGGAAGGGAGGCGGAGAGGAGAGGGGAGAATGCGCGAGAGAGGAGGGAGCCAGCTCGATCTGGACGTCTCTGGCGAGGTCATCCACGAGGCCTCGCTGGCCGGAGAGAGATGGGCAGGCAGGGAGGAAGTGGAGGCCTCCCGGCGCCGCGCGGCACTTCGCCTCTGCCTACTGGCAGGGGTTGAAGATGACCGCTTGGCTCTGGTGGGCTGGGCCGTCTCCTTCTCTGGGCGAGGTAAGCCTCTTCTGGCTTTTTTTTAAAATTCTGTTTTCTGCATTCTAACATTTGTTTTTATTTCTTTGTAGGTCCAAATAACTTTTCAGAATGACCCACATATTTTCTAAATTGAAGTTTGAATATTCCAAACTTATAATAACAGTTTCAGATTATTTTGAAAACACTAATAATGATATTTTCTTTATTTATCATTTTCCAGGGACTTAAACCATTAATTCGAATTATTTTAAATGTTCAAATAATTCAAATGTCCCCTGGTATATCCATGTCCCTAATTATTAGGCATAGGGGACAATTTTTATGGGCATTTTGGATTTGTTGAAATTTCATTTATCTGGAATTTCTTTAATTCATGAATGCTTGGGGTTTCTTTTCTTTCTCCCCATTTCATATTGATGCAATGATGATGATGATGATGTAAACACAGTGCTAGCCTATGACACTTTCTAGGGTTGTGACAACTCGCCCCCACTCAAAAGAATCTCGTCCCGAGATTTTGAAGTCGTCGGGAAGAGCGCGGGGTACTCTAGTCGAAGACGGTCTTCCCTTTCCCATGTCGCCTCCTTTTCAGAATGATGCGACCACTGAACCTTGAGAAACTTGATGTTCCGACGCCGAGTGGTACGCTCAGCTTGATCAAGAATACGAACAGGGTATTCCCGATATGTAAGGTTATCTTGGAGATCAAGCGCTTCGTGGTTCACTTCTCGGACAGGGTCCAAAAAGCAACGCCTGAGTTGAGAGACGTGGAAGACATCATGAACTTTGGAAAGATGTGAAGGAAGTTCGAATTGGTAGGCAACCTCTCCTCGTTTAGCAAGAATGCGAAAAGGTCCAATGTAACGAGGAGCCAACTTGCCTTTGATACCGAAGCGATGGGTACCCTTCAGAGGTGTAACCCCAAGGTAAGCCTTCTTGTCAACTTCATAAGTCACAGACTTATGATGACGGTCATATTGACTCTTTTGACGGGATTGGGCTATTTTCAATTTTTCACGAATAACGCGAACTTGCTCTTCTGCATCCTGGATCATGTCCGGGCCAAAGAGTTGCCTCTCTCCGGTTTCTGACCAGTTAAGAGGTGTTCGACATCTTCGTCCATAGAGAACTTCAAAAGGGGCTTTGCCCAAGCTTGATTGATAACTATTCTTATAAGCAAATTCGGCAAATGGAAGGCAGTTCTCCCAATTCATACTGAAAGATATAACACAAGCTCGGAGCATGTCTTCAAGAATTTGATTGACTCGCTCAACTTGACCACTTGATTGAGGATGGAAAGTAGTGCTAAAGGATAGATGAGTCCCCATAGCGGTTTGAAAACTTTCCCAAAAACGAGAAGTAAAGATACTTCTGCGGTCTGAGTTAATCTCCAAAGGAACACCATGAAGAGAAACTATTCAAGAAACATATAACTCCGCTAGCTGACTAGTAGTAATGCTTTCCTGAACAGGAAGAAAATGAGCCACTTTGGAAAGACGATCAATGACTACGAATATAGCATTGTTCCCTCTCTTGGTCCTGGGAAAACCGGTGATGAAATCCATACCGACCTTATCCCATTTCCATTCAGGAATAGCTAAGGGTTGAAGGGTGCCAGCAGGCCTTTGATGTTCTGCTTTCAAACGACGACAAACGTCGCAATTAGCAACATACCGAGCAATTTCTTTCTTCATCCTAGTCCACCAGAACCTCTGGCGTAGGTCCTAATACATTTTGGTACTACCCGGATGAATTGTGAGAGGAGAGTCATGAGCCTCCTTAAGAATCAGCTTCCTGAGATGTTGGCTTTTAGGGACCACTAAACGGCCCTGAAAAAGCACTACACCTTGATCATCTATAGAGAAGTCCTTAGCGAAACCGCTAACGAGATTCTCTTTGATCCGGGAAATTCCCTTATCACGTCGTTGGCCAGCTATGATTTGATCCTTAAGAGTAGGTTTCGCCACCAAGTTGGATAGGAATCCTTGAGGAACAATGTGAAGATTTAACTTCCTAAATTCCTCATGGATAAGCGGTTGACCTTGTTGTAACATCAGATTGTTACAATAAGACTTACGACTTAGCGCATCAGCCATGACATTGGCTTTTCCCGGGGTGTAAGTTATCCCTAAGTCGTAGTATGTAATCAACTCTACCCACCGTCTTTGCCTGAGATTCAAATCCGGCTGGGTGAAGATGTATTTTAGACTTTGGTGATCAGTGTATATCTCGCAACGATTACCCAGAAGGTAATATCGCCATGTCTTTAGTGCATGGACTACAGCTGCAAGCTCAAGATCATGTGTTGGATAATTATCCTCATGTGGACGCAACTGTCGAGATGCGTATGCAATCACATGACGATCTTGCATGAGAATGCAACCTAATCCTTGTCGCGAGGCGTCGTAGTAGATAATAAAGTCCTTAGAAAAATCTGGTGGCACCAGAACGGGAGCAGAGGTTAGTCGTCTTTTCAACTCCTGAAAACTATGCTCACATTGTGGTGTCCACTCGAACTTCTTATCTTTCTTGAGGAGTTTAGTCAGAGGTTTCGCAACCTTGGAGAAGTTCTCAACAAAGCGGCGCCAATAGCTCGCTAAGCCAAGGAAACTCCGAATTTGCTTAACCGATTCAGGTTGAGTCCAATCAAGGACGGCCTGAACTCTCTCAGGATTCATAGCAATACCTTTGCCAGAGATCACGTGGCCCAAATAGGTCACTTCTGGCAACCAGAATTCACACTTGGAGAATTTGGCATATAGGCGATGCTCTCGAAGTTTCATCAGTACCAGCCTTAGATTGTCGGCATGTTCTTGTTCGTTGTTCGAGTAAATGAGTATGTCATCAAGGTAAACCACGACAAACTTATCCAAATATTCCATGAAGATCGAATTCATCAGACGAGAGAAGGTGGCTGGGGCATTGGTTAAACCGAAGGACATGACAGTGTACTCGTATTGGCCATAACGAGTGACAAAAGCCGTTTTTGGAATGTCCCCGTTTCTAATTCTGATTTGATGGTATCCCAACCTCAAATCCATTTTGGAAAATACTGAGGATCCAGCGAGTTGATCATACAAATTGTTGATCCTGGGGAGCGGATACTTGTTTTTGATGGTGACCAAATTCACTAGTCGGTAATCCACAACCATCCGATCCGATCCATCCTTCTTCTTAACGAAGAGGACGGGGCAAGCCCAAGGAGAAGAGCTAGGATGAATGAAACCTTTCTTCAAAGCTTCATCGAGTTGGGTTTTTAGCTCGGCTAGTTCTAAGGGTGCCATCTCATAAGGTCTTCTGGCTATTGGGACTGTCCCTCGGATAAGTTCTATCACAAACTCAACAGCTCTGACAGGTGGAATACCTGGCAGTTCTTCTGGAAAGACATCCGGAAAATCACGGACTACCGGAATATCTTCTAACTCAGGGAGGGGGCTAGCATTTAAGCAATAGAGTTGGCGCTTGGTTGTTCGAGTAGAGACATTGACTATCTCTCCCGAGGAATGTGTAAGTTGAACATTCCTAGAATGAGTATCAATCTTGGCATAGTGGGCTTTCATCCAATCCATACCTAGAATGATATTGATGTCCGAAGACTTAAGAGCTATCAAGGATGCTAGGAATACTAGTCTATCCACCAGAATTTCATTATCATGGCTCACTCTAGAAGTTTGCCATTTTGATCCAGGAGTCTGAACTACTAAAGGAGTGGGCATGTCACAGAAAGACATGTTATGCAACTGTGCATAACTTTCTGAGATGAATGAATGAGATGCCCCAGTATCAAATAGAACAGATGCTGAATGGCTATTAACAAGAAGCGTACCTAGAATGACATCACGGTCTTCAAGAGCTTCTTCAGCAGACACATAATTAACTCGCCCATGGGCAGGAGTTGGCTTCACATAGAAGGCTTTCCCTGGTTTTCCGCGTCCAGCGGGCTTGGCATTGTTCTGGGGACATTCACGAGAATAATGTCCCGGTTCTCCACACTTGTAGCATACCACTGTAGCACGAGGGGTAACATTTACTTGTGGTCCTCCAAATGGTCTGGGTGGAGGGTTGGACTGAACTGGACGAGGTGCCTGGAAGGATGGCCTCGCAGTGTACCTTGCCGGCATAGCTGCATTGGGTACCCATATTCAGCACTTGTTGGGTCCTGAACCCGATGCAGGGTTGAAGTCACGGTTATGCTTCCTCGAAGCCTCGTAGTCAGTTTGTCCGGACTCAGCATTGATGGCCTTATTGACGAGAGCCTGGAAAGTCGTGCACTCATGCAAGCGAAGATCTCGGCGAAGCTCGGCATTAAGTCCCTTGCGGAACCTAGCCTGCTTCTTGGCAGCAGTTGAGACTTCCTCTGGGGCATAGGGAGCAAGATTACCAAACTCGCGACTGTATGCATCCACTGACAATCTGCTTTGGGTGAAGGCACAGAATTCCTCTCTCTTGCGGTCCATCAGCCCTTCTGGGATGTGATGGAGACGAAATGCGGTGCTAAACTCTGCCCATGTTGGTGCACGTCCCTGGGGACGCATAGCCTCATAGCTTTCCCACCACAGGTTGGCAGGTCCCTCCAGAAAGTATGTCGCAAAGGTCACCTTGTTGGCCTCTGAAACATTTGCAGCTCGTATCTTGCGTGACATACTGGTCAGCCAATCATCCGCATCGAGGGGATCGATCGAGTGATGGTACTTAGGCGGACACAGTTTAATGAAGTCACCAAGTGACACTCCATCATGGTGATCATTGCGGGGATCATGGGCGGTGTTCTGTTCAATCCTCTCCAATAGCCTGTTGGTCTCCCTCTTATTCCTTTCAGCTTCTAGCATCACCTCTACCAAAGATGGTGCTCGTGGCGGCTCTTCCTGCCTTGGCTGGCTACTCTCGCCTTGCTCATGAGCATGCACGGGGTTGTTCCTGGTTGACACCATCCTGAGGAAAACAATCCATAGCTTAGACATAGAGAACAACAACTCTAGGACATGAATTAGGAAATGCACTGATCAACATGGCATGTAGGATAAACACCAATCAACATGGTATAACAACTACCATATGAACATTAGGTTTCATACACACCATGACTTAGTTCAGTACAAACCCAAATTGAAAACAACTATGGAGAGATGACACAACTCATCGGAGGCATTACAAGCATCCCATACATTATCTATCTACACCTCCGGAACTCAACTCTCGACCCTGATCATATCCCACAAGACACGCAGGACTGTGGCGATACGTCTACTAGCTTACTAGGTCTAGCATCCACGCACTCAAACGTCACCGTAGAATGCCTCGTACAGGTTACCCCCGTGACCTGGGAGCTGAACCTGCGGATCTGGAAACACTCTAGCCTGGGATCCCTGTAAACCATAAGGACACGGGTGTGGCCTTGGTCCCCTTGTCGGTGGCAACAGCAGTCCTCGAAGAGGGGTGATGCCTCCAACATCAGGCCAGTCTAGATGTGCTGGCAAATGAGTCCGCGATGGAGTCAGCATCTCCAAATCTCCATAACCTGTCTGCACGACAGGTGCCAACTGTGTCAAAGCTGTCCAAAGACGGACACAGGTAGCATAGAGCTCCATGCGAAGGGCACGTGCATCATGATCCCTGTTCTCCAACATCTGAGCGGTCACCTGTAGTCTAGGGTCTTCATGAGAATGATCAGAGTAGGCTGCACTGAGATATCCATCCTCTCCTCCCATGGAAGCAAGAACATAGCAGAACTCCGTGTTCTGAAGCAGACCATGGTGAAACCTCATAATAGTCAGCATAGTGTAAGCGGCTTCCTGAACTGCCATATCTATGGTAACTCCCAATCCATGAGTCCAGTGAAGCGGCTCTGCAGCTCCAGGATATGAAGGGCATATCCTAACGGTAGACAGATACTGACTCTGGTTGAAATCTTGGTACTGCTCCTCCACTGTGTACTCCGGGTACCAACGATATCCAGCCTCCATCATAACTCTAACCAACATGGCCGTGTGACCCGACACATCGATGCACCTGGTCAGACGGACCACCTGACGGAAAGGACGAGAGGGCATCTGAAACAGGGAATGATGCAAAGACATTAGAGATCCTAGCAGAAATTGGACAGCATAACGGCTGTAATTGCTCAAGATTTTTTTTGAGACAATTGAAAAGAGATTGGAAAGACATAACCACTCGACTATCTAGACTCAAATCTCTTCTCCATCTGTTTGTCACACCAACAACACTAAAATAACTTCACTTATTCACAAGCAAGCTAGCTACTGGTCCATGGCTAGTAACTCGTCATCCTAAGCAATAGATGAGAATCCTAGTTCCTATCCCCGTAGAAAAGATGAGAATGACCCAGCATAGAATAACTTGGGAAGAGGAGTAAAAAGAGCCTTACATTACCTTCCACAATCAATTCCCCTACTTATCTATAGAGTTTCTAGACTCAACTTCGACCGGTTTGGCTTGGTAGTCCTACAGTCAGCCAGGCTCTGATACCAACGCTGTCGGAACCCCGATCCTAAGTCATATGATTCCATACTGTAACAAGCCACATCACCTTGCGACCTCACGCACGGTACTCCATGGCTGCCACCTTACCTTGACCGGGACCGTTTGCGTCTTTTGGCTCACGTATGTGAACATGTCACTGGCAATCACACAACAAAGAACCCGGGCCGACATGACTAGTCATAGAACCCAAGTAGCACATCCATACAGAAACAGGCATACATAACCCAGCAATGCAGGTGTCGGCCTCAAGCGTATGTAGACGAGTCGTAGCGAGTTACAATGACTCCATTACGTCGCAAGACATGAATGTCATCACTGCACGTAGACGAGTCGTAAGAGGCTACAGGGACTCCATTACACTGCGAGACATTTCCCCGAAGGGATAGAAACATCAGCAAACAAGGATACATGCTGGTCAATCAATGTGTCCGGAGCAGTAGCAAGCTACCATGGCTCGGTGGAAGCACAAAGAGGCAGTTTCCCGTAAAGAGTACTACTAAAGGCACACGACTAGGTGTCGGATCCCATGCATACCGTTGCACGTCACACGTACGCACGACATGCCCGATATGGATAGATACAACCATGGCATCACAACATAACCATACAATAACATGACTTTTATTTAAGAGGCTCAGACGAGCCTTGCATAATATGTTCATATAGACAGGGGTCACATGACCCGACACTCAAGTCATACAAACATAGTCATACAAGCCAGCGGAAACTTAAGCTGTCTGAGTACAGACGGCAAAATATAAAAGAGGCACAAGGCCTGACTATCTACAGCCCACCACACGGGCAAGATCGTAGCTGGGACACCAGCTATTCGGCATCGTCAACGTCAAGATAAAACCCACCTGATGGGTCCTGGTTTTCTTCTGCAACATTATTTAAGCAAGGATGAGTACAATCGTACTCAGCAAGTCTTTAAAACAGACCTAGTCTAGTTATGCTCATGTATCAACAAAGGGGTGGAGGAGTTTATGTAGAAAGCCAGCTTTGACTCATGGCTAACCTACACTACTCAGTTTTACACTCTTTGTTACAATTTTACTTACCGCACACGAGTCCACTAACTCCATCTCAATACACCACCATGGACTCACATTCCCCTCCCGGAAGAGTGCCATCCACGGTACTCACACTTGTCTTGAGATTTTTAGAAGTATCCATTTGATTATCTATGAACAACATAAGTTCTCCAAGTAGTCCATATCCGAGGACGCGGCTATTCGAATAGTTTCATAACCCTGTAGGGGTGTACTTCTTCACACACGCTCTCGCCACTTATCGCTGTGTGCCATAAACCATGCACCTCGGCAACCTTCAAGCGGATGCCCAGCGAGGGAGTCGGCCACGACCGTCAATCACATAAGACCTCTAGTTCAGGCTACCGCCTGTTTGAGACTGACCCGCATGGAAGTCCGGCCGAAGTTTCCACTACGGTCCCAAATGATGTGCGCAGGGTTCCCAAGCCCACCATTCGGGTGACCCTTGGTACACCGTGCCACTGCCTACCGCATCGTAACCCACCCCGAGGGCCAGCGCTACGCACGGCCTCCAGCATGCTATAAACACCAGAAACTACTTGCAATACCTGGACCAAAGACTAAGCGACTGATAAGTCGAGCGGGGTCATATTTCAGGGCCCAGCATGTGGTAGTATCTCGTCTTGGATCACAAACACGGAACCCAATGCCTACGAACGGTCCCAATGAGACAACCCGCTATGTACTCCTACACAGCCTCTCATCGCTACCTTTTACCAAAACGGATTCGCTATGAGCTCATCACATCAGAACATCACAGTTTCACTCAGTTCATCACCCAGATGAAACAGACCTGACACAACTATAAGCATAGCAAGCATAGCAGGCAAAGTAATCTAAGCACATCATGGCACGAGCATCTACCAAGTTTGCTAGGTTACAAGGTTTAGCTATTTACTGTGACAAGATCAGGTCATGCATAAGAATGGGATCATCTACCGTGTATGCCTGACATGTGATTGTTTGTCCTGATGCAACAAATGAGAGCAGGAGCGAGAGAACGGGATGTTATCGGAATGATCAATGGGGTTGCTTGCCTTGCTGGGAAACGGAGGGATTCTCTCCTTCGTCGGGGTACGGAGTAGTATCGTCCGGATTCGGACCTATTGCAATGCAAATAAGAACGATCAATACAAGCAGATGCAACAATATGATGCATGAACATGGCATGATAGTATGCATGGATGAGCTAATGTATCTAGTGTTCATGTCAATTTGAAATGTATTTGAATATAGATTCAAAGTTGTTCTCATTTCAAATTCCATATATTGACCTAATGTTAAAATGTCCATGTTCACCTATTTAGGTTGCTCTAACATGCATGAGAATAGCAGCATTGGATTCATTGTATTTTTTTGATAAATTTTCATAAATAAATTATTTTCATCTGAGTTACAGATTAATTTATATGATTTTTCAAAGTTTTAAATAATTTCTGGAATTATTGTTAAATAGGAAATTGACTTATGACATCAGCCTGATGTCATCATGACGTCAGCTGGTCATCAGACCCGGCCAGGGTCAAACCTGACATGTGGGGTTCACATGTCAGTGTCTGATTAGCTTAGTTAACTAAATTAAACGAATCTTAATCATTAACAATCCCTGGGCCCACATGTCATAGACTAATTAGCTTCATTATTTTAATTAATTATTTTCTTTAAACTAACCAGGGTTAACCAGGGGGTGGCCCCACCTGTCAGGGTCAACTCCCGTGGTCAAAACGACCAGAGCCACCGGCGACGAGCCGCCGGCGAGGCCCGAGAGGACGGAGGGCTCGGAAATGGCCCTCCGGCGACCATTCGGGAGGCGGAGACCAGGAATGGGCAGCTGGGGGACGCGTGCATCCATCTAAGGTAACGGGAGGACGCGGGGACGCCGGAGTCGACGACCACGTCCGTTTTGGCGGCGGCCGGAGCTCGGCACAATGGGGAAACGGTGCTAGGGGGCGAAGAGGTCCATGGGGAGAGAGGGGAAAGCACGGGGAGCTCACAGAGAGTCGGTCAGGCTGGTCAGCGGGCTCGGGGATGACCGGGTGGCGCGAATTGACGAAGGCGTCCGGCGACCGGAGTCGGAGAAGATGGAGCGGATGGCGTCTTCGGGGCTTCCCGGCGCAATTCCTCTAGTGGGCACGGGCATCTTGACGCTGCAGAGCTTTTGGACCGACTGGGGAGGGCGAGGGGTGGCCGGTGGCTACAGGGCAACGGTGGCGGTGCTCTCGGTCCGAGAGGAAGGGAGGCGGAGAGGAGAGGGGAGAATGCGCGAGAGAGGAGGGAGCCGGCTCGATCCGGACGTCTCTGGCGAGGTCATCCATGAGGCCTCGCTGGCCGGAGAGAGACGGGCGGGCAGGGAGGAGGTGGAGGCCTCTTGGCGCCCCGCGGCACTTCGCCTCTGCCTACTGGCAGAGGTTGAAGATGACCGCTTGGCCCTGGTGGGCTGGGCCGTCTCCTTCTCTGGGCCAGGTAAGCCTCTTCTGGCTTTTTTAAAAATTTTGTTTTCTGCTTTCTAACATTTGTTTTTATTTCTTTGCAGGTCCAAACAACTTTTCAGAATGACCCACATATTTTCTAAATTGAAGTTTGAATATTCCAAACTTATAATAACAGTTTCAGATTATTTTGAAAACAGGGATAATGATATTTGCTTTATTTATCATTTTCCAGGGACTTAAACCATTAATTCAAATTATTTTAAATGTTCAAATAATTCAAATGTCCCCTGGTATATCCATGTCCCTAATTATCAGGCATAGGGGACATTTTTGATGGGCATTTTGGATTTGTTGAAATTTCATTTATCTGGAATTTCTTTAATACATGAATGCTTGGGGTTTCTTTTCTTTCTCCCCATTTCATATTGATGCAATGATGATGATGATGATGTAAACACATTGCTAGCCTATGACACTTGCTAGGGTTGTGACACGGTGAGCCTCCTGCCTCTCTACCCCGAGATGGGAGAAGGATCCGATAGGTGGGACCCACCTGTCGGCCTCTCTCTCCCTCTCCCGTGCTCTCTCTCTCCCCCTCGTGGTCGCTGATGGCTGGGCCCCGCGCGTCAGGTTTAAACCTGGCCGAGCACGAGGCCGGCTGGCTGGCCAGCTGGGCCGGCCCAGCCACTGGCTGCCTCTAGCCCAGGGTCCCGTGGCCTTTTTCTTTTTCTTTTCTGTGGGATTTTGCAAACATCCCACAGTTCTCAATGTAAATCCCATGACCATATTTTTTCCACCTAAATTCTTGAAATATTCCCTACAATTTAATAGTGCCTTTTTGTAAAATATTTAAAAACCTTTTCTATACCGTTCTATTTTAAAACCTATACATAGGCATCTTTCTGCCTCTGATTAATAATTTTCAAAAATGTTTTCATAGCAAAATATTAAACAAACATTTTTAAGATAGTCTTTAGTATTTATCAGAGTAGGATAGAATTTTTTATTATTGGTTTGGGTGCTCTATTTTTCTGTGATGCTTATTTTCATCGCTTTTATTCGGGACGATAGATTGCGCTGTTGACGAGGTAGTTGGACCCGAAGACTTCGAAGACCCCGGAGACTTTGTTGACCCAGGCAAGAAACTTTTTCTTGCATGACATATAGCACTTGTTGTTTTGATCATTGATCATGATGCAGAGTTTCCCCTTCGGTGGGCTGCCTCCGATACTCTTACCGTTGACACTTGCATCATGCATGACGCTACCACCTTATGAGGGTTATGCGGGTGGGTGTAGATAGGATGATAATAGATGCTACGCAAGTGGAATGGGATTTATGCATACTGATGGAAAGGAATTGATTCTTTCAAGGACTTTTCGAAAACCCCGTCGGGTGCCACTAATGCCCGAGGGGGATGATGATATGTTGGGTGACCACTTGAGAAAGAAGTGGTGTGCCGGAACAAGTTGAGGATGTTTTTTCAAAAACGGATTGGTGTAAGTTGCAACCGTTACTTCAACCTTACATGTGCAACCACGATACCCCTTATTGGACAGGGCTTTGTTGATTACCTTGGTGGGTACTGGCGGGAGTCGCGTGGTCACTCTCGATACGGGGTCGTACCGGTATGTACGATCATGCGCTGTCTTCACAGGCACCGGGCACACCATTGATCCCCTCATGGATGGTACGATCTGGAGAGAGGCTCATGTGGTGTACATCGTGAGGGCTGGGTACCAACCGAGTGGACTCTTTGTTTAGTATCTCTAGGGGAAAGGCATTGTTAAGGTACTTACCTCGGGTATGTCATGTACCACGAGTCGTGGATGACAAGGAAGTTTCTCGAGATTCGTGGGTAAAGTGTGCAACCTCTGTAGAGTGTAGAACTATTCGAATAGCCATGTCCATGGTCAAGGATAGTTGGATGACCGCTCTTGTGCTACGTCCAAATGTTTTTCACAAACTGGTGTGTGTTTTGGAGACAAAGATGGTACTTGAGCTAAGTCCGATGACTTAGCATGACAATTGAGCTAGGTCCAATGACTTAGCATGATGAATGAACATGAGATGTTCAACCCCTGCTTATGATGATATCTATAACATGTTCATACGGATATCTATCAAGTTGTTGGTGCATGCTTAGTTAGTTACTTGATCATGTCATTGCGTTCAAAATTGGCTTTCCGCAAATTACCTACTTAGTTCTATATCATGCATCATTATTACTTGTTCAACAACTTGGGTTGCATGCGAGTACATGCAAAGTACTCATTGGATTGCCAATGGTTATTTAATTGGCCAGGCATGGAAGAACAGGAGTATGTTGAAGAGTTCGTTGGAGACGATCATGCGAACTCGGATGCTTCCCAGTCAGAATGCCTGTAGGTTTAAGGCTGATGGCATGGGTTCACGCCTCGATCAAGATTTCCGCTGCTTGTTCTATTTAAGTGTTTGCCCCTCGTGGCCCTATCTGTGTAAGACTAGACCTTTGCGGTCTTTATTTGTGTAAGATGCTAAATGTGGATGTAAGACTCTTGTTATTCAGCTTCTGTGTGTTCAGTGAGCATTGATCTCTGGGATCACTGTACACGTGCATTCGGTGATCAGGACTTATGAGTCGGGGTCCCCACAAAGCTGGCATCGGAGCCATCCTGACTGTAGGAAGCCTTTAGTTATCATGGGTGTTAGTCAGGATAAAACTATTTTCAAAACTACACCTAGCACCTATACTTAGTGATTCTATGCTATTTACGTGTTCTATTCTTCACACAACACTTTGCTGACTCTCCTCCCTTCAAACCTTTGTAGGTGGCCGCCATACCCGAAGCCTTCCTGACATCCGACTTTCCCTTACTCCTTGGGATAGCTTGGAGAAGTGCCAGTTTCGCCAACCACCCATTTTCCTCTACCACGAGCACTGGGTCGATGCTGTTATGAAGGAGTAGCATGTGGAGGTGGTCGCGAAGGCAAACGACTCCCCGACTAGTTGGTTCTTTGAAGGACCACGGATGGAGACCATGATACTTGCAGTTGAGACAGCTGCACGCAAGGCACTCCTACACCTTTGAGACATCATTCTAGAGATGGCTGACGAGCCAGCTAGTCGCTACCTTCCCTTCAGGAAGTATGATCTTGGCGAGAGTTGGACGCTGATCCCATCCAAGGAGGATGGCATGCCACTCAGGTTCCAGACCTACTTCATCGTCTCCGCCGATAGTCTGGTTCATAACCTGATGAAGGAGTCCGTGAAGCTCCGTGAGGAACTTCACCACACCCGAGAGTTACTTCGACAAGCCAAGACGAAGCCAGACAAGATCAAGAAGGATGGAGCTCCCGACGGACGACCAACTGTCGCTTACAGAGGAGGAGTACCCCCAGCTAGTGATGCACCTACACGTCATCATCGCATGAGTGCAAAGGAGTACCATGAGCTCTTCACCGACTCACCAGCAATGCGTTGTCGAGATGGACCTCCTCGTTCCCCGACCCCTTTGACCGGGAATGATGCCCGTTCCGATGATGAATAGGAGGAGGACCTAGAGGAGCGTGACTTTGAGACCGAGCACTCCACCAGCTGAGTCCGAGAAACCCTAGTGTAGGACCAGTCATGTATCCCTCATGCGAAGTCGAGTCCGTGTAATGGTTCATATGAAACCATGTGTGCTTGTTGTTTGTTTGTTGTTTGTGTTCCGATGCAAGTCGCGCTTTTTCCTTAGGCAATATGTAAGAGACTCTATCATCTATCTTAATATATATGTTGGTCTTTCGACCTTTGATTTATCACACTTGCACTTGACCAACCCCCTTAGGCGCGCTCTTCCATTGTTGCTTTTCCTCTCGTCTACCCAAGTTGTTTGACTTGGATGCTCCAAACAGGATGGTGACTGCTACCCGCAACAGCTCCTTCGCCAACCCTGAAGCCGGCAACTCAAGCCAGCAACAAGGAGCTGGTGGGGCTGCCCACGCCAGAGGACACCAGGAGCAGCCGCAAGGTGACATTCCCCCGTCACCACCTCCACCGGAGAACATGACCATAGCTCAGTTTCTCCAAGTTCTCTGGGAGGAACGCCAAGCCAACAATGCTGCTACCCAGCAGATGGCTCAGGCCCTTGTGAACAACCAGCAACGATGTAGGAACGGGAATGGCCACTCCACTCTGTCTGAGTTCATGAGGAATTCGCCCCCAACCTTCACCGATACTACTGAACCATTGGATGCTGATGACTGGATCCGCACCATCGAGGACCTCCTTGCACTGGCAATTGCAATGAGGACCATGAGAAGGTGCTTTAAGCCTCTCACTTCCTTGGAGGTACCGCCCGAGCTTGGTGGGATGGATTCAAGGTCATGCAAGGAGAGCGTGTGATCACTTGGAAATACTTCAAGGAAGGATTCCGCACCGCCCACATTCCTTCTGGGATCATGGCTATCAAGAAGAGAGAATTCCGAGCGCTAAAGCAAGGAAGTGTCTCTGTCAAGGAGTACTTGCAGAAGTTCAACCTGTTTTCAAGGCATGCACCTGAAGATGTCAACACGGAGGCTGCCAAGAAGGAACGCTTCATGGAAGGACTTCAACAGACCCTGCAGTATCAGCTCACCTTCTGTGACTGTCGCACCTTCTTCGCCCTGGTGAACAAGACCCTCAGGCTGGAGGACAAGCGTCGTGCTATAGACGACACTCACATGCACAAGATGATCAGCAAGGGTATCTCAAGCAACCAGAAGCCTCGCCCCTGGCAGCCAGCCCCAGCCAAGCCAACCTATCAGCCACAGCAAGCTAGACCTCTGCGCCTCATCTGAGCTACTAGCCTTAGCAGTATGCCAATCCCAGGCCAGCTTACAACAACCCCAATAACAACAACGGTGGCAGGAACTACAACAACAACCGTGGGCAAGTCGCTTGCTTCGGATGTGGTCAGCCAGGACACATCTCTAGGTTGTGTCACAACAAGAAGCCATATGCACCGTACACCAATGCGCCAGCTCAAGGTCAAAGCCATGGAGCACCACCAAGGAACCCCGCTCCCCACAACCATCCCAACAATGGCAAGGGTCATGTGAACCACATCACCGCAGAGGAAGCCCAGGAAGTCCCAGACATCATCCTGGGTATGTTCCTCGTCAACTCAACCCTAGCGACAATATTGTTTGGTTGTGGAGCTTCACATTCTTTTGTCACCCAAAAGTTTGCACTAGAGAGTGGCATAAAGCCTACACCCCTGGGTAGTCGTATGTTGATACAAACCCTGGGATCGGTTATGAAGTCGGGGATAGGTTGTAAGGGAGTTGAGATTAACATCAACAGGGTAGATTTCCTAGCAGACCTTATCATCCTGAAGTCAGAAGGCTTGGATGTGATCCTAGGCATGGATTGGTTGACCAAGCACCAAGGCTTGTTAGACTGTGCCAAGAGGATCGTTACGATGACCAATAGCCAAGGAGTGGAAGTCAAGTATGTCCCCAACCCTGCCTCCACTCAAGCCCCTCAGGCTAACTGTCTATCGGGAGTTGAGTTGGATCAAGTGCCGGTGGTATGTGAATACCCGGATGTGTTTCCTGATGAGCTGCCCGGAATGCCTCCTGACCGTCCACATTGAGTTCATCATTGAGCTTATGCCCGGATCAAGGCCCATCTATAAGAAGGCCTACAAGATGGGATCTGAAGAGTTGGCTGAATTGAAGAAGCAACTAGCAGAGCACCTCAGAAAAGGATTCATTCGCCCTAGTGCCTCTCCTTGGGGATCACCTGTTTTCTTTGTGTCAAAGAGGGACGGAACCATCAGACTCTGTGTTGATTACCGTTCTCCCAATGAGGTCACAATAAAGAACAAGTACCCACTCCCCAAGATTGAAGACCTATTTGATCAGTTGAATGGAGACAAGGTGTTTTCCAAGATCGACCTCAGGTCTGGGTACTACCAGCTAAAGATCAGACCCCAATACATTCTGAAGACAGCATTTGTAACCCAGTATGGCATGTATGAATACACGGTCATGTCATTCGGGTTAACCAATGCCCCTGCCTACTTCATGTACCTCATGAATAAAGTCTTCATGGAGTACTTGGACAAGTTCGTTGTCGTCTTCATTGATGACATACTCGTCTTCTCCAAGTCTAAAGAAGAGCATGAGGAGCACTTAAGATTGGTCCTAGAGAAGCTTCGAGAGGACCAGCTTTATGCCAAGTTCAGCAAGTGTGAATTCTGGCTACATGAAGTTGGATTCTTGGGTCATGTACTAACTGCAGAAGGATTATCAGTGGATCATGCCAAGATTGAAGACATGATTGAATGGCAAACCCCAACCACCGGGAAGGAAGTCAGTAGCTTCCTCGGACTCGCGGGATATTACCGCAAGTTCATGGAAGGGTTCTCAAGCATTGCTCGACCCATGACCCAGCTTTTGAAGAAGGACAAGAAGTTCGAATGGACATCTAAGTGCGAGGAAAGTTTCGAGGAGCTCAAGAAGAGATTGACCACAACCCTAGTTTTGGCCACCCCCGATATTCACAAGGAGTTTGTGATTTACTGTCATGCATCGAGAACTGGGCTTGGAGATGTTCTGATGCAAGAAGGCAGGGTGGTAGCATATCTATCTGGACAGCTATGACCACATGAAGAGAACTATGCAACTCATGATCTTGAGTTGGCAGCCGTGGTTCATGCCTTGAAGACATGGCGACATTACCTTCTGGGGAAGAGATGTGAGATATTCACAAACAACAAGAGTCTCAAGTATATTTTCACTCAAAGGGAATTGAACACGAGGCAGCGAAGATGGTTGGAGTGAATCAAGGATTACGACCTCAGTGTTCAGTACCACCCCGGAAAGGCCAACGTGGTAGCAGACGCCTTAAGCAGAAAGGCTTGTTCCTTGAACACCATGATTAAGGAAAGGCTGCGCACCCTGTATGAAGAGCTTGAAAGCTTCGGCTTGGAACTGGTTGCACCCGGATTCCTTGCCAACCGTGAAGCAAAGCCTACCTTGATGGATGATATCAAAGAAGCTAAGAAGGGACACGAGTGTATTGAAGGCATCAAGAGGAAGATCAAGGCAAGCAAGGTCCTAGGATTCTCAGTGGATGAACAAGGAGTTGTATGGTTCGGGAGTTGCATCTGCATGCCCAAGAAAGAGGAGCTCAAGAACCTGATCTTGCAAGAAGCTCATGACACTCCATACTCCATCCAACCTAGAGGAACCAAGATGTATCAAGACCTCACGTCCAGATTCTGGTGGCATGGCATGAGACGGGAGATATGCACGTTCGTTGCTAAGTGTGACATATGCTAGAGAGTCAAAGCTGAGCATCAGTGACCCACTGGACTATTGCAACCTCTCAAAGTGCCTGAATGGAAGTGGGACAAAGTCAGGATGGACATCATCACCGGATTACCAAGGTCGGGTAAATGACATGATTCCATTTGGGTCATCGTCGATCACCTGACCAAAGTGGCCCACTTCATTCCCGTTAAGACAACCTACAATGGGAATCAATTAGCCAACCTCTACATCAACCGGATTGTGAGCCTCCACGAAGTTCCTAAGGAGATTGTATCGGACCGAGGCACCCAGTTAACCTCAAGCTTCTGGAATAGGTTCCAAGAAGCCTTGGGAACCAAGCTCTCCTTCAACACTGCTTTTCACCCCCAGACCAGTGGGCAAACAGAACGAGTAAATCAGATACTTGAGGATATGCTCCGCGCTTGTGTTTAGGCGTATGGAGCCAAGTGGGAAGATTGCCTACCGTTTGCAGAGTTCTCCTACAACAACAGCTATCAGTCGAGTCTTCGGATGGCACCATTTGAGGTGTTGTATGGACGCAAGTGCTCTACTCCCCTCAACTGGTGAGAGACCGGAGAAGGATTAGTTTTTGGACCAGACATCCTCCGCCAAGCCGAAGATCAAGTTCAACTCGTCCAAGAGCGCCTTGAGACCGCCAAGACAAGGCGAAACAGCTACGCCGACTCTCACCGTTGGGACATGAGTTTCCGCATTGGATACCATGTTTACCTCCATGTCGTGGCTCTCAAGGGAACCAAGCAATTCCATGTCAAGGGAAGACTTGCACCAAGGTTCGTTGGCCCCTTCAAGATCACCGACAGGCGAGGGGAAGTTGCCTATCAACTAGATCTACCTTCCGAGATCTTGGATGTGCACAATGTCTTTCGTGTGTCACAACTCTGAAAGTGTCTGCAAGTTCCCAACCACCCCGGCCTCTACAAGGACATCGACCATCAAGCCATCGATCTTCAGCCAGACCTCACTTATCGTGAGAGACCAGTTTGCATTTTGGATGAAGCCGAGCGCTGCACCCGAAGCCGCACCATCAAGTACTTCAAGGTCCAATGGAGCAACCACACTGAAGCTGAAGCGACCTGGGAGCGTGAAGACTATCTTAGATCTTAGTTCCCTTATCTTTTTAGCGCTTAGCCTAGGAATCTCGGGGACGAGATTCTTGTAAGGGGGTAGGTCTGTCACACCATGTGTTTGTATCACCTTTGTCATGTGTGGATTTATAAAATTTGGAACTAATTAAAACTTTTTCAATGCTTTTGCTTGTTTGAATTGTTGCTTGTTTGCTTGTTGATAGTGGTTTGTGGCACTCCTAGATTCTATCCCTCTCCATATTCATCTTCCTTGACCCAAACCTCTTTCCCAATGATCATGCCATGTGAATAGTGCCCAAAACTATTTTTATCATATTTTATTCTGATCAAAAAGGATTTATCCAAAATAGGTCTTCAAAAACCCCTGAATTGAGATTTGCAATGCAAGTCCTCAAATTGGGTGGAACCTTCTTCCCCAAAGGCTTTATTTCAAACCTACTATCTTTATGACTTCACAAAACCACCAAATATTAATTTTAAAGATTATTTTAATATTTTAATTAAATAATTTTTCTCAAGACCAAAAATGGTTTTTCATAGGGAAAAATTCTTTAAATGCTTTCAAAATATTTGAGAAAATTTAGGGAAACTCAGTGGACATATATTTTCCATATATATGAGTTTCAGCACATGGGCATGTTCAAATCATGGTTAAAACTCCTCAAACCCCTTTCTGTTCAAAACAAGCTTTTGGAATATTTCTATAGAAATATTCTCAATAAATTCCAGGAAAATTCTAGCAAGTCAACACTATCATGGGCGATGATCTTGCAAAGTTTCATCTCAATCCAAGTAGATTTCGTTCATCAAACCATCGCAAAACCCTTCCTGTCCAGATTCAAATTTGAACAACTTTACATTGTGAAGTTTCTCCCCTTGACCCCAAACTTTGTGGATAGGCTCTTATCAACAAATATTGCTGCTACACTAAGTGGTGCATCAAGGGTAAAAGCTTAGCCTGACTAGATCTACAGAAACCTGATTCTTTTAGTTTCTAGGGTTTACAAAATTTCCATTGTCAACTTTGCCCACTTGACCTCAAACTTGGTGAGCAGGCCCATTTCTACTTAGCATTTGACCCTGTTGAATATCTCAGTAAGTTGGTAAATTGTTCTTGCCCAAAACCCTATCAAACACCTTCTGGTGAAATAGTAATGTCTCTGTTTTCATCCCTTCCTCTTTTACCCTTGCCTCCAAAATTTTACCTCACCCTCTGGCAGTGCCCAAGCACCCCTAGTAAAAGCTCATGTCTATAAGCCTCAGGGAGATGAGGTAAAACTTCCATTTTCACCTCTAAACAGCAGCAAAACACCTCTAGCTTCCCACCTTTCTTATTCTACTAGCCTCCCAGGGCATCCAATGCTAGAATATCCTAGCCTAGTACCCCCTAGAGCCTCTGGACGCAAGTGGTCGTGCCCAAAACGCCAAAGGCATGCCATGGCATGCCATTTGGGTGCTCTGGAGCGCACTACAGTGTGCTCCCACACTGTAGCGGCCCCCATCCCAAAGCCCCAAACTACCTCGGGCCTAGGGAGCACGCCACCGAGCCCCCTCGATGTCTGCGCCTCCCTGCCGGTCATCTCCCCTCCTCTCTTCCTCTCCAGCGGCCTCCTATACGCACGACACGGCCACCCCTCTCGCCCAGTGTTTGGGCTCACACGCGCGATGCCCCTCGCCCCCCTCTGCTTGACCGCACCCCTCCAGAGCATCTCGTGTGGACCCCCAGCCCCGCCTACGCCCCCTCCTTGGGTGCCATAGCTCAATGGAGAGCGCCCGAGCTTTCCCGCGCTCGCCATCTCCTCTGTGTCCGCCCTCGCCTATATAAAGGGCCCCGATCACCCCTCTCTCCTCATCGCCCCCTTCCACCTTCAATTCCCCTCCTGAGTCGCCCAAGTGACTGCCCGGAGCACCTGTGCTCGGGATCGACCGAGGCACCGCCATGTCGGGGCTTCGTCGATCTCGGGCTACCGACCCACTCCGGCCTTCCTTCCTCCTCCATCGAGCCCCTAGAGAGCTTCCACATCGTTCCCCCTTCCTCCCCGGCCACTTTACTACAAGAAGCAACACTGGCAAACCCCACCCGAAGCGGCTCTGCCACGGCCTTCTCCCCGCCGGCGACTCCGGCCCCGGCCATGCCGCCCTTCCACCTCCTGGGGACCGGTGGGTCGATGCTTAGCCCATTCCCACCTCCAGATTCCCTCACCACGCCTCCTTTAGCCGCCGGTGAGCCCCCCCTCTCTGCCCTGAGGTGGGAGAAGGATCCGATAGGTGGGAACCACCTGTCGGCCTCTCTCTCCCTCTCCCGCTCTCTCTCCCCTCACGGTCGCTGATGGCCGAGCCCCATGCGTCAGGTTTAAACCTGGCCACGTGCGAGGCCGGCTAGCTGGCCAGCTGGGCCGGCCCAGCCACTGGCCGCCTCTGGCCCAAGGTCCCGTGGCCTTTTTCTTTTTATTTTCTATGGGATTTTGCAAAAATCCCACAGAGTTCAACATAAATCCTATGACCATAATTTTTCCACCTAAATTCTTGAAATATTCCCTAGAATTTAATAGTGCCTTTTTGTAAAATATTTTAAAACCTTTTCTATACTATTTTAGTTTAAAACCAATACTTAGCCATCTTTCTGCCTCTGATTAATAATTTTCAAAAATGTTTTCATAGCAAAATATTAAACAAACATTTTTAGTATAGTCTTTAGTATTTATAAGAGTAGGGTAGCATTTTTTTATTAGTCGTTTGAGTGCTCTCTTTTTGCGTGATGCTTATTTTCATCACTTTTATTCATGATGATAGATTTCACTATTGACGAGGAAGTTGGACCCGAAGACTTCGAAGACCCCGGAGACTTTGTTGAGCCAGGCAAGCAGCCCTTTGACCATGTTAAGAAAAAAATTCATGCATGACATATAGCACTTGTTATTTCGATGATTGTTCATGATGCGGAGTTTCCCCTTTAGTGGGCTGCCTCCGATACTCTTACCGTTGACACTTGCATCGTGCATGACCCTACCACCTTATGAGGGTTATGCGGGTGGGTGTAGATAGGATGCTAATAGATGCTACACAAGTGGGTTGGGATTTATGCATATTGATGGAAAGGAATTGATTCTTTCAAAGACTTTTTGAAAACCCCGTCAGGTGCCACTAATGCCCGAGGGGGATGATGATAAGTTGGGTGACCACTTGAGAAAGAAGTGGTGTGCCAGAACAAGTTGAGGATGTGTTTAAAAAAATGGATTGGTGTAAGTTGCGACTGTTACTCCAACGTTACATGCGCAACCATGATACCTCTTATGGGACGGGGCTTTGTTGATTACCTTGGTGGTTACTGGCAAGGATCCTGCATTACTAGTGGCGGGAGTGGCGTGGTCACTCTCGATACGGGGTCATACCGGTATGTAAGATCATGTGTTGTCTTCACAAGCACCGGGCACACCGTTGGTCCCCTCATGGATGGTACGATCTGGAGGGAGGCTCGTGTGGTGTACATCGTGAGGGCTGGCTACCAATCGAGTGGACTCTTTGTTTAGTATCTCTAAGGGAAAGGCATTGTTCGACTACTTACCTCGGGTATGTTGTGTACTGCGAGTCGTGGATGACACGAAAGTTCCCCGAGTCTTGTGGGTAAAGTGTGCAACCTCTTCAGAGTGTCAAACTATTTGAATAGCCGTGTCCATGGTCAAGACAGTTAGATGACCACTCTTGTGCTACGTCCAAATATTTTTCACAAACTGGTGTCTGTGTGTGTGTTGGAGACAAAGATGGTACTTAAGCTAAGTACGATGACTTAGCATGACAATTGACCTAAGTCCGATGACTTAGCATGACAATTGACCTAAGTCCGATGACTTAGCATGATGAATGAACATGAGATGTTCAACCCCTGCTTATGATGATATCTATAACATGTTCATACGAATATGTGTCAAACTGTTGATGCACGCTTACTTAGTTACTTGATCATGTCATTGCATTCAAAATTGGCTTTCCGCAAATTACCTAGTTAGTGTTATATCAATCATCATTATTACTTGTTCCACGACTTGGGTTGCATGCGAGTACATTCAAAGTACTGATTGGCTTGCCACTGGTTATTTAATTGGCCAGGCATGGAAGAACGGGAGTATGTTGAAGAGTTCGTTGGAGACGGACATGCGAACTACGCTTACCAGTCAAAATGCCTGTAGGTTTAAGGCTGATGGCATGGGTTCACGCTTCGATTAAGATTTCCACTACTTGTTCTATTTAGGTGTTTGGCCCTTGTGGCCCTATCTATGTAAGACTAGACCTTTGCGGTCTTTATTTGTGTAAGACGCTAAATGTGGATGTAAGACTCTTGTTATTCAACTTATGTGTGTTCAGTGAGCATTGATCTCTGGGATCACTGTACACGTGCATTCGGTAATCACGACTTATGAGTCGGGGTCCCTACACTCCTAACGCTGAAGCTCCTGGGGGAAAGAAGACCGGCAAGGCCTCTGGTGCACATTCCGGTAAGTGCACGTCCTCAGAGTGCTACACTCCCATTAACGATGTGCCAGAGAGCTCCATCGGCAAGAGCAAAAAGTCCAAGGCTGCTCCGCCAGAGACCAATTAGGTGCCATCCAAGGAGGATGGCACGAGGGGAACTTTCACCATAAGTTCCACCCTTGACGACAAATAGGAAAGCGCGCTCGTTGCCTTCCTGCAGGATAATGTTGATGTGTTTGCATGGCAACCATCTGATATCCCCGATGTTCCCAGGGAGTTGATTGAGCACCTCCTTGCCCTCTTCCCACACGCACGGCCCGTCAAGCAGAAGGTCCAGAGGCATGCTTTGGAGCGGCAATAGTTTATTGCTAAAGAGATCAAGAAACTAGAAGCGTCTGGCTTGATCAGAGGAGTACTCCATCCAACATGGTTGGCCAATCTAGTCGTAGTGCACAAGGCGAATGGAAAATGGAGGCGGTGCATTGACTTCACAGACATCAACAAAGCCTGCCCCAAATATCCTTTTCCCTTGCTGCACATCGACCAGATTGTGGACTCCACCGCCAGTTGCGAATTTTGTCTTTCCTTCATGTCTATTTGGGATATCATCAGATTTTCATGGCCAAGGAAGATGAGGAGAAGAATGCATTTATCACCCCATGTGGTACGTATTGCTTTTTGCGTATGCCTTTCAGGTTGAAAAGTGCTAGTTCTACATTTGCAGGAGCGGTACAGATTGGTTTTGAACCCCAGCTACATAGAAATATGGAGGCTTATATGGATGACATAGTGGTCAAAACCAAGGACAAGGCTATGGTCATATCAGACCTAGAAGAAACATTTGCCAACCTGCGCAAGATCAACATGAAGCTCAACCCTGAGAAGTGTGTGTTCGGCGTCCCATCCGGCAAGCTTCTTGGGTTCTTTGTATCTCAATGAGGAATCGAAGCAAATCCCGACAAGATCAAAGCGATTGAGCAAATTGAAGCACCAAGACGAGTAAAAGATGTGCGCCGTCTTGTCGGCTGTGTTGCTTCTCTAAGTAGGTCCATTTCAAAATCTGCCGAGCATGCCCTGCCCTTTTTCAAAATCTTGAAGAAGGCGGGTCCAATGAAATGGACTCCGTAAGTGGAGGCGGCACTACAGGATTTGAAGAAGTACCTCTCTTCTCCGCCACAGCTAGTTGCTCCAAAACCACAAGAGCCGTTGCTGCTATATCTGGCAGCAACAAATCAAGTGGTGAGTGTCGCGCTAGTGGCTGAAAGAGAAGTTGATGAAGAAGCAGCAGCAACGGCAGGGCCACCAAGCGACGAGCCAGGACATTCCCCGGCAGGGTCTGGTGCGGCAAAGAAGGATCTGTGCAATTAAAGGAGACAATCCAGAAGAAGAAGGTGGTGCATCGACCAGTCTATTTTGTCAGCTCCATGTTGCAGGGGCTACGTTAAGATATTCTAGCATGCAAAAGTTGCTCTTCTGCCTTCTTATTGCCTCGAGGAAGCTGTGCATTACTTCCAAGCACATCAGATCACCATTGTCACCCGCTTCCCGCTACATCAGATCTTGCGGAACCCAGAATCTATCGGCAGGATTGTGGAGTGGGCGTTGGAACTATCAAGCTTTGGTATCAAGTTTGAAAGCACTTCAACCATTCAGAGCAGGGCCTTGGTAGAGTTCATTACAGAGTGGACCCTAACGCCCGATGAAGAAGTTCTAGAGTCAACTCTCCTCGGTAAGGAAACCGGGATCATGTATTTTGATGGGTCATTCTCGCTGCAAGGCACCGGTACCGGAGTGCTGCTTGTCGCACCCACCAGAGTGCACCACAAATATGTGATACATATGCACTTTCCCCGGGAGAGATCAACGAACAACACTGCCGAGTATGTATGGCTGCTTGCTGGTCTCGGGATTGCAGCAAACCTTGGGATCAACAAACTTACTGTCAGCGGTGATTCACAACTTGTCGTCAGGCAAGTGAATAAAGATTACCATAGCCCATTGATGGAAGCTTATGTAGATGAAGTGAGGAAGTTGGAAGAACTTTTGATGGCCTACAAATGGAGCACATTCCAAGTGTAGAAAACAGCATTGCCGATGGCCTGTCAAAGGGTGCTGCCCTTAAGTTGCCTGTGCAACCAGGAACTTTCGTGCTCGGACTAACTCAACCCTCCGTGACACCATCAACTGGGCAAGAGAAGAGAAGGAAGTTAAGTTCTATCAAGTATTTCCCGGCAGAGCTCCCAGAAGCCGTCAGTGAGGAGGTCGCCGGGGACAACGATAGGCTTGTCAGTGAGTGTTGTGCTCCGGCAGGGCCCCGGGCTCTTGGCGTGAAAGCACGCATTCCCACCAGGCTTGCCGATGAGCAGCAGACACCGGCGGGGCCTCAGGACCTTGCCATTGAGGCAAATGCTTCCTCGGCAGAGGATATGCCTATAGACCTTGTTGTCGAGCCCCTGGCTCTAGCATGGGCACAGCAAATCATTCGTTTCCTTCAGACAGGAGAACTTCCTGAAGAGAACGAAGAAACAGAGAAAGTAGCATGTCAGTCTAGTATGTACCAGTTCGTGGACAGCGTCCTACACAGAAAGAGGCCGAACGGTGTGAAACTCAAATGCATTTCCTGGGAAGATGGACGGGAGCTGTTGGCAGAGATACATGGAGGCATATGTGGCCCCCACATAGGATCGAGAACACTTGCCGGAAAGGCATTCCGGCAAGGTTTCTTTTGGCCCACTGCCCTCCAGGATGCAACGACATTAGTAACCAAGTGTGATGCATGCTAGTTTCATTCGAAGAGATTAAATCAACCAGCTCAAGCCCTTCAAAGGATCCCTCTCTCCTGGCCATTTTTGGTCTGGGGGCTTGACATCTTGGGCCCCTTTCCCCGTGCTATCAGGGGCTTTGAGTACTTGTACGTTGCAATCGACAAGTTCACGAAGTGGCCAGAAGTAGAAACAGTGAGAAAGGTGACAACACAGTCAGCTGTGAAGTTCTTCAAAGGACTAGTCTGCCACTTTGGTGTTCCCAATAGGATCATCACTGACAATGGCACACAGTTCATGAGCCGCACGTTTATGCGGTATGTCCAAGACCTTGGCAGCAGAATCTGTTTTGCTTCCGTCGCCCACCTGAGGAGCAACGGCCAAGCGGAAAGGGCTAATGCTGAAGTGCTCCGATGCCTCAAGACTAGAACTTTTGACAGGCTACACAAGGGCGGAAGGCACTGGATTGATGAGTTGCTGGTGGTTCTTTGGTCAATCAGAGCGGCGCCAAATTGAGCTATCGGCCAGATACCCTTCTCCCTCGTATATGGGGCAGAGGCAGTTCTCCCCACGAAACTCATATACGGGTCACCTCGAGTGCTCTCTTATGATGAGCTCGAGCAAGAGCAGTTGCGACAAGGTGACATGACGCTCCTTGAGGAAGACCGTCTTCAGGCTGCTATGAGAGTTGCATGCTACCAGCCAGCTTTGCACTACTACCATAGCCGCAAGGTTAATGCCAGAAGTCTTGAGGAAGGCGACCTTGTTCTTTGGTGAGTTCAGTCTGCCAAGAATTCCAACAAGTTGACGCCAAAGTGGGAAGGCCCTTATCGGGTAGTGCGAGTCACTAGGCCTGGCGCATTCCACCTGGAGACCGAAGATGGCATCCAAGTGAGCAACTCCTGGACTATCGAATATCTTTGCAAGTTCTACCCATAAGTTGCGATTGACGGGCCTCCCGACAGCCACCTTTTGTACAAGTCTTGCCGCCGAAGCATGTAATCCTTGGTACAAAGCCAGGCTCAGACCCTATGCATATTTGAATAAAGATAAGTGTTCTGCAATCTTGATTGATTCTCATGTTTACTTACGTGCATGTTTGTCTGAGGTATTGCATTGCACTTAATCCCGGCAAGGGCTAACGGACCGCCAAGGTTACATATCCATATTTTCTCTTTATATTTCTCAAAGGACAGAAGGTCACCTCGCGTGCGGCTTTGCCGGGGGGGGGGGATGATGGTACGGATACCTATGAGCGACGTCCCAAAAAAACTTGACGAAAGGAGTACAGAAACAAAAAGATAAGTTGCAAAACCGCAAGAATATTTTTTGTTGTGGATTTATTTTCCTTTAGCGATTTCGACGTCTATACAGAAAACCTGCATGCACGGGAACCTTGCCGCGATTGGCTGCACCCTCACTGTGTTCAGGACCACTCAACGGCTTAAGTGGTCGCGCCCGTGCTCCTTGTTTCGTTTCGAGCCCGCTCAACGGCTCAAGTGACAGCGCTCGCGCCTTTATTCTGTTTCATGCAAGACCAACATCTTGAAAGGTTGTACCAAAAATGCCAACGTAACTTGCCGGCAGTCGCACCGCCAGCAGGCTGCTAAGGACCCATTCCTCAAAGCATTCGCGGTAGGGCTACACACACCGGCAAAACTCTTCAAAGAAGGCGTAGGGGAAGTTCCATGCACGGAAACAGTCTAACAAGGAAGATAATACACAGTCATTCAAAATAGGGTGAAATTTACATGAGATATTGCTTTTTCCTAAGTACATCTTTATTTGACTTTCTCCCCTAGGGGAGATTACAAGAAGAAAAAGATGGAAAAGGGAGGGAGGCTACAAGAAGAAAAAGATGGAAAAGGGAGGGAGGCTACAAGAAGAAAAAGATGGCGAGAGGACCCTAGCAGAAGCCCGGCCTGACCCCTTTGGACCAGCACTGCACGGAGGAGGAGGGCTGCCAGATGGGGAGGCAAGAACCTAGCCCCTCCTGGACTAGCATTGCACGGAGGAGAAGGCCAGTGCGGGCGAAAAGGGGGATGGACCCCAGAAGCCGAAGTCCATGGGCATGTCAGAGGATCAAGTTAGAAGATGAGGCAGTGTCCGGCACTAAGGCCCTCGGCGAGGTCGTCCTGCCGGGAGGGGAAGAGGCGTGAGGTTGGTGGTGATGGTGTGGTCGACGGTCAGTCCGAGCTCGAGTCGTCGGGCTCCGACTTGACCGCCCGAAGACGGGACTCATTGTTGCTGCCTTCACCACTGTGCTACTCATCACTCTCGCTCGAGGAGGAGCTTTCGGAGCCGCTCGATCTCTCTTCGCAGCAGCTGAGACGGATGCCTGAGTGCCCATAAATCTTGACGAAGAGCATATTGGCCTCCATCATTTTAAAACAAAGGACGTGCCCTTCCTGGAGGTTGTGGGCGCGGGCAAAGGTCTTCCAGCTGCACCTAAGGAACATGATGCGACTCGTCGGGTACTCAACATCGACCCACGTCACGCCATTGCAACAACCATGCACCCGTAACCACAAGACAGGCGGCTCGTCGGCCTCCATCGCCCTGGCGAAAAGGTGAGGGAGGCACAGATGGCTTACAACGAGATCGGCCAGTTCAAGGATGAACTCCAGCGCCATCCACTCGGCGTGGGTATCCCCAAGGAAGAGTCCCGACGTCGGAGGAGGAGGTGGGGCAGCGCTCCTCCTCCCCCGACCTCGGCCTCCACGATGGTCACGACCCCTCGCGCTCCTTCCACCATGCGCGCTCGGGCTGCCCTCCACCTTTCTGGCTGAAGCGGTGGCATGATCCCGCCGAGAGCTCCTCCTTGGAGTTGAGGATGATGGACGCCCTCGCCCCTGTTCATGGCTAAGGGAGAACGCCGCTCGAAGACCGGGGAAACATGGAATGGAAAGCTATGGAGGTTCTCACTTGGGGAAAGGAGGGAGGATGGATGAGCATCACCCTTGCTATCCCGCAATTCATAGGGAGAAGCGCGGGGCCTGGCTCTCCCCCGCTCCAAGGATCGCTGCCCACATCCTCCAATAGCAGCGCCCTCGATCACGGAGCAAACAGCAACCGCCCCGTTGCTCCAATCCATGACGTTGTAGTTACTACTTTTCCCAGGGACTTTAAGTCACAGGTGCCCGCTACTGGCTCTCCGCTATGCATGCTGTGCACGTGGCGGAAACAACCTGACGTAGTAATTGAAACTTTGAAGGCTACACCGCGCACATATCCCACGTCCCGCTTTCAATGGACATCATGGGAAGCACAGCGAGCGCAATAATCATAACTGCAAGGCCCTGCCATGCATGCTCGTGCACTTTTTGGGCCTGGCGCAACAACGCCTCGCGACGTGTGTGGCCTAGGCCCGGGGGATCTTGTCAGTGCACTAGAGTTTTGGGCTCTCCAGTGCCCCTTACTCGTGCATGGGCAGTAGTAGCCACCCTGGCAACAAGGCCCAGCAGGAACTTGCCAGGTACAAACACTGAAGAATCAAGACCACCGGCAAGACCTTGCCGGAAGGGCTATTGAACCCTCAGGCAAGACAAAGCCCCGGCAAGGCGAGGCCCCGGCAAGGCCCTGCCAGCACACAGGCTAGGTGTCGATCCGCCTGGACGTGTGTCGCGGTGTCGACGTTGGAGGGGGGCTAAGCAGTGCCGATGGGACGGGCTCCTCTACCGTCCCACAGGCAGACAGAGATGCTTGTCGGTGCATTAAATGCGTCTGTCCTACTCCGATAGTGTTAGGTATGATAGCACTGTAGCTCTGTACACCCCGTGTACACACTGTATGCCACGGTTGGGATCCCCTTCAGACTATAAAAGGAGGCCTAGGGCGATGCAGTAGAGGACTTTTGGTCCGGGGTATCTTTGAACCTTCTAGCCCACACGCGTGGTAGCCATTCATGGCGCCCCTGTAGCAAGAACCCTAAGAACACTCTCAATACAACAAAGCAGGAGTAGGGTCTTACGCATCCGTGCGGCCCGAACCTAGGTAAAGATCCCCGCGTGCTGTTCATCAGATTGGCTCTTCGCACTATCCTTCTCTCCCGCCAAACCGAAAGGGGTCCCTCCGATCCCATAGGTGTTCGTTCCCATGACAGTGTTAAAGATTTTTCAATAACATTCAGACCATTCACTTAGAATTGTTTCTTCGAAAAGTGCACCCGTGTGCTCATTTCCATTGATATGAAAAGTGACCTTGCTTTTATTGCAATCAATAGCAGCCCTTGGAGTATTCAAAAAGGGTCTACCAAGGATAATCAAGATGTTGCTGTCCTCGGGCATCTTAAGAATAACAAAGTCCATTAAGATAGTAACATTTGCAACAACAACGGGCACATCCTCACAAATACTGATAGGTATGGCAGTTAATTTGTCAGCCATTTGCAATGATATTTCAGTAGGTGTGAGTTTATTCAAATCAATTCATTTATATAAAGATAAAGGCATAACACTAACACCAGCTCCTAAATCACACAAAGCAGTTTTGACATAATTTCTTTTAATGGAGCAAGGTATAGTTGGTATTCCAGGATCTCCAAGTTTTTTAGGTACTCCATCCTTAAATGAATAATTATCAAGCATGGTGGAGATTTCTAATTCTAGTGTATTTATTTTATTAGTGATGATGTCTTTCATGTACTTAGCATAAGGAGGCATATTTAAGATATCCGTTAAGCAGGTACGCAAAAAGACTGGCCTAATCATTTCAGCAAATCATTCAAATTTCTTCATCATCCTTTTTCTCGGATAGTTTAGGTGGGAAAGTCATGGGTTTCTGAACCCATGGCCCTATTTCTTTACCATGTTTTCTAGCCATAAAGTCTTTTTATCATATCGTCTATTTTTTGGTTGGATTTATCAAGATCAATAACAGGTTCTATTTGTACATCATTATCTGGTTCTTTATCATCACTAGGCTGAGTATCCTATTGAACATCATTATCATTATCATTATCAATAGGTGGATGTTCATTACCAAATTGAGTTTCAGCATCAGAAATAGAAACATCATTATTATCATCAGGAGGTTTTTCTATTTCAGGTTCACTAGAAGCATGCAAAGTCCTATCATTTTTCTTTTTCTTATTCTTCTTAGAAGGACTTGGTGTATCAGTATTAATTATGTGAGAGTCTTGTTCAATTATTTTAGGATGACCTTCAGTATAAAGAGGTTCTTGGGTCATTCTACCTCCTCTAGATACTACTCTAATAACATGATCATTCATATTGTTATTCATTTCATCAAGCAATTCTCTTTGAGATTTAGCAACTTGTTCTAATTGAGTTTGAACCATACATGCATGCTTTCCTACACCTCTAACATCATTACTGATTCTAAATAACAAGTCACTTAAATGAGAAATTATATCAGAATTATATTTCAAGTGTTTCAGAACATTTGCATTGAACTGCTCCTGTTTCATAATGTAGTTGCCAAACTCATATAAGCATTGACTAGGATGTTTATTGTAAGGGATATCACCTTCATCAAAATTTAATAAAGAATTTACCTCTACCACCTATGGAGGTGGTGGTGTGTTGATCCCATGTATTTCTTCAATAGGTGGTAAATTTTTAACATCCTCAACCTTAATACCTTTTTCCTTCATACATTTCTTTGCATCTTGCATATCTTCAGGACTAAGAAATAAGATACCCATCTTCTTTGGAGTGGGTTCAATTGGTGGTTCAGGGAGAGTCCAATCATCATAGTTCTTAAATATATTATTCAATAGTTCCTCAGCTTGTTCAACAGTTCGTTCCCTGAAAACACAACCAACACAACTATCTAGGAAGTCCCTAGAGGCATCTGTTAGAACATTATAGATGATATCAACTATTTCATTTTTCTTAAGAGGATGATCAGGCAAAGCATTAACAAATTGGAAAAGCCTCCCCAAAGCTTGTGGGAGACTCTCTTCTTCAATTTGCACAAAGTTAAATATTTCCTGTAATGTAACTTGTTTCTTATGAGCAGGAAAATATTTTTCAGAGAACTAGTAAATCATATCCTGGTGACGGGGGGATGACCCCCGGGTAGCCTCAAACACTCCTTATGCTTCGGGCTCATCCATAGGGCAAATGGGCAGGACTCCTTCGAGGAACTGGCCCGACGATGCCCCGCCGGCTCCAACCCCCCGGCACGGGCGCGCCGGCTGCTCCTTCACCAGCCACGGTGTGCTGGCAGGCTGGGGCCTCGCCGCCCGACTCCTTCACCAGCCGGCCATGCATCGGATGCCCCTGACGGGTCCTGCATGGTGACAGTGGGCCCCATCCCATCGGTGGTCAGTGCCCGCATGGCCATAGTGGCCCCTATCCCATCGGTGGTCAGCGCCCGCATGGCCGTAGTGGCCTCTCGCCGCTGTTGGACGGCGACCAGGCCTCCAACAGTGGCAGCCTGCCCCCAACCACTCTGCCATCTACTCCAACATGGCTACAGGACAGCCGGTCGGCCGCTGACTTCGGCCGACCGCCGCAAGACGACGACGCCCGTGGCACCCCGTGCCGCGGCGTGACCGGGCTCGGGGCCCGTGACAAGACCGAAGTTGGTGGCCTCCGCAGCCGGCCGTAGAGGCTGCCGGCTGGGTCCCCCCACGACCATTATATTTATATTGTAAGCTGGGGGTTGGTCTATAAAACCCCCTGGGCCTCCCCAATGCAAAGGGGGACACAGAAGGAGGGACAGACGCGGCGGCGAAGAAGAACGACGAGAGCACCACCCACATAGCATCCCTCACAGGGAACCTCTCGAGCCTGGGCGCTTAGCTCCCACCTCGGTCCATACAGCTCCAGGAGCATGATTGTAACCTTCACCATCATCTCAACGAGACCAAGCAGGAGTAGGGGTTTTACCTCCCACGGAGGGCCTCGAACCTGGGTACATCGCGTGTCAATCACCGTTTGTGCCTAACCCCGTTCCCGGAGTCCACCGGCGTCCTTTCGGCCCCTCTCGATTAGCCTACCCATGGCATCTGCCGTGACAAAACCACGACAGTTGGCGCCCACCGTGGGGCCTTCCACGGCGCTCGCCAGAGTTATGCTCCAGGCGGGGCCCTTCACCACCTTCCCCGGCCGCCCCGCGTCCGGGCGGAACTGCATGCTCGTGGGGCTTGCTCCGGCAGGTCCCACGGGCGGTGCGGCCGGCCTCTCCGATGGATGCCCTGGCCGCGGCCTCACGCTCGATGACGACGCGCTCGCCGGGCTATTCAGCAAACTTAGCCTCGCCGGCGAGGCGCCGGCCGACGAATACCCTCGCAGGGAGCTCGACTGCACCGATCCCCCCGCGTCCGTAGGCGCTCTTGCCAACGGCGACGCGATCGGCTCCCACGCTTGCAGGCCGCGTGCGTGCGGCCGAGGCCGGCGCGGCTGCTGCCCGCGCCGGCACCTCCGACCCTCTCGCCGCCACCCTCCAGGGTCTCGGCACCCCCGTCACCACGATGGCGGACCCGGCCGCCGCCAGATCCGAGCTGGAGGCGGCCCGCCGCCGGCTGTTCGAAGATGCCAGCGCCCTCATTGCCGAACGACGCCGGATGGAGGCCGCTCAGCGGGAGTACAACTCCGCATACGGCCTCACCCCGGCTGGCCCCGAGCCCAGCCGGCGCGGCGCCGTGCGGGAACGTGGGCGCGTGGTCGCCGAGATCCTAGGTGGCCGCCTCCTCGTCTACGACAGCCCCGTCGCCAACCTGCGCGCTGCCAAGGTTGCCTACGAGGACCTGGCAACCTTGGAGGGCGAGGAGCGGGCCGCATGCAAGCGGCACATTAAGGACCTCATCGACACTGCCAACGCGCAGCAGGTCGCCCTCACTCCCGGAGGAGCCATATCCGAGTCCCCCCGTCCCGAGGGCGAGGGCTCTGGTGCTGTTGACCTTCGGCAGGCTCAGCATTCTAGCACCCCTCGTCCCTCCAGCCGGAACGCCCGGGGGAGCAACGCTCAGCGTCCCCCGTCGCGGGGGAACAAACAACCGACTGTGAATAGCCGGCGCAGCAATCGCCCGGCTGGCAGAAGCCGGCGCAGCCATGAACACACCCCGTCTCCGCGACAGGAACCGGCACGGTCCATCCCGCCGGCCGGCCGACCTGAGCTTGCGGCCTGGCTCGGCCGCGCATTCCCCACTGTGAGAATGACGCCCGGCTCCGCCTCGACCGGTTGGCGTAGTCGGCTCTCCTTGAGGAGGAGGACTCGATTGGCCCGGCCTGCTTTGGCTCGCGGATCCGCAACGAGCCATTTCCGCCCGGCTTCACGCTTCCCCGCGACACCCCGAAGTACACGGGGACCGCCAAGCCGGAGGACTGGCTGGCAGACTACACCACCGCCGTCGACATCGCCAGGGGGAACAAGTGCGTAGCCATCCGCTACGTTCCCCTGATGCTGATCGGCTCTGCCCGCACCTGGCTGAACAGCCTGGCCGCCGACAGCGTCAACCCCTGGACGGACTTCGAGGAAGCCTTCGTCCGCAAATTCACCGGCACCTACAAGCGACCCGCTCACCCCCGCGAGCTCGCCATGTGCGTCCAGGGCCCGGACGAGCCCCTCCACGACTACCTCGCGCGCTGGACCGAGCTCCGCAACTCCTGCGAGGGCGTGCACGAGGTGCAGGCCATCCAGTACTTCATCGAGGGCTGTCGCGATGACACGCCCCACAAGCACAAGCTCTTGTGCTCCGAGCCAACCTCCCTGGCAGACTTGATGTCCAAAGCGGAAAAATACGCCACAGCTGATTCCTCCATGAGGATGAAAGCCAAGGCACCAACGAAGCCGGCTCCGGCCCCGGCCAAGCCGGCCGCCGACAACCGCAACAGCCCAACGGCAAGCGCAAGAACGACCAGCCCGATCTCCGATACGGGAGCCGGCTCGTCGCCTCCATCGAGGAGGATCAGCCGGCTGGCCAGGCCTCCGGCAAGCGCCAGCGCACCGGCAAGGCTGCCTGGCAGCCCAAGCTGACTTTCGAGCAGTTGTTGGACCTCCCCTGCAGGAACCACTCCGGTGCCACACCGGCCACGCATAGGCTCCGGCAGTGTAGCTTCTCACAGCGCCTGGCCCCGGGCAACGGCCTCCCAGCCCCTCCCGCGCCGCCAGCCTGTGGGCCTCCTCCGGCCCAAGATCCGCCTCCGGCCCCCCAGCCGGCCCGCGCACCCCCATCCCTGACGCGAAACGACGGTCGGCTGATAGACCAATACCCCGAGCCCGACGGCTGCTACGTTGTCTTCACGAGTGAAGAGACGGACAAGCACGCCCAACGCCGGCTCCATTGCGAGGTGAACGCCACCGCGCCCGTGACTCCCCAGTTCATGCACTGGTCCGAGAAGCCGGTCACCTGGAGCCGGGCAGACCATCCGGCTGTGATGCCAGACCTGGGCAACTACGCCCTCGTCCTTGACCCCACCATCGCCTCTTAGAGGCGCTCCTGCCGTTTTTCGCGGGTGCTGGTCAATGGCGGCAGCAGCATAAACATCCTCTACCTTGACACCCTGCTCAAGCTAGGACTCAAGGTGGAGGACCTGAAGGCAAGACAGACCGTGTTCCACGGCATCGTCCCGGGCAAGTCCTGCACCCCCCTCGGCAAGATCCGGCTCGACGTCCTCTTCGGCGACGCCGGCCACTTCCACCGCGAGCCGATCTGGTTCGAGGTGGCGGACCTGAGCAGCCCCTACCACGCTTTGCTGGGCCGGCCCGCACTCGTCAAGTTAATGGCGGTTCCCCACTACACCTACCTCAAGCTCAAGATGCCGGGTCCCAAAGGCATCATCACCGTTGTCGGCAAGTACCAGGTGTCCATGGCGTGTGCGCACGATGGCAGCCGGCTGGCCGACGCCCTGGAGATAGCGGAGGAGAAGCGGCAGCTCGACCGACTGGTGGCTCTCGCATCCGCCCAGCCGGCCGTGCCGGCTCCTCCATCCCAGTCCGTCGGCGAGGGCTCTTTCTGGCCGTCCAGGGACACCAAGCAAGTGCCGCTCGATCCGGCCAACCCCACCCAATGCGTGACCATCGGTTCGCGCCTCGACAGCAAATAGGAAAGCAAGCTCGTCGACTTCCTCCGTGAGAACCGCGACATCTTTGCATGGTCCCCCAAAGACATGTCGGGTGTCCCGAGGAAGTTCGCCGAGCACAAACTACATGTCCGGTCGGATGCGAAGCCAGTCAAACAACCCTTGCGCCGTTTCTCCGAGGAGAAGCGGCGCACCATCGGAGAAGAGATCGCCCGGCTGCTCGCAGCCGGCTTCATTATGGAAGTTTTCCATCCGGACTGGCTGGCCAACCCAGTCCTGGTGCTAAAGAAGAACAACACTTGGCGCATGTGTATCGACTACACGAGCCTGAACAAGGCGTGCCCGAAGGACCCGTTCGCCCTACCACGGATCGATCAAGTCGTCGACTCCACGGCCGGCTGCGACCTGTTGTCTTTCCTGGACGCCTACTCCGGCTACCACCAGATCAAGCTGGACCCGGAGGACCGGCTCAAGACCTCTTTCATCACGCCCTTCGGGGCCTAATGCTACATCACCATGTCCTTCGGCCTGAAGAACACTGGCGCCACCTTCCAGCGCTGCATGCAGAAGTGCCTCCTGCCTCAGATAGGCAGGAACGTCCATGTCTATGTCGATGACATCGTCGTCAGGTCCAAGAAGCGTTTCAGCCTCCTCGACAACCTCTGAGAGACGATCGCCAATCTTAGCGAATACAAGATCAAGCTCAACCCGAAGAACTGCGTTTTCGGCGTCCCTACCGGCCAGCTTCTGGGTTTCTTCGTGTCCTCTCGCGGTATCGAAGTCAACCCCGAAAAGATCCGGGCAATCGAGCGCATGCCCAAGCCGGTCCGGCTTCGCGATGTTCATAAGTTCACCGGCTGCCTCGGCTCCCTCAGCAGGTTCATCAGCCGGTTTGGCGAGAAGGCCTTGCCCCTCTATGGACTCCTGCGCAAGTCGGCCTTGGTCGAGCAGGGCCGAGACCTTTCGAAGAAGCCGGCCCTGTTCGACTAGCCCAGCGAGGCGGACGTGGCGTTCCGCGACCTCAAGCGGGCTCTCACCAGCGCGCCCATTTTGGCCGCGCCGGCTGAGACGGAGCCCCTGCTCGCCTACATCGCGGCCACTACACGCGTCGTCAGCATCGTCCTGGTGGTAGAGCAGCCGGAGGAGGGCAAGGCGCTGCCGACGCAGCGTCCGGTCTACTTCCTCAGCGACGTCCTCTCCGCCTCCAAACTGAACTACCCCCACTACCAGAAGATTTGCTACGGCGTGTACTTCGCCACCCAGAAGCTGAAGCATTACTTCCAGGAGCACGTCGTCACTGTCGTGAGCACAACGCCGTTAGGCGAAATCATGGCCGGCCGGGATGCCACCGGCCGGATAGCCAAATGGGCCATCGCCATGGCCAACTACAAGATCCGGTACGAGCCGCGCACCACCATCAAGTCCCAAGCGATGGCCGACTTCCTCGTCGACTGGGCCGAGACCCAGTTCGTGCCGCCTCCACCCGACTCCACACACTGGCGCATGCATTTCGACGGCTCCAAGATGAGGACCGGCTTGGGTGCCGGCATTGTCCTCTCCTCCCTGAAAGGTGATCAACTCAAGTAGACCCTCCAGATCCACTTCGCTGCCTCCAACAACGTGGCCGAGTATGAAGCCCTCGTCCACGGCCTCCGGCTCGCGAAGGAGATTGGCATCCGGCGCATACTATGCTTCGGCGACTCCGACCTCGTGGTCCAGCAGGTTTCTGGCGAGTGGGACGCCAGAGACGCCAACATGGCTAGCTACCGCTTCCTCGTCCAGCAACTCACCGGCTTCTTCGAGGGTTGTGAGTTCCATCATGTCCCTCGGGCGGACAACGAGGCGGCCGACACGCTGGCCAAAATTGGCTCCACCCGGCACGCCATTCCTGTCGGCGTCTCTCTCGAGCGGCTGCTGAAACCCTCGGTCAAGACGTCTCCTGAGTCGGAATCCATCTTCATACCGACGGGCGCGACCGACTCCGCGGTTGCGCCGGCTGCCCTGCCGGCCCCATTCATCGCAGCCGCCTCGCTGGCCCCGACGCCACCCGCCGCTCCAAACCAACCGGCCCCGCCGGCACTCGACACCATCAAGACGACGGCCGACCTTCCCGCCGCCACTTCACTCCCGGGGACTGACGAACCGGCCCCGAGGACTGACGTGACGGCCCCGGGGGCTGGCGTGCTGGTCCCGGGGGCTGCCATGCCGGCCCCGGGGGCTGCCGCCTCCGACGTCCCGCTCGTGCCCGAGCCGGCTCCCGTCTCAGCCCCATCGTGGGCTCTGTCCATCCTGGCGTTCCTCGAGCGCGGCGAACTCCCCCCTGACGAGGCCACCGCAAGGCAAATCCAGCGCCAGGCCTCAGCCTACGGCATCATCAACCGCGAGCTCGTTCACCGCAGCACCACGGGCGTTTTCCAACGCTGCGTCGAGCCGAAGAAGGGGCTGGAGATCCTCCTCGACATCCACCAAGGCGAGTGTGGGCATCATGCCGCCTCCAGGTCCTTGGTGGCCAAGGCGTTCCGCCACGGTTTCCACTGGCCGACTGCCCTGGAGGCGGCCAAGGACTTGGTCGACAGGTGCGAGGGCTGCCAACGCTTCTGCGCGCAAAGCCACCTGCCGGCTACCGCCCTCCAAACCATCCCCCTCTCATGGCCTTTCGCCGTCTGGGGGCTGGATATGGTGGGGCCCTTCAAGACCGCCCGGGGCAGCATGACGCACCTGTTGGTCGCCGTCGACAAGTTCACCAAGTGCATCGAGGCGCGACCCATCAAGAACCTGGACGGCCCCACTCTCGTCCGGTTCATCGAAGACATCACAGTTCGCTACGGCGTCCCCCATAGCATCATCACCGACAATGGCACGAACTTCGCCAAGGGCGCACTGGCGCGTTTCTACTCACAACAGGGCATCCGGCTCGACCTGGCGTCCGTCGCCCACCCCCAGTCCAATGCCCAGGTCGAAAGGGCGAACGGCCTGATCCTGTCCGGCATCAAGCCCCGGCTCGTCACAGCGCTGGTCTGGTCGGCCGGCTGCTGGGTCGAGGAGCTGCCGGCCGTCCTGTGGAGCCTGCGGACCATGCCCAACCGGTCGACCGGCTTCACCCCGTTCTTTCTCGTTTACGGGTCCGAGGCGATCATCCCCACTGACATCGAGTTCGATTCGCCTCGGGTCAACCTGTACACCGAGAAGGATGCAAGAGAGGCAAGGGAGGACGGCGTCGACCTCCTCGAAGAAGCCCGCGAGCTAGCTTTGAGCCGGACGGCCATCTATCAGCAAAAGCTCCGGCACTACCACAGCAAGCGGATCCGGCCACTTTCCTTCCGCGAGGGGGACCTGGTGCTCAGGCGGGTTCAACGAACGGCCGACCAGCACAAGCTGTCCTCCCCATGGGAGGGCCCATTCATCATCAGTCGGGCTTTGCACAACAACGCCTACTACCTCATAGATGCCGAGAAGCCGCAGAAGCACAAGAGAGACGCGTCCGGCGAAGAAACGGAGCGCCCATGGAACGTGGCGCTCCTCCGCCCGCTTTACTGCTAAAAAGGCAGTGTACATACTCTGTACTTTTGCCCCTTTGGGCCCATGAATGCAATGGGGACCTCAAGCCGGCGCTTGAGGAACACCCCTTTTCGGTTTCTCCAAGTCTCTTCCTACCATCTGAGGCCCGGGCCCGGCTCATGGTCCCGGGGGCTCGCCCAGCTCCCCTCAGAGGCGGACGAATAAGTGTGAGCGAGCGGCCTTTCGCCTGCCCCGCCCTAACCAGCCACAGACCGGCCCCCGGCTGTCCGGCTGAAGAGACTGCGGGGTACGAAGGAGCATCTCACACAAAGGTCCGCCAACGCGCGGTAGCCGGGCTAGCCCAACCATGCTACGTCACTTCCCGTGGCTGGCCTCTGCCGGCTCGACCTAGTCCTAGCCGGTTGACTCTAAGAGCCCGCTACCTTTTCCCTAAGGGTGAAGCCCCATCCCTATCCCAGACCAGCTCCTGGATGGCCGGCAGGCGGGGCAGAAACTGGAAGGAATCCTAGTGCACACGAACAAGTCAACAGGCAAAAGGCGAAAGTAGAACCGGCACACACTCCTTTCTACTTCTGATAACAAAACATCGATTGAACATGATAAAAGGCCCACGGCCGCAGGTTCATTACAATACATCTTAAATACACCCCTAGTGGGTGGAACTCCGGCACTAAAATGAAATGCAGACGAAAATGTATAAGGAGGAGCGATCTTGAGCCGTCTCGCCTCCGGCTCTGGCACATCCAGGGCCGGCTGCGTTCACGCCGACGGCGCTGGCGCCTTCGAGGCTGGCGCTCCCGGGGCGGCCGAGGTGGAGATCCCCGCGTCATCAGCCGGCTCGGACGGAGCGTAGTCATCGGTGTTAGACCCATCGTCGACCGTCTCGCACTCGCTCCCCTCCGGGTCGTCGAGGGCAAGGCCGTACGAGTCTTCCGGGATGGCCGCGCCGTCCCCACCATGCTCCGAGACGTACTCATCCCACGCGACGAAGGACGCGAGCTCGCTCGCTCGCCTCTGCAGCTCGTCCGCCACCGCCGACAGCTCCGCTTCGGTGCCGGCACGCTGGGCCATGAGCAACCCCAGGTCAAGCCCAGGATAGCACGACCTGGCAACGCGGAGTGACATCTCCGCGTCGGCGCGCGCCGCGGAGGCCCTCCAGGCGTTCACCCGCGCAGTCCCGGCTTCCAACCATCGGGCAAGCCGGGTATAGGAGCCCGGATCCAGAGCCCGGGGCCAGAGGGCCCGGACCAGCGCCGTACCGGCCATCTGAAACCGCATCAGGGTGCGGATGACCATCTCCAGGCGCACCTCTGCGGCAACCCCCACATCCTCCAGCGTCTAGGGGGCGCTCGGCTCGACGACCTCTCCCCGGGCCCGCCAGTCCACACGATCGGACTCCATGGCCGCCTCGACGCTCTCTTGGGTACCGGGGAAGAGCCCTAAGAAAGGGTGAGGAAAAGGAGAAGGGGCGCACAAAGAAATAAGGAAGAGGAAGGCCGGGAACTTACGACGTAGCATCCGGTCCACCTTGTGGCCCTGCTCCACCAGGTTCGCCTCCCGGTCCGCCGCTTCCTGGCGGTAGTGCTCAGTCTTGTCCTGAGCCACGAGTTTCTCCTTGAGCGCCGCTGTCAGCGCGGCGTCCTGGGCCTCCAGCTTGTCGCGGAGCACCTTCTCCCGCTCCTCTGCCTCCCGGCAGAGCACCGCCTCCCGGTCCGCCAGTTCCCGGCTATGGGCCTCCTCGAGCTTCTTCCGGTCTGCCCTCAGCCCCTCTGCCCTCTCGCGGAACTTCCGGCACTCTGCCGCCATGGTGTCCCGCTCCCTGAGAAGCCGGACCACCTGCCCCCGGAGGCCGACCGCCTCTTTGTGGCCGGCTGCACGGAGAAGATTTGATCAAGTTAGAAGGAAGGAATGACAAGGGAACCGGTCCGCCTCCAGGGCAGCCGGCTTGGCCCTCGGGGGCTCTCCCCACCAAGGACGTAGGGACGCGTACCTTGCAGGTCTGCAGTCACGGCGGCAAGGCGGCTCTCTGCCCCCCTGAACAACCCTAGCAGGGTGTTGTACGCCTCCGCCCGGTAGTCGTAGGCCGCCTGCAAAAAACAAAGAGGAAGATAGCGCTTTAGGCTCGACCCGCCTGCAACCCAGCCGGCTCAAGCCTCGGGGGCTACACCCAGTGGGTGCGCTAGCGCGCCCCCACTGGAAGAGAAGAAAGAGAAAGGAGAGATGGGGCGCTTACCGCAACCGCCCGCTCCAAGCTCACAACCGCTCGCTGGCGGCCCGGGCGTCCTCGATCGCCTGGGCGCGGCAGGCTGTGAAGGACTCCACGATGGCGGCCACCGCGGTCCCAAGGGCGCTCGCCGGCTCCCCGGAGGCTGGGCTCCCGGCCGTTGCCCACAGCCGCTGGGGCCAGCCCCCGTCTGCGGGTCTTCCTTCGTGGGAGATGATGATGGTGCCGGTCCCCGTCGCCGTCGTCATTTCGGGGGTCGCCGACGACGTGCTCGCTGCGGCCGCCCCCTTGGTGGTCGTGGCCCCTGTCGCGGATTCTCCACCACCGGCGCCCCCTGGCCGGATCGTGTCCGGTGCCGGCGTGTCAGGAGCCGGCATGCCAAAAGCCAGCACCTCTGACGCCGGCGCCACCGTGGCCGGCACCTCCTGCGTCGGGGCCTCCAAGTCCACCACCTCCGCGCCCGGCGGCACGACGCTCGCCTCTGGTGCACGTTGTCCGACACCAACGGCGCGTCATTCCCGGCCGACTGGGTGGCTTGGCGGCTCTTCTCCGCCAAATCCTTCGCGGCCTCCCCGCCATCTCGTGCGGGCCGGTCGACACCTTTGCGGCCTGGCGACGTCTCCTCCGGGCCGCGGGGGAATGCCTCCCACATTTGGCGAGCGGCCTCCCCGCTAGCCACCCACGCCTTTGCCGCCACCTCCTCCCACCGGCAGCGCTCTTCCTCACGCAGCCCCCGCTCGACCCTGTCGAGGTCGAGCCACGCCTGGTGCTCCATCGCCTCGGCCGTCGACGGTGACGTCGCTTTCGTCGTCCCACCGCCTGGCTTTATGCCCAGCGAGCGTGCCTCCCTGATGGCGGCGGGGCATTAGACGAGCAAGGGGGCAAAACCAGGATTCAAGTCAACAAAATATCAAGACTTCCCCGACCATGACCGGCACCGCCCGCCTGGAGGGCCTGGTCGGGTTCCCCCTCTGCCTCTTGCTCCCTCCGGCGCGGCTACCGCCCGGTTGTGCGGCAGCCGCGCGCTTGGGCGCCGGCTTGGGGGCCGCCGGCCCCTTCCCCTTATCCACCTCGGCCTGGTCGCTGGCGCCCCGTGGCCGGCGCCCCCGCGGCGCCGTGACCTCCCCCTCCAAGAACTTCGTCGGGTCTTCTGCAGCAAGGGTCGACTCCCGCTCAGCATCGTCGTCGGGCCAATCCCTTAACGGCGCCCGGAACGAAGACTCACCCGATGGCTCGGCGTCGTCGTCCTCCTCCTCCTCTGCCTTGTCGTCGTCTGCCTCCACCTCGCTGGCTCGCTCGGTGGCGGCCGGCTCCATGTCTACGTCGTCCTCGACCTCTTCCGGGTCGGACTCCATCGAATCTGGCGCCGGCCTCGCGTAGTCCTGCAGGAGCGCGAACTTCTGCAGGCAAACCAGACGGCGTTGTTAGACCGAAGGGGAGATTGCGACCCAGCGGCCACTGGCTGGGAGGCGGAGCCGGCTGTTCACTTACCCGCGGTGCCGGGTGACTCCGGCTGTAGGGGATCTTCCCCCACTGCCACTCCCCCTCCTTCATCTTCGCCGTCGACACAGCGTTGACCTTCCTCGCCACATGAATCGGCCTAAGCTCTTGGTGGAGAGCCGGCAGGGGTCATGGCGCCCTCCCATCTGGCAAATAAGACGCGGCCGGTGCTGTAGCGGCAGCACCCGGCGCGCAATCATCGCCGCCAGCAAATCCGTGGCCGTGAGCCCCTCCGTCCCGGTCAGCTCACGGAGGCGGGCGCTAAGCCGGTCGGCCGTCTCGGGCGCCGAGGTCGGCGTTGCCCGCCAGTTCTGCATGGCAACCGGCGGGTGGTTGGCGAAGTCAGGGAGGTTGATGTATTCCTCCTCCGGCTTCACGTTTTTCACATTGAAGAACTCCCGCTGCCATCGCTTCACCGACTCGTGCAGCGGGAGTTTGGGGTAGCTGGTCCCCTGAGGAACCTGGACGGAGGCGCCCCCGTAGGCGATCATCACCATCCTCTGGGTCGCCGGGTCCTTCACTGTCTGCCGCTTGAAGTAGAAGAGCCGGCACAAGAAGTCGAGTCTGGGCTCGACTCCCAGATGCCCCTTGCAGAGGACGACGAACGCCGCCAACTGCAGGACGGAGTTGGGGGCGAGGTGGTGAGGCTACAGGCCGAAGTGTGTCAGGAACCGCCGGAAGAAGGCGCTCGCCGGCAGCCCCAATCCGCGGTGGACATGGTCGGCGAAGACCACGACCTCGCCCGGCCGCGGCGCTGGGGAGTTCTCCGCCCCCGGCGGGCGGACCTCCAAGTTCGCCACCGCGGAGCTTGCGGCACGCGCGGAGGTACTCGATGAAGGTGGCGTCGACATCGCTGCCATCCCAGGCGCCTTTGGTTAATACCTCCATGGCAACGGCGACGGGTGACGGCGGCGCGGGGATCGACCGACGGGTTGTCCCCTTCACGGCGGCGGGCGGCGGCGCAAGCTCGCTGTCCCTCTCGAACTACCCTTTTCCCTTCTCGCTCTCTCCCTCTCGACGAGGGGGCAGGGGGGAGGAGCTAAGCGACGGAGGCGAGGAAACGGGCTCTTCCGCCTTGCCTCTCCTCCCTACTTATACCCCGCGCAGGCGGCGGTAGCGGAGGCGCCCCTCGCGCACACGTCCCCCACGATCCCCGGGGCGCACGAGGCGGACATCAGGGTGCCCCGAAATACCAAACGTCCGCCCACTGCGCGCGCGATCTTCGCGGGCGGTTCAGGGCCACGGCCGTGGCGGGCCCCGCCTAGTTACCAGGCCCGAACCATCGCTCGCCCCACCAGGCTGCTGCCCGCTCCATCCTCCATGCAGCACGGTTTCCCCGCCAGGTGGGGCGACACCGGCGGCGCGGGTGGCCCCGGACGCCTACGGAGCCGGGCCACCACGTGCCGGCACTGCCCGGCTCCCCAGGTGCTTCTAGTGCTCGAACATTCTTCAAGCCGGCACGGTCCGCCGCATCCCGTCGCCCCCCCCCCCCCAGCTTCAGGGACTACTGACGGGGGGATGACCCCCGGGTAGCCTCAAACACTCCTTATGCTTCGGGCTCGTCCATAGGGCAAATGGGCGGGCCGCCTTCGAGGAGCCGGCCCAGCGACGCCCCGCCTACTCCAACCCCCCAGCACGGGCGCGACGGCTGCTCCTTCACCAGCCACGGTGTGCTGGCCGACTGGGGCCTCGCCACCCAGCTCCTTCACCAGCCGGCCGTGCATCGGATGCCCCTGACGGGCCCTGCGTGGTGACAGTGGGCCCCGTCCCATCGGTGGTCAGTGCCCGCATGGCCATAGTGGCCCCTATCCCGTCGGTGGTCAGCGCCCGCATGGCCGCAGTGGCCTCTCGCCGCTGTTGGACGGCGACCAGACCTCCAACAGTGGCAGCCTGCCCCCAACCACTCCACCATCTACTCCAGCATGGCTACAGGACAGCCAGCCGGCCGCTGACTTCGGCCGACCGCCGCAAGACGACGCCACCCGTGGCACCCCGTGCCGCGGCGTGACCGGGCTCGAGGCCCGCCCGCGACAAGACCGAAGCTGGTGGCCTCCGCAGCCGGCCGTAGAGGCTGCCGGCTGGGTCCCCCCATGACCATTATATTCTTATTGTAAGCCGGGGGGTTGGTCTATAAAAACCCCCGGGCCTCCCCCATGCAAAGGGGGACACAGAAGGAGGGACAGACGCGGCAGCGAAGAAGAACGGCGAGAGCACCACCCACGTAGCATCCCCCATGGGGAACCTCTCGAGCCTGGGTGCTTAGCTCCCACCTCGGTCCATACAGCTCCAGGAGCACGAGTGTAACCTTCACCATCATCTCAACGAGACCAAGCAGGAGTAGGGGTTTTACCTCCCACGGAGGGCCCCGAACCTGGGTACATCACGTGTCAATCACCGTTTGTGCCTAACCCCGTTCCCGGAGTCCACCGGCGTCCTTTCGGCCCCTCTCGATTAGCCTACCCATGGCATCTGCCGTGACAAAACCACGACACCTGGGGACTACACACACAACCAGGAGTAAGATTATTGTACCATATCTTAGCATCGTCCTTTAATGAGATAATTTGAGAATATAATAGTAACAAATCTTCTCATCATGAGAAAATAGGGTGGCTATATCATTCAACTTAGTAAGGTGTGCTACCATAGTTTCAATTTCATAGCCATGAAAAGGATCAGATTCAACCAAAGTAATTAACTCTCGGTTGACAGAGAATTCATAATCCTTATTGGTAACAAAGATAGGTGAAGTAGCAAACTTAGGATCACATTTCATTTTAGCATTCAAAGTCTTTTCTGTATACTTGCATAATAGTTTCTTAACATCATTTATATCCTTACAAGCAAGAATCTCTCTAGTTATTTCTCCATCTAAAGCATAACCTTTAGGTATCTTAGGCATTTCAAATCTAGGAGCCCAAGCCTATTAGGTGTTTCATAATCACCAGTTTCAAAGTTCTCATCAGTTTCAGTATATTCATGAGTTCCTATAATTTCATCTCTTTAGCTCTAGCAATTTGTCCATTGAGAAATTCACCTAGTGGCGTAGTATCATCAAGCATGGTACTAGTATTATCATAAGCATCATTAATAGCAGGAGTTGCATCATCAATATCAGGATTAATACCATGTGGTGGTGTTGCAAATTTACTCATAACAGAAGGTGAATCATGTGCAGAGTGTGATGGCAGTTCCTTACCTCCCCTCGTATTAGAGGGAAAAATCTTGGTTTTAGTATCCTTAAAGTTATTCATAGTGATAAGTTGATATAAATCCTAAGTGACTCAACAAATATAGCTATGCTCCCATGCAACGGCGCCAGAAAAAGGTCTTGATAACCCACAAGTAAATGGGATTGCAACAGTTTTCGAGTGTAGAGTATTCAACCCAAATTTATAGATTCAACACAAGAGGAGCCAAAGAATATTTGAGAGCATTAGCAGTTGAGTCGTCAATTCAACCACACTTGGAGATAAATATGTGCAGGAAAGTGATTGGTAGCACAATAATATGATAGTTTGATAGTAGTGGTAAGAGTAGCAGCAACAGTTTGTAGCAAGTGCAGCAGTAGCAGCAACAGTAGTACCTTAGCAAGATCAATAAGTGGAAAAATCGTAGGCACTGGATCGGAGTATTTGTTTGATGATATTCATCATATAATAGTCATAAGCTAGGGCGACACAGAACTAGCTCCAGTTTGTCAATGTAATGTAGGCATGTATTCCGTATATAGTCATACGTGATTATGGAAAAGAACTTGCATGGCATATTTTGTCCTACCCTCACATGGCAGCGGGTTCCATAAGGAAACTAAGGTATAATAAGGCTTTCTTTTAATAGAGAACTAGAACAAAGCATTAACATTTAGTGAATACATGAACTCCTCAAACTACGGTCATCACCGCGAAGTATCCCAAATATTGTCACTATGGGGTTGACGGAGCATAACACATAATAGGAGCATATAACTAGGAAAGATCAGATCAAGAACATAGATATAATGATGAGAACATAACGGTTCAGATCTAAAATCATGGCACTCGGGCCCTAGTGACAAGCATTACTCATGGCAAAGTCATAGCAACATCAATCTTAGAACATAATGGATACTAGGGATCAAGCCCTAACAAAACTAACTCGATTACATGATGAATCTAATCCATCTCCTCATCGACCAGCAAGCCTACGAAGTAATTAGTCACTCCCGGTGGGGAGCCGTTGGTGAACGTTGCATGGGAAACAAAAAATTTCCTATAAGCACCCAAGATCTCTCTATGGAGATCAACAGCTACGAGAGGGAGAATGGATCTACATACCCTTTTAGATCACTAAGCAGGAAGCGTTAAGAAACGCGGTTGGTGGAGCCGAACGTCTTCGAGATCCCAATCGCAATCCGTCCCGGGATCCAATCACAATCCGTCTCGATCTAGCGCCGAACGGACTGCACCTCCCTGTTTAGCACAAGTACATCTAGATGACGTCTCCTCCTTGTTTATTCGGCAAGCGGGAGGCGGAGAGTTAGATGAGTTCTCCGACAATGGGACGGTGTGGTGGCAATGGTGGTGGTGCTATCCCGGTAGGGCTCTGCCTAGCGCTATCGAAGCCGTAAACGGAGGAGAAAACGATCTAGGGAGAGAGAGGGGCGCCAAGGGCTTCGTGTGTGCTCTTGGGGCGCCCCTCCCCTCTATATATAGGTGGAAGGGTGTGGAGATAAGCCCCTCCAAGCCCTAGGGCGCAGCCAAGGGGAAGGAGTTGGACTCCTAGTGGACTTTCCAAAACCAAAACTAGGTGGACTTTCCACCTCTCCCAAGCCACATGGGCCTTGAGGGACTTTTGCACCTGGCTCATTAAGGCCAGGGCGCCTATCCTCAGCCCATGCAAAACCTTGGGACATGGTGGAACACTTGGTGGACTTTTGGACTCCTTCGGAAGTTTCCGGAACCTTCTAGAAGCTTCCCGGTACAATACCGAAAAAATCGGAACTTTTCCGATAGCCAAAATATGACTTCCCATATATAAATCTTTACCTACCGACCATTCCGAAGCTCCTCGTGATGTCCAGTATCTCATACGGGGATCCGAACAACCTTCATTAAACAAAATATATAACTCAACAATACCAAATCGTTACCGAACGTTAAGTGTGCAGACCCTGCGGGTTTGAGAACTATGTAGACATGATCGAGACTACTCTACGATCAACAACCAATAGCGGGACCTCGATGCCCATATTGGTTCCTACATATTCTATGAAGGCTTTATCGGTTAAACCACGATGTCAAGGATTCAGACAATCCCGTATGCAGTTCCCTTTGTCCATCGGTATGTTACTTGCCCGAGATTCAATCATCAATATATCCATACCTAGTTCAATCTCGTTACCGGCAAGTATGTTTACTCGTTCCATAATACAAGATCCCGTGACTAACTCCTTAGTCACATTGCTTGCAAGCTTCTTGTGATGTTGTATTACCGAGTGGGCCTAGAGATACCTCTCCGTCATACGGAGTGACAAATCCCAGTCTATCCACGCCAACCCAAAATACACCCTCAGAGATACCTGTAGAGCACCTTTATAGTCACCCAGTTATGTTGTGACGTTTGATACACACAAGGCATTCCTCCGGTGTCAGGGAGTTGCATATCTCATGGTCGTAGGAACAGATACTTGACATGGATAAAGTAGTAGCAATAAACTGACACGATCAACTGCTATGCCTACAATTGGGTCTTGTCCATCACATAATTTTCCAAATGTTGTGATCTTGTTATCAAATGACAACTCATGTCTATGGTCAGGAAACCTTGACCATCTTTGAACAACGAGTTAGTCCAGTAGAGGCTCACTAGGGACATGGGGTTGTCGATGTATCCACACATGTATTTGAGTTTCCAACCAATACAATTCTAGAATGGATAATATACGTTTATCATGAACAAGGAAATATGATATTAACCAATTTATTATTGCCTCTAGGGCATATTTCCAACAGTCTCCCACTTGCTCTAGAGTCAATAATCTAGTTCATATAACCATGTGATTTAAATAATTAGAGTCTCCCACTTGCCTCTAGGGCATATTTCCAACAGTCTCCCACCGAAAGCATTTAAATAATTTTCCCTTAGGCAAATCCATTTCTGTTCTTAAGAAAAAGCCTTTAAATAAAATATGAAAATAATCTTTAAAAATAATATTTTGTGGTTTTGAGAAGTCATATATATAGTAGGTTTCAAATAAAGCATTTGGGAAGAAAAATCCTCCTAAATTGAGGACTTGTAGTTCAAACCTCAATTCAGGGGTTTTAGTGAAGTTAAATTGAATAAATCCTTTTTGGTGAACATAAATTTTGATAAAAAAAATTTGAGCTATATTCACATGGCATGATCATAGGGCAAGGAATTTGGATCAAGGAAGATGAAGGTGGAGTGGAGTAGAACCTAATAGTGCCAAACTTGAACACTCAAGCAATTCAAACAAGCATCACATCAAACAAGCTTGCACTCAAAAAGTTTTAGTTGGCTCCAAATTTTTATAAAACCAAACACAACAATGTGCCAAAATACAGGGTGTGACAGACCTTCCCCCCTTACAAGAATCTCGTCCCCGAGATTCCTAGGCTAAGCGCTAAAAAGATATGGAAATTCTGATCTGAGATAATCTTCACGCTCCCATGTTGCTTCTGCTTCCGTGTGGTTGCTCCACTGGACCTTGAAGTACTTGATGGTGCGGCTTCCGGTGCAGCGCTCAGCTTCATCCAAAATGTGGACAGGCCTCTCACGATAAGTGAGATCTAGCTGAAGGTCGATGGCCTGATGGTCGATGTCTTTGTAGAGGTCGGGGCGGTCGGGAACTTGTAGACACTTCCGGAGCTGTGACACGTGGAAGACGTTGTGCACATCCGACAGCTCAGAAGGTAGCTCTAGCTGATAAGAAACTTCTCCTCGTCTTGCAGTGATCCTGAAGGGTCCGATATACCTTGGCGCGAGCTTTCCTTTGACATGAAAACGCTTGGTCCTTTGACGTGAAAACACTTGGTTCCCTTGAGGCGTGACGCGGAGGTAGACATAATCTCCAACATCGAGGTTCAGTTCTCGGTGGTGAGAGTCGGCGTGGCTCTTCTGTCTTGACTTAGCGGTCTTGAGGTGCTCACGAACGAGTTGAACTTGCTCTTCGGCTTCGCGGAGGATATCTGGTCCAAATATTAATCCTTCTCCGGTCTCCGACTAGTTGAGGGGAGTACGGCACTTGCGTCCATACAACACCTCAAATGGTGCCATCTAAAGGCTTGACTGATAGCTATTGTTGTAGGAGAGCTCGGCGAACGGTAAGAAATCTTCCCACTTGGCTCCATATGCCAAAACACAAGCGCGGAGCATGTCTTCGAGTATTTGGTTTACTCGTTCCATTTGCCCACCGGTCTGGGGGTGAAAGGCAGTGCTGAAGGAGATCTTGGTTCCCATAGCTTCTTGAAACTTCTTCCAGAACCTTGAGGTGAACTAGGTTCCTCGGTCTAACACAATCTCCTTTGGTACTCCATGAAGACTCATGATCTGCTCTATGTAGAGGCTGGCTAACTTGTTGCCATCATAGGTGGTCTTGACGGGAACAAAATGGGTGACCTTGGTCAGGTGGTCGACAATGACCCAAATGGAATCACGTCCCTTGATTGACCTTGGTAAACCGGTGATGAAGTCTATCCCGATTTTATCCCACTTCCATTCAGGCACTTTAAGGGGCTGCAGTAGTCCAGCGGGTCGCTGATGCTCAACCTTGACCCTCTGGCATACGTCACACTTAGCCACGAACGTGCCTATTTCCCGCTTCATGCCATGCCACCAGAATCTTGCCTTGAGGTCTTGATACATCTTTGTTCCTCCAATATGGATGGAGTAGGGAGTGCTATGAGCTTCTTGTAAGATCAAGTTCTTGAGCTCCTCTTTGTTGGGTATGCAAATGCGGTTCCCAAACCACATGACTCCTTGTTCATCCTCTGAGAATCCTGGGGCCTTGCCTGCCTTGATCTTCCTCTTAATGCCTTCAATGCTCTTGTGTCCCTTCTGGGCTTCTTTGATATCGTCCATCAAGGTAGGCTTCGCTTCGAGGTTGGCGAGAAATCCTGGTGCGACCAGTCCCAAGCCGAAGCTCACAAGCTCATCATACAAAGCGGGTAGCCTTTCCTTAATCATAGCATTCAAGGAGCAAGCCTTTCTGCTTAAGGCGTCAGTTACCACATTGGCCTTTCCGGGGTGGTATTGAACACTGAGGTCATAGTCCTTGATCAACTCCAACCATCTTCGCCGCCTCATGTTCAATTCCCTTTGAGTGAAGATATACTTCAAACTCTTGTGGTCAGTGAATATCTCACATCGCTTCCCTAGAATGTAATGCCGCCATGTCTTCAAGGCATGAACCACGGCTGCCAACTCGAGATCGTGAGTTGCATAGTTCTCTTCATGAGGATGTAGTTGTCGGGACAGATATGCTACGACTCGACCTTCTTGCATCAGAACACCTCCAAGTCCGGTTCTTGATGCATCACAATAAATCACAAATTCCTTGTGAATATCAGGGGTGGCCAAAACAGGGGCTGTGGTCAATCTCTTCTTGAGCTCCTGGAAGCTTTCTTCGCACTTAGCGGTCCACTCGAACTTCTTGTCCTTCTTCAGGAGCTGGGTCATTGGTCGGGCGATGCTTGAGAATCCTTCTACGAACTTGCGGTAATATCCCGCGAGTCCAAGAAAGCTCCTGACTTCCTTCACTGTGGTTGGGGTCTGCCATTCAGTCACGGCTTCAATCTTGGCAGGGTCTACTGATAATCCCTCCGCGGTCAACATATGACCCAAGAATCCAACTTCATGCAGCCAGAATTCACACTTGCTGAACTTGGCATAAAGTTGGTGCTCTCGAAGCTTCTCTAGGACCAACCTCAAGTGCTCTTCATGCTTCTCTTCAGACATGGAGAAGACAAGGATGTCATCAATGAAGACAACAACGAACTTGTCCAAGTATTCCATGAAGACTTTATTCATGAGGTACATGAAGTAGGCCGGGGCATTCGTCAATCCGAACGACATGACCGTGTACTCATACAGTCCATATCGGGTTACAAATGCCGTCTTTGGGATGTCTTGGGGTCTGATCTTCAGCTGATAGTACCGAGACCTGAGATCGATCTTGGAGAACACCTTGGCTCCGTTCAACTGGTCAAACAGGTCTTCGGTCTTGGGGAGTGGATACTTGTTCTTTATTGTGACCTCATTGAGAGAATGGTAATCGACAAAAAGTCCGATGGTGCCATCTCTCTTTGACACAAATAGAACAGGCGATCCCCAAGGAGAGGCACTAGGGCAAATAAATCCTTTCCTGAGCTGCTCTGCCAGTTGCTTCTTCAATTCTGCCAACTCTTCGGATCCCATCCTATAGGCCTTCTTATAGATGGGCCTTGATCCGGGCATAAGCTCAATGATGAACTCAATGTCGCGGTTAGGAGGCATCCTGGGCAGCTCATCAGGAAACACATCCGGGTATTCACATACTACTGGCACTTGATCCAACTCAACTCCCGACAGGCAGTTAACTTGAGGGGCTTGCATGGAGACAGGGTTGGAGACATACTTGACTTCCACTCCTTGGCTGTTGGTCATGGTAACAATCCTCTTGGCACAGTCTAGTAAGCCTTGGTGCTTAGTCAACCAGTTCATGCCAAGGATAACATCCAAGCCGGGTGAATCCAGAACTATAAAGTCTACTAGGAAGTCTACCCCGTTGATGTCAATCTTCACCCCCTTACACCCTAACCCAGACTTCATAACTGAACCGAGGGTTTGTATCAGCATATGACTACCCAAGGGTGTAGGTTCCATGCCACTCTCTAGTGCAAACTTTTGGGTGACAAAAGAATGCGAAGCTCCACAATCAAACAATACTGTTGCTGGGGTTGAGTTGACGAGGAACGTACCTAGTATGATGTTCGGGTCTTCCTGGGCTTCCTCTGCGGTGACGTGATTCACACGACCCTTGCCATTGTTAGGCTGGTTGTGGGGAGTTGGGTTCCTTGGCAGTGCCCCTCGGTCTTGTCCTTGAGCTGGTGCATTGGGGCGCGGTGCATCAGGCTTCCTATTGGGACAAAGCCTAGAGATGTGTCCAGATTGACCACATCCAAAGCAGGTGACTTGCCCAGGGTTGTTGTTGAGGTTCCTGCCACCATTGTTGTTATTGGGGTTGTAGTTGTAGGTTGGCCTGGGATTGGCATACTGCTAAGGCTGGTAGCTCGGACGAGGCACAGGAGGTCTAGCCTGCTGTGGATGATAGGTTGGCTTGGCTGGAGCTGGCTGCCATGGGCGAGGCTTCTGGTTGCTTGAGCTTCCTTTGCTGATCATCTTGTGCTTGCGAGTGTCATCGATGGCACGACACTTGTCTTCCAATATGAGGGCTTTGTTTACCAGATCAAACAAGGTGCGGCAGTCACAGATGATGAGTTGATACTGCAGAATTTGCTGAAGTCCTTCCATGAAGCGTTCCTTCTTGGCAGCCTCCGTGCTGACGTCTTCAGGTGCATACCTTGACAGCAGGTTGAACTTTTGCAGGTACTCCTTGACAGAGCCACTTCCTTGCTTCAGCACTCGGAACTCTCTCGTCTTGATAGCCAAGATCCCAGATGGAATATGGGTAGTGCAAAATCCTTCCTTGAAGTCATTCCACGTGATCACACGCTCTCCCTGCAGGACCTTGAATCCATCCCACCATGCTCGGGCGGTACCTCCGAGGCAGTGAGAGGCATAAAGCACCTTCTCACGATCCTCATTGCAGTTGACCAGGGCAAGGAGGTCCTCGATGGTGCGGATCCAGTCATCAGCATCCAACGGCTCAGCAGTCTCAATGAAGGTCGGGGGCGAGTTTCTCATGAACTCAGATAGCGTGGAGCGGCCATTGCCGTTCCTACCCTGCTGTTGGTTGTTCACGAGAGCCTGGGCCATCTGCTGGAGAGCAGCATTGTTGGCCTGGCGCTCCTCCCGGAGAACTTGGAGAAACTGAGCTATGGTCATGTTCTCCGGCGGAGGTGGTGGCGGGGGAATGTCGCCTTGTGGCTGCTCCTGGTGTCCTCCAGCGTGAGCAGCCCCACCAGCTCCCTGTTGCTGGCTTGAGCTACCGGCCTCGGGGTTGGTGAAGGAGCTGTTGCGGGTAGCAGTCACCATCCTGTTTGGGGCAGCCAAGTCAAACAACTGGGGTCGACAAGAGGATAAGCAAATCGACAAAGCACGCCTAAGGGGGTCGGTCAAGTGCAAGTGTGGAGAAACGAAGGTCAAAAGACCCACAACATATATTAAGATAGACGATGTAGTAGCTTACATGTTTCCTAAGGCAAAAGTGTGACTTGCATCGGAACACACAAACAACGAAACAAAGAACAAGCACACATGGTTTCATATGAACCATTACACGGACTCAACTACGCATGAGGGATACATGTCTGATCCTACCATAGTGGTTCTCGGATTCAGGTGGTGGAGTGCTCGGTCTTGTAGTCACACTCCTCTGGGTCTTCCTCTGGCTCATACTCAGAACGAGCATCATTCCCGGTCAACGGGGTCGGGGAACGAGGAGGCCCATCCCGACGACGCCTTACGCGCAGGTCGGTGAAGAGCTTACGGTACTCCTTCGCACTCATGTGATGACTACGTGCAGGTGCATCACTGGCTGGGGGTACTCCTCCTCGATAAGCGATAGCTGGTCGTCCCTCGGGGGTTCCATCCTTCTTGATCTTGTCTGGCTTGGTCTTGGCTTGTCGAAGTAGCCCTCGGGTGTGGTGAAGTTCCTCGCGGAGCTTCACGGATTCCTTCACCAAGTTGTCAACCAGACTATCGGCAGAGAGACTGAAGTAGGTCTGGAACCGGAGTGATGCGCCATCCTCCTTGGCCGGAATCAGCGTCCAACTCTCTCCCAAGTCATCCTTCCTGAAGGGAAGGTAGCGAGTAGCTGGTTCATCAGCCATCTCTGGAATGATGTCTCGAAGGTGTAGGAGTGCCTTGCGTGCAGCTGTCTTGATGGCAAGTATCATAGTCTCCATCCGTGGTCCTTCAAAGAACCAACTAGTCGGGGAGTCGTTTGCCTTCACGACCACATCCACGTGGTACTCCTTCATGACGTCATCGACCCAGTGCTCGTGGTAGAGGAAAATGGGTGGTTGGCGAAACTGGCACTTCTCCAGGCTATCCCCAAGGAGTAAGCAAAAGCCGGATGTCAGCAAGGCTTCGAGTACGACAGCCATCTACAAAGGTTTGAAAAGAGAAGAGTCAGCAAAGTGTTGTGTGAAGCATAAGAGAGATAAATAGTGCAGAATTCCTAAGTTCCAAAGCTAGGTGTAGTTTTGAAAACGGCTTTAATCCTACTAATGTCCATGCTAACTAAGGGCCTCCTACAGTGAGGACGGCTCTGATGCTAGCTCTATGGGGACCCCGACTCATAAGTCGAGATCACCGAATGCACGTTACAGTGATCCTAGAGGTCAATGCTCACTGAACACACAGAAGCTGACTAATAGAGTCTTACATCCACACTTAACGTCTTACACAAATGATGACCATGAAGGTCTCAGTCTTACAAGGATAGGGCCACTCGGGCCAAACACTAAGTCTAGAACAAGCAGCGGAAATCTTTGTCGAAAGCGTGAACCCATGTCATCTGCCTTAACCTACAGGCACTCTGACTGGGAAGCGTCCTAGTTCGCACGTTCGTATCCAATGAAATCTTGGACATATTCCTGTTCTTCCATGCCTGGCCAATTAAATAACCAGTGGAAAGCCAATGAGTACTTTGAATGTACTCGCAAGCAACCCAAGAGTGGAACGAGGCAATAATGGTGCATGATATATCACTATAGGTAATTTGTGGAAAGCTGATTTTGTATGCAAGCGACATGATCAAGTAATAGTAAGTATGCATCAACAACTAACCAAGTATTCATGATAACACATTGTTGATACCATCATGGTATCAGTTGAACACATCATGTTCACGCTAAGTCATCGGACTTAGTTCATTTCTCATGCCAAGTCATCGGACTTGACTCAGGTGACCTCTTGTCACTAACACACCCATACTCACACCAATATTTCATGAAAACATTCGGACTAGTCTACGAAGGACCTCCAACTGTCCATGACCGCGAACGCGGCTATTCGAATAGTTTTACACTCTGCAGAGGTTGCAAACTTTACCCACAAGACTCGGGGAACTTCCGTGTCATCCACGACTCGCAGTATATACATACCCGACGTAAGCACCCGAACAATGCCTTTCCGGCGGCGATACTAAACAAAGAGTCCACTCGATTGGTACCTAGCCCTCATGACGTACATAACACGAGCCTTGCTCAAACCGTACCATCCATGAGGGGACCAACGGTGTGTCCGGTGCCTGTAAAGACAACGCATGATCGTACATCCGGTATGACCTCGTATCGAGAGTGACCACGCCACTCCCGCCACTAGTAATGCGGTCTCCTTGCCAGTACCCACCAACGTAATCAACAAAGCCCCGTCCCATAAGGGGTATCGTGGTTGCGCATGTAATGTTAGGACGGTCAGCAGACCTTAAATCTAATCCGTTTTCGTAAACACACACCCATTTGTTCCAGTACACCACTTCTTTCTCAAGTGGTCACCCAACTCATCATCATATCCCTCGGGCATTAGTGACACCCAACGGGGTTTTCGAAAGAGTATTGGAAACACACACCTTTCGGTATCACCATGCATAAGTCCCATCCTACTTGCGTAGCATCTACTAGCAACCTATCTACTCCTGCCCGCACAACCCTCATAAGTTGGTAGGGTCCTGCTCGATGCTAGTATCAACGGAAAGCACCGGAGGCATCCCACCGAAGGGGAAACCACCACATCATATGATCGATAATGCCGGAAGTAAAGTGCTATATGACATGCAAGTTAAACTAGTTTCTTGATATGGTCAAAGGGCTTCTCGCCTAGCTCAACAAAGTCTCCGGGGTCTTCGAGGTCTTCGAGTCCAACTTCTTCGTCTACGGCGCAATCTATAATCGCGTAATAAACGATAATAATAAGAAACCCAATGAAAATAGAGCACAAAAGCCTCTACTAAAATGTTCACCTACTCTGTTAAATACCTAAAGTCATATTAAAAATATCTACAATAAATTTCTCTATGAAAGCCATTTTAGAAACCAAATAACAGAGGCTAAAAAGGTGCGTTTAATAGGTTTTAAAATAAAACAGTGATAAAAACCTTTGCAAACATTTTTATAAATGATACTATTAAATCCTAAAGATTATTCTAAGATTTATGGTGGAGAAAATATTTGCATGGGGCAAATATTCAGCCCTGTGGAATTTTTACAAATCCCACATAATTTAGAAAAAGAAAAGGGCTCCAGATCCTATGTCAGGGGTGGCCAGGAGCTAGGCCGGCCCATCTGGCCAGCCAGCTAGCCCCGCGCGCGGTCAGATTCAAATCTGACGCGTGGGGCCCGGCTGCCAGCAGCTCAGACGAGAGGGGACAGAGTGCGGGAGGGGAAAGAGAGGCTGATAGGTGGGCCCCACCTGTCGGGTCCTTCTTCCTCCTCGTGACAGGGAGGAGGGGAAGCTCACCAACGACGGAGGGGAGCACGACGAGGAGGTCTCGAGGCAGGAATGGGCTCAGGGTCGACCCGCCAGTCCTCTGGAGGTGGAAGGAGGACCGAAGGTGGACGGAGTCACCGGCGGCGAGAATCCGCGGTAGAGGGAGGTTCGGGAGGCGGTCGGCGGAGGGGTTTCAGGCCTTTAAACGAGCGGGGAAGAGAGGGGAAATGACCTGGGGATGGCTACAGGCCCAAAGGAGGCGAGGGGAGCGCCTGAGCGGGCCTGTGTCCCGAGATCGACGGAGCTCCGCCGCGGCGGGGCCTCGGTCGATCTCGAGCACTGGTGCTCGGGAGGCTCAAATGGGGGGTTCAGGGAGGATTCTTGGGAGGAGAGAGAGACTAGAGGGGAGAGAGGGGCTCGGGGGCCCTTTATATAGGCGGGGGCGAGTCCACCGGATCCGGGTGCGCCAGCAGGGACGTGTCCATCGCCAGGGGCCACGAGAGAGGGAGAGAGGGAGATGGGGGCGTTCCTGGGGTTAGTCCAGGCCAGGGGGAAGAAAGGAGGGAGGCAGGGGAGGTCGCGTGCTCAGGCTCGAGGAATGGCCGAGCCGGGCGGTGGCGGGCACGCACGGAGGAGGGAGAAGGAGAGAGAGGGAGGAGGGGGCCGACCGCCTGAAGGGCTGCAGACGTCAAGGCCGACCACACGGACAGGCAGGGGCGGCCCAATGCCGCCTGGCGGCGCCGGGCAGGGGCGGCTACAGGTCCAAAGGAGGCGAGGGGAGCGCCTGAGCGGGCCTGTGTCCCGAGATCGACGGAGCTCCGCCGCGGCGGGGCCTCGGTCGATCTCGAGCACTGGTGTTCTAGAGGCTCAAATGAGGGGTTCAGGGAGGATTCTGGGGAGGAGAGAGAGACCAAAGGGGAGAGAGGGGCTCGGGGGCCCTTTATATAGGCGGGTCGAGTCCACCAGATCCGGGTGCGCCAGCGGGGACATGGCCATCGCCAGGGGCCACGAGAGAGGGAGAGAGGGAGCCGGGGGCGTTCCTGGGGTTAGTCCAGGCTAGGGGGAAAAGAGGAGGGAGGCAGGGGAGGTCGCGTGCTCAGGCTCGAGGATTGGCCCAGCCGGGCGGTGGCGGGCACGCGCGGAGGAGGGAGAAGGAGAGAGAGGGAGGAGGGGGGCGACCGCTTGCAGGGCTGCAGACATCGAGGCTGACCACACGGACCGGCACGGGCGGCCCAATGCTACCTGGCGGCGCTGGGCAGGGGCGGCTACAGTGCGGGAGTGCACTGTAGCGCGCTCCAAAGCGCCCTTATGGCATGCAGGGGCATTCTTTAAGCCCTCCTGTGTGTCTTCTTGTGTCTAGAGGCATTAGGAGATGCCCCAATGGCTAGGAGAGGCTAGGGGGGTCTATGGGGTAGCCCTGGGGTAGAAGAAATGGAGAGGAGAGGTCAGAAAGGATGCTGTCAGGTAGAAAATAGGGGGTTTCACCCTATCTCACCATGGCCAGAGGGCTCAGGATTTTTACTGGAGGTGCAAGGCACCTACTAGAGGCTGTGGTAAAAAGGGGAGGCCAAGGGTAAAAAGTGAAAGGGTGTAAATGCCATTTTTACATTTCTGGTAGAAGGTGTTTGATGCTGATTTGGGTGATCAAATGAACCTGGATTAGCTTGAGATTTGATAGAGTCAAGAGGTGATGAAAGGCAAGTGAGATCACCAAGTTTGAGAGGGTTTGAAGAAAGTTCATAATGGGACTTAGGGAAAACCTAGAAATAGACAGAATCTGTTTTCTATAGATTCAAAGGGGTTAGGCTTTAACCCTTGATGCACCACTTAGTGTATCATCACTAATTGGTCATTAGAGCATTCTCACAAAGTTTGAGGCCAAGGGAAGACACTTCACAATGTAAAGTTGTCAAAATTTGAATCTGGACAGAAATGGATTTGGGTTGGTTTGATGAAGCAAACCAACTTGGATTGAGATGAAACTTTGCAAGATCATCACCTATGATAGTGTTGACTTGCTAGAATTTTCTTGTAATTTATTGAGAATATTTCTTGCAGAAACATTCCAAAAGTTTGATCTGATCAGGAAGGGTTTTGAGGGGTTTTGCCCATGTTATGATCAAGCCCTTGTGTTGAAACTCCTATATATGGAAAATATATGTCCACTGAGTCTCTCTAAATTTTCTCAAATATTTTCAAATCATTTAAATAATTTTCCCTTAGGAAAAGCCATTTCTGTTCTTAAGAAAAAGCCTTTAAATAAAATATGAAAATAATCTTTAAAAATAATATTTTGTGGTTTTGAGAAGTCATATACATAGTAGGTTTCAAATAAAGCATTTGGGAAGAAAAGATCCACCTAAATTGAGGACTTGTAGTTCAAACCTGAATTCAGGGCTTTTAGTGAACTTAAACTGAATAAATCCTTTTTGGTGAAAATTAATTTTGATAAAAATATTTTTGAGCTATATTCACATGGCATGATCATAGGGCGAGGAATTTGGATCAAGGAATATGAAGGTGGAGTGGAGTAGAACCTAATAGTGCCAAACATGAACACTCAAGCAATTCAAACAAGCATCACATCAAACAAGCATGCACTCAAAATATAGGGTGTGACAAGCTCGCATGCCTTTAGCATACTTAGGATCGACAAAACCTTCTGGTTGTATCACCTACAACCTTTCCTCAAGGAAACCATTAAGGAAACGATGTTTTGACACCCATCTGCCAGATTTTATAATTAAAAATGCAGCAACTGCTAACATAATTCCAATAGATTTTAGCATCGCTTCGGGTGAGAGAGCCTCACCATAGTCAACTCCTTGAACTTGTCAGAAAGTTCTTTGCGACAAGTCGAGCTTTATAAATGGTGACATTCCCCATCAGCATATGTCTTCTTCTTAAAGTCCATTTGTACTTAACGACCTGTCATTCTACGGGCAAGTCCACCAAAGTCCTTACTTGGTTTTCATACATGGATCCTTATCTCGGATTTTCATGGCACCTATCCATTTGTTAGAATACGGGCCCACCATCGCTTCTTCATAGTTCGCAGGATCATCATTGTCTAAAATATGATTTTGAACACATGATTGTACCACTCAGGGGCAGTACGATTCCTTGTTGACTTACGAGGCTTGGTAGTAACTTGATCCGAAGTGTTATGATCGTCATCATTAACTTCCTCTTCATTTGGTGTAGACGTTGCAAGAACAACTTTCTGCATCGTGCTACCATCCAACTAAAGTGAAGGTTCAATAACTTCGCCAAGTTCTATTTTCTCCCACTCAATTCTTTTGAGAGAAACTCTTTCTCGGTAAAGGACCCGTTTTTAGCAGCAAAGACTTTGCCCTTGGATCTGAGATATAAGGTATACCCAACTATTTCCTTAGGGTATTCTATGAAGATGCATTTGTCCGCTTTGGGTTCGATCTCATTAGGTTGAGACCTTTTTCACATAAGCATTGCAGCCCCAAACATCAAGAAACAACTTCTTAGGTTTCTTGCCAAACCATAATTCATACGGTGTCGTCTCAACAGACTTTGATGGTGCCCTATTTACAGTGAATGTATTTGTCTCTTATGCATAACCCAAAACTATAGTGGCAAATTGGTAAGAGACATCATGGTACACACCATATCCAATAGAGCACGACTACGACGTTCAGACACACCATCATACTATGGTGTTCCAGGTGGCGTGAGTTGTGAAATAATTTCCACATTGTCTTAGTTTGCATACAAAACTCGTAACTTTGTTATTCACCTCCATGATCATATTGTAGACATTTTATCTTCTTGTCATGATGATTTTCAACTTTACTCTGAAATTGCTTGAACTTCTCAAACATTTGGGACTTGCGTTTCATTAAGTAAATATCCCCATATCTACTAAAATCATAAGTGAAGGTAAGAAAATAATGTTATCCATTGCGTGCTTCAACACTCATTGGACCCCGTACATCAACATGTGTCATCTCCAATAAGTTACTTCCCTATTCCATCAAATCGGAAAACGGGGTTTTAGTCATCTTGCTCAAGAGGCATGGTTCGCATGTCTCAACTGATTCGAAATTTAGCGAGTCAAAAGATCCATCCGCATGGAGTTTCTTCAGGTGCTTTACACCAATATGACCTTGGCAGCAGTACCACAAGTATGTTGTACTATCATTATTAGCTTTGCATCTTTTGACATCAATACTATGAACATTTGTATCACGACAAGCGAGATTTAGTAAACCATTCATATTGGGTGCATGGCCATTGAAGGTATTATTCATGTAAACAGAATAACCATTATTCTTTAACTTAATTGAATAACCATATTGCAATAAACATGATCTAATCATGTTCATGCTCAACGCAAACACCAAATAACATTTATTCAGGTTCATCACTAATCCTGAAGGTAGAGGGAGCATGTGATGGTGCTCACATCAATCTTGGAAACACTTCCAACAGACATCGTCACCTCGCCCTTATCTAGTTTTCGTTTATACTGTAGCTTTTATTTTGAGTTACTAACATTTATCAACTGAATCGGTATCTAATACCCAAGTGCAACTAGGAGTACTAGTAAGGTACAGATCAATAACACGTATATCAAATATACTTCTTTGGACGTTGACAGCCTTCTTATCTACCAAGTATCTTGGAAAGTTCTGCTTAGTGGTCGTTCCCCTCATTACAGAATCACTTAGTCTTGGTTTTGGATTCAACCTTGGGTTTCTTTACTGGAGTGGCAACAGGTTTGCCATTCTTGAAGTTTCCCTCCTTGCCCTTGCCCTTCTTGAAACTAGTGGTTTTACTAACCATCAACACTTGATGCTCCTGCTTAATTTCTACCTTCGCGGTGTCAAACATCACGAATAGCTCAGGGATCATCTATCCCTGGCATGTTATAGTTCATCACAAAGCTCTAGTAGCTTGGTGGTCGTGACTTGGAGAACTATGTTAATCACTATCTTATTTGGAAGATCAACTCCCACTTGATTCAAGCGATTGTAGCACCCAGACAATCTGAGCACATGCTCACCAGTTGAGCTATTCTCCTTCATCTTGCAGGCCAAGAATCTTGTTGGAGGTCCCATACCTCTCAACACGGGCATGAGCATGAAATCTCAATTCTAGCTCTTGGAACATCTCATATGCTCTGTGACATTCAAAACGTCTTTGGAGCCTCAATACTAAGTCGTAACGCATGATGCACTGAACTATCAAGTAGTCATCACAACGTGCATGTCAGATGTTCACAACATCCATAGACAACGCTGGAGTTGGTGGCGTATCGAGCAGTGCATCGAGGACATAAGACTTTTGTACAGCAATGAGGACAATCCTCAATTTACAAACCCAGTCCGCATAAGTGCTATTATGATCTTTCAACCTACTTTTTCACTAGGAACGTATCAAAATTTAGGGGAGCTACAGCGCGAGCTAGTGATCTACAACATAATTTGCAAAGAAATTTTAACTATGTTCATGATAATGAGTTCAATTAATCATATTACTAAAGAACTCCCACTCAAATCAACACCCCTCAGGTTTTCTAAGTGTGACATGAACCAAATTCACAAACCCAAGTACGATCATCACGTGAGCTGAGGTGGTTACATTGGTGAACATCTCCATGTTGATCATTTCTGCTATATGACTCATGTTCGACCTTTAGATCTCCTATGTTCCGAGGCCATATCTGTACATTCTAGGGTCGTCAAGTTAACCCGAGTGTTCCGCATGTGCAAAACTGGCTTGCTCCCGTTGTATGTGAACGTAAAGTCTATCAAACCCGATCATCACGTGGTGCTTCAAAACGCCGAACTTTCGCAACGGTGCACACTCGGGGAGAACACAATTTTAGCTTGAAATATTTTATTGAGGGATCACCTTATAATGCTACTGTCATCCTAAGAAAAATAAGATGCATAAAAGGATTAACATCACATGCAAATCATAAGTGACGTGATATGGCCACGAACTTGTCCTTTTGATCTACATCTGCAAAGCACCGACATGATCTCCATCGTCGCCGGCATGAAACCATGATCTCCATCATTGTGTTTCCATCGGGGTAGTCATGCCAACCATGCTTCTACTACTATTACTACCATTTAGTGATAAGTAAAGCATTCAATAGAGCTTAATGATTAACACGCAAGTCATACAATAATTAAAGGCAACCCTATGGCACCTGCCGGTTGCCATATGCATCGACATGCAAGTCGATATAAGCTATTAAAAATATGATAATCTCATACATCAAATATATTTCATCATATCTTTGGCCATATCATATCACAACATACCTTGCAAAAACAAGTTACGTCCTCTAATTTATTGTTGCATCTTTTACGTGGCTGCTATGGGTATCTAGCAAGAACGGTTCTTACATACGCAAAACCACAACGGTGATATACAAGTTTCTATTTAACCTTCTACAAGGACAACCTGCATCGAATCCGATTCAACTAGAGTGGGAGAGACACACACCCGCCAGCCATCTTTATGCAAAAAAGTTACATGTCAGTCGATGGAACCGGCCTTTCGTACGTGGACGAGTAAGGTTGGTCCGAGCCACTTCATCCCACAATAACGCCAAACCAAGATGGGACTAAGGAAGTAAGAAACCTGAACATCAATGCCCACAAACTATTTTGTGTTCTACTTGTGCATCTTATCTATGCATAGACCTAGCTCATGATGCCACTGTTGGGGAACGTTGCATGGGAAACAAAACTTTTCCTACGAACACCCAAGATCTATCTATTGAGATCAACAACTATGAGAGGGAGAGTGGATCTACATACCCTTTCAGCTTGCTAAGCAGGAAGCGTTAAGAAATGCCGTTGATGTAGTCGAACGTCTCCGAGATCCAAATTGCAATCCGTCCCACGATCCAATCATGATCAGTCCCGATCTAGCACCGAACAGACGGCACCTCCGCATTCAGCACACATACATCTTGATGACGTCTCCGCCTTCTTCATCCAGCAAGCGGGAGTGGAGAGGTAGATGAGTTCTCTGACAACACGACGGCGTGGCGGCGATGGTGATGGTGCTATCCCGACAGGGCTACGCCTAGCGCTACCGAAACCGCGAACAAAGGAGAAAACGATCTAGGGTGAGAGAGGGGGGCACCAAGGGCTTCGTGTGTGCTCTTGGGGAGCCCCCTCCCCTCTATATATAGGTGGAGGGGCATGGAGATCAATCCCTCCAAGCCCTAGGGCGCAGATAAGGGGCAGGAGTTGGACTCCTAGTCCAATTCCCTCCCTTTTCAAAACCAGGTGGACTTTCCACCTCTCCCAGGCCACATGGGCCTTGAGGGACTTGTGCGCCTGGCCCAATAAGGCTAGGAGCCTACCCTCAATGCATGCAAACCCTTGGGACGTCGTGGAACCCTTGGTGGACTTCCGGACTCCTTTGAAAGTTTCCGGAACCTTCTAGAAGCTTCCCGATACAATACCGAAAAACCCAAAAGTTTTCTGGTAGCCAAAATATCACTTCCCATATATAAATCTTTACCTTTGGACCATTTCGAAGCTCGTCGTGATGTCCGGGATATCATCCGAGGCTCTAAACAACCTTCGGTTACCAACATACATAACTCAACAATACCAAATCGTTACCGAACGTTAAGTGTGCAGACCCTTCGGGTTCGACAACTATGTAGACATGGCCGAGACAACTCTACGGTCAATAACCAATAGCAGGACCTGGATGCCCATATTGGTTCCTACATATTGTACGAAGATATTTATCGGTCGAACTACGATGTAAAGGATTCAGACAATCCCGTATGTAGTTCTCTTTGTCCATTGGTATGTTACTTGCACGAGATTCAATCGTCGGTATCTCCATACCTAGTTCAATCTCATTATTGGAAAGTCCCTTTACTTATTTCGTAATACAAGATCCCGTGACTAACTCCTCAGTCACACTGCTTGCAAGGTTCTTGTGATGTTGTATTACCGAGTGGGCCTAGAGATACCTCTCTGTCATATGGAGTGACAAATCCTAGTCTCTATCCACGCCAACCCAATAGACACCCTCGGAGATACCTGTAGAGCACCTTTATAGTCACCCGGTTACATTGTGACGTTTGATACATAGAAGGCATTTCTCCGGTGTCAGGGAGTTGCGTGATCTCATGGTCATAGGAACAGATACTTGACATGGATAAAGCGGTAGCAATAAACTAACATGATCAACTGCTATGCTTACGGTTGGGTCTTGTCCATCACATCATTCTCCTAATGATGTGATCCCGTTATCAAATGACAACTCATGTCTATGGTCAGGAAACCTTGACCATCTTTGATCAACGAGCTAGTCTAGTACAGGCTCACTAGGGACATGGGGTTGTCTATGTATAATCACATGTATTTGAGTTCCCAAACAATAAAATTCTAGCATGGATAATATACGTTTATCATGAACAAGGAAATATGATAATAAACAATTATTATTGTCTCTAGGGCATATTTCCAACAGGAGCATCATGGAATTGGCGATGAAGAAGGGTTGATGATGACAAAGACCGAAGATTCCCCTCTCTGGAGCCCCAAACGGGGTCCAGATTTGGCCTCCCGATGAAGAACAGGAGGTGGCGGCGGCTCCATATCGTGAAATGTGATAATCCTTTCTCTCTGATTTTTCCAAAGATTTGTGAATTTATAGCGTTGGAATTAGGGTCGAGGGGCCCAGGAGGTTTCCACCCTCCACCAGGCAGCGCCAGGGGGGCTGGCATGCCTTGGTAGAGGGTGGGCACCCTGGGCCCCCTCTCACGTGGTTGGCTCCATAATTCCTCAAATATTCCAAAATAAATCTCCAAAAGTTTCGTTCCATTCTGAGAAGTTTTATTTTTGCATAAAAAACAACACCATGGTAGTTCTACTGAAAACAGTGTCAGTCCAAAATGAGAGCAAAAGTTTTAGGAAAATTAGATATGTTGGAGACATATCACAACCTTGATCAATTTTTGCGGAGATGTGAATAAGCAAATCTTGTCTTGAATTGGGAGAAGTGCCACTTTATGGTGAATGAAGAAATAGTAATTGGGCATAAAATTTCTTAACGAGGCATTAAGGTGGACAAAACCAAAGTTTACGCAATAGAGAAAATTCCATTCCCAAAAGATATCAAAGGTATAAGAAGTGTCCTTGGTCATGCTGGTTTCTATAGACATTTCTTTAAAGATATCTCAATGATTTCTAGGCCATTAACTAATCTCCTCCAAAAAGATATCCATTTTTTATGATTGTGTAGAGGCCTTTGAAATACTTAAGAAAACCTCGATTTATGCACCTATTTTCCAACCACATGATTGGAACCTACCATTTGAAATTATGTGTGATGCTAGTGATTATGTTGTTGGTGCAGTTCTAGGGCAAAGAGCATACAAGAAATTGAATGTTATTCATTATGCTAGTAAGACCCTAGACACTCAAAGAAATTTTGCTACTACTGAAAAAGAATTTTTAACAGTTGTTTTTGCATGTGATAAGTTTAGACCTTATATTGCTGACTCCAAAGTAACTATTCACACTGATCATGCTGCTATTAAATTCATTATGGAAAAGAAAGATTCTAAACCTAGACTTATTAGGTGGGTGCTTTTACTTCAAGAATTTCATTTGCATATCGTCGATAGGAAGAGAGATGAAAACCTTGTAGCAGATAACTTATCTAGGATGGAAAATATTCTTGATGACACACTGCCTATTGATGATAATTTTCCTGATGAGCAACTTGCCGTTATAAATACTTCACGTAGCACTCCTTGGTATGCTGATTATGCTAAATACTTTGTTGCTAAATATATCCACCTAGCTAGACCTATCAACAAAAGAAAATGATTTACAACAATACTTTTGGGATGACCCACATCTTTATAAAGAATGAGTAGATGGTGTTATTAGACATTGTATACCTGAGCATGAACATGGACAGATTCTAAGGAAGTGTCACTCTGAGGCCTACGGAGGACACCATGCTGGTGACAGAACTGCATACAAGGTATTACATTCCGATTTATATTGGCCGACTCTTTTTAAAGACGCTCGTAAGTGTGTCCTTTGATGTGTTCAATGTCAAAGAGTTGGTAATATTGATAGACGTTGGGAAATGCCTATGAATTATTATCTTGCTATTGAACCATTTGATGTTTCGGGCTTTGATTTTATGGGACTTTTTCCTTACTCTAATGGGTATACTCATATTCTAGTTGTTGTTGATTAAGTTACTAAGTGGGTTGAAGCTATTCCAACTAGTAGTGCCAATCATAACACCTATATTAAAATGCTTAAATACATCATTTTACCGATGATTGGAGTCCCTGGATACTGAATGACTGATGGTGGTTCACATTTTATTCATGGTGCTTTCCGTAAACTTCTATCTAAATATGATGTTAACCATAGAATTGCATCACCTTATCATCCTCAGTCTAGTGACCAAGGTGAATTGAGAAACCAAGAAATAAAATTAACTTTGCAAAAGACTGTCATTAGATCTAGAAGGAATTGGCCTAAGAAACTAGAAGACACTTTATGGGCTTATAGGACATATTATAAAAATCCCATGGGGATGTCTCCATATAAGATGGTCTATGGAAAAGCTTGTCATTTACCTCTTGATTTAGAACATAAAGCTTATTGGGCAATTGAAGAGCTTACTTATGACTTTTTTCGAAATGGCTTAATTATGACTTTAAACTTGCTGGTGAAAAGATTTTATTTGATATTATCGCATTAGGTTAATGGAGGAGACAATCTTATGAATATGCCATGTTATTTAAAGAAAAGGTTCAAAGATGGCATGGCAAGAGGATCCAAAATTGAGAATTCAATGTAGGAGACCCAATACTTATGTACCATTTTCATTTCATACTTTTGCAGGTAAACTCGTCTCCAAATGGGGATGCCCAAATGTTGTCAAGGAGGTTTATCGCTCCGGTGCTATAAAGATCAATAACTTCGAAGGCAAACATCCGAGAGTGGTAAATGGGCAAAGAATTAAGAACTACACATCAGGTATGCCCATTAATGTTGAAACTAATATTGTTCAAGTGATAACACCGGAAGAGCACATAAGAGAGACCTTCCAGAATAGTCCAAAAACCTTAAAAAGTAGTAGGTATGTGGTACGGTAAGTAAACTGACTCAAAAAGTTCCAAAAAATATGTTCTGTTGGTTTTGGTATTTTAGAAAAATCCAAAAATAAAAAGGAGTCAGGGGGACCCACGAGGGAGGCACAAGCCAACAGGGCGCGTCTACCCCCTGGGTGCCCCATGATGGCGTGTGGCCTTGTGGGGCCCTCATGTGCCTCCTAGACTTCTTTTCTTCCCGGGTACATATTCGGACCTAGAAAAAATATCATTATATATACTCCCGTATGTCTTGACCACCGCATCGCAAGTTTCTCCTATGTTCTTATTTCAGCCTATTTTTCTGATAGATCTAGATCGCCATGACGTCTCCAAGCCCCTCCAATGAAAAGTTCTTTGAGGTCATCAACCCCTACCTGTCGGAGGTGATGAAGTACCCTCAAGACATTGAGATGCGTGAGGGGGTTCTCCACATCCGGGATGTTCAAGGTCCCAAGAAGGAGGGAAGCGAGATGGTCAGGCTTGCAGCAATGGAGCAGGAGATCTTCAAGTGCCAAGGCATGATTGAACATGGTCTGAGTGCCAATCATTCTATGATCATTGACTTCATCCGTGAAAACAAGATGGACAAAACAAACGTGGGAGAGGCCCTCTTCAAGCTTCGAGAGCAGATCGAGCATATCCAAGCTCAAATCTATGACATGCAAAATCAAAATTGTGAGTATGAATCCGGGTTTAAAAGGATGGGCATCGCTGCCTATTTCAGGATTCCGGAATAAAGATCTTCTTTCTATGATGGAAATCCTATGCATTGGAAGATGGAGGACATGACTACTACATCATCACCACCATCACCGAAGAAGGACACTTGAGTACATGCGTATGGCACCACCCTTATCGTGTTCAAAGCTTGGGGGAGGTGCACCGCTATCGTATCACCATCACTTTTATCACTACTATCTATATTAGTTAGATCCTTAGTTTTTCGTGATTTAGGGAAATAAAATTTCAGATTTGCTTTGCTTAGAATTCTTCCTTTGAGATGTACATATCCTTGTAATTGGGTGTGGGAGTTATTTAATAAAGGTTAGTTGAGTTTGGTGCTTTACTTTATTGCACCCATCATCATAGCATAGAAATATAAGAAATAGAAAAGATCATATGCTTATCTCATGAGGAGTAATGACTTCACATAGAAAAAGGTATAAGTGATAAAGATGTTGAGAACTAAAAAACATAGCATTAATAATTGATATAATATATCAAGATCATCTACTATTAGCTACGAGATAAATTATACCTTCTTCCATAAGCTTTAATATTACCAACTAGTGATGGCCCTCCCACTGCCACCACCACCACCTCGCGGGTGATCTCCCAATCTAACCACCAACTAGTGATTTCTCTCCGATCAATCTCTCGAGCATTCTCTATAGATTATGGCAATACCCATCTCTAATGGGTTCTCCAAGTGGATCAACACTGGGCTTGGACTTCTCCAAGGGGTTGGCATTTGTAGATGAGATCTATAGATGTACTGGCCTCTTAGTGCATCCTATGGTGGGACTTGCATCTTTCTCAATGGTTGTTCCTTTTAGTAGACATTGTTTTCATTTGACTGATGATTCAGTGGCGGCGACCTTAGAGGTTGCCATTCGAAGGATTGGCCATTCAGTTTGGAGTTCTTCAAGTTAAGGATAAAGTGTTTCTTTTAATCACTACTAGGGAAAACCTTATAGATAGGATCCTACTAGTAGCGCTGGAAAAATAAAACCACTGCTACTAATTACCAGTAGTGATGTATTCCTACAGCGCTACAACTAAGGGCTTAGCAGTAGTGCTGGGCGCTAAGAAAGCGCTACTGATAAGGTGGTCCCGACGACCCTGTCGACACTATTTATAGTAACAACGCTGGGTGGGAGGAAGCGCTACTACTAAGGCCACTGCTAGTAGCGCTTTCTGACATGCAAGTGCTACTACTAATGTGCCACACATAGTAGCAGAGCTTTTTTTAAGCAGTGCTACTGCTAGTTGCGGCTGCTGCCACCTTTTCACCCCCTCCCTCTCTCCCCAACTTTGCCCTCTCTCCCCTCCTTTCCCCTCTCCACTCTCCACCCTTGTTGCTCTTCTTCTCTCTTCCTCCTACCTCTCTAACTCTCTCCTTATTAAATCCCCCCTCCACCATAACTCTCCTCCATAAATGGCCTCTCTCACATTATCTCTCTTTCTCCTACCTCTCTTCCTCTCGCCCCATTAATGTCCCCCTCCAAAATAACTCCCTCTCCATTAGTTAGCTAGATAGATTCACCTCTCCTCCCCAAGAACTAGATCTAGCTAGCTATTTAGCCATCCACACATCTCGATCGGTCTCTCTCGTCATCTAATTAACGGCGTGCTCTCTTGATCGGTATCGCTCTCGGGAGATATATATGTGAGTAAAAAGTTGTTCATTTCAAGAATGGGAAATTGTGCGTGAATGCGAATATGTGTGTTTGGTATATATGGAGAGATTTGTGTGAGTGACATGCCCTCGAGTTGCTTATGTTTTGCCGAGATGTCGATTTATTTCCGTTTCGGTGAATTTCGAGCAAACTAAATATGTCCTATTTTTAGGCAAGTTCATGCCAAAATTTTATATGAATTTGAAGCATGCATGCATTATTTATTTTATAACCCTTTTTCTTGTTATACCGTGCAGTCGGTCATGAAGGTGAGTGGATGGAAGGTGGAGCGGTACATGCAATCCACGGTGATGGACATGTACGCAAATAATCGGACTAGTATTAGAAGTCCGTGTGCAAGATGCAAGGAAGGAGTCCTTTTGGACCCTTTTGATCGTGGCACTTTGAAGGCGCACCTGCTGAAGAATGGTTTCATGGATGGCTATACTCAGTGGATAAGTGAAGAAGTTGATGATGAGGAGGACGTTCACATGGCAGGGAATAACGACATGGGGCTCGACGAAGAGATGACCGATCGACACGATGATGGTGCCGGGGAAGAGTCTGGAAATGACAGCATCGGAGAAGATTCCGTACACGGCAAAGAAGAGTCTGGACATGGTGGAGAAGAGGTCACGCTGCAGTCTTCGAAGCTACTAAGTGCAGTCATGCAGGACCCTCATGTTCGAGACATCCTTTGCAAGAGTACGACTAGCGGGAGAGCTGCTTCTAGAGAGGAGGCCAAGCTAGCGCAACTTGAAGTAGACTCGAAGACTCCATTGTATGATGGTTGCGATCCCGAGGTGACCCGCTTGAGTTTCATGCTCTTCTGAAGACGAAGGCCAAAAACAGATGGACAGACCAAAGCCTCGGTGAGCATTTGAAGTATCTACATAATAAAGTTCTTCCCACGGGGAACCTGTGTCCTACTAGTGTCGAGGAGGCCAAGAAAATCGTTTGCCCTTTTGATTTGCCGCACATTAGGTACCACACATGCATCAATGATTGCATCATCTATCGGGGGGAGCATGCGGAAAATACCAGCTGTCCAGTGTGCAATGTTTCTCGATACAAGGAGGTAGGAAAGAAAGCTCCTCAAAAAGTTGTATGGTACTTTCTGATCACTCCCCGTCTACAACAGTATTTCGTAGATCCTAAGGAAGCAAAGCTCATGCGCTGGCACGCGGAGAGGAAGAAACCCGACGATGGAGATGATCCGAAGTTGAGACACCTCGTAGATGGTAGCTAGTGGAGAGCATTCAATGCCGTATATGGATTTGCTGCAGAAGATCCAAGGAACATCGTGCTTGGTGCGATTACCGATGGCATGAATCCGTTTGGAAACCAGAACACCAACCACAGCACATGGCCCATGTTTGTATGGATGTACAACCTCCCCCATGGAAGTGCATGAAGACAAAGTACGTACACGTGAGCATGCTGATTCAAGGGCCGAAACAACCGGGAAAGAGTATTAACCTGTATATGGGGCTTCTGCAAGAGGATCTGGACACGTTATGGAAAACACCGGCATGGACATGGGACGCTAGCAAAGGAGAGTATTTCCATATGAGAGCCGCGCTAATGATGACGGTGCATGACTATCTCGGTTACGGGTACACCTCAGGCGAGGTGTGCCACGGATACTGCGGTGCACGATGTGCATGGATGATACAACGTCTCAGCAGCTTACGTCAATGAAATATGGCGGGTCCGGGAAAATCGTGTACATGGGGCATCGTAGATGGCTCGAGAAGGTTGACCCGTGGAGAAAGCGTGGAGATATATTCAATGGGTTAGATGAGCTTCGAGTACCTCCACGTAAGAGGAGCGACACAGAAATCGACAAGCTGTTGAGAAACTGGGAACAATGCCCTGCACCGGGAAAGATCAAAAAGGCATCGGAGCCGCTGCTGAAGGTATGGAAAACGAGGTCTATTTTCTGGGACTTGGAGTGCTGGCCCAATCACGACACGCCTCATTGCCTTCATCAAATGCATATCACTAAGAATGTCCTCGAGAGCTTGCTTGGCACACTGATGAACATGCCAGAGAAGACCAAGGATGGGCCGAAGGCAAGGAAAGACTTGGAAGATTTGAAGATCAGGAAAGATCTCCACCGTAAAAAGTCAAGGAGGAGACGGAGACAGAGACGAAGGAGGGGGAAAGGGGCAGAAAAGTCAACAAGAAGGAGGAGAATTATTGCCCCCCTTCTTGCTTCACCTTATGTGCGAAGGAGATCAATTAATTCATCAAGTGCCTTATGGGAATCAAAGTCAGTTCCGGTTACTGTGGGAAGATAAGAAGATTTCTAGACCCCAAGAAGTAAAGGTTCAGTGAGATGAAGTCTCATGACTGTCACGTGATGATGACGCAAATACTCCTGGTTTCCATTAAAGGGATAATGGAGAAGCATGTTCATGACACGCTTACTGGTCTCTGCAACTTCTTCGACGTTATCTCCCGAAAGTCCATAAGTGTCAAGCAGCTCTTAAGGCTATAGGAAGAGATCGTTGTCATACTATGTGAGCTTGAGATGTACTTCCCGCCCGTGTTCTTTGACATCATGGTGCATCTGTCTGTCCACATTGTGGACGACATCATCGACCTCGGGCTGACATTCCTTCATAGCATGATGCCATTCGAGAGGATGAATGGGGTCATAAAAGGATTCATTCGTAACATGTCCCGTCCCAAAGGGAGCATCGTCCAGGGGTATTTGACGCATGAGTGAGTCTCCTTTTGCGAGAATCATATAGGCGTCAGAGAACCTGTTTGTTGGTTTGCCCGTCAAGAAGCACGATGGGAAGCTCGAAGGAGATGGTCATAAGAACGGCCGGAGGGAATTGCATGTGGACTACTTGGAACGACGGAACGACTTTGACATGGCTAACTTAGTAGTGCTACAACACCTAGATGTGGTAGATGATTATTTGGCACGGCACAAAGAAAGCATCACAAAGAAGTACCGTCATGAGGGTATGCTCAAGATGGACGACGAAGTTACTGTAGAGCACAATGCCACTTTCTTGCGTTGGTTCAAAGTGCAAGTTCTTGAAAATCCCCGGAACAGGGCAGTTCGAATGGATTGCTAATACATGCCTTAGCACATGGCCCTGCACCCAAGCTCGCAACCTATCAGTCCTATGATATCAATGGGTACACGTTCTACACGGAGGCCAAAGACATGGACAGTGATTACCAGAACTCCGGGGTCACAATTCAATGCATGACCGATGCCAATGGCAGAACTGAAAGATTCTACGGAAGGGTCGAAGAGATGTAGGAGCTTGACTATGCTGGAATGCACGATGCGACGATGTTCCGTGTCAGATGGGCCAAGGACATCATAAGAGAAAAAAAGTATTTCACAACCATGTCTATACCCAACGCAAAGATCACTCCCATGAACATTAACGTCATTGCCAAAAATGAGCCATGGGTACACGCTAAGCACGTGACACAATGCTTCTTCATAACCGACCCGGCCAATCCCAGCCGTGTTATCGTGAGGAGATCCAAAAGGAGCATCATCGGAATGGATGGAGTCACCAACGAGGAAGACTACGACCAATATGGCAACCCAATGAGGGAAGATGACAATGACGATGAAGCATATGTGAAAAGAAGAATAAATACTACATTACCTAAGAAAGATCGTACTCCATGGCTTCGAAAAAGTCACAAGGAGGGGCTCAATTACTCGGCAACGAACAAGAAAGGGAAGAAGCTCAATGTGAAACGTCGTCGACACAGCTGATCAGAAACCATCATTTATATATATGTATCTATTTTGTGTACGCACTTAAGTAACTGTTATCGGTCAACTGATATGTTACCACCACATGCATGGTTCCGGTGATAATATTCACGTAGTGTGCGAGAGGGAGACGCCGTCGTCGGGAGAAAAACAAAAAAACAAAAAAACAAAAACAAAAGGGAGAAAGCAATACAAAAGAAAAGTAAAGTAAACAGAAAAGAAAAGGAAAATAATAAAATAAAATAAAACTAAAAACTAGAAAAGGAAAAATAAAAAAATAAAATAAATTGGAATATTTATCAGTAGCGCTGGTTTAGGAACCAGCGCTATAGATATCTTAGCTATAGCGCTGGTTGCTAAACCAGCGCTACTGCTATGTGGGGTTATTTATCAGTAGCGCTGGTTTAGGAACAAGCGCTATAGCTACCTTAGCTATAGCGCTGGTTCCTAAACCAGCGCTACTGCTATTTGGGGTTAACCCCCGGCCCACGCGGGCTCAAAATTTTGCCAGTTCCCATCCCCCCCACTCCCACCTTTCCTCTCCACCCACAATACTCTGTCGTCGTCTGCCGCCAGGGTTAGGGGCCGCCGACTAGAGATCCGTCCGACGTGTTCGCCTCCCACCTGCACCTCCACCTCCCGCTGTCAGATTCAAATTGCCTCCACTGCCCCTAGGTTTGAGTCGTCGCCGCCATCGTTCGGGGAGTCTACACCCCGGACAGACCATCAAACTGCAGCTTGGCAACCCCACTGACCCAGTGCCTCCTTCTCGTCGACAACCGCCGGCCGAAGAGTCTCCACCCCGGTGTACTCCCCCTTCTCGCCCTTCTTCTCCAACCCTGCTTGTTCAACTGTTAGCCGCACCATCGCCCGGAGTCGTACCTGCAGCTGACCTCCCGTTCCCCAAACAGGTCCTCCTCACCCTCATGTACCATCTTCTATCATTTTTTTCAGAAATTTATTGCAATATACTCTAAAGATGTATTGAGATTTGGCTATGTTGCACAAATCTTCTGAATTAGTGAAGAATGCCTAGGGAACTCCAACACTGCATAATATGGTGTGCGGGATTTATGATTAAATACCCTACATCATGTGCGGAAATGAGAGATTCCTAGCTAGTAAGAAAATATCAACTTAACTTGTAGGCACTAGTGCAGAAACACATGGCTAAGTTTTCTACTACAAATGGGCCTTCATTTGATATATACTCTGGAAAATGAGCATTCATAAGGTTCAGATTGTCATGAGCAACTTAGCAAAAAAATTAGCAACTAAAAAACAGTTATATGTTGGTTTTGCAATGATGGTTTTGTAATGTTGGTTGAATGTCTAAAAATATCCGAGTGGCCTATGTTTTGCCAGAATGTTGATTCATTTCCGTTTCGGCAAATTTTAGGCGCTCCATATGTCCACTTTTTAGCAAAGGTCAGGCCGAAAATTTCAGGCGCAACTTGTGCTAGAAACTAGGACATATGGAGTACCAGGGATTTGTTGGAAGGGGAATGAATCAGAATTCCCACAAAATATATATAGGACCCTTTTTATCTTCATTATATCTTTTATTTACAATTGTTGAATAGCAAACATGTCTACCGACGCCGAAGCCGGGGGTTCTGCTCGCCTCGTAGTGAACCCCCACGAGGCAGCAGATCACTATTTCGATTACCTCGACGAACACCACATGGGGTTGCATGGTGGTGGCAGTGGCACCAACCCTGACACCGACACCGACACCGGCACTGGCACCGTTACCGACACCACCCTCGAGACCAGCAATGATGCTGTCGTAGCCGGTAATCACCAAAGAAGAACAGGTCACGAAAGCCAAACGAGCTCGGCATCGGACTAATTGTGGTCACGGAGATGCACCCCAAGAAGTTAGAGCCAACGGTGTCGGAGGAAGCGCGCTCGTGCTGGGGCAATCAACTAGGATGCATCCTTAGGGAAACCGTGAACATCAATGATGTTCGCTTGAAGAAGATACCACATATGGAGCACATGCTCCTAAAGAAGTTGCAAAATAGGTTCCTGTTCCCCGGCCGGGATGAAAGCACATTTAAAGACCCGTGGGACGACGTCGCCATGACAAAGATAAACGCCAAGGAGATGGTGACGTTCACCAATGACTTGTCCTCCTAGAAAGTTAGGGTGAAAAAAGCGATTGCGAAGAATGAACCGTGCTCCAAGATTCATGCTGATAATCCATCAATAACGGAAGAGGACTTTGAAAAATTCAAGGAGAATTACGGTAAAGAAGAAGTCAAGGAAAGGTCGAAGAAAATGAAGGCGCTCCAGGCCAGGAACACGCCTCCCCACCACCTCGGAAGCCGTGGTTACGAGGGGAAGAGGCACGTATGGGCCAAGGAGGACGCCGAACGTGAAAGTCACGGAATCTCGGAACCCTTGGCGGAGTTCACCGACCCGCTTTAGCATGACTGGATCAGGTCCCAATACAAGTGGGACAAAGTCAACAAGATCTTTTACATGGACCCGAACACGAGGGAGTTTATGAGACTTCTGGTAATTGTTATATTAACACATTATCATATTAGCTTCCAATCAGTTCGACTACTAGTTTTTTCACATTAGTAAACCATCCATGTCCCTTTTGTAAAAAGAGCAGCACCAAAAGGCAGCCGAAAGCGATGAGTAGTCACAGTCATCGGCGAGGCCCAAGTGGGACACCCCATTCAACCGGGCCCTAAACATACTGAAAAAGGTCCCAGTGGACAAGTCGCCGTCCTATGGACGTGTGCACGGCATCGGAGATGGCGCCTCATGGAAGAGGTGCTACTGTGAGGAGCTAGAGGAAAGAAGGAAGAGACAGTCAGTCATCACTCAGCAGACCATCGATGATAAGATCGCGATTGCGGTCAATAAGACCATAGCTGAGACCAAAGAAGAGTTGTGTGGGGCCGTCAATGCAGCGGTCACTGACGCGGTGGTTAGCTTGATGCTGACACTTTTCGATTTCACGAAGAACTATCGAAATGCACGACCGGAGGACTTTCCCCTTCCCAGCTTTGTTGGGAGCAATTCGGCGAACACCACAGCACCGACACCTGCTCAAGAAACCGCAAAAGATCCTGCTCCTTTACATTGCAGACCGACCTTCGTCTCTTGCATGCTCGGTGGGCCTTCATCGCTGGCTGAGCTCGATGCCCTCATGGTAATTACGCATCATACCCTTTTCACCAGCATGTCTATAGTCTTCCATTTCAGTTGCCTTTCGGATGTTTGACGTCACAGACATGTCTTCTTTGTAGGCCGACGATACCCCGTGCACCCTACTGTACGACATCAAGGGCTAGAAGGTGGTTGTGGGAAACGTAACGATCGTGAAGCCGAAGGACCGCATGTTCCATAATCGAGAGATACATGATGGCGTCTTCAAGGTTAAAGTGGACAGTGTCTTAGCGGGCTTCAAGGATTTGCCTCCTCCAGTACCAGCCGATGGCGACGAGACCCCCCCCCCCCCCGAGGATTGGCGCATGCAAGAGTTGGTTCTTGTCTTGGCTGAAGTCTCTTGTTCGTCTCGAGGCGCCCAGTATCACGCCAACGCCACCTTCTTAATAAGGTATGAACACCACCCCACCTACCACATTACCAACACCTGTCGTAGCGGGTGGTAGCAGACGACACGATGGAGACCCTCCATTAGTGCCAAATCATGTCGCCCCGCTGTCGAAGTAGCAAATGTTGATGACATGGAGGAGGAGGAGGATGACCCAGACAAGTATTTCAATACCGCCTACGATGATGGAAGGTTGATGGCTCAGGATGACAAAGACTCAGGCTATGAGCATGGATATGATGAATTGATGTCGCCTGATCTATCGGAGCCAAAACATCCTAAGGTGGAATGCAAAAAGTCTCACTTCAAGCAATCCTCACAGGAGACACCTCCAGATGCCGCCTCTACCCAGCAACCCCCCGAGGCCCGTCCAATGTTTAGCCCGACGACACTTGGGGTGGTTAGGGAAGGTATGTTGTGCTCACTACCGCTACCACCCACCAACAAGCCAAGGAGGAGATCGAAAAAGAAAGGCCCTAAAGGCGCCAGAGCTGCTTCAAGCAGCCAGCCGCCTCTGAAGCCCCGGGTGGTAGACAGAATACCTGTCGAAGGTAAGAATCGTTTTCATGTCACCCGCGAGCTGATCCTACCCCCCAAAGCACTAGATAACATACTGAACAATGATCTAAGGAGACTCCATGAAGATGTGCTGGCCAGAGAAAAAAGCCTTGTGATTGCGGAAAAACAGGATACCCGCTATATGCGGCTCAGGTGCCGGGTGGGAAGTTGTACGTCGATACCTGGCCCGCGAATCAGTTCATCCTGCGATTCGACTACATCTAAAACATGTTCCACATGACCAAGCTGGATTTCTAGTTCATCCGCATGTATGCGATGTATGTCAACTACTTCATTAGGATTGAGAACATACGATATATCTGCGTCGCGGACCTGTTCTATATGCACAAGAGATACTTGGCAGTTTGCAAAGAGCACCATGACTATGCGAGCAAGTACCTCGGCAGATTCATGATTGCTTATAAGGACAAGGAAGCGATTCTCCTGCCTTATCATCCCACGTAAATGATCCGCGCATATCCTTTCGTAAGTGTCATTAATCATTCCTTTGCAAGCATGGAGGCTAATTAGAGGTGTGTACTTCATTTGTGCAGGGGGGCGGCGCCGTGCTCATCGTCCCATACCCGGAATACTCCCATGCTATATACTTGGACTCATCGAAGAACATCAAGAAAAAGGATTACACACACGTAAAGAGAGTTCTCAATAGTGCCCCATTTACCTTCAGGAAGGATGGGTTGGTTTTCCGCCATAAGACCGACTTCAGCTGCATCCAGCAACCGCACACCAGTCAGGCTGATGGATTCTACCTCATGTATCACCTTCTCGAGTACAGAAGGTATAATCAACACCTTCGCATGTCATCTAGTACCGAAGATGCCGAGATTGTCAGCTGGGCCACAAGCATAGGGCAGACTCCAGATCATCGACTCTGAGCTGAGTTTTATCACATACAGTGTGAACTTGCCCAAGTGATGATGAAGCAGGTCCTCGAACCAACAGGGATGTTCTACCATGGGCCAACAATGATGCGGGATGATTTTCGAGCACTGCTACTCACTCAGTGTTTGGACCTTAAGCCTTTCACGAAGCTCGGGTGCTTCATCCCTCACTATGAAGATTGGACCGCCGACATGGAGGACTGATCGCCCTTGCTAGTTAATTAGTTTGGGTATATATGAGGAACTTCGTCACTTATGTTTACTATAAGTTGCCTATATTTTGCTAATTATGCCTCTTTGTTTTCTTAAGTACATTATGTTTCATATTATCGTTCCATTGATCAACTGTCGATGCAGGTAGATAGATCAGAGATGGCGAAGGACTGGCACGTCGTATTCGTTGGGAGGGTTCTAGGAGTCTACGACCACTAGCCACACGCTTAGGCCCAGGTGTACAGGTACCCGGGTGCTAGCCACAGAGGGTTTGATAGCGGAGCCAAAGCGGAAAGTAGTTACTTGAGGTGGACACTCCGGCATGAGCGGGGGCGGGACCGCCGGTGCCTCAAGTACTACATAGTCGCGCTCTTGCTCATGTTGATCGCTCTTCTCCTGTACATCATGGTTTAGGTAGAGATGATGAAAACTTGTGTTTGTGCCATGACCATGCATTTGCACTTATTCGAGACATGACATGATCACTCTTGTGTATCGCTATTTTCGAGATGTGATGATATTTGTGTTGAATGATGTTGATGGTATCACGAGAGTACTTTATGTCTATGATATGATGATAATAGTGTATGTTTAGTATGATCTGATGAAACTACTATATAGATCCTGTATAAATACATCAAAAATACGTAGAGGGTGTAAATCTGTGAAAGAAAGAATACTAGCAATAACGCTGGAAATCATCTAATAGCAGCACTAGATTAGCAGTAGTGCTTCGTTCGTCTAAGCGCTATAGATAGTTAGCATTAGCGATGGCCTGGCAAGCGCTACTGTTAACAACACATAGTAGTAGCTCTTGCCAGGCCAGTGCTACTGCTAAAACTTAGCTGTATCGCGATAGCAGTAGCGCTAGACCTAGCGCTACTACTATGCATATTTCAAGCGCTGCTACTAGGGTTTTCCCTAGTAGTGAATGTCTCATCTAAGCAGGTTGGATTTCTTATTCTCAAGATCCAGACTTATTCTTGTGGGGATTGCAAATGCTTCTTTCATCTTTGGGGGAATGGAGATCATAATTGGGTCAGAGAGCTCATAATTTGGAGGAAGGAATGTAATGTTGAATGGATATTGATTAGCCCATCTAAGCATCGAGCGGCAATGGGTTTAATGGCCATGCATAAACCACTTAGCAGATCATCCATCAAACGTGATCATTCAGTGAAGAAGCAATTATCTTCTGCTAGTTTTCAAAATATCATGTTTGCCGAGGCTACTTTTCAAAGTGAGATTGATACTCTTTGTCAAGATGCAGGCTATACAATTTCTGCTCATCAAAGGGTCATCATTCATCCTCTACCCTCGCCGGACATAAACTGCATGATCGCCCAGCCACGTATTGTCTTTGGTTCGGTTTCTTCTCTAGCGACTGTCCTAGCTATGATGGTTGACAGCAGGACCGAAATTGCCTCCTCACCGGTGCAGGAAGGAGCGGATCTCTCGGCGCCTACTACGCTCGATAATTTAGGTGGGAACGTCGATATTTCAAATCCGCTAGTTGGGGACAGAATGGATCTTGGTCTTGCGCCCTCCTTGGAGTCTTTTGAATCGGCCCAGCTGGGGCCCGATATCCCATCCACTGAGGAAGCAGAGAATTCTTTAAATAATTTGATTTCTAGTATGGTCATAGAAATTTTAACGTGCCAGATCTATACAAAGGTTGGTCATTTTGCGGTGACTTGCCATGCCATTTTGATCTGCCTAGCATGTTCGAAGGAAGGCCACCATAAGCGGTATTGTGCGGCTCTCGCTAGGGAACGGGGGTTAGTTTGGAGGAAAAAATTACCCCGGACGGATTTTGCGGGACCCACTTCTTTCATTGATGTCGTTACTCCATCAAGGCCTATGCCCGATGCTTCGTGCTCATTTTTTGCCCCTACCCTGTCTAGTCCCATCAGCGTTTAACAAAAAACCCCCTCTTGCTCTATGTTCTGGTAGGCCATCAGATTATCAATGTTGGAGACTATGCCTTCCATGGACCTTTGTCACGCTGCTGACCGTTATCCATCGACAACATGAGGAGTTCATGATTGCTGAGGTAATGCCTCTTCCCGAGCCCAATGAGATTGGGCATATGTGCAAGACTATGGTCGGGTTGTTGGGGCAACGAGGAGTTCAGGTGATGTCTGCTCAACCGTGGATTTTGGGAGTGGGGTTATTTAGACTTCATGATGTTGGTGTCTGTTTTACTTTGCTTCAACTCCCACCTCTCCCCATGGGCAATGACACATTTGTTTGATTTATGAAGCATGATGAGGGCATTGGTTACCGAGGGGCCCAAGGCTTTCGGGATGGTTGCCTGCTGTTCTTGAGGGTTCCACTAGATCTGCGCACTACTGAATATCTGAGAGCTGCAGTGAACAATTTTGGGAAGTTCCATTACTGGGTTAATGATGATCCATACTTACTCAGGAGCATTGTCTTTGCTTCATTTCCGGAGGATATTCTGGTCCCTAGAGATGTCGTTTTTCAATGATTATGCACACAAAGGTGGAGCCAGAGTATCTTGGACAGTCCCACGTTACATTTTGGGGGTGAATTTTGTAGAACAAATGCCGGAGGATGAAGACCCCATGCCCATCAATGGCAATCCACACCCCGTGCCAGGTCAGCCCATGCCAAAGCATCACAACTTTCTTTTACCTCCTTATCCTACCATTGGATGGAATGAGCTGACACCAATACCCCCACCCATGGGGGATCATGTCGATGAAGACAATTGGGGGCATGGGCATTGGGGTGATGAGGCACCTGTTCAGCATCAGAATGAGGATCCACCAGTTCATGATCAAGAATCCATGGTGGTTGATCAACCCTCTGGGTCAGCTTCAGAGAATGACTTTGATCAGCAGCCACAGCCTAATCCTGTTATTGAGGAAGTTATCCGGCAGCAGAAGAGTGCACTAGCAATAGTTCCATATCAGGCACCTATGATAAATGTGGAACAAATCTTTGTGGGAGCAGTAAGGATGGTGTATGGCCCTCCTCTGCCACCAGAACTTGCTTGGAGGAGGACTTTTCAGACACTGCTGAATGGAGATGTGATATATGAAGTGTCAAAGCCTCTGTCAGTTAAACCCCTTTCACATGTGGTCCTATCCAAAAGGACATGGGCCTTGGATTTTTATGATGTGTAGGTTCTTTCAAAGATTCAGTGGAGGGAGGCTAGTTCTAGCAGGCCCATCGGGCCTGTTGCTAGGCCCTTACTACCTCAGCTAGATTCTGTTGTCACCTCTACTAGAACCGTGGAGGCATCTGTGTCAGATAATACAATGCTCACTTCTGATGTTTCTTCTTCAGAGAACTTTTGCTTCATTGCCCCCTGCATAGCTGGGGCCAATAGGCGCAAATCGAAGGCCCCAACCCCTCTGGTAGAATCTGAGATGCGCCGATGTACTACGGTTTCTGTCAGACGGCATGGGTTTGAACCAGTATTCCTTGAGCTAACTTCGGTGCCGAAGAAGAAGAAGCCTCGAAGAAAGCCCCTACCAGAGTCCAGAAAGCCCAAGCAAGGCCCCAAAGGAAGATCATTCATTCCTCCTCCTACACCCATCAAGGAGATCCAGAAGATTGGAGAGGAGCTTGGCATTGAGGCAGAAAAGCTTACGCTGGAGCAGCTTATGGTTGATCCCGCGTGGAAGCAGGATGACTCTTCTGATGATTAGACCCTCCATCATTCAGTGGGTTTGGGGCGCCCTTAAGTTGGCCTTTATATCAATTCTCATGTTTGCTATTCGGAACTATTGTTTTCTTTTGCTGAAGTGTCAGCTAGTCTTTTGGGTTTGTATAGAAACCTTATATTCTATGATGTTATTAGCTTGGCTGGTTACTATGTAGCTTGCTCTCTGATTCTACCTGGATTTGTTTAAATGAGTAAAAGTTCTAATAGAAAATTGAATGTTCTGTGTTGGAACATGCGTGATCTAAATTCAGCGGCTATGCAGCGAGCACTCAAACAATAATTGGAGGAAAGACAATGTTTTGTTGCCTTTTTCCAAGAAATTAAGTGTGAAACATACTCACTAAAGGAGATCAGATATTTTTGTCCAAAACAATATGATAATTTTTCTTATGCTCCCTCGGTGGGAGCTTCTGGTGGCCTATTGGTTATTTGGAATTCATCTATGCTGCATAGTGAATTAATTGAGATTAAATCTTTTGGAATTGTAGTGAAATTCAGATCCAAAATGAGTGCAGATGTTTAGACTTTGGTAAATGTTTATGTCCCATGCCAAGGGGAACAAAGAGATAGATTTGTTGATTGGCTCTACAATCTACAAATTCCCTATGATGAAAATTGGCTTTTGTTGCGAGATTTTAACTTTATCAGGTCTTTCGATAACAGAAATCTACCAGGAATGATATGTTCATCTTTAATGAAATTATTGGACACCTTAGCTTAGTTGAACTGCCAATAAAAGGCAGGACATACTCCTGGCCTAATATGCAAGACAACCCACTGCTGGAACAACTTGACTAATTTTTTACCTCAACCAACTATGTCACCTGCTATCCAATTTCAGAAGTTTTGCCCCTGGCCAGGACTGCTTCTGATCATGTTCCATGCGTGTCAGTGATTACAACCTCTATTCCCAAAATTAACATGTTTAGATTTGAATATTTCTAGACTAAGGTTGATGGTTTTATGGAATGTATTACCAATGCCTGGAGCAAGCCCTCATACAAGACCAATCCAGCAACAACTTTGGCTAATAAATTTAAAACACTAAGGCATGATCTCAAAAGATGGCAATTGGGCATTTCAAAGGTGAACATTGCCATTGAGAAATGCAATAATGTGGTTGAATGGATTGGCGGGATTTTAGAACTCGACTCTTTGTTCAGGCAGGAACTAAGTTTCAGAGAGATTGTGAAATCCCACTTAGAACATTAGTTGCATTTGCAGTACTTATATTGGAAGAACATATGTACAATTAGATTCATTAAAGTGGGGGGAAAGAGAACAATAAGTTCTTTCATGCGATGGCTTCAAAGAGATACAGAAGAAATTCTATTGTTAATTTCAGGCTGGATGATGATACAGTGATTTCTGAACATAGCCAGATGGAAGGAATTTTATGGTCCTCCTTTAAGGGGAGAATGGGTACTTCTAAAGGAATTGTAATGGGGTTTGATTTGCAAAGTCTGATTAAACCTGTTCATGGACTAGATGGGTTGACCAAACCATTCACTTGGGAGGAAATGGATCAGGTGCTTAAATTTGTGCCTATTGATAAACCCCTAGGACCAAATGGCTTCAATGGGATTTTTCTCAAGATATGTTGGCAAATTTTTTGTCAAGAATTCTACGATCTTGCCAATCAACTTTTTTAGGGGAAGGCAATGCTTGAAAGTATTAATGGCTCATACATTACATTAGTCCCTAAAAAGCCTTCTCCTGAAAAGGTTGGGGACTATAGGACAATCTCATTGACTGGGTTGGGCATTAAGTTCCTCACCAAAATAGATTGCAAGAGGTTATCCTGAACTGTGTGCATAAGAACCAGTATGGGTTTATTAAAACTAGAACCGTCGAGGACTGTATTTGTTGGACTTTGGAATACCTGCATCAAAGCCACCAATCTAAGATACCAATCCTTATACTTTAATTCGATTTTGAAAAGGCATTTGACTCCATTGAACATGAAGTAATTTTGGAAATCGTTAAGTACAAAGGCTTCAACTCCAAATGGAGAGGATGGATTCATTAGTTCCTCTCATGTGGTACATCATTCATTCTTCTTAATGGGGTGCTAGGGAAACAGTTCTCTTGCAAAGCAGGTGTGAGGCAAGGAGACTCAATCTCACCTCTTCCTTTTGTTTTAGCTGCTGATTTGTTGCAGTCATTGGTTAATGATATGTTACATAACGGCCAAATTCAACTGCCAATACCATATCATGACAAGGATTTCCCTGTTATTCAATATGCTGATGGTACTTTGATCATCTTCCAAGCAGTAGAGGATTAACGTGTAGCTCTCAAGGAAATGTTGAAGGTTTTGTCCCAATCAACTGGATTGAATATCAACTATCACAACTCTTCAATGGTCCCAATTAATGCCCCCCAAAGGAAATAGAGAGGCGTGCACATGTATTTTCTTTTAAGGCAGGAACCATGCCATTCACATAGCATGGTTTACCAGTTGGTACTTCTAAACCTAAGATGGAGCATCTTATGCCACTGATCACCTGCATGCAAAGGATAATGTCCTCTAGTTCTTCCTTTTTAGCTCAAGGTGGCAGGCTTCAATACCTGAACTCTGCCCTATCTTCCTTGCCTATCTTTTCCTATGCGGTATGGATATCCCACCAGGTATCCTCAAGCAGCTGGAAAGAATTCAAAGACAGTGTTTTTGGAGAAGGAATAGGAAGGAGCACACCCCATCCCTAGCTGCATGGGAGTTAATTTGTAGGCCCAAGAATAAAGGTGGATTGGGAATCCTCAATCTTGGACTGCAAAATGCAGCATTGTTAATGAAGCATGCCAATAAGTTCCTAAATAGGGTTGATCTGCCATGGGTTAACTTAATATGGAACACATACTACCATGACAGGGTACCACGGGGTATTGAGCCTTGTAGTTCATATTGGTGGAGGAACATCTTGAAGCTGGTGGACAATTTCAGAGAAGTAACTTGGGTGCAAGTTCATCAAGGAGACACTTCTCTATTTTGGGAAGATAGATGGAAAATTGGAAGTTCTATAATCCCACTCAGAGAAAGATTTACCAGGCTTTTCTCCTATGTCCAAGATCCATGGACTCCGGTGAAAGATGGATTGCAATGTAATGACCTGTCTACCTGGTTCAACCTGCCTCTTTTTGAACAGGCCTTTGAAGAATTAACAACCGTTCAAACCTTTATGGGGGAGATTGATCTGAGTCCCAATGAATATGATGTTTGGTCATGGCAGGGAACCAATAAGCCTTATACACCAAAATCATTTTAAAGATATGCCCATAGAGAGCTAACTTTTAATACTTTACTTAACTGGATTTGGGCTAGCTGTTGCACTCTGAAAATTAAGGTATTTGCTTGGATTCTTATCATGGATAGGCTTAACACCAAGGATATGGTGGAGAGGAGACATTGTCATATGGAAGATGGGGTTAACTGCAAGATATGTCATGCTCATGTCAGGGAAGATAGGGATCATTTGTTCTTCACTTGTCTCTTTAGTCAAAGAGTCTAGAATTATTTACAAATTGACTGGGGAGTTAGCAATGACATGTCAGTTGCTGCCACTCATGCAAAAAGAACATTTCGGAAGCCTTTCTTGTCTAAGGTGGTGTTCACTGCCTGTTGGCATATTTGGCTAGTGAGAAACGTCAAAATTTTCCAAAATGTGAGGCCCATGTTTTCTCTATGGAAATCAGGCTTTGTGACATATATCTCTTTATTGGCACATAGGATCAAGCCCGAGTTTAAGTAGGATCTGCTTATGTGGGTATGTTTATTGCCCCCTTGAATTCATTTCTTTCTCTAGATTATGTTCCTTTCTCTTTCTTTTCTTTGGGTTACTGAGGTAACCTTGTAAATTTCTTGTACTTCTGTTGCAATAAATAAAAAGGTTGTGGGGGGATTTCTCTTATAGTGTTTAGTCAAAAAAAGATTATGATAGATAAGAGGAGATTTACATATAAATAAACTATCTTGGACACCTTTCATGATTGTGAGCCCCCATCAAATATTATATAATAATCAAGTACTGATGTTGGACATGGAAGACAACATAATGGCCATGATCGTTCACATTTGCATAGAAGTTTTATTGTCATGGGTCCCTTAATATGTGATGCTTGCTTTAGATTTTTTGCTACGCAAAATTTTCCGCACTAAGTAGAGATACTACTCGTGCATTCCTAACCCTTTAAACCTAGTTCCATGAAAATCCAACCTACCTACCTATGGATTGAATAAGATCCTTCAAGTAAGTTGTCATCAGTGCAATAAGCAAAAAAAATGCCTCTAAATATGTATGATATTTTATTGTAAGGGAAAATAAGCTTTGTACGATCTAGTGATAGTGAAGAAATAAAAGAAATAGAGTGCATAATAAAGTTCACTATCACAAGGGATAACACAATGTGAAGTTCCTTTGCATTAAGAGTTTGCACATTCAAAACAAACAAAGCGCATGACAACCTCTGCTTCTGTCGTGGATTTGTCACGGAAAGAAGTCCTCATGAGAGAACTTAGGTGTGAGACCATCGCAACTATGTGGCATCTTGAGAGGGGTTGGTCAGAATCGAGAGACACGAGTTTACCCAGGTTTAGCCCCTCTGATGCGGGTAAAAGCCTACGTCCTGCTTTGTGTGTATTGATGATGAGGGCGATCTTGATTACAAGGATGTTGTCTTGCTACCTCTAATATCGAGAGCCTCTAATTTTTCTATCTTTAATGACTTGAAGAAGTTCTCCCTCTAGGGGCACCTTACCCTTCCTTATATAGGTGGAAAGGGTAGCTTTACATGTAGAGTCCTACTAGGAGTAGGATTGGGACTAGTCTCTCTTGAATCATAATTCGGGTCTTGTTTCCTTTGTGAGGGAATCCATTCTCTCCTTTGGGACTTCTCTTGTGAGCCGCCCCTCCAGGCCCGTCCACGAGCTGCCTTGCGCCCGCTAGCTCGCTAGGACTTGGGCCTTGTCGCTCGTATGACCCGCCTGTCGGGTCACCAATAAACCGCCAAGTCTCGACTGGGTCACCAGTGAGTCGCAAAGTCCTGGCCGGGTCATATTTTAGGCCGGGTTGTACCACGGGGTAATATCCCGGACATTATCCCCCGGGTTAGCTTGAATTTATTCATTCTATAAGCTCCTGAAATAAGAATACCAAATATGTTAAGGGACGGGCTCGCTCCACTGGCCGGCTTAATGAAGTACCTCCTTAAATATTCGGGTTTCTTCTTCATATGAATGAGCCCTCTTCTCAATCGTCTTGCTTGTCAATTTTCCTTCAAGTAAAATATTGGGAATACAACACCCATATACCGTTGAGTCGGCCTCCAATACTCTTCAACTTGTGAAGCCGGGTTGCTTATATAAACTTTGCCGGGTTATGATCTTTTGATAATGCTGGGTAATGACTGTTGGTGACGGCGGGTCAAACAACTAGATTCCAGCTGACTTGATAAAAATATTGGGATGAAAATCCATCTGATGTAGAGCCGACCTTCCAACGCTTCAGCTCCATGAAGAAATGAGACCTAGCTCACTCAAAATTTTGATAGCTTAAAAATGTTCTGGTATTTTTTATCTCCATATTACCTGTAGCCCCCAAGCTCCAAGTTTATCCATGATGACTTGGTGTTTTGCAATAATATCTTTGATTGTGTAGGCCCCAAGTGCCAGGTTGTCTTGCCTGCAATAGCCTGGGACTTGTAACTATCTTATACTTTATAAAGCTTCGACTAATGTAGACCCCAAGGACCGGGTTGTTTTGCCTGCAACAACTTGGGAATTTTGAACTTGGTGTTGAATGTTTAGAAATCTGGGTTGTCATCTAAGTCGCCAGATATATACTTGTATTTCACATGTGTAGCCCCCAAGGGCCGGCTCATCAGTATGTGATGGGTCGGGTCTTCGATTTGGACCTTATAATCTGCTTGAACGGCTAAATATTGTATCCCCCAAGTGTTAGGGCACACGCCTACGGTGACTTGGGACTTTAGCAATTTTGATCTGAGTAGTGTAGCCCCCAAGTGCTGGGTTGCACTCCGGCGGTGACTCGGGACTTATATCCACTTTTTCCTTTGAAAAATAAAAACATCATATGATGTAGCCCCCAAGTGCTGGGTCGTATGCCTGCAACGACTTGGTGTTGTATGAGAATAACCCATCATAATGCACTTCAGAAGTTCTCTTGAACTGATATTGATCTGATTCGAATGAATCCTTGACAGTGACTGTAATATAACTCGGAATGAATATCCTGGAATAATTCCTTTGTCTTAGAAATGAAATCCTTGCTCGTGGTTGTGGTGCAACCCGACAAATATATGTTTAAGAAATCCATGAGTGTTGTAGTATACTACAGAGCACAGGTTGAAGAAATCCAAGAGACCGTCAATTAAATGGCATTATATCTGATAGGGCGGCTCTTCAAGAATAATCGATTCTCCAAGCTGTCTTAAAAAGACCCCAATCATTTAATACTGGTTACGATAACCATAATGAAAATCCAGCCATGTTGGCTAATAAGGATTGGTATATGTAACCCTGTTTGAAAACCGGTTCCTGTAATACAAACCAGGATATCCATGCATATATGATGCATGGTAATATGATGCAATGATGATGCAATGTATGATGCAATGTATGATGCAATGTATGATGCAAGGTATGATGTAATGTATGATGCAATGCAACTTGTTTTTTCAAAAAAATTAGGCATGACTGCCCAAACCTCATATGTTGGCTCTCACATGGCACAGATTCATCGTTTGAACCTTAACAGTGTAGGGTCTTTAAAAAGAGTAACTATTAAGAGTATAACGAGCCATATAAAGGAGAGACACGACAGGGCATGAGTACCCCTAGACCCATAAGCCGGCTCTCACGTGACATAAATGTGTCGTTTGAACCTTAAACAACTCAGGGTCTTTAAAAAGAGTGACTGAATAAGAGTACGAATGGGCCACAAGGCGGAGAGGCGCAACAGATAGGTGAGTTTATCCTCGCTTTCCGTAAGCCGGCCCTCACGTGACAGAAGACACTGTGTGAACCTTAACGAGTACATGGTATCTTTTTAAGAGTGACTGTCAAGTATTTTGATCAGCTCGGCGTCTTTGGTCGAGATTAACAGGTAAGAGTTTGGCAGGTCAGCTAGCGGAGTATCATCAGCATACAGGCAGGTTTAACTCGGCCTTGCGGTCGCCAAAAAGCCGGTTAAGAGGGTGTGAAAGCTAAACCCGGTGGGTTGGAAGCCCCCAAATGACCTTGATGAAGTATCAACACTTACACAATCGATGGTTGAAGAGCCGGTGAAGAGGGTGGGAAAGCTAAACCCGGTGGGTTGGAAGACCCCAAATTATCTTTGTTGAAGTATCACCATTTGCACCATCTTGTATGAAGAAACGGCAGAAGCCCCCAAGTGAGTTTATGATGATCCAATAAATCAGATAACCCATGTATGAACGGTGCATCACGATGGTTCGTCCTCTTGGGAATCTTTTAATCTTCCACCAATAATGTAGTAGCCCCCGGGACCGGGATATCTTCCCTGCAATGACCCGGGGTTCTTGTTGAAAATGACCAAATGTGTTGAGCCATGTCTGTAGCCCCCGAGTCTTAAGTCGATTTGAAGAAGCGGCTTGAGAGTCTTCATAGTTAATTGTGGCATAAGCTGGCATATATTTCACGATCGAACGATAGAATTTATCCAAACTGGAGACACCATGGTGAGTTGATGATCTTCGTGGCACTCCTTGTATGTCCTTGGCATTGATAACCAACATAAACCTGCAGAATGTTGACACGACAGGTTATAAATGATCCCGTATGAGCTATGTCAATAACTCGGCCGATGGTTTGACCCGGCTGGTTGTTAAAGTTAACCAAACCGCAGTTGGGGCGAGTTGTGCGCCTGTCCGTTTGGGCGGCTCATATAGACAGGCACTGTACCAATTTATTGATGTAGATCGAACTACGGGAGGCATCTTGCACGCGTCCGTTGGGTGGCTCGTACAGGCAAGCACTGCACCAATATGTTGATGTAGATCAGACTGCGCACAGCATCTTGCGCGCGTCCGTTGGGCGGCTCGTACAGGCGAGCACTGCACCAATATGTTGATGTGGACGTAGAAGTCTGCCATGGCGTTTGAAGACGACGCGGTCGCGAGAGACGGCCGTGACATTGTAAGACAATGGGATCACGTGAAACGGTCGTGGTGTCGGAGTCCAGCATGAATGCGTGAGTTGGTCGCGGCACGTTAACATAAACCTAACCGCGTGGTCGGTGTTTTGCGCGCGTCCGTTCTATGGCATGGCATCACCTATCCTGCGTATTAAAATATACAAGTGACAGCAACTGTTCTCAAAGGAACTATAACATACTGATAAAATAAGTAAGGCATATTGTTGGGGATATGACCCGCCGAATAGGCTCCGGGTCATGATATTGGCTCGTGAACCGACCCAAAGGTGAGTCATAATGTTAAGTGGCCCAGGAAGATAGGCGGCTCACGGTGTGGGCCGTAGGACGGCCCGGACCGAGAAGACCCGGGCGTGCAAGCCGGCTCACAGACGGCTTGGGCAAGAAGATAGAGAGAGACTCAGTTAGCAATTGTAACGACCCGGATGTTCTGACCTCTTATATAAACGCAGACCCGGTGTGACTTAGAGGACGGGCAGTCGAGAACTAGGTCAATCTTTTAGCTCCTTGTAATCGATACGCAAGTAATACAAGCACAAGCAGGACGTAGGCTGTTACCTCGATTTGAGGGGCCGAACCTGGGTATACCCGTGTCTTTCGTCCCAATTAACCCCTTTGAGTCCACCTCATTGGCGATGGCCTCGAACCAAAGTCCGTTCACCCGGACATCTACCGTGATAAAACCATGAAAGTTGGCACCCACCATTGGGCTAGCGCTTGATGGTGTTGAGTTCTCAAAGGGCTCTCTCCCAGGGCTCGAAGGATACGTGGTTGGAAGGATGAGCAAGAGTCGCCGCGGCCGGCTCTACATCGACGACACCAGTTGGGGGCTCGATGCTGGTTCTGTGGAGTATGGATTCCGGGTTCTGTTCAGCGGGATCCAGGTCTTCATCGGAAAGGTTGATGGATCTACACCCAAGCCAGATGTCTGCACCAACATCGTCGAGCCGGCTCGGCGTCTCCAATCTGCGCGTGGTACACAGTGTGCCCGTGCCCGTCCGGGTCAGAAGCATGTTCTCGTGGGCTTCACTCAAGGCTTAGATCTGGAAGCGTCCGGGTCACAGGAAACTCTTGTTTGCTCGGAAGATGAGTCTTCTAGTGGGGAGAAAGAATCAGTGTATCTGCTCAGCAATGGTGGCCTTGGGGTCTACTACGACGATTATTCTGAGGTAGAAGGCTTTGAGACAGACGCTATGAGCCCCCCGATTCACGCGGCGGTATTCATGGCAGGATCACCTTCAGCCGCCGATGACACGGCTGCAGGAGCCGCCGCAGCAGGCGATAGCCCGCCGCCGCCGGCTCAGGTTCTAGTGGAATTGATGGACGAACTTACAGCTCTCATGGCCACAGAGGTAACCCCGGATAATCATGGCCACAGAGGTAGCACGGATTAAGGGTCGGATGGTAGAGGAACGACAAAGGATGGACGAGCTGACAGCCTAGATGGAGGAAGAGGCGGAGCGTATCAAGGCAGACGCTTTCCGACTGGAGCTAGAGCAAAGGTCAGCGGCCGCGGTGCATCGAAGGAGGCATCAATCCCGTCTACCAGAACGTTACGAAGCCAGGAACCTTTTTAACACCCCTGGTGCGGGGCGGGTTATGGGTGCCCCAGAGAGCCGCCCGATGGAGCGCCTGGCGACTCATCCACCCCAGCATAACCAAATCTCTCCCAGGGCTTTTCCAACACCGGCAGGTCATTATTCTAACCCGGCCGAGAACATGGTAGCAGCGGCCGCCCGGCTTGAGACGATCCCCATCCCAGATGAGGCGCCCTTTGCGGAGGAGGTGCGGAACGCCATTGGATATTTACAGACGGCCATGGCCCAATAGGAGAAGTATACTCACAGCCGAAGCCGGGTTCACTCTACCCCCCTCCCCAGTCGAAGTTTCAGCCGGTGTTATGAGTCACCGGCGTGTTCCAGCGGTCACCCGCCCCGCAGACCACCGGAGGATAATAGGGCGGCTCAGGATGCGCAAGCCATCATGGGCCAGGCGGGAGACAGGCGAGAGGCGGAGGTAGCTACAGCACGTCCAGAGCCGGCGTTTTCCGGGTCAATGGGAGTAGCTGGTACCAGAGCCGTAGGGGTGCCATGTTTAACTCCGGGTCTGAGGAGTGAACGGCTGCCCAAAGACTTTAAGGCGCCTCGAAAGGTTCCGAACTACACAGCAGATCTACCCCCAGAGGCATGGGCTGAAAGTTATGAACTGGCCATGGAGATGCTGGATGTCAGTGAGGCGGTATGCGCGAAATACTTCATCATGATGCTTGAAGGTCCGGCCCGTAGATGGCTAAAAGGTCTGCCACCCAACACGATAAGCTCATGGGCGGACCTGAGAGCGAAGTTTATTAAGAATTTCCAGGGGACCTGTAAGCAGCCTATGACTATTATCGATCTGGACCACTGTGTTCAATAGGAGAATGAGTCGGCCCATCATTGGGTCTGGCGGGTGTCGACCATTATTCACTCTTCAGAACAGATCACAATGGCTCAAGCGGTGCTTGTTTTAGAAAAGAATTATCATTTCGTTCCATTGAAGCAGAAGCTCGGCCGGCTCAAGCGCACGTGTCAGGATATGGGAGAACTCATGACGGCCTTGACGAAGTATGCCGACTCAAATAACACAAAGGATCCGGGTTCGGATGATGAGAAGGCCAATCAAGTGAAGAAAAACAATCAAGGAAAGGGTTTTGCAAACAATGGGAATCAGAATAAGTGGAAGAACGTTGATGGCGGATCCGAGCTGGTGGCGAATACCAACACAGGACAGAATCATCCCTAGGGGGGTGGAAGATTCAGGCCAAGGAATAGGGACCCCTTTAATTTAGAGGAGGCTCTTAGGAAGCCTTGTCCGGAGCACAACATGCCAGACAAGCCGGCGTTACATGCGTGGGGTGATTGCTTTATCATGCAGAGGTTCAAAAACCAGCATTCCCAGCCACGTAATAACCAGGTCGGTGGCCCGCCCGGCGGCTCAGGGCACAGCGGGTCAGGGGCTGGATTCGGCGCCGGCGGTTCAGGAAACGGGCATCCGGGTCAGAATAACCAAGGGGGGCACCAACAGCATCCTGGCAACAACGGCAATAACAACAGTCAGCAAGAGCGCAATCAGTCCGGGTTTCAGAGTAACCCGAAGCAGCTCAGTTCTGGGAAAGATCATGTATTCACGACCGGTCACAGTAAACGAGATGAGAAGTGGCAGAGGCGAGTGGTTAATACGGTTGCTCTGGCTCTCCCGCGGTATTTGTCGTGGTCTGAATATGATATAATGTGGAGCAGGGAGGATCACCCACCGCGGGTGGATGATCCGGGCCGGCTGGCTCTAGTTGTGGCTCCTGAGGTGAATGGCTATATGGTGAATAAAGTGCTCATGGATGGAGGTAGTAGCATCAACATCCTTTACTATGACACTTTCCAGCGGATGAAGTTGCTTGACAAGGATCTCAAACCCTCCTCCACTGTCTTTCAAGGTGTAGTCCTGGGTAAATCAGCATACCCGATGGGCGGATATCATTGGAAGTAGCTTTTGGTGATGAGCATAATTACAGGGTGGAATCTTTGTGGTTTGAGGTGGTCAAAATCAAAATTCCCTATAATGCGCTATTTGGGAGGCCGGCTTATGCTAAATTTATGGATAGGCCTTGTTATGTTTATCTGCAACTCAAAATGCTCAGCTTAAATGGCACAATTACCGTTCACGGTAACAGGAAAACGGCTCTTGAATGTGAAGGAGTGCAGCTTATGCAGAGTCTAGTTGTGCTCAGGAGGAACTGAAATTTTACAAAGAGAATGTTGATTCGGAGGACATGACCCTGCTCAAGAAGCCTACGACAGAAGTTGAGCCGCCACTCAAGTTTTCAGCGGATGATACCAAGGCAGTAGACTTCAATCCGGGTGAGTCATCTAAGCAGTTCATCATTGGGGCTCACATGGATCCCAAATAGGAAAGCGCGCTCATCGAATTCATCCGTGAGAACCGGGACATCTTTGCATGGAAGCCTTCTGACATGCCGGATGTACCGAGTGAGTTCGCTGAACACAATCTTAATGTGGATCCAAAGTTTAAGCAAATCAAACAGTTTCTATGGTGGTTCAACGAAGAGAGACGTAAAGCTATTGGGGAGGAGGTTGCTCGGCTTTTGGCCGCAGGCTTTATAGTGGAAGTTTTTCACCCGGAGTGGTCGGCTAACCCGGTGCTAGTACTAAAAAAGAACGGCACGCGGCGTATGTGCATAGATTACACGGACCTTAACAAGGCTTGCCCGGCTGACCCTTTTGCGCTCCCTCGTATCGATCAAATTATTGATGCAACAACCGGATGCGAAATTTTATGCTTCCTGGACGCTTATTCAGGGTATCATCAGATCACGATGGCAATAAAGGATTAGGAGAAGACGGTGTTCATTATGCCTTTTGGCACGTTCTGCTATGTCTCCATGCCCTTCGGGCTCAAGAGTGCCCAGGCGACTTACCAACGTTGTGTGCAGAATTGCCTCCACAATCAGATTGGCCGAAATGTCCATGCTTATGTAGCCGACATCGTGGTTAAATCCAAGAAGAAGGAAACTCTTTTAGAGGATTTGAAAGAAACCTTTGACAATCTCTAGGTCTACAAGATGATGCTTAACCCGACAAAGTGTGTCTTTGGTGTTCCAGCGGGAAAGCTTTTGGGTTTCTTGGTCTCTGAGCGGGGCATTGAGGCTAACCTGGATAAGATTAAAGCCATCACTTCTTTGGGTGAGCCGACGTGTATCAATGGCATTCAGCGCCTTGCAGGGCAGATTGCTGCATTGAGCCTCTTCATAAGCCGGCTTGGAGAGAAAGCTATTCCTTTATACCAGATGATGAAGAAAACAGACAAGTTTAAATGGAGCGCAGCAGCAGCTGAAGCACTTGAAGCTCTTAAAAAGCGGTTGACTTAGCCGCCAGTGTTAGCCGCTCCGATTGAGAAAGAGCCTTTGCTCCTGTATGTGGCGGCTAACAACAGAGCGGTTAGCGTAGCAATTGTGGTTGAGTGCAAGGAGGCAGGGAAAGAGTACCCTGTGCAAAGGCCGGCTTATTACATCAGTGAAGTTTTGGCGGAATCTAAGCAGAGGTATCCGCATTGGCAGAAGTTAGTATATGGAGTTTTCATGGCCAATCGCAAGTTAAAGCATTACTTTTTAGGGCACCAAATAACAGTGGTCAGTTCTGCCCTGTTGGGGGATATCATTCAAAATAGAGAGGCTACAGAAAGGATTGCCATGTGGGCCTTAGAGCTGAGTCATTTTGATGCCAAGTATGTTCCTCGTACAGCAATCAAGTCTCAAGCTTTGGTGGATTTCATAAATGATTGGACTGAATGTCAAGCCCCCGAAGAGAAGCCGGATAACACGTATTGGACTATACACTTTGATGGATCCAAGCAGCTAGAAGGGTCTGGGGCAGGAGTTGTTCTCACCTCCCCCAAGGGTGACAAGTTTTGTTATGTGCTCCGGTTAATGTTCCCTTGTACTAATAATGCAGCTGAGTATGAAGCACTGTTCCATGGTCTCAGAGTCGCTAAAGAGATGAACTTAAGCCGGGTCAGGTGTTTAGGCGACTCAGATCTGGTGGCTCACCAAGTTTCAAGCACTTGGGATTCAAAGGATCCGCGGATGGCGGCTTACTGGCAAGCGGTGGATATCATTGCTGGTCACTTCAAGGGGTACCAGGTGGATCACATTGATCGTCGCAGGAATGAGGCGGCTGATGCCTTGTCACGGTTAGGTTCACAACAAAAGCTGGTACCACCTAATGTTTTTCTAGATGTATTGCATCATCCAACTGTCAAGATACCTTCTGAGGAGGATCTAGCTATTCCTGACCCGGAGGCAGAACTGGTGGCGGCTCTGCATGCTACCCCAGATTGGACTGTTCCTTATTTGGCGTATCTAGCACGCGGCGAGTTACCTCAAGAGGAGGATCTGGCCAGGAAGATCACTCGCCATTCTAAGTCTATGACGATTATCAATGGTGAGTTACATAAGTGTAGTGTGACGGGTGTCTTTCAGCACTGCATCTCACCAGAGGAGGGCCGGCAAATATTAAATGAAATTCATGCTGGCAACTGTGGGCATCACGCCGGGTCAAAATCTTTAGTGGCTAAAGCCTTTCGACATGGGTTTTTCTGGCTGACGGCTCACAAGGATGTAGAGGACATAGTTCGCAAGTGTGACGGCTGTCAGAAATTTGGCCGGCGCGCTCATGTTCTGGCTCAAGAATTGAGGATGATACCAATCACTTGGCCATTTGCGGTCTGGGGGCTTGATATGGTAGGGCCTTTCAAGCGATCTAAAGATAAGAAGACGCACCTTCTGGTGGCGGTTGATAAATTTACTAAGTGGGTAGAGGCAGAGCCAGTCAGTAAATGCGATGCAGCTACGGCGGTTCAATTTGTTAAGAAGCTGATTTATCGCTTTGGTTACCCACACTGTATTATTACAGACAATGGGACAAATTTATCCAAAGGAGCTATGAAAACGTTCTGTGAGAAAGAGCATATACGGCTTGATGTTTCAGTCGTGGCACATCCATAGTCTAATGGTCAGGCAGAGCGAGCCAATCAGGAAATTTTGAGAGGTGTCAAGCCACGGCTCATGGTTCCTTTGAAATGGACACCCAGGATGTTGGGTTGAGGAGTTGCCTGCCGTCTTATGGAGCATCAGAACTACACCTAACAGATCTACAGGTTTTACACCTTTCTTCATGGTGTACGGTGTTGAGGCGGCTCTACCCAGTGACATCCAGCACGACTCACCAAGGGTGGCGGCTTATGTTGAGACGGACAATGAGGTAGCCCGCCAGGATGCGTTGGACGCCTTGGATGAAGCACGAGAGTTAGCAGCAGCCATATCGGCAATTTATCAACAAGACCTGCGACGCTATCATAGCCGCAGGGTAAAGACCCGGACGTTTCAGGAAGGTGACCTGGTGCTCCGGTTGATTCAAGACCAATCTGGAATGCATAAGTTATCTCCACCATGGGAGGGGCCTTTTGTGGTCAGCAGGAACCTTAACAACGGATCATATTACCTCATGGATATCAGAGATGAGTCGGAAACCGTGGGACAAGAGACGTTGCGGCCCTGGAATGTCGCACATCTACGACCGTACTTTACTTAATAGGGGATGAAAGCCGCTATTATTGTATATATCATGAGCACATGAGTAAAATCTAGCATCCTCGCACAAGACCGAGGCCTCTACTCTTATGTATACCTTTGTACGATCAAGATAAAATTTTCCGGCTCAAGAAGTTGGAGTGAAAGAGGGTCATTCGCCGTCAAAACGGTCGATCTACCTTTCGGCTTTACGCCTTATTAAACGCTGTTGCAAAGAGGCTTCTTGCCTTTGGGTATATCTTACTTCTCCTTTGCACAGCCAGCTGCCATTAAACTGTTGCAAGGAGGCTTCTTGCCTCCGGGTATAGCTTACTTATCCCTTGCACAGTTGGCTTTATGCAAAGTTTGGATACATTAAGCACTGGTTGTTAACGGAGGCTTCTTACCTTTTGGTATAGCTTACAGTGCCCTAAGACAACATCGTGTATACCAAATTCCAGTTGCTTATCAACTACGGCCATCGAAGGGAGCTTCTTACCGATGGGTATCGCTTATCTCACCCTAATGGCCGGCTTTATGCCATTTCCGGTTACTTATTAACCGCGGTTGTCGAAGGGGGCTTCTTACCGACGGGTTCGTTTATCTCACCCTAACAACCGACGTTTACGCCAAAATTCAGTTGCTTATACACTGTAGCTGTTGAAAGAGGCTTCTTACCTTCAGGTATAGCTTACTTCTCCTTTCAAACAGCCGTCTTTATGCCGTCTCAGGCTAATTATTGGCCGCGGTTGTCGATGGAGGCTTCTTGCCTTAAGGTATAGCTTACATCTCCCATTGACAGTCGATGTTCACTATACTCTTACCAGTCAATCTCGCTTAGAGACCCTAAGCCGGCTCAAGAAATTGACGGCCAATCTCGCCTAGAGACCCTGACCTGGCTCAAGAAATTGACGGCCAACCTTGCCTACAGACCCTGAGCCGGTTGAAGAAATTGACGGCCAATCTCGCCTAGAGACCCTGAGCCAGTTCAAATAATTGACGGCCAATCTCGACAGAGACCCTGAACTGGTATGAGTTTAACCATTCAGATCCACACAGAAGAGCCGTCATATGAGTTTTTGAGGAAGGAAAGATCATCATTGCATATGGTATCATGCCGGCTTATCAAAGCCGGGCAATTATAAGTCCCGGGTTGCCATAGGCGAAACTACCCGACACTTGGGGGCTACACAGCCGAACTCTCATCAAAGGTTCTGGTTCATCAATAGCCGCAGTTGTCGATAGAGGCTTCTTACCATCAGGTATAGCTTACATTATCCTAAAGACAACCGGCTCTTTAGTAACTCTGTCCGATGAAAGCCGGAGCCATGTGGTTTCGGTCAACAAAATTGAAAGGTTCAAAGAGATTGTCCGGTTGTAATATTGTGGAGAAAGGAATGGCGTCTTAAAGGACAGGCCCCTCATCAGAAAATTTCAAAGGTAGAGCCGACAACACATCAAAACACAGAGAGGTGCAAGTATATATGGCCGCCAAGTGGCAGAGTCATGGTTACTCTATTACAAAAGATACTCTCAAAAAGAGCAAAAGCATTGTCAGCCGCCCACGATGGGTCATTACATAAAATATGCACTTAGAAAGGCTAAGAGATTACAATTCAGTTGTTGGCGGCTCATCCTGCTCCGGGTCTTCTGCTGGCTTTATCTGAAGATTGCCCAAGTCCCAGTTACAGTCAGCCAGAGCAACAAATGACCCCTCAAGGAACGGAGACGCGTCAAGCTCACAAGGAAAGAGATCCTTACTGTGGGCGGGTGTCAGATCTTTCCACTCGTAGAGCGGCCCGTGGATTCTCTTCTCTTCTGTGTCGTAAGCCGCCTGATAGGTCTTCAAATCAGCTTCATCTGCCAAAACAGAGGCCAAATAGCGCGACTCTTTAACACACCAGGTGTAATCTTCCTCAGTGAAATCTGAGCCGTCATCTCTTATAGACGGATAGCCATCCATCATTTCAGCCGGCGTTAGCTCGGGAGCAAAGGCAAGAGCCCGGCTCAAACCGGCAACGGCTCCTTGGCAGAAGGCGGACTTCGTGAGCTCTTCAATCTGCTTCGGCATTGTAGAGAAGAGTTCCAAGACACCTTTCAGACCAGTGGGGATCTTTTCCTTGTACTGCACACTCTTGATGGTGAAGATGGCGCCACAGTATAGCTGCTGTGCAAAAGTGTAAATGGCCTTCAATAGCAAAAGGCTATCAGAAGCCAACTGCCGGCTCCTGGGACCTGGATGAGTCGGATAAAACTAATGAGCCACCAGTTTTCTTACTAGCAATGCTAAAAGGACAAAGTGAACAAGGAAGCTTACCAAAAAGGGCGGATGACATCTTCGTAATATGTTGTTTCATACCTTGAAGTTCATCCGCTAGGACTGTAAGCCGTTGTTCAGCATCGTCCGCCCGTTTGGTTAAGGCGGCCTTTTTAGATTCAGCTGTCTCTTTTAAAGAGGTGAGCTCGGCGGTAACACTCACCAGTTCTTCTGCGAGAAGCCGACATTTTTCATCCGCGATACTTCGAGCTTCTTGCTGAGCTGCCAAGTTGGCCTTCAGATCCGTCAGCTGAGAACCGGTTTCCTTCAAAGCTTCCTATAAAACATCAAAATACAGGATAAGCCGCCAAAATGCAAGATGGGTGTTAAAAGAAAATACAAGTCTCAAACAGATTGCAAGCAATATATTTGACACTTGGGGGCTAATGTCTATTTAATCTTGCAAGTATGTAGTTCCGGTTCATTTCCTTCAAAGTTGATCCGGAACTTGGGGGCTATATAATGGCTCTTCAATATACTATAATGGAAGCACCGACTCAACTTGATCAAGTTTGAGCCGGCCCTTGGGGGCTATGATTACATCTTCAAGTTGTCTACATTACATGCCCGGCTCAAATGTAATCTGAGACGACCCTTGGGGGCTACAATTGGCAGTTCACTTTACCTACAGTACAAAGTTCAAGGAAGGACAATCTCTGCAAGAGGTCACAGAAAGACCCGGCTCAACGATGATACGTTAAGCCGGATCTTGGGGGCTAAGAAAGGATATAGTAAATAAGGAAAATTACCTCATATTTTGTCTTCATGGAAGAGATCAACTGAAGTTCAAAGTCCCGGCTGGTGGTGACCCGGTCTATGTACCTAGAGTGTAGCTCTTCAATGGTCATCTTCTCGTATGAAGAATCGAAGTTTAGGTTCTTTGAAGCTTCAGCCGGCTTTGTATGTTTGGTCAACACATGAGCCGGAGGCGTTTGATGATCAAAACTAGTGATAACAACATCCGGGGTGTCAAGGGTCTTGGCAGGAGTTGCCGGCTTAGAAGGAGCCCTTGGAGGACTCTCCATGATAACATCTTCAGCGGCCGGTTTAGCAGAGGCAGACGGCGGGTTTTCCTCCGGTTGAGTTTCTTCTGGCTGCTTGGGCTCCATTTCCTCAATAACTGGGCCGGAGGAGGGCTTGTTGGCCTTGTGATGCTTAGCCTGAGCGCTGCAAAAAAGAAGAAGAATCAACGGTTGAAGATATTGCTAATCATAGTAACAACCGGCCGTCAAGATGCTTACAGTGGATTAATCTTAGGCGGTGGTATGATTGACTCCGAAGAGTCGCCGAAGAAAGGAGTTTTCTGCAAAGGTAAAACAGAAAGGTGAAGAGAGTATCAAGTATACAAAGGGAAAGATAAAGGAAAAGAAGGGGTTCAAACCTCGGCAGGGCGTTTCTTAGGAGCCGGAGAATTTGGCAACCCGGACATGAGTTCGGTAGAGCCGGTGCTTCGAGTCTGTCGACGCTTGATTTGCTGTTGCTTTTTTAAGAGGAAATCGGGAGCCAGCTAAGCAAGAGGGTGAGAAAGAGGAACTTTTCTGATAACCCGCCGCGGCTTTCGCGGGATGAAACATTCTGAGCCGGAGGAAAAGTAATTTACCTCAGGAGCATTAGCACGGCTGGTCTCCATTTCATCCTGTGAGTAAAGTAAGTGTTAAAATAGGAAGGTAAAAGATCAAGCAAGAGAGTAGAAACTTTACCTCTGAGCTGGATGATGGTGGCGGGTCAAACAAATTATCTTGCGGGACATATTTTTTAGCCTTCTTGGTTGGGACCTTCTTCCTGGATTTTTTTGGAGGGGCAACATATTCCCTCTTCCAGAAATCTGAGTCGGCCTATAAGGATGACCCGGAGAGTGAATGTCAAATTAGCAAATTGCAAACTGCGTCTGAGAGACGGAAGGGAAGAGATTAAACTTACGTCGGGAGCCGGATTGTTAGCACTGAAAGGCGCCAGGCCAATTTCGCTACATGATCCGGAAGCTTCATGGACAAGACTCCAGATGGCGAGGGTAATGTCGGTTTGTGTCAACGAAGATCGGCTGAAGCATAATGAGCTGTCATACTTGCCTTTATATTCGCACATGAGCCGGCTTCTATGGCTCAAAGGCATAGTCCGCCATGAAATCCAGCAGCGGATCAGGTCCAGGCCGATTAAACCGTTGGCCATGAGAGCCTTGATTTTGGCATGAGCCGGCTCATATCTTGCGCGTTCTGAAGCTGGTAGCCGGCCAGGAAGCTCTGATGTTGTTGTGAGCCGGGAAGGGCGATAACCTGGTAAAGGATGCTCGTTCTCAGGAGAGGTGTCCTTGCAATAGAACCAGTTCCTGTTCCAGTCCTTGGGGTGACTTGGCATCTGTGTGGATGGAAAGATGATATCCCTACGCCGTTGGATGGATATGCCTCCAAGTTCTAAGCTCGGGCCGGCTTTCGCTTCAGTTTGCCGGTTAGCATAAAAGAATTCCCGAAAGAATCCCACCGACGGCTTGATTTGAAGGTAAGCTTCATAGAGCACTTGGAAATTGCATATGTTTGAGACGGAATTGGGGGCCAAGTCTTGCGGGTGAAGCTTATAACAGTGAAGGACGTCCCGAAAGAATTTGGAGCCAAGAGGCACGAACCCTCATTCAATATGGTCGGAGAACACCATCACTTCACCTTCTTGAGGTTTGGGCTGCGTCTCATCACCTGGAACCTGCCAGTTAATGGCTTCCTTAGGAGTAAGAGTACCCGCGTGAACAAAATCCGACAAAAAGTCCTTCGTAATCCATGACCCAACCCAGTTGCATGAGTTGGACGCACAAGACATGTTGGCAGCTTAAGTGTTGTGCAAGATAAAAGGTGCGATGAGTCAGAGCGCAAGCAAATATTTTTGACGGCTTAAAAGTTTAAGGGTTCTACGGATAAGGCTGAAGACCCGGCTGGTAAGAGCCGGAGGAGTTCGGCGACTCAACAGGGAAAAGGAAGATCGAAAAATCGACCAAGTCCTAAAAACAGATTCCACAAGATGTCAATATATCTACGGATCTACAAAAGCAGAGAAAATGAATTTTATTTCTAACCTAGCGATGAACAACAGAGGAAAAAGAAAACGGACTGGGGCCATCGAGGCCCGTACATTGCGCGCGACCGGCCCGCGTGCAGCGGCGGAGCAAGGCGCATCCTAAAGACGTTAGCAGCGTCGAGATGCACTAGCGATAATGGTGCTGGAGCCCAAATGACGGCGGAGGAGCACCGGTGAAAGCCCTACTACAGCGGCGACCATCTAGGGAGCAGGAAAACTTACCACAGACGGCGCGGCGGAGGCGGATGGATCTCTGGTACGTTCAGGGTGATGCAGCGGCCAAGGTTGGGGACGATGTACGGGCGGCATTGGCGTAGAGCTCGAAGGCCCTGGGGCGGCGACAGGAAGAAGACGAAGAAACAGAGGCACGGCCGAGAGAATGGAAACCCCAACCCGCGCGGGTCATATTTAAAAGGGGGTTAAGGAAGGCGCGAAAATCCAGGCGATGACATTGTTCGACCGAGGCAGACGCCTCGATTCTCGGGATGACAGTTAAGTGAAAGATTTGGTGACACGTCAGCAGATCTCATGATGTCATGCCGATTCATTTTCGGGCGGCTCGCCAAAAGTGGAAGAGAAGGATGAAGTGAGTGAGCTCAGTTCAACCTGGGGCCTAATGTTGGGGATATGACCTTCCGAACAGGCTCCGGGTGATGATATTGGCTCGTGAACCGGCCCAAAGGTGAGTCGTAATGTTAAGTGGCCCAGGAAGATAGGCGGCTCACGGTGTGGGCCATACGACGGCCCAGACCGAGATGACCCGGTCGTGCAAGCCGACTCACAAACGGCTTGGGCAAGAAGATAGAGAGAGACTCGGTTAGCAATTGTAATGACCCGGATGTTCTGACCTCTTATATAAAGGCAGACCCAGGGTGACTTAGAGGACAGGCAATCGAGAACTAGGTCAAGCTTTTAGCTCCTTGTAATCGATACGCAAGTAATACAAGCACAAGCAGGACGTAGGCTGTTACCTCGATTTGAGGGGCCAAACCTGGGTAAACCCATGTCTTTCGTCCCAATTAACCCCTTTGAGTCCACCTCATTGGCGATGGCCTCGAACCAAAGTCCGTTCACCTGGACATCTACCGTGATAAAACCACGACACATATAGCACCTGATTTAAGACGACAGATGATCCATGTGTGGGTCTGCCGCATGTTCAATCGACGAGACTTAACTGTAGTATTTTTGTTAAACACCACTTTTTATCTGGCACTCACACACTTTTTTGAAGAACCCCCATTTTTTAAGTGCTCCCCACTTCTTTTCTAACCAACCGGCTCCCATCCCCCTTCTTCCTCGTGTGGGAAGAACTGCCATTGCTGCCCACAGCAGAGAGCTCGCGCAAGAGGCTAGGTGGAGCCGGGTGAAGCGGGGAAAGGAGGCAAAGCTGGCGGCAAAAGCAGCGACACGGCGCGGAGCGGCGACTCAGAGGGCAGCTGACCAGCGGCGAGCGAGCGGGCCGTGGCTAGCCTTGGTAAGCTAGAGCAAAGGCTCGGCCTGCCGGCACGACGACGATGAGGCGGCAGCTGCGGGGTGGAACCGGCGGCAGGATAGCTCGAGGCAAGGGCGAGGTGAAGTGGCCACAGCAAGGCGATGGGGCAAGGTGGATCCGAGGCGGCCACGGACCGCAGGTACAAGCCATGGAATCTGGCTTGGATCGCGGATGAGGGCTGGCTCAAGCGAGGCGTCGGCGGCTCAAAGCGCCACGAGGCAGGGGATGGCGCGGGATGGAGGCGGCTCAGCGGTAGGAGCAGAGGCGCGAGTCAACACGCGCGACTCGAGGGCGCAGTTGCTCGGACGGGAGGAGCGGAGGCGTGGTGGCGGGTTTGGCCACGACGGCGGGGAGAGGCCGGCTTGGAGGTGTGATGGGACAGGTAGGCGAGGCTAGCTTGGCGGAGGCAAGGACGTGGTGGCGGAGGCACGCCAGCGAGGCAAGATGGAGCTGTGGTGGTGGAGCCGGCGCAGGTGGGTGAGTCCGCGGCGGCACTGACTGGGGCAGAGCAGCACGCGACAGAGGCCGGCTCGTAGTAGCGGCTCGCGGCGCGATAGAGGAGGAAGCAGGCTGGTGGGAGGTGCGGCAGCGAAGCTAGCGACAAGGACGTGTGGCGTTGTCTCAGTTCTCCACCCGATCTATGGCCCTCTCTTTTTTTGTTTGATCTCTGCAGGATTTTTTTGTTTGATCTCTGCACGTGAAGATTAGTAGTATTTGTTTGGTTCGATAAGTGATGGATTTCGGCCTCTTTTTTCTCCTCGGGACATGCTTTCATCGATGCCTGGGGTTTAGAATCTTTGAACATGGACAGCAATTTGCCTTGGTTAGCTAGCAGTAACCAAGAAAATCAACTTCGTGTCCACCTCGGTTAAGACGGCTCGTACTTTTGATCAGATCCATGTCATTGCTTCGGTTGAAAAGCAAACCACGTGTATGAATCGGATCCACGGTGGAAACTTCCGTCGTCACGGCAATGCACAACAATGTTTTAGAAATTGATCTAGCTTCGGTTCACCGGATCAAAGTGGCGGCGCACGACGCGGTCCTCACTTCTCACAATCTCAAACTCGAATATGCCGCTCCGACTGCTCGTCAATAGCATAGATCCTTCCATGCCGGGGTTTTTTATTCGACGCATCACAAGCTTCTCAATCCCTAAAGAGCTCCCTTCCAAAAACACAACACCATCGTGCGATGGCCCCATTGTGGGTGCCAATTGCCGTGGATTTGTCACGTCAAGAAATCCTCGTGATAGAACTTAGGTGTGAGGCCATCGCAACTATGTGGCGGCATGAGAGGGGTTGGTCGGAATCGAGAGACACGAGTTTACCCAGGTTCGGCCCCTCCGATGGAGGTAAAAGCCTACGTCCTGCTTTGTGTGTATTGATGTTGAGGGAGATCTCGATTACAAGGATGTTGTCTTGCTACCTCTAATCTCGAGAGCCTCTAATCTGTCTATCTTTAATGACTTGAAGAAGTTGTCCCTCTAGGGGCGCCTTACCCCTCCTTATATAGGTCGAAAGGGTAGCTTTACATGTAGAGTCCTACTAGGAGTAGGATTAGGATTAGTCTCTCTTGAATCCTAATCCGGGTCTTGTTTCCTTTGTGAGGGAATCCTTTCTCTCCTTTGGGCCTTCTCTTGTGATCCGCCCCTCCAGGCCCGTCCACAAGCCGCCTTGCGCCGCCTTGCTCGTCGGGCCTTGGTCCTTGTCGCTCATCTGACCCGCCTACCGGGTCACCAATAAACCGTGAAGTCTCGACCGGGTCACCAGTGAGTCACCAAGTCCTCGCCAGGTCATACTTTAGGCCGGGTTATATCGTGGGGTAATATCCTCGATAGCTTCCCTCTGCGAAGGGCCTATCTTTTATCTTCTTACAAGAATTTATTTTCATGCAAGAGTCAATAACATTTAACCTTGTCCCTACCTATTAACTCTTTAGTCGGCATGCATTATGTGTTGAGGAAAGATCCAGACAAATATATTAGGTTGAATGTAGGTGATCATGATTCATTATTATTGACATTATCCTCGAGGTAAATAAGTTGGGTGATAAAGATAGTAAATCCCCCATGTACCTATGCATCCATCAGAAACATTAGCTCCAAAAATATGCAATGTGTGTCAACAATCATAGAATGCTACATGATAGTTGAGTATGTGAACTTGCCAGAAATAAAATCTCTTACATATACTCTTCTGTTGAATATGATGGATTATGATTATCTCAATGACTAATGGCACTGGTTATCAGTTTCCAATAGAGTTTATGCTTCATACTACCTCACTTGTGAATAGATTGTTACTTATTTATGAGAAGCTATATGATGGAAAACTTGCTTCTATGTTAATATTCATGATTCTCTCATGCCAGTATTATGTTTTAATCGAATTCTCTCTCTCAAATCATGTGGTCATTATTCTCGAGCTCGACTTTCGCTTGAGAACAAATGAGGTCTAAGTTGGGGAGTTGACACGTCCATTTTGCATCATGATTTCTTATTGATATTTTTGTTATTATTGTCCATTATCCCTATCATCATACAATTTTTATGCCCTTTCTATCTGAACTAGCACGAAAGATGTGTGAAGGATTACTAGAAGAGTGTCTAAACAGGGGTGAATAGACTACTAGCAGAAAATTAAACCTAACCTTTTCCCAAGTTAATTGGTTGGCCGATTTTAACAGTTTTAGCAACCCTACTAAGTCTATATACCCTACACATGCATGTCAAAAACTATGGCAGCGGAAAGTAAAGACATTGCACATGAAGTAAAGAGTTGAGATATGGAGATCAAACGCAATTGGAGATGCAAGGATTTTTCCCGTAGTTCCGATAGGTGGTGCTATCATACGTCCACGTTTATGGAGTCTTCAATCCACAGATGGTAACGGTCGTGTGAGTCCATGGATGGCTCCACCCATAAGGGTCCACGAAGTAGTAATCTTGACTATTCCATAACGGATTCTGTCCATGAAGGACTAGCCTCGCCATGGGTAGATCTTCATGAAGTAGGCAATCTCCTTGCTCTTACAAACTTCTTGGTTAGACTCCGCAACACAAAGTAGGAGGCCCCCAAGTTACACCTAACCAATCTAGGAGGCACCACCCTCCAAAAGGTAATAGGCTCGGTAATGTCGATGAACTCCTTGCTCTTGTGCTTCAAGATAATAGTCTCCTCAACACACAATCACTCTCTCACAGATATGTTTGGGTAGAAGAGATGGGATTGGTGGAAAGCAACTCGAGGAAGCTAGAAATCAAGATCCATATGGTTGGAGTGGAAGATCTTGACCTCAACACAAGGGTGGGTGGTTCTTTCTCAGAAAACTGATAGGATAGGTATGGAATAGTCCTGAGTGCTTCTCTTTCGAGTAGATGGTGGTGGAGGGGTATATATAGGCAACTCCAAAAATCCAACCATTACACACATTAAGTCAGTCTCGATGACACCGATGTGTTAATATCGGTGGTACCGAAGTGACCAAAAGGTGGCAACTTTTGAATCTCGGTGACACCAATATAGGAATCCCGGTTGCACCGATAAGGTGACCAACGGTCAGAATGCACAATCTCGGTGACACCAATTCTACAATCTCGGAGGCACTGAAACTATGAACTTGCGTAACAAAAAGTTGGCAGACTGAACTCGATGGCACCGGTATGGAATCGGTTGCACCGAAGTGGCTAGGGTTTGGTTGAGTCTGTCTAGGGTTTGGAATCGGTGGCACCGAATGTGGAATGTTGGTTGCACCAATTGAGTGTTTGACTTGGGACAGACTTTGGTGGGAGAGTTTGTGGGTATCTTTGGTGACTATCACTTGTGCATGTATGAGCATTTTTTTCACCAACAAAACCTTACCCCTTTTTAATAGTATTGGCTTTCCAATGCACTGAAGTGATTTCTCACAAATATAAAATGTAGAGTCCTCTTGCTTGAAGCTTTGCCAACCTATTTCCTTGCATCTTTGGGTATTCCACAATCTCTTTGCCAACCCAACTCTCCATGGACTATTATCTGAAAACCACTAGATAAAAGTATTAGTCCAAGAGACAATCTATGTTGTCATGAATTATCAAAACCACCAAGGGAGAATGTTGTGCTTTTAATCTCCCCCTTTTTGGTAATTGATGACAACATACAATCAAAGCTTCAAATAAAGATATATGTGAATATAATGAAGACTTTGAGAGACACATGACCTATATTTTCTCCCCCTAAATGTGTGCAATCCTTTAGAGGATAGTTGCTTTGGAATGCATGGACACACATATGGATGAAGGGGTATAAGGAGTCATGTTTATCTTGGCTATATGCATAAAATGTATATGAATGAGGCGTATCCTTATTCAAGACTTCACTCTTGCAAACAATATGTGCAAGAAGCAAGCGATCATCTTGATCAAGGACATGATGCATATACTTACCTTGAGTTCTTGAGCGTTTTAGCAATAGAAATACACTTGAGAAAACAATGTTAGGAAACACAAGAGTATTCTACCAATCAAAAGCAATAGAATTCAAAGATACCAAGATATGCAGAACATATAGAAGATAGTATTCCTCAAGAATTGATATGTCTCCCCTTCGGCACTAATCATTTAGAGCTTTCTCCCCTTAGATATGAAAGTAGTAGTTTATCCTCTCCCCCTGAATCTCAGCATGTAGATATTGGGATTGGATAGGGTGAGAAAAGTCTAAAGTGAACGGCCAAATAAAATAAGCAAGATTATTATTGAGCGTAGAATTTTCTCCCCCTTACTTTGGTATTCTCCCCTTGTTTATATAATTATGGACTTTTGATATCCTCCTCTCCCCCTAAATAACATCTCCCCCTTTGCATAAGCATGTAACTGTCCCTTTAGAATGAAGCTTTGTAATTCTCCCCCTTTGGCATTAATTTCCAAAAAGGTCAAATTTAGGAGTAGGTACAGGGATCATTGACAAGGAAGGAATCCTTGAGAACAAGGGTCATTGAAAGTAAGGTTCATAGAAAAGAACTGAGGGAATCATTGAATGTAACTTCTCTCCATGTGGCAAATATTAGTCTCCTCCTCCTTTGAGCTAGGGATCCTTGAATAAATAATTTCTCCCCCTAAGTTTTGCTTGTTATTTTTTAGAGGGATCATCAAAGTAACAAAACAAGGACATATAAGATAAGAAAAACAAATCGGTGACTCAGAGGCAGATAGATCGGTGGTACCGAGATTTATAGTGTAGCTTGTCTACAATTTCGGTAGAACCGAGATATCTAAGTCAGCGGCTTTGAGGCTAATACAGGTAGAAAAATAAGAGACCAAGCTTCTGTTTTCAAAGAGTCAAAAGAAAATATTTCAAAAAGAAAAGAAAAGGGCATCATCTAGAAAAGATTTGAGTGGTTACAAGAGATCATGCAAATGGAGAACAAACAACACGAGATTCTTAACTAGTGATGGGCGGTGACTCGGTCACCTATATTAGAGTATATTGACTTAGGAGCCAAGATAGAATACTTGATCATAGGTCATACTCTATGTTAAGCTCAAAATGGGGTTGCCATTTTTTGATTAAGCATTTTAATGTATTCATATCACTTGAGTTGCTTTAGCTCATGACTTGGAGTAAAGCCTTTTCTAGGATATAAGATCATACCTTTGAGTGATGTTGATGACGTTGCTCATAGGTGAACTTGTTGAGGATGCTCGAGGTTGATGAAGATCATCTTGAGTTGGGAGCAATCCTTCTCGTTCTAGTACACTTTGTACCTACAAGGGTTAGTCATGCATGGAAGAACAATGGGTATATCCATTTGACATGATACCAATTGAGATTTTGCAATAAATATCAAGTATATGTTTTTGTTGTCTTCTTCCTTCCATCATCAAGAGGGGTTGTGGATACTTGGTCAAGGACAAGATTTCTTATAATTTGAGTTGGCTGCAATCTCATGGAATGACGTTATTCCAAGTACCTACAAACGGTTCTATGCAATGCAAGGGAGCATAGAATTCCACATTAGAAATATCATGGAAGTATCAAGAAAGCTCATGCCCTTGCTAGCATCTGAGTGATTCTAACTCAAGTTTGAAGCATCAATGATGTTCAACTCACTCCTCAACTGACAAAAAGTTTTCTCATCAGGTGGCTTAGTAAAGATATTGGCCAATTGCTTGTTAGTGCAAACATGCTTAAGATTAATATCTCCTTTGGCAACATGATTGCGAATGAAATGATGTCGAACTGGAATATGCTTAGTTCAAGAATGTTGCATAGGATTATGACCAATCTTAATAGCACTTGCATTGTAACAAAGTAATGGAACATTTTTAACATGGATTCCGTAATCCTTAAGCGTTTGTGTCATCCATAGTAAATGCGCACAACAAGATCCAGCAGCAATATACTCAGCTTCGGCAGTAGATAGAGATACCGAGTTTTGTTTCTTGGAGGACAAAGACACAAGAGATCTACCTAAAAATTTCCAAGTACCCGAGGTGGATTTTCTATCAACCTTGTCACCGGCATGTTCCGAATCGGAATAGCCAATAAGGTTAAAAGAAGATCCCTTGGGATACCAAATGCCAAAGTTTGGTGTTTGTATCAAGTATCTCACAATACATTTCATGGACAAAAGATGACACTCCTTAGGTGCAGCTTGATATCTAGCACACATGCAAACACTAAGCATAATATCACGACGAGAAGCACATAGATATAGCAATGAACCAATCATAGATCGATAAACTTTTTGATCAACCAGCTCATCTTCCTTGGTTAGATCAACATGTCCACTAGTTGGCATGGGAGTTTTCATACCTTTGCACTCCTGCATGTTGAACTTCTTGATCAAGTCCTTGGTATACTTAGTTTGAGAGATGAAAGTTCCTTCTCTTGATTGCTTGATTTGCAATCCAAGAAAGAATTTCAGCTCACAGATCATGGACATCTCATACTTTTCAGACATCAACCTTCCAAATCTTTCACTAAATTGAGGGTTAGTGGAACCAAAGATAATGTCATCCACATATATTTGGCACACAAATAATTCTCCATTAAGTCCCTTAGTGAACAAGGTTGCATCAATTTTACCAATTTCAAAACCTTTTTCAATGAGAAACTTTGTTAAGCATTTGTACCAAGCATGAGGGTCTTGCTTAAGACCATAAAGGGCTTTATGAAGCTTGTAAACATGATTAGGTTTCTTAGGATTCACAAAACCAAGTGGTTGCTTAACATAAAACTTTTCTACAATTACACCATTTAAAAAGGAACTGTTAATGTCCATTTGATAAAGAGTGATATCATGGTGATTAGCATAGGCAAGAAGAATTCGAATAGCTTCTAGTCTAGCAATGGGGGCATAAGTCTCACCGTAGTCCATACCTTCGAATTGAGTATATCCTTGGGCCACGAGACGTGCCTTGTTGCGTATGACTTGACCGTCATCATCTTGCTTGTTTTGAAAGACCCATTTCGTTCCGATGATGTTGTGCTAATCCTTGGGCTTCTCCACGAGTGTCCACACTTTGTTCCTTTCGAAGTTGTGAAGTTGTTCATGCATACAGTTCACCCAATCCGCGTCTTCAAGAGCTTGTTCTACCTTCAAAGGCTCAATGCAAGATATGAAAGAATAATGCTCACAAAAGTTAGCTAGACGAGTTTTAGAGCGAGTGATTCTCCCAGTTTGGATATCTCCAAAGATTTGGTCTAGGGGATGGTTCTTGGTCACTTCTGCTCGAACTCGGGTCAGCCTCCGATTGTTGGATGGTGGAGCTTCTTCTTCATCATCATTTCCTTCGTCTTCATTGTTGTCAACGTGATCATTTCCTTGAGGTGGTGGTGAAGGAGGTTGTGGTGTATCTTCATGATGTACTTCCTCCTCCTGTTCATCTTGTCATGTACCGCTTGTGGATGCCTCCATGTCATGTTGTGGTTCACCTTGTCGTAAAGTAGGGGCTTCCACTTGAGTTGATGAAGTACTTTCCTTCACCTCCGTGGGATGAATCTTGCAATAGACAAATCTTGGATAGCTTCTGAGGGGTCCTTGTCACCTACATCATTTGGAAATTATTCGACTTGCGAACCATTAGATTCATCAAACTTCACATCTACCGTCTCTTCAAGTTTTCGAGTGAAGTTGTAGACACAGTAAGTGTGAGAGTTCGATCCATAACCAAGTAGGAATCCTTCATGAGATTTAGGATCAAATTTAGTACGACGAGGCTTGTCAAGAATGTAGCACTTGGAGCCGAATACGCGAAAGTATCCAACTTGGGGTTTGTTACCGGTGAGTAGCTCGTATGCCGTTTTACCGAGAAGCTGGTGCAAGTAAAGTTGGTTTGTGGCATGACATGTTGTTTCCACGCCTTCTTCCCAAAAGTGTCTTGGCATCTTGTATCCGTCAAGCATCATTCTGGCTTTCTCAATAAGCGTCCAATTCTTCCTCTCAACAACTCCATTTTGTTGAGGTGTGTACGTAACCGACAACTCATGTGAGACACCTTCTTTGTCAAGAAAGGTCACATGGGTGTTCTTGAACTCCGATCCGTTATCGCTCCGAACTTTCTTGATCTTCACTTCAAACTGATTTTGTGTTTTCCGAATGAAGTTCTTGAAGATCTTTTGAACCTGTGACTTATCATCAAGGAAAAATACCCACGTAAATCTGGAAAATCATAAACTATAACTAGACCATAGGAATTTCCACCGAGACTCTTGTAAGCATTGGGACCGAAAAGATCCATGTGAAATAACTCAAGTGGTCTCCTAGTAGTCATGACATTCTTAACGTGATGACTTCCGCCTACTTGCTTTCCAGCTTGAAAATCACTACAAAGTCTATCTTTGTCAAAGATAACATCTGTAACACCAAGAATGTGATCGCCCTTGATTAGCTTATCTAGATTGTGCATGCCTACATGTCCAAGCCTTCTATGCCATATCCAACCTTTAGAAGATTTTGCAATTAAATAAGTACGAGGTTGGTCCTTTTTAGTGAAATCAACAATGTATAGATCACCTCTACGAATACCCATAAATACCATTTTATGATTATATTGACGAAACACTTGACAATGTACTTTAGTAAATAGCACATTGAAACCGAAGTCTGATAGTCTAGATACGGAAAGGAGATTGTAGCCAAGAGATTCAACAAGCATCATAGTTTGAATTGAGCAATCATGAGATATGGCCACCTTACCAAGGGCAAGTACCTTACCTTTAGAGTTGTCTCCAAAGGTCACGTACCTTCGAGGACCTTGATTAGGCGTGATCTCTTGGAACATGTCTTTATCACCAGTCATGTGATCTGTACATCCACTGTCGAGAATCCACTCTTTTCCTCTGGACATATAATCCTTGAAGTTTGCCATTAGACTTAGATTCTTCATGATCTTTTCATGCTCGATGTCGAACAACTCATCTTCTCCAAGGTAGTCATGTTCCACATTGTCATCATAAAGTGGGAAATCCTCGTCATAAAGAACAAGAGATTCATTAGAATTGTGATCATGACAATGTTCAAGTTTATGAATGCGAATGGCTTCAAAGATAATGTTATTGATAGTGGTGACATCTCCTTTAGCACGCATAAGATCACGGAGCTCAAATAGGCATTTATCAAAGTCTGGATCACTAGGCTTCATTTTGTGAAAAGCAACAGTTTTATGAAGAATTTCATCAAGATTTCCTCATGAAAGATTTGGATATCATTTCTCCAAATTAGTACACAAGGTATAGGAACATGCAAAGTTCTTCAATTTAGAAAGCACGAATCTTGGTAAATCTCTAACAATAATATTGATAGTTCTTAGGTTACCAAGCATGTTAATTTCATCTTTGTGTGTGGGATGCAATTCATCAATACGGAGCACATAGGGGTTTTCAATATATTTTCTCAATGGAATTTATAAAATAGATCAGTCATGGCATTCGTCCATTGACTATAGTACTCTCCATCAAGAATGGGCACTCTACAATACAAACTCTCTATACTAGACACATCCATCTTCCTCCACGGTGATTAAACCGATGCAATGGAGACCAACGCTCTGATCCCAATTGAGGGATCACTAGAAGAGTGTCTAGAGGAGGGTGAATAGACTACTACCAGAAAATTAAAACCTAACCTTTTCCCAAGTTAATTGGTTGGCAGATTTTAACAGTTTTAGCAAGCCTAGCAAGTCTATTTACCCTACACATGCATGTCAACAAATATGGCAGCGGAAAATAAAGACATTGCATATGAAGTAAAGAGTTGAGATATGGATATCAAACACAATTGGAGACGCAAAGATTTTTTTCGTGGTTCCGATAGGTGGTGCTATCGTACGTCCACGTTTATGGAGTCTTCAACCCATGGAGGGTAACAGTCGCGAGAGCCCACGGAGGGCTCCACCCATAAGGCTTCATAAAGTAGGAACCTTGACTATTCCATAACGGCTTCCATCCACGAAGGACTAGCCTCACTATGTGTAGATCTTCACAAAGTAGGCGATCTCCTTGCCCTTACAAAATTCTTGGTTGAACTCCACAACACAAAGTAGGAGGCTCCCAAGCGACACCTAACCAATCTAGGAGGCAACACCCTCTAAAAGGTAATAGGCTCGGTAATGTCGATGAACTCCTTGCTCTTGTGCTTCAAGATGATAGTCTCTTCAACACACAATCACTCTATCACAGATATGGCTTGGTAGAAGAGATGGGATTGGTGGAAAGAAACTTGGGGAGGCTAGAAATCAAGATCCATATGGTTGGAGTGGAAGATCTTGACCTCAACACAAGGGTTGGTGGTTCTTTCTAAGAAAACTGATAGGATAGGTATGGAATAGTCCCGAGTGCTTCTCTTTTGAGTAGATGGTGGTGGAGGGGTACATATAGGAATCTCCAAAAATCCAACCGTTACACACATTAAGTCAGTCTCAGTGACACCGATGTGTAATCTCGGTGGTACCGAAGTGACAAAAAGGTGGCAACTTTTGAATCTCGGTGAGATCGATATAGTAATCTTGTTTGCATCGATAAGGTGACCGACGGTCATAATGCTCAATCTCGGTGATGCTGATTTGACAATCTTGGAGGGACCGAAACTATGAACTTGCATAACAGAAAGTTGGCAGCCTGAACTCGATGGCACCGGTATGGAATCGGTTGCACCAAAGTGGCTAGCATTTGGCTGAGTCTGTCTAGGGTTTGGAATCGGTGGCACCGAATCTAGAATGTTGGTTGCACCGATTGAGTGTTTGACTTGGCACAGACTCTGGTGGGAGAGTTTGTGGGTGTCTTTGGTGACTATCACTTGTGCACGTATGAGCATTTTGTTCACCAACAAAACCTTACCCCTTTTAATAGTATTGGCTTTCCTATGGACTCAAAGTGATTTCTCACAAATATAAAATGTAGAGTCCTCTTGCTTGAAGCTTTGCCAACCTATTTCCTTGCATGTTGGGGTATTCCACATTGTCTTTGCCAACGCAACTCTCCATGGACTATTATTTGAAAACCACTAGATAAAAGTATTAGTCCAAGACACAATGTATGTTGTCATGAATTATCAAAAACACCAAGGGAGCATGTTGTGCTTTCAATGTGTGGCACAACATCACGCCCATTGCATGCCTTGTTTATATTTTTGATAAATACTTCATTTTTATTTTTAATGCATACAAGTCTCTTTTCATGTTTTATTGGTTGGACTGGTTTTGTTTGGTTTGGATTTTATTAGAAGGAAAGGAGGTGTAGGATCATATTAGTAAAGTACATTGGTGCATCCTTTGGAATAACTATTTGTGTCCTTTTGTGTAGAAATTCTTGTCTTGTGTTTTGTATAGAGCAAAAAAATCATTATCGGTACTGTCCATTTCGTGTTTTTTTTAGAATGTATGTATTTTAAAGATCATGCGATTGGAGTTTTGAACGAACCATCCTTGTTAAAAAAATAGAACGACGGTAAATTATTTATGGAAAAGGGTTAAATGATACAGGTGCAATGTAGAACAAATTACTCTAGGTATGGTGCAACAAATATAAAAACATTTTTTAGTTTGTTGTTTGAGGGTAAATCATTAGATTTTTGTCCCTTTTGTCCTTGTGAAATTTCTTCAGCATGCGAGGCATGTTGACATTCAATAAGGGAAGCAGAATAAGTACTATATTATTTTTTACTTATATTGTAAATTATACTTTGTCTATCTTTATCTGGTTTTCTTGAGGAACTTCATTTTTCTATGAAGCCAATTTGCTTATGGTAGGTTATTCTACGAACTAAATTTGCTTATCATGGGTTTGAAAGCAGATTGTTTTGTGGTGCATCAGTTGATATTTGTTATTCAAGAGGACGAAGAAGAATTTTTAGTTGGGCATGGATGCATATCACTACGTAATGGCAGTGGAGTTAGAAGGTCTATCTTCACCATATGCTCTATGGCTTGCACTTGAAAATAGCAAAAATTGGTGCCCAATGCTTTGCTACTTGGTGTCTCCGTAACGTTGAATGTTTTGCCCATAAGCTCTGATATTTTGTGTGGTATGTCGGTTATTATCCCCATTTATTCCCGTTTACTATTTTGGTTTATTGTTTTTTGGTTTCTTTGGGCTATTACTCTGGTTAGGAGTTCTGGATTTATTTGGATATTGAAAATGTATTGCTTCGATTTACACTTCTCAGGAGCACTTGCTTAATATAAGAGTACTTCAGGCATGTCCTTTGCTATAAAAGGATTGGGCTACCTTGCTGCACCTTTGTTACTATTGTCACTTGTCACTTGTTCTGAATTATCTTGCTACAAAAGTATCTACTAGTGTTACTCACAACACTTGTAGAGAATATCTTGGTGAACACTGCTTATCATTTCCTTCTCCTCCTCGTTGGGTTCGACACTCTTATTATTCAAAGGACTAAGATTTATCCCCTATACTTGTGGGTTATCACCATCTTGACTTGGATGACACACCAAGGCACCAAAGGATTCCTTCCCGAACACGAAGTCGCCTCATAGCTCGGAATTCAAATCGTATCCATAGAGCAGCCCACCCATCTGACCCATAAGAGATAGGCCGGTGGCCCGACGATCCCCCAGTCCCGGACTCCCTCAGTAGCCCCCGAGCTATCCTCCAATGTTGAGGTCCATGATCCCTAGTATACTTGCATGTCCAAAGTCTTCGGCTTGTCGGGAGAGTTCTCCCCTTTAATGTTCGGCTGATACTAGTTTGGCCAATGATGACTTCCCAATTTCTGAATAGTATGTGTGACTTAGCCACAAAGCCCGGCCGCTCGAGTGTGAACAATGCCTTTGTTTGACAACTTTAGAGAAAGGCCACGGTCAGTCGCCACCACTCACCAGTTATGAAAACTCGAATCACGGTTCGATGTAGGTCCTCTATTGGCACGTTCCATCAATATGGAGATCGTGCCCCGTGATTTAAGGGATATGATTCATGATTCAGGTTATCCCACACATGCATACCGTCACGGTCATATCGGGAAATGGAGAGGTCTGTGACGCAGCAAAGGGGCTCTTGGTATTAGGATAGCTTATAAAAGGGAAGCCATCAAAGCCTCATACGCTCCCCCAAATCCTCCATTGCCATCACTTTCCCAGTCTCTTGAGATCTAAGAGCCTAGGTTCATTCCTCCCACAAATCTCCTCAAACCACTTCCCCCGTTTAGCCATGGCCGGTTCTGGTTCCAAAGGCAAGTGAGAGGCCTCTTGCGTCACCGACGACGACATCCAGGAGCTGAAGCATGCTGGCTATCCCCAGCTGACGTCGTCCACCGCACTCCAGAGAAGGGCCAGGTCGTCCCCACGATGAAGCAACGCAAGAGGGTGGTGTTCATTCCCCCACTTCATCTAGGGGCTTGGCTTTTCGCTCCGCCCCTTTGTTAGGGTTTGATGTTTTTCTATGAGTTAGATTTTCACGATCTCGCCCTGAACTCCTTCTTGGATATTTCGTCCTTCATTGTTGTCTATGAGGCTTTTCTATGGGTTAAGGCACACTTTGGCTTGTGACTAAAGGTCTTCAATGTCAATCCAAAGATAGTCTACAGCCAGTAGGCGGACTGGGGGGGTAGTGATCAGCAAGCTCCCACGGGTTGAGTGGTCGGAAGGTACCATTAAAGATACCGGCAAGATTTGGCATAAAGAGTGGTTTTATATCATAGAACCACATGGCACAGACTGGGCAACACCCTCCAAGTTCAGATCTGGACACCCGCACGGCTGGTGTCATGTATCAGGAAGGGTCTCGACTGGGAGTCGACAGCGGAGCTAAAGTCGCTGCAGAAGTGCATCGCCCAGATGATAAAGGAGAAGATCGAACTGACCAATGTGGTTAAGATCATGCTTTGTCGCTGCCTCCTACCTTTCCAACACAGGGCCGCTCCAATGTGGACCTACAAGCATGCAAACCCTACCACCATGCTCCATTTTTACCGCATTACCCACGTGAAGCTATGGAAGGTGTTGTTCAAGCCCCAAAAGGATTGGTCGGCACAGGAGGAAGACATCGGCCTTGGCGCCTACCAAGCTTGTGGGCCCCTCGAGCACATCCTTGGCGTGATTCCAACGCCAAAAAGTACTATAAATCCAGAAGCCTTCGAAAAGAAACCTAGATCATGAGTTCTGCCGCCGCAAGCCTCCAGAGCCACGAAAAACCAATTGGAGACCGTTCTGGCACCCTGTCGGAGGGGGAAATCGTCACTGGAGGCCCTCTTCATCATCTCGGCAGTCTCCATGACGAGGAGGGAGTAGTTCACCCTCGGGGCTGAGGGTATGTACCAGTAGCTATGTGTTTGATCTCTCTATCTCGTGTTCTTGAGATGACACGATCTTGATGTACCACGAGCTTTATTGATATAGATGAATCATATGGAGATTTCTCCTCTCTATCTTGTTGTGATGAATTGAGTTTTACCTTTGAAGTTTACTTATTGGATTGAGTCTTTAAGGATTTGAGACCACTTGATGTATACCTTGCGATGGGATATTAGTGGTGACAATGGGATGTTCTATTGATCCACTTGATGTATGTTTTGGTGATCAACTTGTGGGTTCCGTGACCTTGGGAATCTATGCATAGGGGTTGGTACACGTTTTTGTCTTGACTTTCCGGTAGAAACTATGGGGCACTCTTTGAAGTTCTTTGTGTTGGATTGAACATGATGAATCTGATATTATGTGATGCATATCATATAATCAAGCCCATGGGTACTCGTGGTGACATTGTAGTATCTAGGTGACATTAGGGTACTGGTTTATGTGTATCTTAAGGTGTTATTTTAGTACGAACTCTAGGGTTGTCCGTGACACTAAGATTGATCAGAAAAGATAACTTTGAGGTGGTTTCGTACCTTACAATAATTTCTTCGTTAGTTCACCACTATTTGTGACTTTGGAGTGAACTCTTTGTCGCACGATAGGTACTTACATATGATTCAACTATGCCAATATTGTTGAGAGAAATTGCACTAGTGAAAGTATGGACCCTTGGCCTTGTTTCCAAGTATTTATACAACATTTTGCTCGTTGTTTACTATTTGTTACCTTGCTGTTTTTATATTTTCAAATTACAAAACCCTATATCTACCATCGCTATTGCACTTGTATCACCATCTCTTTGCTGAACTAGTGCACCTATAAGATTTTCCATTGTATTGGGTGTGTTGGGGACACAAGGAACTCTTTGTTATTTGGTTGCAGGGTTGTTTGAGAGAGGCCATCTTCATCATACACCTCCCACGGATTGATAAACCTTAGGTCATCCACTTTAGGAAAATTGTTGTTGTCCTACAAAACTCTGTGCTTGGAGGCGCAACACGAGTCTACAAGAAGAAGGTTGTGTAGTAGACATCAAGCTCTTTTCTTGCGATGTTTCCGGGGAGGTGAGTGCTTGAAGGTATATCTTTAGATCTTGCAATCAAATCTTTTAGTTTCTTGTTTTTCACTAGTTTGGCTTTATAAAAGGAAACTACAAAAAAATAGAATTGAGGTTGCCTCATAGCTTCATGTTTTTAATGTCTTTTGTGAAAACGATGGAAAGGAAAATTGTGCTCAAGTGTTAGTAGAAGAAGTTATTAAAATGTTTGGCACTAAATATTTGAGTTTTGAGCATGATTTAAATGTTGTTAGTATGAATTCTCTGAATATTCATGATGCTACTGATATACAAAGCCACAAGCTTGGGGATGCTATGTTTCGTGAAGATGTTTTTAGTCCCCCAATTTTGATGAGCAAAACTATTATGATGATAGCATGCCTCCTATCTATGATGATTATTGTGATCACACATATGCTATAAAAGAGTAATGAAAACCATGAAACCTATTATCAAGATTTTAATATTCAAAGTGGATATGTCAATCAAGTACCTCATGATAGTTATTTTGTTGAGTTTTCTCCCACTATTATGAATGGGAAGAAAACTACTTATGTGGAGAGTGAAAAAAATTATATTCTTGTAGATAATGAAAAGAATGTTGTATTTTATAGTTGTATTGTTGAATTTCTTCCTTATGCTACTGAAAATTATTATGAGGGAGGAACATATGCTTGTAGGAATTGTAATAATATCAAGTTTCCTCTCTATGTGTTCAAGGTTTTGAAATTGTGCTTGTTTTGCCTTCCTATGATAGTTGATTCTTGTTCCCATGAATTGTCTGTTCAAAAAATAGTTATGAATAGGAAGTGGGTTAGACTTAAATGTGCTTGTCATGAGATTCATGATGCTCTTTTGCATGTTTCAAATACTATTCCTATGTCAGCATCATTGAAATCATCATGCCTAGCTAAAAGGCATTAAAGAAAAGCGCTTGTTGGGAGACAACCAAACACTTTTACCTTATGTTTTTGTGTGTTCACATGATTAATATACTGTAGTAATAATGTTTTGTGTATTTTATTTTAATAAAGTGCCAAGTAAAGCCTTTGGGATAGTGTGGATACTTGCTTGCTTAATTCTATGCAAAAACAGAAAGTTTGCGTCCAGTATATGAATTATCTGATTTTACTGGAGCGTCAAAAAATTCTGAAATTTTTACACAAAATTTATAAATAAATTCCTTGAGTTTTACTAATTTTTCAGAACTTTTAGAGACATGTAAGTATGGTGATCATACAGATCTTTACAGACTGTTTTGTTTTTTCAGATTCTCCTTTACATGCATAGTTTGCTTGTTTCAAGTGTTCCTATAGCTTATATTGAGTAATATAAATTGTGGGAATGATGTACTATAGTATGTATCATGTGGGAATAATTATAAATCTTGTATTTATAGTACCTAAGTGAATGATATATCTTTATTACACTAACCCTTCTCACAAAGTTCCGTTAAGTTTTGTGTGATTGAAGTTTTCATGTTTTGGGTGAGACACCAATATGAGGAGAATAAGGAGTAAAAATAACATAAGCTTGGGGATTCACAAGGCACCCCCAACATAATATTAAAGGAAGACTCAAGCATCTAAGCTTGGGGATGCCTCGGAAGGCATCCCCTCTTTCGTCTGCAACAGTATCGGTATATCTTACTTGGAGCTATATTTTTATTCGTCACATAATATGAGTTTTGCTTGTAGCATAATTTTATTTTGTTTTTATATGTTAGGTGTTATTTATAATATTGTTTTTCAATAAAAAGTTCCAAGAATTGCCTTAGGATGCTTGCATTGCATGTTCAGATATGTGCCGGCTAAAAACATAAACTTCTTCTACAGTGTTTGAAGTTTCATATTTTACTGGAGCGTGGAAAGTTTCTAACATTTTTACACATTGTTTTCATATAAATTTTATAGCATTTCCCAAAGTTTCATAATTTTTTGAGTTACGTAAGTACACTGTTTTCATAAATTGCTATAGATTATTCTGTTTGGACAGATTGCTGTCATAGTTTTGTTATCTACTTATCCTATAGTTTCCATAGCCTATATTGGTAGATATAAATTGTGGGAATGATAGAATACAGTACCTAATGTTTGAGAATTATTGTGCAACTTGTCTTGGCAGTACATGAAGTGTTGATTTATTCTTATGTGTACTAACCTATCTCACGAGTTCTTTTTTTTACTTTTGTGTGGATGAAGTTTTTGAGAATAGGTGAAACCATGATGTGAGAGGATTGTACAAGATAAAAAAGATCAAGCTTGGGGATACCCATGGCACCCCAAGTAAATATTTCAAGAAGTATAAAGCATCTAATCTTGGGGATGCTACGCATCCCACCTCTCTTCATCAACAATTATCGGTTAGCCTATGTTGAGCCTAAATTTTTATTCGTTCACATGATGTGTGCTATTCTTGGAGTGCTATTTTTATTTTGCTTGATGTTTAAATCAAAGTCTCAGATCTGAAAATCTTTATTGAGAGAGAGAGAAATTCCTCACATAACTACTTAATTGTTTGACTACTCATTGATCTTCAGTTATATGTTTTTAGTAGTTTTGCCATTTAATCTCGTGCTTCACTTATATATATCCTATGAGTAAATGGTTGAATGAATTGAATATCATAAATCTGAAATTATATATGTTTTATATGATTATCCCATGGGGAGTAATGACTTCACATATAATAAGTATAGGTGGTAAAATTTATTGAAAATTAGCAATCACCGCACTGGTCACTTGAACCATTCTTGAAGAAATATTAAAGGAAGAGAGATTTAACATATAAATATACTATCTTGGACATCTTCTACGATTGTGATTAGCCATTAATTATTTTAAAACTTGAGAAAATTAGTTGAAGTTGGACAAGGAAGACAACGTAATGAGTTATGGTTGCGTATGTAAGGGCATATTTGTCCCTAAATTGTTTTGGTGATTGATGACAATGCCTTTGTGCATTGAGCATTTCAGATATCTCATGTCTAGGCACAAGACGATCCAGTGCCTCTTGAAGCCTATCGAATATGGTTGCTCTCTATGGTTCCTTTAGGTGGATTTGAGTGGATTTGAGTCGTAGGAAAGTCATACTATTAAGAGGGGGTCCGCTTTGGAAAGTTTTGGGTGGAATCAACACGTACACATCTATTCCTTTGCACCACCTTTCCTTCGCTTCAATGGAGCTCCATCTTGTTTTTCATTCCTGTGCAAATTGAAAGCCTGCGGGGGGTTTGCTTTCAATGGCCAGCAGTAGTACCACTCAAGGGGGTGGTAGTACCACAGGAGCCAACGGTAGTACCGCTGGGTGGAGCAGTAGTACCGCTGTCTCCTGCCCTGGAACTTACGCCTGCGGTAGTAGGCGCGGATGGAATTTTTTACATCCGCCCTCTTACGGTAGTACCGTGATTCACGTTCGGTACTACCGTGCTGGACTTTTTCGTAGTTTCACCTTCTGCGGAGGTAGGCACAGAAGTAATTTTTTACTTCCGTGCATCTCCTGTGCCAGCCTCTACCGACCATGCAGTAGTGCCGCATGGGCTCACGGTAGTACCTCTCTGGCGGTTCTATCGCTTGTTTCCTAGTGCAATCAGCCAGAGTTTGTTACTCCCATGCGAGCAGTAGTACCGCATGTGGCAGCGGTAGTACCGCATGCCCTCACGATAGTACCGTGGGTTTTGCGGTAATACCGCGACGCGCGGGGCTAAGGGTGTGGATAATGGTTGGATCTTGTCCCCCACTATAAAAGGGAGGTCTTCTTCCCCAAGAAGTTTACCTCTTCCTTCCCAAAACTCCATTATTGCTCTAAGCTCCATTTTAGCCCGATCTCTCTCCCTAGCCAATCAAACTTGTTGATTTTCTAGGGATTGGTTGAGAAGGCCTCGATCTACACTTCCACCAAGATAAATTTGATTCCCCCCACTAATCCCTTGCGGATCTTGTTACTCTTGGGTGTTTGAGCACCCTAGACGGTTGAGGTCACCTCGGAGCCACATTCCATTGTGGTGAAGCTTCATGGTGTCGTTGGGAGCCTCCAATTCAGTTGTGGTGATTGCCCCAACCTTGTTTGTAAAGGTTCGGTCGCCACCTTCAAGGGCACCAATAGTGGAATCACGGCATCTCGGATTGTGTGAGGGCATGAGGAGAATACAGTGGCTCTAGTGAATTCTTGGGGAGCATTGTGCCCCCACACCGCTCCAACGGAGATGTACTTCCTCGCAAGGGAAGGAACTCCGGTAACACATCCTCGTCTCCACCGGCTCCACTTTTGGTTATCTCGCACCTTTACTTCTTGCAAGCTTTTATTGTGATATATACCTTGCTTGCTCTTGTACTTGTTGTGGTTAGCATCATATAGGTTATTCATCTAGTTGCACATCTAGCCAACTTATTTGATACTGCCTAAATTGTTAAGGAAAAGTTAAAAAGTGTTAGTGGCCTATTCACCCCCCTCCCTCTAGTCAACCATATCGATCCTTTCAATTGGTATCAGAGCCACGTCTCTTTATTAAGGGTTTCACAACCTGAAGAGTATGGCTGGCGAAGGGGAGCATTTGGGAGAACTTCCCGAGGCCATGGGACTGAACACGGTCTCACGCGAGGATCTGAATGAGGCCTTATCCTTACTCAAATACTCCATGGCGACCGAGGTTCAGTCCATGTTCAAAGATTTCCTTAATACTCTTAAAATGTCTACCGATGCGGTGCAAGTGGTCAAACCCACTAACTCGATATCGGATGTCAACCCCGGTAAGAAGGGGGCTAGTGCCGACAAAGATAATCATTCTCAAGGAGTTACTGGGTCAGGGAGCTTTGCCTCTGTTCCCCATCCCGTGGTCTATGGAGGACCGGTGCACCCAGCTCATATAGTTAATCTTGGTCCTCCTCCTAAACTTGTTAAGAATGATTTTGCTAACTAGGTTTTCAGTATCAAGTCTCATTTAGATCACAGCTCAATTCATCTCATGAGAGTCATTGAAGAAGGATACTATCCTCATGATCCCCGCAATCTTACTCCAAGTGAACAAGCACATAAATAGCTAAATTCTTCCGCCTTGTTCATACTCCAAGCTGCTATTCCTACTGAAGACCTACCTCACCTGCAGCCCTTCACTATTGCTAAAGAGTGTTGGGAATACATCATCTCCATGTATAAGGGCAGCTCAAGCATTCAACGGTCAAACTTTGAAGTTTTCCTTGATCAATCAGATGATTTTGTGATGATAGAGGATGAGGAACCGCGTGATCTCTATAGAAGGGTGACCGCTCTAGTTGTTTCCCTCAAGGATCATGGCAGCAAGGTTGTGGATGATACTTGGATCAAGCGTAAGTTCCTGAAGGCCATCATGACCTACAACAAGGCCATGTCCGCTGTCATCCGTCAAAGGCCGGACTTCCACACTTTATCCTCCGGTGATGTGTTGGATGAATTTATTGCAATGAACATCCTGAACACGACAGCTGACAATGCTCTCACTCAGGTTCAACGGTCAAATAAGTCCTCTCCCAATCTTGCATTGAAGGCCAAGGTCAGTCAAGAGGAAGAAGAAGAAGAAGAAGAAGAAGAGGGTTGCCCCGAGGACACCAAATATGCTTATCATGAGCACATGGCTCTTGCGTCCAGACAATTTTGGGGCAACAAGAGAAACACAAGGCCCAACTTCTCCAAGAACAACTCAACTGGGTCAAAGGGCAGCGTGTGAGAACATGCTACAATTGTGGTAATGTGAGTAACTTTGTGGTGGATTTCCCATATGAGAAGAGGGAAGACAATGGTGGCAAGCTCATTCGCAAAGATAAGTCCAAGTCCTTCCCCAACAAAACCAACTTCATCAAGAAGGCCCCTCACTAGGTATTGGTGGCTCAAGAAGAGTATGCCTCGGATGATGATGTCTATGAGGAAGACACAAGCGGTGAAGGAATGGCAATGACATCCGTGGCAATTGATTCCTCTAACCCAATAAAGGTGTCACTCTTCAATGCTCCCAATGAGAACATCGTCGCGAGGTGCCTCATGGCTAAAGGTATCACTAAGCTAACCTCCAACGTCAAAACCTCAAAAATTAAGACTTCTATTTCTTCCACTCCATATTTAGATTGTGTGGGTGAACATGAGGAGGAGAAAGAGGATAAAAATGAGTTTGACAAATTCATGTGTAAATTCAAGGGAGAGTACAAGAAGCACTTTGTTGCTCTGTTGGAACAACTTGGTGAGGCCCATGATACTATTGAGTCTCAAGAAGAGTTTCTTGAGTAATTGAGAGGTCATAGTCGTGATTATGCCGACGAGATAGCGGATCTATCTATTGCTCTTGAGGAAGTGTGAGGTCTTCGTATAACTCTTGAGGAGTCACAAAATTATGACCTTGCTAAATTACGTAAAGATTATGATCATGCTATTGTTCTTAACTGTGTACTCAAGTCTGAGAAGGTTGCACTTGGGGTGGACCATGATCGACTCAGGGATGAGCTTGACACACTTGACAATGCTCACAAGGCGTTCAAGTGTACTCATGCCTCTCTTAAGGAGTCGCATGATCAACTCCAAGTGAAACTCACTAAGGAAATTGCCATGTGTCCTCCTTTTGTTCTAATTGATAATGCATCTACTACTAACCCATGTTGTGAGCATGCACATCTTGTGGAGGAAAATGCCAAGCTAAAATATTAGCTGAAAAAGGGCTTGGTGATGTGTATCCAAGGTGAGGAGACACTCAATGACCTTCTGAGTAATCAGAAAGAAGTTGTGGAAAAAGAAGTAGTGGGGTTTGCACTCAAAAATAATGAGAATAAAAAGGTGAACACCAAGGAAGTTCCACCGCTCAAGCAAACCTTTGTAAGAGCAGGAGAAGGTCCTCATGAGAAGAAGAAAGACAAAGTTATGTTGGAGAATGCCAAGAAGGGAAAGAACAAGAACACCCACCACAACAAGACCGGCGACGTTAACCCCTCTTATGTTTTATGCCGTGCTAGTGATGGGCATGTTTATGCCAAATATGTTGGTTCTTCTTATGAGTACATTGAATGGTGTATTTGGGTTCCTAAGGCCCTGGTTGATAACATGAAAGGACCCATTAAAGAATGGGTACCTAAAGCCAAACATTGATCTCTTGTAGGGGTTTGCTTCCAGAGGAACATCATGGTTGCTCGATAGTGGAGCGACAAATCATATGACCACAAGCAAGGACTTGATGGTGGACGTTCATCCTGACACATCTGTGGCCACCCAAGTCTCATTTGGTGATGATGCAATTTCAAAGGTATTGGGTCTTGGCAAGGTGATAATCTCTCCGGAACTCTCCATAGAGAATGTTATGCTTGTTGAGACCCTCGCATACAATTTACTTTCAGTTCATCAACTCGCAACCATGGGTTTTAGTACCTTCTTTGGTATTGAATATGTGACCCTTTTGTGGTGCAAGACTCTTAAAGTAGATTTTGTTGGGCATGTCGAGAACGGTATATATGTGGTGAACTTCTCAGAGCAACCCACTAAGACCGTGACTTGCTTAATGGCTAAAGTTGATGTGGGATGGCTCTGGCATCGCCGGCTAGCCCATGTCAATATGAGATCTTTGCAAAGTCTCCTCAAAGGGGATCACATTCTTGGTCTAACAAACGTGAGTTTTGCCAAAGATCGTGCTTGAAGTGCTTGTATCGAAGGAAAGCTACATGAAAAGGCTCATCGTCCAACCACTACAATCTACTAAAAGAGGACCTTTGAGCTCCTTCACATGGATCTCTTCGGCCCTCCATCTTTTGACAGTCTTGGTGGAAGAAAATATTGCTTGGTGATTGTGGATGATTACTCGAGATATACTTGGGTTTATTTCTTCAAGAAGAAGAGTGAGACCCAACATACCGTCATCGACTTTGCAAATGAAGTCCAACGTCAACATGATGCAAAGATTTTGATGATTAGAAGTGACAACGGCACTGATTTCAAGAATTACACCCTAAATGAGTTTCTCAGTGATGAAGGGATAAAGCACCAATATTCCACACCTTACTCCCCTCAACAAAACGGTGTTGCTGAGAGGAACAACTGGACATTGATTGATGCAGCAAGAACCATGATGGCGGAGTTTAAATCTTCGTACAACTTTTGGACCGAAGCCATCAACACAACGTGTCATGCATCTAATCGGCTCTATCTCTGCAAAGGCTTGAACAAGACTCCTTATGAGATTCTTACTGGGAACAAGCCCAACCTCAAATACTTACGGGTGTTCGGTTGTAAGTGTTTCATTCTCAACAAAGGTGCTCGTTTGTATAAATTTGAATCTAGAGCCCATGAGGGCATATTTGTTGGTTATGCTATAGACTCTCATGCTTACCGTCTCCTCAACAAGTCCACGGGACTCATTGAGGAGACGAGTAACATAGAGTTTGATGAAAATAATGGCTCCCAAGTGGAGCAAAGTGATCTTTGTGATATAGGTGATGAAATTCCTCCCCAAGCCATAAGAAGAATGGGTGTGGGATACTTCCTACCCGTTGAGGAACCCCTTGTGGCCTAAGGAGAAGGACAATGTTCCACTCAAGTGGAACTATCACCGACGCAAGACCCATATGCTTCCGAAGAACAAAATCAAGGTCCTCCACCACATGGACAAGATCAAGGGCAAGATCAATCTCCTAATGATGGTGTTTCACCAAGTGATGCCCAAGATCAATTTCCCGTCTCCGAGCACATTCAAGATCAAGATCTTCTTCAAGAACAAGAACAAGTTCACGAAGGCACTCAAGTTCATCAAGATGGTGACTCTCAGAATGTTGTCCCTCAACCTTCCATGGAGGAAATCTTAAAGAAACGAGCCACCAAGAATGCTGCCAAGCTCAAAGTTAAACAACATCTGTTGCAGAATGTCTACGGTGACTTGCAAAAAGGAGTAACCACTCGTAAACAATTATCAAACTTCTATGAACATCACGCATTTGTTTCTTGCATTGAGCCCCATAAGGTTCAAGCTGCGCTCGAGGATATGGAGTGGGTGGAAGCTATGCATGATGAACTCAACAACTTCGAGTGCAACCAAGTGTGGCAACTAGTGCCAAGACCTAAGGAGAATCACAATGTCATTGGAACTAAATGGATCTTCATAAACAAGCAAGATGCAAACGGTATTGTCATTCGCAACAAGGCAAGATTGGTGGCACAAGGATACTCCCAAGTCGAAGGTATCGACTACGGTGAAGCTTTTGCTCCTATTGCTCTCCTTGAATCTATTCGCATGTTGCTTGCATATGCCTCTCATCATAATTTTAAATTATATCAAATGGATGTCAAGAGTGCTTTTCTTAATGGCCCTCATAAGGAGTTGGTTTATGTCAAGCAACCCCCGGGGTTCGAGGATCCCAAGTTCCCCAATCATGTATATGTTCTCGATAAGGCTCTCTATGGCCTTAAACAAGCCCACGTGCGTGGTATGAGCACCTTACCGAGACATTGCAAGACCGTGGGTTCAAAATTGGGAAAATCGATCCCACTCTTTTACAAAGAGGGTCAATGGGAACTTGTTCATATGCCAACTATATGTTGATGATATTATTTTTGGTTCTCCTAAAAAAGTTTTCAATGAAGAATTTGCCACTTTGATGACAAACAAGTTTGAGATGTCCATGATGGGAGAGTTGAAGTTCTTCCCTAGTTTCGAAGTCAAGCAACAAAGTCAAGGTACCTTCATCAATCAAGCCAAATACACTCAAGACATGCTCAAGAGGTTCAAGATGGATGAGCTCAATCCTCCTAAGGCCAACACTTCCATGCCACTCAAATGCCATCTTGACAGTGATCCCAATGGTAAAGCGGTGGATCAAAAGGTATATCGCTCCATGATTGGATCCTTGCTTTACCTTTGTGCATCTAGACCGGATATCATGTTAAGTATGGGTATTTGTGCACGATTTCAATCCGCACCTAAGGAGAGTCACCATGTGGCTGTCAAGTGAATCTTTCGATATTTGGCTCATACCCCAAACTTTGGCTTATGGTATCCCAAGGGGGATTCATTTGGTCTCGTTGGATATACTAACTCGGATTGGGAGAGAGACCGTGTGGATAGAAAGTCCACTTCCATAGGCTGCCAATTTCTTGGTCGGTCTTTGGTAAGTTGGTCTTCAAAGAAACAAAATTGTGTTTCTCTCTCATCCACCGAGGCCGAGTATGTAGTTGTTGCTAGTTGTTGTGCACAGATTCTCTGGATGAGGCAAACTTTAAAGGATTATGGCGTCAATTGTGACAAAGTGCCTCTTTACTGTGATAATGAAAGTGCCATTATGATCTCTAGCAACCCAGTTCAACATTGCAAGACGAAGCATATTGATATTCGTCATTACTTCCTTCGGGAACACGTCAAGCATGGAGACATCAATCTTATTCATTTGAGCACTAACGAACAACTTGCAGATGTTTTTACGAAGCCATTAGAAGAAGTAAGATTTCGCGAGTTAAGGCATGAGCTAAATATCATTGATTCGAGCAATGTGGATTGACTTAGTGCACACCTCCCCACACTTATCATTATGTCTTGTCTAGGTGTAGGCATGGATTTAGGGGGAGTCTAGTTCTCTCAATGAACTATCCCTCCTCTTATTATGCATAAACTAATCAAAGTCTTTCACTTTTGCCATTTTTGATGGTTATTGTGATTCAACAGACGAGTCTTGGTCATGGGCCCAAGGATAATTCTTCGTGGTGCCATACCATCTGACTCAAACATAGGTGGCTCTAGGGCCACCGCCCTCCCTTCTAGTGAAGTAGAGGCTCACTATTTGGTCCTATTTTACTTTTTCTACTCCAGTGGAACATGATCTTTTTTGTCTTGCATCGTTGTTTTATCTTGCTTCTCGTTTTTCTGCGAAAAAATCTCTTTCTCTTCTTCTCTTTTCTCTTTGAAAATTTGCACTTTGTGGGCAGCACGGTACTACCGTTGAGAGCGGTACTACCGCTTATCGTGCAGAAGTTAAAAATTACTTCCGCTCATTGAGCGGTACTACTGCGATGATCGCGGTACTACCATGTCATCGAGTGGGCGTGGGGGTTAAGAGCAGGCAGGGGGTTTCAGTCTCCCCCATACCCCATTATCTCTTCCCCTCGCGTTTCTCTCTCTCCTCCTCCTCACAACCGGCGACGGAGCACCTCGCCGGATCTCCGTCTCTGGCCACCCTCCTCCTATTCCCTCTGGTGGGATCGTTCCCCACCTCGTCCTCTTGCCATGGACCTCGATATTTCCCCAAACTCTTCTCGTTTTGCTTCTCTATTTTTGAATCTAGGTTTTGGGGAAATATGAGATGGTCTAGTGTTGTTTGATCCAATCTGTGCATGAGGAGATGGTTTGAGGGTGTTACTGCAATAGAAGTGCATATTGATAGGATAAAACGGGATAACTTTCGATCTACGGTAGTACCGATTTGATCTTTCGATCTGTGTTCATGCGAAATCCTCCCCGTGCGGTACTACCGCACCTGGTGCGGTACTACCGCTCATCGGGCGAAAGTAAATTTTTACTTCCACTCCCGCCACGGTACTACCACGTCTGTTGCGGTAGTAATTTTTTACTTCCGCTCGCTAGGCGGCAGTAAATTTTTACTTCCGCTCCAGCCACAGTACTACCGCTTCTGGTGCAGTAGTAATTTTTTACTTCCGCTCACTGAGCGGCAGTAAAATTTCACTACCGCTCCAGCCATGGTACTACCGCTGCCAGCGGTACTACCGCATCTGGGGAGGTAGTAATTTTTTACTTTCGCATGCACCACCAATACTGCCACTCAATCCAAAGCTACCTCATTTTGTCCTGTCTATTCTCACTTCTATATGGTTTTCATGTCTGCTTTCGTCCTTGCCTTACCTTTTTCATTTGTCCATTGTGTTTGCGTTGTGTGACATAGGTGGTGGCTCTGGTTCCATCTCTGTTCCAAGACGGTCCAATCCTTCTCATGACACTAGCTCCAAGCGTCTCCGCAATCCTGATGCTCCTGAGGGATCCAATGACCCACCCCGCCATTTCAAGAGGACCGCATCCAAGCTCAAGCCACCAATTGACAACTATGAGAACATGCCTCAAGCTGAGTTTCTGTCTTGACAGTTGATTGATCCCTATGTCAAACCAAGGGAAGTTTCCAGGGCCAATGAGTTGTTCTGGACCAAGGAGCAGTATCTCATCAACATTGATGTGATCAAGGGCAAGAAGAATATATATGTTCCTGTCCAATACATTGATATTGCTCATATGAGGAAGCATCCGACATACTTCGATGAGGCTGTGGGTTTGGTGGAGCAGTTTGCTATCGAGGACATCATCTCGTTCGACCTTGAATTTGATCCCGAGATAGTGGGCCAGTTCTTTGCCTCTATCCACTTTCACACTATTGAGCAGCAGATCATGACTTGGATGACCAATGGCAAGATATTGTTTGCCACCTGGAAGGACTTCATGGATCTAATGTGTGTTCCTGATTCAGGGCTTGATGTGCCACTTGGACTACGCCCTCACGGCAACAATTATCCAGCACATAAAGATCAGCTCGTGCCATTCTATATTCTAAAGACTTTACAATCTGGTGAGCCTGTTTATGTGCTCAACCCCTTTCTTGATGTCATGCACCGGGTCTTCCGCAACACTCTGTTTCCTCGCATGGGCGACAAGGACAAGTTGCACTCCTATCTAGTGGATATGTTGCTACTTTGTGAGAAAGGTAGAACTGAAGAACTTGACACCCTTGATGTGTCTCACATTATGTGGACTGAGCTTCGCACTGCTGTGTTTCATCATAAGGTCCCCATTTATGGGGCCCTAATTGTTCCTCCTGATTCGTACTGCTTGGGAGAATACCCTTCCGGGTGAGTACTTGTAGGAGCACTTGTTTCTTCATGAGCCCATTTGTTTGCGTATGAAGGACAAGTGGGCCAACACCACCAATAAGCCAGCTCCTTCTCGTATGGAGGTTGATGAGGATGAGATCGAAGAGGAGAAAGATGACAGTTCTGAGTCCTATGTACCATCGTCTTTTGAGCCATCTTGGGCCAAGAAGCTCTCTCACAAGATGAGGACCTTGTTCTGCATGTAGGCCAAGGGTGAGTATCAGGCTCACGTTGCTTAGAAGGAGAGTCGCCAGCATGACAAGCGGATTCTGAGGAAGCTTGTCAAGACCATCTCGAGTGGGTCTGAGAAGGACATCACTCCTGAGGCCACTTGGATGGTGAAGCAACAGTTCTAGTGGGCTGATTCAGATGTGGAGTCCATTCCAGACGCATCAGAGGAGGAGCCAGATGATTGATCTTTCTGCATGGGAGCTACCACCTATGTGTTAGGTGTCCTCTTTGCCTTTTTGGCGTCTCGATGCCAAAGGGGGAGAGAGTGTAGGATTTTGCGAGTATTTGCATTGTTTCGTCGTCTCTTTGCTTTCGTTGAACTTTGGTTATGTCGTTTGTGTGTGTGACCAGGAGACTTCCTCTATCATATGGTGTGAGACATATGCTATCATTCCTACCTTATTATTGTCCAGTATGATTAGAAGCTTGTGAGTCTGTCTCATATGTACCCTTATCTTCATGCTCACATGCTATGCCTAGTTTCCATACTTAGTTTTGTTCATTCTGTTGCAAGGATTGCATTGCTTATAAAATATAGGGGGAGTGTTGATCCTAGTGTGTGTGCCTTGCAGTCCAAAGCATATCTAGAGTGTGCACACATCTAGGGGACCTCGTCTATATTTTGTAGGTCTTGGGTTTGCATATGCACATTTTATATGTTTATGTGCAAATCCCGTATTGTCATCAATCCACCAAAAAGGGGGAGATTGTAAGGGCATATTTCTCCCTAAATGGTTTTGGTGATTGATGACAATGCCTTTGCGGACTAATCGCGTGCATTGAGCATTTTGGATATCTCATGTCTAAGGGAGCCTATCAAAGACGGTTGCTCTCTACGGTTCCTTTCGGTGGATTTGAGTCGTAGGAAAGCCGTACTATTAAGAGGGGGTCCGCTTCGGAAAGGTTTGGGTGGAATCAACACGTACACATCTATTCCTTTGCACCACCTTTCCTTCGCTTCAATGGAGCTCCATCTCGTTTTTCATACCTGTGCAAAGTGAAAGCCTGCGGGGGGTTTGCTTACAGTGGCCAGCGGTAGTACTGCTCAAGGGAGCAGTAGTACCACAGGAGCCAGCGGTAGTACCGCTGAGTGGAGCGGTAGTACCGCTGTCTCCTGCCCTAGAACTTACACCTGTGGTAGTAGGTGCGGATGTAATTTTTTACATCCGCCCTCTTACGGTAGTACCGTGATTCACGTACGGTACTACCATGCCGGACTTTTTCATAGTTTCGCCTTCTGCGGACGTAGCCACAGAAGTAGTTTTTTACTTCCGTGCATCTCCAGTGCCAGCCTCTGCCGACCATGCGGTAGTACCGCATGGGCTCGCGGTAGTACCGCTTCGGCGGTTCTATCGCTTGTTTCCTAGTGCAATTGGCCAGAGCCTGTTACTCCCGTGCGAGCGGTAATACCGCATGTGGCAGCGGTAGTACCGCATGCCCTCGCGGTAGTACCATGGGTTTTGTAGTAGTACCTCGACGCACGGGGCTGAGGGTGTGGATAATGGTTGGATCTTGTCCCCCACTATAAAAGGGAGGCCTTCTTCCCCAAGAAGCTTACCTCTTCCTTCCCAAAACTCCATTATTGCTCTAAGCTCCATTTTAGCCTGATCTCTCTCCCTAGCCAATCAAACTTGTTGATTTTCTAGGGATTGGTTGAGAAGGCCTCGGTCTACACTTTCACCAAGAGAAATTTGATTCCCCGCACTAATCCTTGCAGATCTTGTTACTCTTGGGTGTTTGAGCACCCTAGACGGTTGAGGTCACCTCGGAGCCACATTCCATTGTGGTGAAGCTTCGTGGTGTCATTGGGAGCCTCCAATTCAGTTGTGATGATTGCCCCAACCTTGTTTGTAAAGGTTCGGTCACCACCTTCAAGGGAACCAATAGTGGAATCACGGCATCTCTCATTGTGTGAGGGCTTGAGGACAATACGGTGGCCCTAGTGGCTTCTTGGGGAGCATGTGCCTCCACATGCTCCAACGGAGACGTACTTCCTCACAAGGGAAGGAACTCCGGTAACACATCCTCGTCTCCACTGGCTCCACTTTTGGTTATCTCGCACCTTTACTTCTTGCAAGCTTTATTCTGATATATACCTTGCTTGCTTGTGTACTTGTTGTGGTTAGCATAATATAGGTTATTCATCTAGTTGCACATCTAGCCAACTTATTTGATGCCAAGCCTAAATTGTTAAGGAAAAGTTAAAAAGTGTTAGTTGCCTATTCACCACCCCCCCCCTCTAGTCAACCATATCGATGCTTTCAGCGTATATTTGCATAGAACTTGTATTGTTATGGATCCTCCAACATGTGGTGCTTGCTTCCACCTCATACTAGCCAAAATTTCCGCACCAAGTAGCAATACTACTTGTGCATCCAAACACCATTAAACCAAAGTTGTTCCATATGAGTCCACCATACCTACCTATATGCGATATTAACCTGCCATTCCAAGTAAATTTGCATGTGCCAAACTCTAAACCTTCAAATAATATTCTATTTTGTATTCCTGAATCGCTCATATAATGACTAGGGGCTTTCAATATCTTCCATGCTAGGTGGGTTGTTATCACGATATGTGTATATTCACTATCATTCACGAGAAAGTGTCCGGTGATAGGGATTCCCAGTCCTGAAATCAAAAGAAAAAATGCAAATAATTAAACAAAACTCCTCGAGGAATGTTGTTGGTATGGACGGTACCCGTGGATTCGTCTCACCGTGGAGTGCGATTGATTGGTGAAGGGGGGTTAAAAACTTTACCATTCTGTTTGGGAACTGCCTATAATGTATCTAGCATGGAAGATACCGAGATATCTTGATTGTTATAGTGACAGTGAAAGTATACCGCTCAAAATTATTATTCATCTCTGATTTTAAAAGCTCGAGCTCTGGCACATATGCAAATCCCTGCTTCCCTCTACAAAGGGCCTATCTTTTACTTTCATGTATTTACTTTTATGCAAGAGTTAATAGTATTCCTTTTTAGTTCAACCTCGGTTATTCTTTAGTTGGCAAGCATCATGTGGTGGGGAAAGATACAAGCATATATGGCCATTCAAATATATTTGATCATGAATTATTATTGTTGTCAATTATCTATATGATACCTAAGTTGGGAGGCGAAACATTAAGCCCCTATTTTTCTCTGTGTTCGATGAATGCTATTTGTTCTAAAAAAATATGCTTTGAGTGTTAGCAATCATGGAAGACTATATGATAGTTGAGTATGTGGAATTTTCTAAATCAAAGCTCTTACATAGACCCTTCCTGAAAATAAGATGAGTTGCAATTGTTTGGTGACTGAAAGCATAGTTTGTTAGTCTATACTTTAACATGTGTATAGCTTGTTATGTCATCATGAGAAGTTTTATGATATGAGCTACTATTTATGATATATAATGATGCTAGAAAAAGTGTTTGGAACTATCATTGATCAAATTTATGCACTATGCTAGCATTCACACTTCATAAATTATTTCTTTTATCATTTCCCTACTCGAGGACGAGCAGGAATTAAGCTTGAGGATGCTGATACGTCCCCAATGTATCTAAAATTTATGAAGTATTAATGCCATGTTTACAATAATTCTATATGATTCTGGTATGATTTTATTAGAACTAACCCGGATTGACGTTGTTTTCAGCAGAACTATCGTGCTGTTGTTTTTGTGCAGAAATAAAGTTCTTGGAATGGGCTGAAAAATTACGAAGAATATTTTTGGAAAATGTAAAAAAAACTGAAGCGAAGAGCGGGGCCAGGAAATGGACGAGGAGGCCACAAGCCTGTTAGACGCGGCCACCCCCCTGGTGGCACCTAGCAAGATTGTGGGCCCCTCGAGAACCTCCTTGATGTCATTCCAACGCCAAAAAGTCCTATAAATCCAGAAACCTATGAAAAGAAACCTAGATCGGGAATTCTGCCACCGCAAGCCTCCAGAGCAAAGAAAAACCAATCGGGATCCTGTTCCGGCACCCTGTCGGAGGGGGAAATCATCACCGGAGGCCATCTTCATCATCCCGGTGGTCTCCATGACAAGGAGGGAGTATTTCACCCTCAGGGCTGAGGGTATGTACCAGTAGCTATGTGTTTGATATCTCTCTCTCCCATGTTCTTGATATGACACGATCTTGATGTACTGCGAGCTTCATTGATATACATGAATCATATGGAGTTTTCCCCTCTCTATCTTGTTGTGATGAATTGAGTTTTACCTTTGAAGTTTACTTATCGGATTGAGACTTTAAGGATTTGAGAACACTTGATGTATGTCGTGCGATGGGATACCAATGGTGACAATGGGATGTTCTAGTGATCCACTTGACGTATGTTTTGGTGATCCACTTGCGAGTTCCGTGACCTTGGGAATCTATGCATAGGGGTTGGTACACGTTTTTGTCTTGACTTTCCGGTAGAAACTTTGGGGCACTCTTTGAAGTTCGTTGTGTTCAATTGAACATGATGAATCTGAAATTATGAGATGCATATCGTATAATCAAGCCCATGGGTACTTGTGGTGACATTGGAGTATCTAGGTGACATTAGGGTTTTGGTTGATGTGTATCTTAAGGTGTTATTTTTGTATGAACTCTAGGGCTGTTTGTGACACTTATAGGTATAGCTCATAAGATTGATCAGAAAAGATAACTTTGATGTGGTTTCGTACCCTACAATAATTTCTTCATGAGTTCTCCGATATTTGTCACTTTGGAGTGAACTATTTGTCGCACGAGAGGTACTTACATATGATTCAACTATGTCAATATTGTTGAGAGAAATTGCACTAGTGAAAGTATGGACCATTGGCCTTGTTTCCAAGTATTTATACAACGTTTTGCTCATTGTTTACTATTTGTTACCTTGATGTTTTTATATTTTCAGCTTACAAAAACCTATATCTACCATCCCTATTGCACTTGTATCACCATCTCTTCACCGAACTAGTGCACGTATACAATTTTCCATTGTATTGGGTGTGTTGGGGACACAAGAGACTCTTTGTTATTTGGTTGCAGGGTTGTTTGAGAGAGGCCATCTTCATCATACACCTCCCACAGATTGATGAACCTTAGGTCATCCACTTGAAGGAAAATTGTCGTTATCCTAAAAAACTCTGCGCTTGGAGGCCCAACACGAGTCTACAAGAAGAAGGTTCTGTAGTAGACATCAACCCTTTCTTACCCACATTCGTAGAGCTGGCTAGAGAAAATCAAGCAAATTGACGGGCCAGCCCATTGCCCGAGGGCCCCAGGACGGCCTTGCTGGTGGAAGTGCTTGCCGTGGTGTCGTACAAGGCATCGGAGAAGAAGGAGAAGAAGAAGAATGGTGAGAAATGGGAGGCCCGAGAAGGCCTCCGCCCAAGACGACCCTCGGACACCAGTTCCGTGGAAACCCAAACCCTATCTTATCAAGAGGGAGAGCAGGGAGAGGACGGGGAGGAGAGTGACTCATCCCAAACAAGGAAGAGGGTGGCGTCCGATGACGTCAAGGAGGATCTGCCTCCTCCTGCCTTGAAAAGGCCATGTAGTGCCAAGGTGGTCCTGCCCAATGATAGTTCAGATTCTGCCAAGGAGTCTGAGGCTTTCGATGTGGTTCCTCAAAGGAACCCAAGGGCCAAGTCCCCAGCCCAAAGGTATAAATCTAAAGACTCTCTCGTACATCCATATTGAGGCTTGTTACCAACCATGTGCATGTATTTTATGTTGTAGCCCACCACGTGACCTCTTCGTCGATCGAGCCTCGAAGGGGGGAATCTCCGTCAACCGAGCTAGTGTGGAGTGGGACTGCATCACGCACTACAACTTCTCCGGTTGTCAAGTTGACCGAGGACGTGCTGTCCTAGAAGAACCCTCCTGGGCCGAACACGGGGGGCGGGGTGATGATGTCATGGCCGAGGTAAGAATCTAAGTGATCAAAATGAACATAAAGTGACATGTGATAATCTATTTTCAATGCTTAGCTGAATAACTAAGCCATAAATGTTGCACAAAAGTAAGATGAGTACACAACCTATCTTGCCACCCAGTGTAAGCCTGAGCTTTATCTGCTGAGTTGTTGATGGCACTACGAAGGAGGGAAATATGTTGTTAGGGGTTTAAATCCATTGTGGTGTATGTTTCCTTTGTTGGATCAGCTCTGATGAGACGGAATACAGTGCGACTAAGGAGGGAGAATACACACAATGTTAACAATGGAACCTATCTCTAATTTGAAGAAAGGCCCTAAGAGATCAACACTAAGGTACGAGACTGCTTACTTGTTAGTTGACTGAATGCAAAATTTGGTTAGTCAATTTTTGTTGCACCATCCGGTACTGGATGGCCTTCTTGTACCTCTGGCTTTCACTTTTCATGATCTTCCTCCAAAAACCAGTAACCACCGGCCAAATCGCCTACCTTGCACCCGCGATCGGAGGCGCTCCCACGATAGCCCCACCGCACGATCATGGTTATGCCGCCCCCGGCCATACATCAAATCCCCCATCCTCCAATTTCGGTACCAGTAGTCCCTCCACCCCACAAAACCCCAATATAGGCACCCATCTGTTGCTCCCCGATAGACCTGCACCCCCACACCCCTAAGATAGACATTGATGCACTTCTTCCCAGGTCAACTGGAGGCCTAGGTGATCCATTGCCTTTGCGGGTTCTGCTTCCTTCCATTGGGAATAAACTAACAAAAATAGAAATTCAAGTGACTAACATCTAGGTAAAGTGAATAAGATGAGTGTACAACCTTCTTGCGACGTGATATAGGACTGACCTTCATCTACTAAGTCCTTGAGTACGGCGCAGTTGCAATGCCTCTCGGTGGTGGGGAAGCAGATATGTCGTGGTAGAGAATGGACACGGGGGACCAAAGCTGGTGTGTTGGAAGCATCCGAACTTGGAGTCACTCCGACGTCGTGCACAACAGTGTTGTTTAATCAACTCCGATATAGTTCACTTGGTCATCATCGAGGTAGCTCTGGTACCATGGAGTAAGAGGCCCACAATGCGACATGGTCTTCGTCTCAAGTCCTCAAGGGTATTGCAATAGTAGTGGATGGCATCCGAAAACTGGCTTCAACATGATGGAGGAGGGAGACAGTGAATCTGGTGTGGTGTGGTGGTCGATGAAGGAGGTTGTGGTTTCACGACTGCGGAGAGGGTATTTTGGTGCCCATGGTATATAGAAAAATGGGGGGCATGTCTTAAGGACGTGTTTGTCTGGAATGTGGGGGAGTTACAACTCTACCCTATTTTTGGACTATCATACTTGGGGCTTATTCTTTAGGGTCGGGGATAGTACGGTAACCAAATATTTCGTGCGAGATATTTCAGCCGAGGAGAGGCTGTTTTAAAATTTTGAGCGCAAGCAATTTTGGCTAGGGAGGGGGTAATTTGCCGCCAATGGTTTATGAATTATTTATTGGAAGGCGAGGGAATGGTGCTTCATGTCTCACAGACGCGCTTGTCTGAAGTTCGGATGAAGTTACAAACCTACGCTCGTTTATTGAACAAGCCAATACATGAGGATCCGAGTTAGGCGGTATTCGCTCAGGCAATTTCCACCAAGAAGTTTTAGCGCTTCGTTCAAATTTTGTGAGAACAAGCATCCACGTCTACGGTACCAAGTAAATCTGAATCCATTTTGTCTTTGAATACGAATTTGTAGAATTGATTCTATATATATTAATATGTTGAAAATCACAAAAAAGACCATTGGACGCATGTACTATCTTAGTGTCACATGTTGGCACTTCTTTCTTTGGTGGTGAGATGTTGCACGTGACTAATGTGTTTTACATGCTGGTTGCTATTGATTAATTTGAGAAATAGTTGACCCATTCAAAATCGTGAATCCAATCCAAAATAAAATGCCTCAGTTAATGGAACAACATATTGAGAAATAGTTGATGCAGTCAAAATTGTGGACAAAATCCAAACTTGAACACCTTGAGAATTGGAGGGCTCAAAAAATAGGGTGCATAGTGTATTAGATATGATATCAAATGACACCATCTACATGCTTAAAGTCAAATTAATATACTTATTGGATACACCTATCTCCATTCATCTGTGAAATGAAAACACCATGATCTCTAATTCAAATATCTGAATCCAATTTGTATTGAGTTATGGATTATATAAGTTTTAACACATACACATGGCCTATTCACTTCCTCGTACTCTCGTTCTCTTTCTAGACAACACTCTCTTTATTCGCATGCATATGCACACAATCGCCATCCATCCTCTCTCTCTAGGTCTCTCTAGCTCACAGGAACATTCTTCATAGGTCTCCGTGACACACAATATGTCTTTCTCTCTTCTTAGATGGCTAGGATCCACAATTCAGACACACACAATTACCTCTCACTCATTGTCCATATATGTCCCACATGTACTCCCCCCTCCCAGATCTCTTCTCTCTCTCCCTATGTCTCTCTCTCCCTCTCTCTCTCTCTCACCCACACACACATCTTTCCCTCAATCGCTAGATAGACCCATCTAACACTCTCTATCCCTCCACTCTCTCTGTCTCTCACGCACGCACGGACCCCCCTAGGTATGACTATCTCTCACTCCATCACACACACATGCACGCACACACTCTGTCATGGTTTTGTCATGGCAGATGCCCTCATGAAAGGACTTAGGTGTGAGTCCATCATCGCTGGGTGGTGACTCAAAGGGGTCGAATGAGAACGGGAGGCGAGTTTACCCAGGTTCGGCCCCTCCGATGGAGGTAATAGCCTACGTCCCGCTTTGTGTCTATAATGATGGAGATATCGATTACAAAGGTGTGGAATCACTAACATAGCTTTCGAGGGTGTCTAACTTAAGTCTTCCTATCCTAGGGGCTCGCCTTTATATACAAGTCGAGACCCCAGGGTTTACAACAGAGTCCAAGCCATCTCATAACTCGTAACCTACCATGTCTCTACCACACCTTGCCTCTCAAGCAAGGAGTCTTTCGATCTCTTCTGCCTTGTGGGCCTTGAGTCGCTGTTTCTACATGTTTGGACCGCCTGGCGACTTACTTAATAACCGCCTTTTTCATCTTATCTTCATAGCATGGCCCATCTTAAGTTTTACTTCAAAGCCATCATCATACTGACCCGACCCAGTAGGGCTGGTCATATCGTGGGGTTATATCCCCGACATTAGGCCCCAGATTGATTTGAATTTATTCATGTCAATTTGCTTTTCTCTTGGCGGCTTACCATCTGCTTGCACCTATGTTCTTCATGGATCCCGAAGTGCCGGCTCGTAATGCTTCCACACTTGTTATCCTTCCAACGTTTGTCTGTTAGTGATGTCATCCCTGCTGACCGTTGCCCTTCAGAGTCATCATGACTAATCTTTTGAAAGTTGTGCCAAATCTAGGGAGATGCGAAAATTGGGCGCATTCCTAGCCACAAATTCAACGCAACTTTTTCGTCTTTCTAATGTCGTTTTGTTTTCACCTCCTTATAAATAAGTCCACTAAGCCCTTGGGGTAACTTTTCGTCGTCTTCTTCCTCTCGCTCCTTCCTCAGCCAAACGCCACCAGAGTTTCGCAGGCATCATCAGGGATTAGTTCCTTCTCCAACATCCCCAATTATCATCGCGATCATTGAAATGGGCACGGCCCTCTCCATTTTTGCCGCAACAAGATCTGGTACGAACCCCCTCCCATTAGGGTTTGATTCATCCAGTGTTCACACCGAGTTCATCATGTTCGTCCAATATGTAGTTTGCATATCCACGCATTCGATATTCTTTCGTACTGCATAGCTTTTAGTATGGCCTCCGCCTTGTTTTCCCCATAAGTAGATCTAAAATGAGCTACCGAGGTTGTCCTTTGAATGTCGTAGTTTCGGTCTTTCCGTCTATAAGAACACATATTTCCTTGTTTTTCCTCACTTAACTATATTCATCCAAAAAAAAACTTTAGTAGAAACCTGTTTGTGAACCAATATATTTTGCTAAGCATTGCTGAAGTATGTCTTCGAATTTCCTTGATTTTGTCGGCTTAAAACAACAAACTAGTATAGGCGACTCATAATTCGCATCGGCTCATTTTTTTCATTGCCTTTGTAGTTGCCTCCTAACTCGCCATGGCTCCAAAGAACTCCAAAGCCTGTAACTGGTCCAAGAACAAAGAATCCAAACTTACTCTACACAACCTCGTGGATCAAGGTTTCTTGCCGGCTCAAAACATCGTAGGATGGCAGGCTCTTGAAGAGGAACCATACCCGCAGCTGCAGCAAGGAGAAGTCAGTATCTTTACTGATCATCTGCGCAGAGGCTTTCGTCCTCTCGGCTCAAAGTTTTTTAGGGATCTTCTGCTCTTCTTCAAACTCAGGCCTCAAGACATTAGTCCAAATTCCATGACCAACATATGTCAATTCCAAGTGTTATGCGAGGATATCTCCAGGTTGAGCCATCCATGATCCTTTTAGGGAATTTTTCTATCTCAATCGTCAAACTGAAGTAAAGAATGGTGATGCCTGCGAACTTGGCGGGATTACCATTCAGAAGAGAAAGAAAAACACCTTTCATGAATTAAAGCTGGTGAGTCATCCAAAAGGATGGAACAAGACCTGGTTTTAATACAATAATACTGCACCTGAGGGAGAAATCACCCTGTCGGGTTTCAGATTGGAAAGACTCAGCAGCAAAGTGAAATTTCCGAGTTGGCCAATAGATGATAAGAGGGTTCCATTGGCTCCTCTTCATGCAAAATTGAGGGCTCTGACTGCCCACAGTTTAACTGGCATTGATCTGATCTATTGCTGGCTAAAGTGGCGGATCCAACCTATCAGTGTGAGGGACAACTTCATGTGCAAGTACTCAGGTGCCTCATCTGACCCTCAACGCTTCTCTCATGAAGACCTGACTGGCAATGCCCTTAACAAGGAACGAAGAGGTTCTTTTATGACTCAAAAGAGCAATGCAGTGTCACTGGCTTGGGTCCGTTTTATCTGTGCAACCTGCCACCTCCTGTACTGACTACTTTTTATTGTCTTTTATCAAATCATTGTAACCCGCCATTCCTTATCAGATGTTTTTGTAGGAGAGCTCTACTTTCTAGAAGGTTGCACCTTTAGCACATGTTCCTTCCTTGGGTAGAAAAGATAACCCAATCTGTCATGGTTTTATCACGGCAGCTGTCCGAAGACTTAGGTTCGAGGCCATCGCTAAGGCAATGGACTCAAAGGGGTTGGTCGAGACGAAAGACACGGGTTTTGTCGTGGTTTTGTCACGGCAGATGTCCGGGTCAACGGACTTGGGTTCGAGGCCATCGCTAACGTGATGGACTCAAAGGGGTTGATTGGGTTGAAGGACACGAGTTTACCCAGGTTTGGCCCGTCACATCGAGGTAATAGCCTACGTCCTGCTTGTGCTTGTATTGCTTGTTGTGTCGATTACAAGGGAGCTAAAGCTTGACCTAGTTCTCGATAACCTGCCTTTAAGTCGCCCCGGGTCTACCTTTATATAGGAGGTCAAGACCACGGGTCATACAAGTTGTAACCGACTCTCATTGCCTATCCGAGTCTTCCTCCATCTTCTCTGTCCAAGCTTTCCCCGGGCGGCATACACACCCGGGTCTTCTCTATCCGGGCCACCTTCCGGCCCATCCTATGAGCTGCCAAGGGCCCTAGGCTCTAAGCCTACGGCTTACACTTGGGCCGGTAGACGAGCCGTGAGGTATAACCCGGAGCCTTTAGGGCGGGTCATACCGTGGGGTTATATCCCCAACATTAGGCCCCATGTTGATTTGAGCTCGCTCACTTCATCCTGTCTTCTTGCTTCCTTGGCGAGTCACCCGGAAATGACCCGTCGTGACATCATGTCAACCCTGCAAAAAAAGATTCGCTGACGTACACACCAAATCGCTTTATTAAATGGCCATCCTGAAAATCGAGGCGTCCGCCTTGGTCGGATGGTTTCTATCGCCTGGATTTTCGCGCCCGTTTCGTTTTTCTTTCTTTTAAATAGGACCGCCCCGGGCGGTATTTTCTCTTCCCGCTCGCCCTATCCTCTTCTTCCTCCCAACGTTGTTGTTTCTATCGCCTCCTACTCCGGTGTCGTCTCCGTTTCGCCATCGACAGGGCCGTTGCATCAAACTGTTGCGAACCAGGGTGCCTTCCGTATCCATCACGTCAACGCCGGTAAATTCTTCTCCCCTTAGATCCGCAATGGCTCCGTTAGGGTTTTTCGTGGAAACTCCGCCGCTGCCGTTTTGAAATTCGGGCTCCATCAATGCCGGCCACGTCTTGCGCATGAACTTTGAACAATAGTTCGTCCTCACCGCGCCGCTATGTATTGGGCGGTCCTCAATACTGTGCAGATCCACCGTGGCTCCGTTCGTCATTTTAGGTTTTCCTTGTTTCGCCAGTTCATTCTTAGGTCTGAAAATAGAAGTATCTCCCTAATTTTGTAGATCCATGATCATAGCGGCACTTTGCGAAACCTGTTTTTAGGACTTAGCCGAATTTTACTCTGTATTCTTGCTATGTTGACCCACCACGCCGTTCCGGCACTCATCAGCCGGATCATGGCGCCTCATCTGTAGAGCCTTAAGCTCGTAAGTCGCCCATAGATACTTTGCCCTTTCTTGACTCGATGTGTTTGATTTGCACAGTCTTAAACCGCCGCAATGTCTCGCGCATCCAATTCCTGCAATTGGGTCGGGTCTTGCATTACGGAGGAGTTCCTGATGGATTTCGTACACGCGGGCACTCTTCCTTCCAAAGAGGTCATCCATTAGCGGGTCCCAGGTGATGAATTGAGGCCCGTTCCACAGGAAGACGAGGTGGTTGTTTTTTCTGATCATATTGAACGTGGGTTTGTGCCCCCCGGCTCAAGGTTCTTCCGTGACATCCTTCACTTCTACAACCTCCATCCTCAAGACCTTGCCCCCAACTCCGTATCAAACATATGCAACTTTCAAGTGCTCTGTGAGGTTTATTTTCAAATCAAGAGATCTGTGGGCTTGTTTTGAGAGTTCTTCTATGCGAACCAGCAAACCGAGGTGAAAGTCGGCCCGAGTCTAGAGTTGGGTGGAATTTCTATCCAAAGGCGCAAGGATATTACCTTTCCAGCTATGCAGATGCCGAGTCATTCGAAAGACTGGAATAAGACCTGGTTCTATTGCAAGGATACTTCTCCGGAGGGCAAGCGTCCACTGCCGGGTTATCGTCCCTCCCAGCTCAAGACAACTTCTGAACTTCTTGGCCGACTGTCAGCTTCTGAGCGCACAAGGTACGAGCCGGCTCATGCCAAGATCAGAGCCCTCATGGCCAATGGTTTAACCGGACTGGACTTGATCCATTGTTGGGTTTCCTGGCGGATTATGCCTTTAAGCCATAGAAGCCGCCTCATGTGCGAATACCAAGACAAGTATGATAGTTCGTTATGCTTCAGTCGGTCCACCTTAACGGAAGACGACATCACTACTATTATCCGGAGTCTTGTCCATGAGACATTTGGAACTTGCGGCGCTATTGGGCTAGCGCCTTTTAGTGCCATTAATCCTGCTCCAAATGTAAGGTGACTCTTCACACCCTTTTTCTCTTGGTTCACTCATATTTTGCCAATTTCATTACCGTTAACCAGATTATTTTTCCAGACTGACTGATTTCTGGAAGAAGGAGTATGTCCCTCCTTTGAAGAAAACCAAGAATAAGGCCCCAGTTAAGAACAACAAGAAGACCGCCCCACAAGAGGAATGGTTTGACTCGCCCCAGTCGTCCGGTTTAGAGATAAAATCTTGGCTATTTTCTGCGATCTTGTTCTTTCTTTTTACTAACACCTGCTTGACTCACAGGATAACGTAGAGACAAGCCGCGCCAATGCCCATGAGGTAATCTATATTTCTTCCGGCTCAGAATATTTTGTCACCCAGAACCCACGGCGGGTTATTGGAAAAGTTCCCCTTTCTCATCCTCTTGCTTATGTGGATCCCCAATTTCTTTTGAAAAAGCAACAACAGGCTGAACGTTGTTAGACCCGGAGCACCGGCTCAACCGATCTTATGTCCGGATTACCAAATTCTCCGGTTCTGAAGAAGCACCCCGCAGAGGTATGCATCTCTGCTTGATTTAGCTTTACCTTTGCAATCTCAATGTTGTCTTATCTCTTCTGAATTGTCTCTCAGAGGTCACCGTCCTCTAGCGACTCTTCGGCAACCACCCTGCCGCCTCCCAAGATTAATCTGATGTAAGTGCTTCCTTTAATCTTGCGTTCAGTTCTCTCAGTAGCTGTAACCTTTGGGTTTTGACTTTCATGCTTTTCAGGGCTCAAGCCAAGCGCCGAAAGACAAACAAGTCCTCTCCTGGCCCTGCTGCCACAGAGCCGGAGCATGTCCAGCCGGATGAGTCACGGACGGCTGTGGATCCCCCCGCAACATCTCAGGAGCCGGCTTATGATGTCACCCCAGAGAGCCCGCCAAGGGACCCTTCCAGGCCATCGAGCCCTGTCCAAGTGGCCAAGGACACCACCGCTCCGGATGTTGTGGTTACTGGCACTGGCTTTCACTCTCCCCTGGCTCATGTGCTGACCAAGCATAAATAACCGGCTGAAGCTTCAAGGAAATTGGAGTTTGAACCCTCTGCTCTGGAGAAGATGACAGCCGAGGACCTTCATGCTAGCTATATGAGCCGGCTATCCACAAGCCGGGATCTGGAGCTCCAACTAGTTAACCTCATGAAGAAGAAATATGAGGTATTCCTTTCTTCTCCTTATATCCTGACGTAGCCACCAAGGGCCGGCTTAATATTTCCAAAGGTTGAGTCGGGACTTTTCATAATCCTCCTTAGAAAATCCAGTTTATAGCCCCCAAGGGTCGGCTTAATCCTTCCAAAGGTTGAGTCGGGACTTTTCATGTTGAACCTCTAAAAATAAGCATTAGCCCCCAAGGGTCATGCATATTGCTTGTAATCTGTTTGCGACTTGCCCGTTTATTCTATGCTTTGATATGTCACAGGAAACTTTAACTGAAGCCAGGTCACAATTGGCCGACTTAAAAGCCGGTTTGGCTACTCAACAAGCTGCCCGTAACGTTGTAGATGAGAAATGTTGGCTCCTGTCCGAGGAGTTGGTGAAAATCAAGGCTGACTTCATGGCTTTCAAGGAGCCTGCCGGGTCTGACAAGGCTACTTTGACTAAGCGGGCGAATGATGCTGATCAGCGGCTGATGATCGTATCTGATGAGCTTCAATCTTTGAGACGCCACATCGCCAAAATGACAGACGTCCTCTTTGGTGAGTTTTCGACCACTTTCACTCAATTGGCATTTAAACGCTTGTGCTGGCGACTTATCATGAAATCTCCGACTTACACAGGTCCTAGGAGCCGCCAACTAGCTTCTGATAGTCTGCTACCTCTGAAAGCCATCTACACTCTGACGGAGCAACTCTACTGCAGTGCAATGTTCACCATCAAAGCCGTGCAGTACAAAGATAAGATCCCTTCAACTCTCAAAGGGGTTTTGGAACCTTTTTCAACTATGCCGAAGCAAATCGCTGAACTAAAGAAATCAGCCGCCCGGCAAGGGGCAATTGCAGGCATCAGCCGGGCTTTGGCTTTCGCTCCGGAACTTACTCCGGCTGACATGATGGATGTGTTTCCCTCTAAGAAGGATGACGGCTCTGAATTCACAGAAGCTGATTACACCCTGTGTATGAAGGACTCCAGGACTCTGGCCTCCATCTTAGCAAAAGAGGTTGACTTGGCAACTTATCAGGCGGCGTATAGTGCCGACCAAAAGAGGATTCACGGCCCGCTTTATGAGTGTAAAGACTTGACACCCGCCCGCAGTAAGAACCTCTTTGCCTCTGACCTTGACCCGTCCCCTTTCTTTGAAGAAGGAAGTATTGCAGCTCTAACCGACTGCAACTGGGACTTGGGCAATCTCCAGATCAAGGCAACCAAAGAACTGGAGCAGGATGACCCGCCAGCCAGCTGATCCTGTATAGAAATTTTGTAATAGCCGGCTCTCTGTGACCCGCCGTATAGTGTCACAATACTTGATCGATATTTTGGGCTCCACAGAGGGCATTTGTAACAGACTAACCGTAGCTTTTGCTCTTGCTGAACTTGTGTCGTCATGTTTATACGAAAAAGTCTGGCTTTAAATCTGCCATCTTCCTTGTCCTTCCCTGTTGTATGCCTTTTGCCGATTCCTCATAGCTTATGTCCTTGTATACATAAGCACACTTTTACACCTTTGGGAGGCCGGCATAAAAGCGCAACCTGAAAATGTAGTATCTTCCTGGCGTGTGGATAGGAAACTTTTTCTTGGATCGAAAATCAGCCGAGAGGTTTTAATAAGCCTCACTCAGAGGGCAGGAAGCCCCCTGTATAACCGTGGCTAATCATGTTAGCCGGAGGTGGCATAAAGCTGGCCGATAAGGTATTATAAGCGATACCCGTAGGTAAGAAGCCACCTTTAGCAATATGGCGCAAATGCCGGTTGATAGGGTTAGATAAGCTACACCCGTAGGTGGGAAGCCCCCTTGAACAACCATGGCTAATCGTGTTAGCCGGAGATGGCATAAAGCCGGACGATAAGGTGTTAGAAGCGATACTCGAAGGTAAGAAGCCACCCTCAGCAGTATGGCGCGAACGCCGATTGATAGGGTGTTAGATACCCGTTGGTAAGAAACCCCCTACAACTGCGGCTAATCGTGTTAGCCGGAAGATGGCATAAAGCCGGCCGATAGGGTGTTAGAAGCGATACCCGTCGGTAAGAAGTCCCCCTTCAGCAATATGGCGTAAACGCCGGTCAATAAGGTGTTAGAAGTGATACCCATAGGTAAGAAGCCACCCTCAACCGCGGCTAATCGTGTTAGCCGGAAATTTGGCATAAAGCCGACTGATAAGGCATTAGAAGCGATACCCGTAGGTAAGAAGCCGCCCTCCGCCGCGGCTAATCGTGTTAGCCGGAAATTTGGCATAAAGTCGGCCGATAAGGCATTAGAAGCTATACCCGTAGGTAAGAAGCCACCCTCCGCCGCGGCTAATCATGTTAGCCGGAAAATTTGGCATAAAGACGGCCGATAAGGCATTAGAAGCGATACCCGAAGGTAAGAAGCCGCCCTCAGCAGTCAAAGTTGATATATCCACTGGAATGTTTGTGAACTCTTTCTTGTATAAGCAAAGATGTGTGAAACAGCACAGGCCCCGTCTTGTAGGGATGCTACTTTATATATAAATATGATATGTACAATGATAGTATACAATGGTGAGTCTCGACACCTTTAAGTGTAATAAGGCAGGAGATGCGCGATGTTCCATGGCCGGCGGGTCTCCTGACCCGCCATTTCTGAGTCGTCCCGAATATCAATGAGATAGTATGACCCATTGTTGACATTTCTGCTGACCACGAAAGGTCCTTCCCAAGGGGGAGATAAATTATGCATATATGTCCGGTCTTGAATCAGCCGGAGCACTAAGTCACCCTCCTGGAACTTCCGGGTCTTGACCCAGCGGCTATGATAGCGACGCAGGTCTTGTTGATAAATCGTCGACCGGGCAGCCGCTATCTCTCGTGCCTCTTCCAAAGCATCAAATGCATCTTGACGTGTTGTCTCATTATCTGTCTCAACATAAGCCATCACTCGTGGCAAGTCATGCCGGATATCACTTGGTAACACCGCCTCGACACCGTACACCATAAAGAAAGGTGTATAACCTATAGATATGTTAGGGGTGGTTCTGATGCTCCATAAGACGGAAGGCAACTCTTCTACCCAACACCCGGGCGTTCGTTGCAAAGGAACCATAAGCCGTGGCTTGATGCCCCTTAAAATTTCTTGATTGGCACGTTCCACCTGACCATTGGACCGTGGATGCGCGACCACTGAAACATCAAGCCGAATGTGCTCCTTGTCGCAGAACTTTTTCATAGCCCCCTTCGACAAATTTGTGCCATTATCAGTGATGATGCTGTGGGGGTAACCAAAACGGTAAATCAATTTTTTAACAAATTGGACCGTCGTAGCCGCGTCACACTTGTTGATCGGCTCCGCCACTACCCATTTGGTAAACTTATCAACTGCCACCAAGAGGTGTGTTTTCTTATCCTTGGACCTCTTGAACAGTCCCACCATGTCAAGCCCCCAGACCACAAAAGGCCAAGTGATTGGTATCATCCTTAACTCTTGAGCCGGAACATGAGCATGTTGGCCGAACTTTTGACAGTCGTCGCACTTGCGGACCAGGTCCTCTGCATCTTTGTGAGCCGTCAACCAGAAAAAAACCGTGCCGGAAGGCTTTGGGCACTAAAGATTTTGAGCCGGCGTGGTGTCCAAAGTCTCAGCATGAATTTCATTCAATATTTGCCGGCCCTCTTCTGGTGAAACACAACATTGAAAAACTCCAGTCACGCTGCATTTGTGCAACTCACCATTAACCATTGTCATGGATTTAGATAGCCGGGTGATCTGTCTGGCCAGGTTTTCATCATCGGGTAACTCGCCCCGAGTCAAATAGGCCAGGTAGGGCACAGTCCAATCTGGGATAGCATGTAGAGCCGCCACTAAGTCCCGCTCTGGGTCAGGAATAGCCAAATCCTCTTTCGAAGGTATCTTAACGGTCGGATGGTGTAAGACGCCCAGGAAGACATTGGGCGGCACCGACTTTCGTTGAGAACCTAACTGTGACAGCACATCCGCCGCCTCATTCCTGTGACGATCAATGTGATCCGCCTGATATCCTTTGAAGTGACCAGCAATAACATCAACCGCCTAGCGGTAAGCCGCCATCCGCGGGTCATTGGAATCCCAAGTGCCCGAAACTTGCTGAGCCACCAGATCTGAGTCGCCCAAACAACGTACCCGGCTTAAATTCATCTCCTTGACCACTCTAAGACCATGAAGCAGAGCCTCGTACTCAGCCGCATTGTTAGTTCAAGGGAACATCAACTGGAGCACATAACAAAACTTATCACCTTTGGGAGATGTCAAAACAACTCCTGCCCCTGAACCTTCTAACTGCTTGGATCCGTCAAAGTGTATAGTCTAGTATGTGTCATCCGGCTTTTCCTTGGGGGCTTGACATTCCGTCCAATCATTTATAAAGTCCACAAGAGCTTGGGATTTGATGGCCATACGAGGCACATATTTTAGAATGAGAGATCCCAACTCCAATGCCCACTTAGCAATCCTTCCAATGGCTTCTCTGTTCTGGATTATGTCCCCCAATGGAGAAAAACTAACCATGGTTATCTGGTGCCCTAAAAATAGTGCTTTAATCTGCGGCTGGCCATGAAAACGCCATATACCAGCTTCTGCCAATGCGGATACCTTTGCTTGGACTCCGTCAGGACCTCACTGATATAATAGACCAGCCTTTGAACCGGATACTCCTTCCCAGATTCCTTACGCTCGACCATAATTGCAGTGCTTACTGCTCGGTTATTAGCCGCCACGTATAGAAGTAACGGTTCTTTCTCAGCCAGAGCAGCCAGCACTGGTGGCTCGGTCAGCTATTTTTTGAGCACCTCAAGTGCTTCAGCCGCCGCCTTACTCCAGACAAATTTGTCCGTCTTCTTCATCATCTGATATAAAGGAATAGCCTTCTCTCCAAGGCGGCTGATGAAACGGCTCAACGCGGCGATCCGCCCCGCCAGGCGTTGGACATTGTTAATAAAGGCCGGCTCTGCCAGAGAAGTGATAGCCTTGATTTTATCCGGGTTAGCCTCAATGCCACGTTCAGAAACCAGAAAACCCAGGACCTTGCCAGCCGGAACACCAAAGACACATTTAGTCGGGTTAAGCATCATCTTATAGACTCGGAGATTATCAAAGGATTCCCTTAAGTCACCCACAAGGGTCTCCTTCTTCCTGGATTTGATCACAATGTCATCTACGTAAGCATGGATGTTGCGGCCAATCTGACTGGGAAGACAGTTCTGCACACATCGCTGATAAGTCGCCTAGGCACTCTTGAGCCCGAAAGGCATAGATACATAACAGAAAGCTCCGGAAGGTGTAATAAAAGCCGTCTTCTCCTAGTCTTTAACCGCCATTTTGATCTGATGATAGCCTGAGTAAGCATCCAGGAAACACAAGCTTTCACAACCCACCGTAGCATCAATGATTTGATCAATGCGAGGGAGGGCAAACGGATCAGTCGGGCAAGCCTTATTAAGGTCCGTGTAGTCCACACACATACGCCACGTGTCGTTCTTCTTGAGCACCAGCACTGGGTTAGCTAGCCACTTCGGGTGAAAAACCTCAACAATGAAACCCGCTGCCAAGAGCCGGGCAACTTCTTCCCCAATGGCCTTGCGTCTCTCCTCATTAAACCGCCGTAGAAACTGCTTAATTGGCTTAAACTTCGGATCCACATTAAGGTTGTGCTCAGCGAACTCTCTCGGTACACCTGGCATGTCAGAAGGTTTCCATGCAAAGATGTCCCGATTCTCACGGATGAATTCGATGAGCGCGCTTTCCTATTTGGGATCCATGTGAGCTCCAATGATGAATTGTTTGGATGAATCGCCCGGAGTGAAATCTACCGCCTTAGTATCATCCGCTAAAAACTTGAGGGGCGGCTCAACCTCCGTGGTAGGCTTTTTCAGCGGGGTCATGTCCTCCGGGTGAACATTCTCCTTATAAAATTTAAGCTCATCCTGAGCGCAACTGGATTATGTGTAAACCGCATCCCCTTCTTCGCACTCAATAGTCGTATTTCGGTCACCATAAACAGTAATGGTACCATTTAACCCGGGCATCTTGAGCTGTAAGTACACATAGCAGGGCCTGGCCATGAACTTAGCATAAGTCGGTCGTCCAAATAATGCATGGTAAGGACTCTTGATCTGGACCACTTCAAACCACAAGGACTCCACCATGTAATTATACTCGTCACCAAAAGCCACCTCCAAAGAAATCCTGCCCACCGGACGCGCTGACTTGCCTGGCACCACCCCATGAAAAACGGTGGATGAGGACTTTAAATCCTTATCAAGCAATTTCATCCACCGAAAGGTATCATAGTAAAGGATGTTGATACTACTGCCTCCGTCCATCAGTACCTTGTTCACCATATATCCTCCCACTTGGGGGGCCACAACCAAAGCTAGCCGCCCTGGGTCATCGACACGCGGCGGGTGATCCTCCTGGCTCCACGTTATGTCATACTCGAACCATTTTAAATATTGCGGTACAGCCGGTGAAACTGCATTGATCGCTCGCTTGCGCAACTTCTGGTCCCGTTTGCTAAGGCTGGTCATGAAGACATGATACTGGCCAAAACTGAGCTATTTTGGATTACTTTGATAACCAGACTGATTACGATGTTGCTGATTGTTGTTACCAGAATGCTGATGGTGTCCTCCTTGATTACCTTGACCCGGATGACCGGACCCTGAGCCGCCGGTCCCAAATCCGGCCCCTGACCCGCCGCGTCCTGAGCCGCCTGGCGAGCCACCGTCCTGATTGTTGGGTTGTGTAAAGTGATTCTTGAGTTTCTGCATAAAATGGCACTCATCCCATGTATGGTTTGCCAGCTTACCAGGCTGACTATGATCCAGATAGGGCTTCTTAAGCACCTCTTCCAAATCGAAGGGAGGCATGTCCTTGCCAAAAGGTGGCCTGAACCTCCTGTTACCCTTAGGGTGATTCTGACCGGTACTTGCATTGGCCAACAGCTCTGATTCGGCATCGGGATTCTTGCGCTTACTCTGGTTACCATTATTTGCCACACCCTTGCTCTGACCATTCTTCTTGCCTTGGCTGGCCTTCTCTTCGTCGGAACTCGAATCCTTTGTATTGTCAGAGTCGGCATATTTTGTGAGAGCCGTCATGAGCTCTCCCATATCCTGACACATACGCTTGAGTCGGCCGAGTTTTTGCTTCAAAGGGATGAAAGTGGCAGTTCTTCTCTAAGATCAGCACTGCTTGAGCCGCCGTGATCTGCTCCGAGGAGTGGATGATTGTTGAGACCCGGCGAACCCAATGATGAGCCGACTCATTCTCCTGCTGAACACAGTGATCCAGGTCCACGATGGTCATAGGCTGTTTGCATGTTCCTTGAAAGTTTTTGATGAACCTGGATCTCAGCTCCGCCCATGAATTGATAGTATTGGGTGGCAATCCCTTTAACCATGTGCGAGCCGGGCCTTCAAGCATCATGATGAAGTACTTGGCACAAACTGCCTCGCTGACATCCAAGATCTCCATGACTAGCTCGTAACTCTCCACCCAAGCCTCCAGGGGTAAATCGGCGGTATAATTTGGGACCTGGCAGGGTCCATTGAAATCCTTTGGCAACCGCTCACTCCGTAGAGCTAGGGACAAACACGGCACTCCTACCGCCCTAGTGGTCACTCCCACCCCTATTGAAACGGAGGGCACGGGATCTTGGTGAGCCGCCGCGGCTAGAGTTGCCGCCTCTTGCTGGCTTCTTTCCCGATTTACAATTGCTTGTGCGTCTGGCTGATGACCCGTCAGAATCTCTCTGTGCCAGTTACTGCTGGAACCCACCGGTGACACGTAGCATCGGCTGAAGCTCCGGCTGGGGAGAGGAGTTGAATGAACACGGCTCTAGCTGTGAGTATACTTCTCCTGCTGGGACATCGCCGTCTGCACGTATCCAATGGCGTTCCGCACATCCTCCGCGAAGGGCGCTTCATCCGGAATAGGAATTGTCTCAAGATGGGTTGCTGCCGCCAGCATATTCTCTGTCGGATTAGAATAATGACCCGTCGGCGTCAGAAAAACCACTGGTGAGGTCGGGTTTCGTCAGGCCGGATGAGTCGCCGGCTGAGCCATCGGGCGGCTTCCAGGCGCCTCTGTTGCTCGCCCCATCCCTAGCGTGTTGAAGAGGTTCCTTAGCTCATAACGTTTCGGCAGGCGAGATTGATGCCTCATCCGATGCACCGTAGCTGCCAACTGTTGCTCCAACTCGAGACGGAAAGCGTCTGTCTTGATGTGTTCCGCCTCTTGCTCCCTTTGGATCTTTAGCTCAGCCATCCTCTGTTGCTCTTCCGCCATCCAGTCCTTGATTCTTATGATCTCTAAGTTCCGAGCTGCTTGGTTGTCCGGTGTAACCTCAGTAGCCATTAGGGCTGCGAGCTCGTCCATTAGTTCCAAAAGAACTCCAGCCGGCTATGGCGGGTTAGCGCCTGAGGTTGCGGCTCCCGCGGAGGTACCACTCGTGCCTGGGACTGACCCTGCCATGAACACGGCAGCATGAACCGGACGCTTAGTATCGTCCGATTCAGAGCGATCCGACTCAGGGCAGAGCTCGCTGTTGCCCCTGAGGCCGCCATTGTGCAGCTGGTAAACCGACTCTATTTCTCCACTTGAAGATTCATCCTCTGAATAGACAAGAGATTCCTACGATCCGGAAGCCTCCAGATCCATACCTTGAGTAAAGCCCACGAAGACATGCTTCCGACCCGTGTTAACGCGGGCAGGTTGCACTTTACCGGCGGTTTTCTTACGCCGAGCTTTCTCAATGGTGTTGGTGCAGACATCCGGCCCGGGCGTAGATCCGCCAACCCTTCCGATGAAAACATAGATCCCGCCGATCGAAACCCGGAAACCATATTCCATCTTCTCTGTCCAAGTTTTCCCTTGGCGGCTTACACACCCGGGCCTTCTCTGTCCAGGCCACCTTCTGGCCCATCCTATGAGCCGCCAAGCGCCCTGGGCTCTAAGCCTACGGCTTACACTTGGTCCGGTAGACGAGACATCAGGTATAACCCGGAGCCTTTAGGGCAGGTCATACCGTGGGGTTATATCCCCAGCAGGTTTACCCAGGTTTGGCCCCTTGAGAAGAGGTAAAGATCTACGTCCTGCTTTGTGTATATTGATTGGAGTATCGATTACAAGGGAGCGTATTCGCTTGACCTAGCTCTTGATTGATTGGTTTCTATCTAAGCCGTCCCCGGGTCTTGCCTTTATATAGGAGGCCATGACCCTGGGTTACACAAGTCCCAAACTGACTCTTACAACGTGTCTGACTCCATCTCTAAGCCATCTTTCCTGTCTTGGCAAGCTTTCTCCGAGTGGCTCACCCGCCCGGGTCTTGTGCCTTCTGGGCCTCCGTCTCAGCCCATCTGGTGAGCAGTCGAGCGGCCTAGCCTTCCTCTTCCAGCCCATACAACAGCGAGCCGCCAGGTATGATCCGGCCCCTCCTAGGCGGGTCTTACCACTGGGTTATATCCCCAACATTACGCCCCAGATAGATTTGAGATTTCCCATGCCAATCTTCATTTTATTCAGTGGCGAGTCTCACGTCCTTGTCACCTGAAAACAAAAAGAATTCATAACCCGCCGTGACGTCACCTTCGGATATGCCGAAAAGATTCTGTGACGTTTGCAACGGATTGTTGGAAATATGCCCTAGAGGCAATAATAAAATGGTTATTATTGTATTTCCTAATTCATGATAATTGTCTATTGTTCATGCTATAATTGTGTTAACCGAAAACCGTAATACATGTGTGAATACATAGACCACAACATGTCCCTAGTAAGCCTCTAGTTGGCTAGCTCGTTGATCAATAGATGGTCACAGTTTCATGGCCATGGACATTGGATGTCATTGATAACGGGATCACATCATTAGGAGAATGATGTGATGGACAAGACCCAATCCTAAGCATGGCACAAGATCGTGTAGTTCGTTTGCTAAAGCTTTTCGATGTCAAGTATCGTTTCCTTAGACCATAAGATTGTGTAACTCCCAGATACCTTAGGAATGCTTTGGGTGTGCCAAACGTCACAACGTAACTGGGTGACTATAAAGGTGCACTACAGGTATCTTCGAAGGTGTCTGTTGGGTTGACACGAATCGAGACTGGGATTTGTCACTCTGTGTGACGGAGAGGTATCTCTGGGCCCACTCAGTAAGACATCATCATAATGAGCTCAATGTGACTAAGGAGTTAGCCATGGCATGATGTATTATGGAACGAGTAAAGAGACTTGCCGGTAACAAGATTGAACAAGGTATAGAGATACCGACGATCGAATCTCGGGCAAGTATCATACCGATAGACAAAGGGAATTGTATACGCGATTGATTGAATCCCCGATATCTAGGTTCATCCGATGAAATCATCGTGGAGCATGTGGGATCCAACATGGGTATCCAGATCCCGCTGTTGGTTATTGGCCGGAGAGGTGTCTCGGTCATGTCTACATGTCTCCCGAACCCGTAGGGTCTACACACTTAAGCTTCGATAACGCTAGGGTTATAGGGAAATGGTATACGTGATTACTGAAGGTTGTTCAGAGTCCCAGATGAGATCCTGGACGTCACGAGGAGCTCCGGAATGGTCTGGAGGTAAAGATTGATATATAGGAAGTCCAGTTTTGGTCACCGGAAAGTTTTCGGGCTCATCGGTAGTGTAGCGGGAGTGCCGGGAGGGTGCCGGAGGACCCCCGGGAGGGGTGTGACGACCATAGGACTTTGTGGGACCTTAGAGGAGGTGTGCCAGCCCTTATTGGGCTGTCCAAGACCTTCTAGAAAGGCCCATGCGGCTGGGATCAAGAGATAAAGGGCAAAAGGGTTTTAAAAGCGGAGATCCACCTCCCTTGTGGGAGGTGGACTCTCCCCCTAGTTCGGCCGAACCTCTTCTCCTTGGAGGAGGGGCCAAGGCAGCCCTCCCTCTCCCTCCTCCTATATATATGCAAGGGTTTGGGCTGATTTGAGACGCAACTTCTCTCTCTCTCTTTCGGCGCAGCCCTACCCTTCCTCTTCCTCGTTCTTCGTAGCGCTTTGCAAAGCCCTGCCAGAGTCCACGTAGCTCCACCGTCACCACGCCGTCGTGCTGCCGGAGCTCTCCCTCAACCTATCCTTCCTCCTTCCTGGATCAAGGCATAGGAGACATCACCGGGCTGCACGTGTGTTGAACGCGGAGGCGCCGTTGTTCGGCGCTGAGATCGGAATCCACCGCGATCTGAATCGCTGCGAGTATGACTCCACCAACCGTGTTCTTGTAACGCTTCCGCTTAGCAATATTCAAAGGTATGAAGATGCAATATCTCCCCACTCGTTGCTGGTTTCTCCATGGATAGATCTTGCTGATCGTAGGAAAATTTTTGATTTATTACTACGTCTCCCAACAGTGGCATCATGAGCTAGGTCTATGCGTAGAATCTATGCACGAGTAGAACACAAGTTGTTGTGGGCGTCGATTTTGTTAATATGCTTACCACTACTAGTCTTATCTTGATTCGGCGGTATTGTGGGATGAAGCGGCCCGGACCGACTTTACACGTATGCTTATGTGAGACTGGTTCCACCGCCTGACATGCACTTGTTGCATAAGGTGGCTGGCGGGTGTCTGTCTCTCCCACCTTAGTCGGATTGGATTCGATGAAAAGGGTCCTTATGAAGGGTAAATAGCAGTTGGCATATCATGTTGTGGTTTTGGCGTAGGTAAGAAACGTTCTTGCTAGAAACCTATAGCAACCACGTAAAAACTTACAACTGCAAATTAGAGGACGTGTAACTTTTTTTTGCAGCATATGCCTTGTGATGTGATATGGCCAAAGAATGTGATGTGATGCATTGTGATGTATGAGATTGATCATGTTATTGTAATAGGATTCACGACTTGCATGTCGATGAGTATGACAACTGGCATGAGCCATAGGAGTTGTCTTATTTTACTGTATGACCTGCGTGCCAATCATAAACGCCATGTAATTACTTTTCTTTATTGCTAAATGTTAGCCATAGTAGTAGAAGTAATAGTTGGCGAGACAACTTCATGAAGACACAATGATGGAGATCATCATGATGGAGATCATGGTGTCGTGCCGGTGACAGTGATGATCATGGTGCCCCGAAGATGGAGATCAAAGGAGCAAGATGATATTGGCCATATCATGTCACTATATTGATTGCATGTGATGTTTATCATGTTTACATCTTATTTGCTTAGAACGACGGTAGTAAATAAGATGATCTCTCAATCAAATTTCAAGAAAAGTGTTCACCCTAACTGTGCACCGTTGCTAAGGATCATTGTTCCGAAGCAGCACGTGATGATCGGGTGTGATAGGCTCTAACGTTCGCATACAACGGGTGTAAGCTAGATTTAGACACGCGATACCTTAGGTTGACTTGACGAGCCTAGCATGTACAGACATGGCCTTGGAACATGGAAGACCAAAAGGTCGAACATGGGTCGTATAGAAGACACGATCAACATGGAGATGTTCACCATGGATGACTAGTCCGTCTCACGTGATGATCGGACACGGGCTAGTTGACATGGATCATGTGTCACTTGAATGACTAGAGAGATGTCTATCTAAGTGGGAGTTCATTAAATAATTTGATTATGTGAACTTAATTATCATGAACTTAGTCTAAAATTTTCTTTACAATCTATATTGTAGATTCAATGGCCAACGCGAATGTCACCCTCAATTTCAACGTGTTCCTAGAGAAAACCAAGCTGAAAGATGATGGAAGCAACTATGCGGACTCGGTCCGTGGCTTGAGGATCATCCTCATAGCTTCCAAGAAATTGTATGTACTTGATGCACCACTAGGTGACCCACCCCTTCTCCCAGCAGAGCAAGACGTTGCGAACGCTTGGCATTCTCGCTACGATGATTACTCCCTTGTTCAGTGCGGCATGCTTTACAGTTTAGAACCGGGGCTCCAAAAGCGTTTTCAGCAACACGGAGCATATGAGATGTTCCAAGAGCTGAAACTGGTTTTCCAAGCTCATGCCCGGGTCGAGAGATATGACGTCTCCGACAAGTTCTTCAGTTGTAAGATGGAGGAGAATAGTTCTGTCAGTGAACATATCCTCAAGATGTCTAGGCTTCACAACCGCTTGACTCAGCTGGGAGTTAATCTCCCGGATGACTCGGTCATTGACAGAATCCTCTAGTCGCTTCCACCTAGCTACAAGAGCTTTGTGATGAATTACAACATGCAAGGGATGGAGAAGTCCATTCCTGAGTTGTACTCGATGCTGAAATCAGTAGAGCTCGAGATCAAAAAGGAGCATCAAGTGTTGATGGTGAATAAGACCACTAGTTTCAAGAAATGCAAGGGTAAGAAGAACTTCAAGAAGGACGGCAAAGTTGTTGCCACACCCGGTAAGCAAGTTGTTGGGAAGAAGAAGAACAAGAATGGACCCAAGCCTGAGACTGAGTGTTTTTATTGCAAGGGTACCGATCACTGGAAGCAGAACTGCCCCAAGTACTTAGCGGATAAGAAGGACGGCAACATTAAAGGTATATGTGATATACTTGTTATTGATGTGTACCTAACCAGCGCTCGTAATAGCTCTTGGGTATTTGATACCGATGCAGTTGCTCACATTTGTAACACCAAGCAGGAGCTGCGGAATAAGCGGAGGCTGGCAAAGGACGAGGTGACGATGCGCGTCAGGAATGGTTCCAAGGTCGATGTGATCGTCGTCGGCACGCTACCTCTACATCTACCTTCGGGATTAGTGTTAAACCTTAATAATTGTTATTTAGTACCATCTTTGAGCATGAACATTGTATCTGGATCTCGCTTGATGCGAGATGGCTACTCATTTAAATCTGAGAATAATGGTTGTTCTATTTATATGAGAGAAATGTTTTATGGTCATGCCCTGCTGGTCAATGGTTTATTTTTGATGAAACTCGAACGTGATGTTACACATGTCCATACTGTGAGTACAAAAAAGTGTAAGGTTGATAACGATAGTCCCACTTACATGTGGCAGTGCCTCCTTGGTCATATTGGTGTCAGACGCATGAAGAAGCTCCATACTGATGGACTTTTGGAGTCTCTTGATTTCGAATAATTTGACACGTGCGAACCATGCCTCATGGGCAAGATGACCAAGACTCCGTTCTCCGGAACAATGGAGCGAGCAGCTGACTTGTTGGAAATAATACATACCAATGTATGCGGTCCAATGAGTGTCAAGGCTCATGGTGGCTACCGTTATTTTCTCACCCTCACTGATGACTTGAGTAGAAATGGGTATGTCTACTTAATGAAACATAAGTCTGAAACTTTTAAAAGGTTCAAGGAATTTCAGAGTGAGCTAGAGAATCAATGTGACAGGAAAATAAAGTGCCTACGATCTGATCGTGGCGGAGAATATTTAAGTCACGAGTTTGGCACGCACCTAAGGAAATGTGGAATTGTTTCACAACTCACGCCGTCTGGCACACCTCAGCGAAATGGTGTGTCTGAACGTCGTAATCGCACTCTATTAGATATGGTACGATCTATGATGTCTCTTACCGACTTACCGCTATCATTCTGGGGATATGCATTAGAGACTGCCGCCTTCACATTAAATAGGGCACCAACAAAATCCCTTGAGACGACACCGTATGAATTATGGTTTGGAAAGAAACCTAAGCTGTCATTTCTAAAAGTTTGGGGATGCGATGCTTATGTGAAGAAACTTCAACCTGAGAAGCTCGAACCCAAAGCGGAAAAGTGCGTCTTCATAGGATATCCCAAAGAGACTATTGGGTATACCTTCTACCTACGATCCGAGGGCAAAGTCTTTGTTGCCAAGAATGGATCCTTTCTCGAGAAAGAGTTTCTCTCGAAAGAAGTAAGTGGGAGGAAAATAGAACTTGATGAGGTAATTGTACCTCCACTCGAACCGGAGAGTAGCACAGCACAGGAAGTTGTTTCTGTGGAGCCTGCACCGATTGGAGAGGAAGTTAATGATGATGATCATGAAACTTCAGATCAAGTTACTGTTGAATGTCGAAGGTCCACCAAGACACGTTCCGCACCAGAGTGGTACGGTAACCTGTCCTGGAGATCATGTTGTTGGACAACGGTGAACCTTCGAACTATGAAGAAGCAATGCGGGCCCGGATTCCAACAAATGGCTTGAGGCCATGAAATCCGACATAGGATCCATATATGAGAACAATGTATGGACTTTGGTGGACTTCCCTGATGATAAGCGAGCCATTGAAAATAAATGGATCTTTAAGAAGAAGACTGACGCGGATGGTAATGTGACCGTCTATAAGGCTCGGCTTGTCGCTAAGGGTTATCGACAAGTTCAAGGAGTCGACTACGATGAGACTTTCTCACCTGTAGCGATGCTGAAGTCTGTCCGAATCATGTTAGCAATTGCCGCATTTTATGATTATGAGATCTGGCAAATGGACGTCAAAACGGCATTCCTTAATGGCTTCCTCAAGGAAGAACTGTGTATGATGCAGCCGGAAGGTTTTCTCGATCCTAAAGATGCTAACAAGGTATGCAAGCTCCAGCGCTCCATCTATGGGCTGGTCCAAGCATCTCGGAGTTGGAACATTCGCTTTAATGAAGTGATTAAAGCGTTTGGGTTTGTACAGGTTTATGGAGAACCCTGTATTTAAAAGAAAGTGAGTGGGAGCTTTGTAGCATTTCTTATATTGTATGTGGATGACATACCGATAATGGGAAATGATATAGAGCTCTTGGAAAGTATAAAGGCCTACTTGAATAAGTGTTTTTCAATGAAGGACCTTGGAGAAGCTGCTTACATATTAGGTATTAAGATCTATAGAGATACATCAAGACGCCTCATAGGTCTTTCACAAAGCACATACCTTGACAAGATATTGAAGAAGTTCAATATGGATCAGTCCAAGAAGGGGTTCTTGCCTGTGTTACAAGGTGTGAGATTGAGTACGACTCAATGCCCGACTACAGCAAAGGATAGAGAAGATATGAATGTCATCCCCTATGATTCAGCCATAGGCTCTATTATGTACGCCATGTTGTGTACCAAACCTGATGTGAACCTTGCCATAAGTATGGTAGGGAGGTACCAAAGTTATCCCGGAGTGGAACACTGGACAGCGGTCAAGAATATCCTAAAGAACTTGAAAAGGACAAAGGACATGTTTCTCGTATATGGAGGTGCCGAAGAGCTTGTCGTAAAGGGTTACGTCGATGCTAGCTTCGACATAGATCCGGACGACTCCAAGTCGCAAATCGGATACGTGTATATTTTGAACGGAGGGGCAGTCAGCCCAGGTTTCACAAGAAGACAAGACACATCAAGCGCCGCTTCAACTCCATCCGTGATTACATTCAGGAGGGAGATCTGAATGTCACAGATCCGTTGACCAAACCTCTCTCACGAGCAAAACATGATCAACACCAGATTGCTATGGGCGTTCGATTCATTACAATGTAACTAGATTATTGACTCTAGTGCAAGTGCGAGACTATTGGAAATATGCCCTAGAGGCAATAATAAAATGGTTATTATTGTATTTCCTAGTTCATGATAATTGTCTATTGTTCATGCTATAATTGTGTTAACCGGAAACCATAATACATGTGTGAATACATAGACCACAACATGTCCCTAGTAAGCCTCTAGTTGGCTAGCTCGTTGATCAATATATGGTCAAGGTTTCATGGCCATGGACATTGGATGTCGTTGATAACGGGATCACATCATTAGGAGAATGATGTGATGGACAAGACCCAATCCTAAGCATAGCACAAGATCGTGCAGTTCGTTTGCTAAAGCTTTTCAATGTCAAGTATCGTTTCCTTAGACCATGAGATTGTGTAACTCCCGGATACCGTAGGAATGCTTTGGGTGTGCCAAACATCACAACGTAACTGGGTGGCTATAAAGGTGCACTACGGCTATCTCCGAAGGTGTCTGTTGGGTTGACACGAATCGAGACTGGGATTTGTCACTCCGTGTGACGGAGAGGTATCTCTGGGCCCACTCGGTAAGACATCATCATAATGAGCTCAATGTGACTAAGGAGTTTGCCACGGGATGATGTCTTACGGAATGAGTAAAGAGACTTGTCGGTAACAAGATTGAACAAGGTATAGAGATACCGACGATCGAATCTCGGGCAAGTATCATACCGATAGACAAAGGGAATTGTATACGCGATTGATTGAATCCCCGACATCGTGGTTCATCCGATGAAATCATCGTGGAGCATGTGGGATCCAACATCGGTATCCAGATCCCACTGTTGGTAATTGGCCGGAGAGGTGTATCGGTCATGTCTACATGTCTCCCGAGCCCGTAGGGTCTACACACTTAAGGTTCGCTGACGCTAGGGTTATAGGGAAATGGTATACGTGATTGCTGAAGGTTGTTTGGATTCCCGGATGAGATCCCGGACATCACGAGGAGCTCCGGAATGGTCCGGAGGTAAAGATTGATATATAGGAAGTCCAGTTTTGGTCACCGGAAAGTTTTCGGGCTCATCGGTAGTGTATCGGGAGTGCCGGGAGGGTGCCGGAGGACCCCCGGGAGGGGTGTGAAGACCATAGGACTTGTTGGGCCCTTAGAGGAGGTGTGCCAGCCCTTATTGGGCTGGCCAAGACCTTCTAGAAAGGCCCATGCGGCTGGGATCAAGAGATAAAGGGCAAAAGGGTTTTAAAAGAGGAGATCCACCTCCCTTGTGGGAGGTGGACTCTTCCCCTAGTTCGGCCGAACCTCTTCTCTTTGGAGGCGGGGCCAAGGCAGCCCTCCCTCTCCCTCCTCCTATATATATGCAAGGGTTTGGGATGATTTGAGACCCGACTTCTCTCTCTCTCGGCGCAGCCCTACCCTTCCTCTTCCTCGTTCTCCGTAGCGCTTGGCGAAGCCCTGTGGAGTCCACGTAGCTCCACTGTCATCACGCCGTCATGCTGCTGGAGCTCTCCCTCAACCTCTCCTTCCTCTTTGCTGGATCAAGGCGTAGGAGACGTCATCGGGATGCACGTGTGTTGAACACGGAGGCGCCGTTGTTCGGCGCTGAGATCGGAATCCACCGCGATCTGAATCGCTGCGAGTACGACTCCACCAACCGCGTTCTTGTAACGCTTCCGCTTAGCGATCTTCAAAGGTATGAAGATGCAATCTCTCCCCAATCGTTGCTGGTTTCTCCATGGATAGATCTTGGTGATCGTAGGAAAAAATTTGATTTACTATTACGTCTCCCAACACGGATCTTCTCATTAGACGGTCGGCCGAAAAATCGAGGCGTCCGCTTCTGTCAATCATCAATTCATCTCCTTGATTCCCGCCCGCACTATCTTCCATCCCATCTCTTAAATAGGGCCACGAGGGGGTCTCTTATTTTTCTCCGATGCCACCATCTTTCTTCTTCCTCCTGACGCCTGCGCTTCCTGAGCTCCGCCGCGCCTGTGGGATCTCGTCATCGTCATCAACCTTGGCCGCTACATCAACCTGAACTATCCAGATTTTCGCCTGCGTCGACCGCATCCGTGAGGTACCCCTCTCAACTCCTATCAGATTTGTAGTTACCTCGCCTGAATCCTTTCGATCTCATCGGACCTCCATTAACGTGCCCTGCTTGTTCATCCAATCGTCCCTTATAATGCAAACTGATAAATAGTCCTTTGAATCTTGCAATGTTGTTAATCCATCGCGGCTATCCGTACAGAGCCAACAATAGCTCATCCTACATCTGCATCCTACTCCTTTCCTTACGCCAACTGGTTATTCTTCCATGGCTCCTCTTTTAGGGTTGAATTAAGTTTGATTTTTCCTTGCTTGTGGATATCGTAGACACGGTAATAATGTGTGAAACATGTTTGTCTTCCCTTAGCAATATTTGTAGCACAGTATTGCCCACTTGACCCGCCATCGAATCACCGGATGTTTTGACAAACTGTACTGGCGGCTTAGCATCATACTGTTTAGTTTAATCAGTCGTCTTGACTGTCTGCCGTTTTCTGACCTGCCGCGTCCTACACATTTCATAGTTTGACCCGCCGTCATGTCTCGAGCACCTGCATCATGTGATTGGGTCGGCTCTCAACTCATCGAGCAATTCTTATTGGATTTCGTAGACGTAGGTACATTGCCAGCTCAGGATGTTATTCACTGGCGGGTTCTTGGGTCGGAGAAGAAACCTACCCCTAAGGAAGGGGAAGTTGTCATATTCGCCGATTACCTTCTCCGCGGTTTCAGTCCGCCCGGATAAAAATTCTTCCGAGACGCCCTCCACTTTTTTAAACGGCACCCTGAAGACATTGCCCCAAATTCTATCTCCAACATGTGCAACTTTTAAGTCCTGTGCGAGGTTTACTTGCAAGAAGAGCCGTCCGTCGACCTCTTCCGTTATTTCTTCTATGTCAACCGCCAAACAAAAGTGGCGGCTGGACCAAGCTTGGAGCTCGGCGAAGTCTCCATCCAGAGACGAAGAGATCTGGCCTGTCCGGCTGTCCTTATGCCAAGACACCCCAAAGACTGGAATAGAACTTGGTTTTACTGTAGAGACACCTCTCCAGAAGGAGAAAATCCACTGCCAGGTTACCGTCCTACCCGGCTCTGTACTTCCACTGAACTTTCGGACCGGATGTCTGCTTCAACACGAGCGAAGTATGCTCCGGCTTTCGCAAAAATCAAGGCTCTTCTAGAGAATGGTTTGACTGGAGTCGACTTAACTCGCTGTTGGATCTCATGGAAAGTCTTACCACTAAGCCGGCGTGACCGGCTTATGTGCGAATACATAGGTGACGAGAATGATCCTCTCTACTTCAACCACACACCTCTGACAAAAGAAAATGTTAACTCTGTTGTCAAAGGACTTCTCCGTGAATCCCTGGAAGTTTGTTGTATGATCAGGTTAAAACCCTTCTGCATCGCAAATCCAGCTCTGGATGTGAGGATGACTTTTAAATTCTCTTGCTCTTTGTCTTGACTTTGTATATGGCAACTTTTAACCTTTTGGCGGCTTTGCCTACAGGACAACTCTAGCTTCTGGAAGAGAAAGTACACTCCCCCCGCGAAGAAGAAATCTCACGCGGGTAACATCCGTGGCCATAAGAAGAAGACTTCGGCTCAAAACTTGCTCGAACTTGACGATTCAAAGGTAGAACTTGACTCCCTTGGCCATCTTTTTATGCAACTTATTGACAATGATTGTACACAGGAGGAGACAGAAATGAGCCACGCCAACGCCCCTGAGGTAACTTAAGTTTCTTCCAACTCGGAAATCCTACCACAAGGGAAGATATGACGGGTCATCCGAAAAGTTCCTTTTTCACATCCTCTTGCTTACTTAGATATTGAATTTTCCTTGAAAAAGCAACAACACGATTCTCGGTGTCAGACCCGGAGCACCGGCTCTGAGGATCTTATGGCCAGCTTACCCAACTCCCCGGTGCCGCGGAAACGTCCCGCTGAGGTACTTTCTTACTAAAAATCCGATATCCATCTTATACTCTTGTACTGCTATCTTACTCTTGTGTTTTATTGTCTTAATTTATAGGAGTCACCTCCTTCGTCTGGCGACTCGACTGCCTCCAAGCTTCCTCCTATGAAGATCAACCCAGAGTATGATATTTACCATGCCATGTATACATTATCTGTATTTACCAGGGCTCAAGCCAAACGTAGGAAGACAAGCGGGTCCACCGTTACTCCTACTGCCCAAAAGTCGAAGACCGCTGAGCCGTCTCCCTCCACTCATGTTGAACCTTCTGATACTAACAAGGAGGCACCTAAGTGCTCTCCTCCACCCTCAGAGCCGGAGGGTCATCGCATGGCGACTTCTAATAGTCCAGCGGCTGACCATAAACCGCCCAGTCCTACCGCTGAAGACTCAGCTCTTCCCAAAGTTACCATCACCAGGACGGGTTATCAATCTCCAACTCATCATGTATTGGAAAAGCACTCCAGCAAGATTAATACTTGCTCTCCAAAGAAGCTTGACTTCGAATTCCCCGTCTTGGAGAAGATGACTGCAGATGATCTGCATGCTGGCTATTTGAATCGCCTTTCTGCCAGCCGCAACATGGAGACCAAACTTGTTAGTTTAATGAAGAAAAAATATGAGGTATATTTCATCTCCCGCATTCTCTTATACCCTTATGTAGCCCCCAAGAACTGGTGTAATATTGTAAATAATGGAATGGGTCTTCCAAACCTTCGACGTGTTGTAGAGAACTTTAACCTGTAGGCCCCAAGTAACAGGTTAAATCGCATATAAGCCGGTACTTATGTTAAATCTTAGAACCAAGCGTAGCCCCCAAGTCCGGATCATTATAAAAATGCTGAGCTGGAGCTTTCATGTTTGAGAAGTTCGTCAGGTGTAGCCCCCAAGTCCGAGTTATTATGACAATGATGAGTCGGAACTTCATCATAGACTTGGAAAGAAAAAATAGACATTAGCCCCCAAGTGCCAAGTATATTTATTGCAATCTACTTGGGACTTGTATCAGAAATAATTCCATCCTCACGACTTAACCTTTATAATCTGTCACTTGTACAATGCAGGAGGCATTAGATGCAGCTGAGTCTGAATGTGTCGACTTAAGGGAAAACCTGACTGCTCAACAGATCGCCCGAGCCACAGCAGAATAGAAATTATGGGTGGATGTTGAACAACTTGAGAAGCTCCAGGTCGACTTTACCGCGTATAAAAAGACTGCCGAATCTGAGCAAGCTGCCTTGTCCAAGCGTGCAAGTGATACTGATGAACAGCTCAAGCTCACATCAGAAGAGTTCAAGACTCTCAAGGACAACATATCCAAGATGATTGCCGCTATCTTTGGTAAGCATGTACGGCTTAGAAATTTTTCTTGTGGAAAAAATGCCTGCCAGGCGGCTTATCACCTTGAACCTTTCCTTGTAGGCGAGAGGAGCCGCCAGCTATCCTCTGATAGTCTGATGAAATTGAAGGTAGTATATACTTTGACTGAGCAACTCTATAGTGGAGCCCTCTGTACCATCAAGGCCATGATGACGGCCAAGTATGTTCCCAAATTCATGAAGGACGTTATAGAAGTCTTGTCAACTTTGCCCAAATAGGTGGACGAAATGAGGCGATCAGCCGCCAAGAGAGGGGCCATAGCTGCGCTAAGCCGGTCCCTGGCCTTTGCTCCTGAGTTAACCGTTGAAGAAATGATGAATGGTTTCCCCTCCAAAAAGGATGATGGCTCAGACTTTACTGAAGCGGATTATGCCAAATGCATCAAGGCATCCAGGAGACTCGCCTCCATACTTGTTGATGAGACGGATCTGACTCCCTACCAGGAAGCTTACGATGAGAACAACCAACGGCTGCGTTGCCCAACTTTTGAAGCCAGGGATTTCATCCCTACATGTCGTAAGTCTCTCTTCGCCCCTAAAGTTGATTCGTCTCCTCTTTTCGACGATGCTCAGTTCGAAGCTTTATTAAACTACAACTAGGATGTGGATAATCTTCAGAACGAAGAGCACGAAGACCCGACGCAAGATGACCCGCCAGCAAGTTAAAACTTTGTTGTTCTTGACTGATTGTAACCCGGCCAGCTGACCCGCCGTGATGTGGAAGTGTATGAAAAACTTTAAATCCTTCGTCTTTTGAGCTCCTGGAGAACCATGTAATAGGCCTAGCACAAACTTGATTGCCTCAGCCATTGTGCACCCATGACTTTGGAATCGTCTTATGCACTTTCTATCTGCCTTGCATTCTTCTCATAATGTATTTCAACATACTTAACAACAATTCATCTTAAGAGATAAAGCCTGCAAAAACAAGACAGAATACTCTGAAGTGTTTGTAAGGGCGGCTTCAAAAAGCATAACCTGGAGATGTTAGCATCTGTATAACCTTGCTTCTTCTTTCATAATCTTGCTCTGACCCGGCTTGGTAAACCGGCATGATACGTGAATATGATGCACTGCATGATGTAATGTATGATGGAATGTATGATGCAATGTATGATGCAATGTCTGGTGTTCTTGCTTTCTTGTTGTCTTCCATAAACTCATATGATGGTTCTTCCTGGCTGGACTCGATGCTTGAACTCATATCAGTGCAGGGTCTCTAACGAGAGTGACCGTCAACACCTTTGAGCGGCTCAGGGTCTCTAGGAGGGATTAACTGATAAGAGTGCAACGAACCAGAAAGAGACACATTTTTAAACTCTAGTTATACAGATTTTAGTAATTTAAACAAATTTGATTAGATTCAAAATTTAAAGTTCAAATTTGAAATCTAAGCATACAGACATAAACTACCTCAACTTTTTGAACTAATGCAAAAAAGAATCAACTAAAAACACTAAATATTTTAAAAGATATGATAAAAACAAAAACAGAAAACATTCTGTTTTCTAAAACAGAAACAGAAAAAGAGAAACTGATAACGATCGGTTAGGGGCTACATGTCAGGTTGTGATTGGCCGCGAGGGCGTGCGTGTGCGAGCTAACGAGCGGTCGACCGAGACTTAGCGCGTACCGGTTCGGGCTTCTAAGTGATCTAATCTTGGGCGTTGACTGCGGATCCGACGGCTACGGTGAGGTGTGGTGACTTACAACGGAGGGGGGTTGGGGTTCCGGCGAGGTCGATGGCGGCCGGAGGTCGGTGGTGGTCGTGGGCGACGGTGTAGTGGTCGGGGCGGCATCCGAGGTGCTCAGGCGACGGCGGCGAAGCTCCGGCGTCGATTGGCGGCGTCGGAGGGGGTCGGGGCCGAGTGTGGCGACGGGCACGAGCTCCGGGAGGTTCCGTCAAGTGCGGAACTCCGGCGAGGTTGTGGGGCAGCGTTCCGGCGAGGGAAAGGGGGGTTTCGGGTGTGGAATGAAGAGCGGAGGGTCGGGGCTTTATATAGGGGGCGGTGTGGTGGCCGGGGAGGGCACGAGAGGCGTGATTCGCGGCGGAGGGATCTCCGGCGAGGGAGGAGGCGCGGGGAAGGGGACGAGCGCGGGGACGCCACGGTCGAACGGTGGGTCCCACGCGTTAGTGAGGTGGGGCGCGCAGTTAGCGCGTCGGTGGCCGACCCGGAGTAGTTTCGGGTCTTAATGGCCGTGGGCCAGCCCGTTTCTAATAAATCCATTTCCTTTATTATTTCTAGAGCGTTTAAAACACTTTTAAAGCATTCAAAGCATTTCCAAATATAAGAATTATATATATCAAAATGATCAGGAGAATTAATGTTATTTAATGAACATTTTCCCTCTGTCATATTGAATACTTTTAAAAAAAATATTTTCAGAAATTCCTCATTTCATTTTTGTTAAATCCTTTTGCAATATTTTTTTCAAATAACCCCCTGGTTTTATTGTTCAAATATTTCACCAAGATGCCCCTGGTGTGGAGTGTCATGTTACTCCCCTCTTTTCTTTGAACTTTTCCAGAGGTTTTCAAATAGGTGAAACAAGAAAAGGGAAAGATGAAAGTGGCCTTTCAGAAATTCAAAGGAAGCACTTCAACCATTTTATTCATTCAAACAATGTGATGATGATGCATAGCTATATTTCATAACATTCCAAAATGGAATTTTGGGATGTTACAAACCTACCCACCTTAAGATGAATCTCGCCCTCGAGATTCGGGTTATCTAGAAAATAGGTGCGGGTGGTCTCTACGAAGATCTTCTTCGCGTTCCCAGGTGGCTTCTTACTCGGTGTGGTGGCTCCACAGAACCTTACAGAACTAGATGATCTTGCTTCGGGTAACTCTGTTGGTAGTCTCGAGGATTCTGACAGGTTTCTCCTCGTAGGTCAGGTCACTGTCAAGTTGTATGGCCTCTAGGGGCACTGTGTCTCTCAAAGGAATATCAGACATATCAGCATGGCATTTCTTCAGCTGGGAAACATGGAAAACATCATGAACTCCGGACAGTCCTTCTGGCAATTCCAGCTTGTATGCAACTTCGCCTCTACGTTCCAGAATTTTGTAGGGGCCTATAAATCTGGGTGCTAACTTTCCTTTAACACCAAACCTCTTGATTCCTCGAAGTGGGGACACACGGAGATATGCTCGATCCCCTACATCATATGTCACCTCCTTGCATTTGTTATCAGCATAGCTCTTCTGCCGGGATTGAGCTATCTTGAGTCGGTATTGAATCAGTTTGACCTTATCTTCAGAATCTCTGATAAGATCGGGACCAAAAAAATTTCGGTCTCCAACACCATCCCACGTCAATGGTGTTCTGCACCTCCTTCCGTATAAAGCTTCGAAAGGGGGCCATCTTCAGACTGGCCTGATAACTATTGTTGTACGAGCACTCTGCGTAAGGTAAGTTGTCATCCCAACTGGACCCATAGTCTAGCGCACAGGCTCTCAACATGTCCTCCAGAATCTGGTTCATTCTCTCAGTCTGTCCATCGGTCTGCGGATGAAAAGTTGTACTGAACTCCAGCCTTGTACCCAAAGTTTCATGTAGCTGATTCGAAAACTTTGAGGTAAATTGTGTTCCTCTATCTGACATGATACTCCTCGGAACTCCATGCAAACATACGATCCTGGTCATATAGATCTTGGCTAACTTAGCACTGGTATAGGTGGTCTTCACTGGAATGAAATGAGCCACCTTGGTCAAGCGATCGACCACTACCCAAATGGAATCATATCCTGAACGGGTCTTGGGTAGTCCTGTGATGAAGTCCGTACCAAGCTTATCCCATTTCCACTCGGGTATCGGCAAAGGTTGGAGTAACCCTGCTGGTTTCTGATGTTCCGCCTTTACTCGCCGACAAACATCACATACCGCAACATGTTCAGCAATATCTTTCTTCATACCTATCCACTAGTAACTTTCCTTCAAATCTAGGTACATCTTGGTGTTGCATGGGTGTATCAAGTATGGTGAATTGTGGGCTTCTTGAAGTATCAACTTCCTGAGCTCTAGGTCATGGGGCACATAGATTCGGTTCTCAAACCATAGAGTACCATGTTCATCTTCATGAAAGCCTTTAGCCTTGCCTTCCTTCATTCTCTGTTTTATCTCAGCTATCTCCTTGCCTGATTTTTGGGCTTCTCAAATTCTTTCGGTCAAGGTGGACTGAATCTCTAGTGTGGCAACATATCCTTGCGGAACTATCTCTAACCGAAGCTCTCTGAGATCTTTGGTTAACTCCTGGGGTAATCCTCCAGCTATGAGTGTGTTCACATAACTCTTCCGACTCAAAGCATCTGCCGCAACATTTGCCTTTCCTGGATGGTAATGTAATCTCATGTCATAGTCCTTGATTAACTCTAACCATCTCCTCTGTCTGAGGTTCAACTCCTTCTGCGTGAAGATATACTTCAGGCTCTTATGATCAGCGTACACATCACAACTATTTCCGATAAGGAAATGTCTCCAGGTCTTGAGTGCATGCACTACGGCTGCTAGTTCCAAATCATGGGTGGCATAACTAAATTTCTCATCAAAAGTACATGGTGAAGGAGCCTCCTCCGGTGGTGCTCTCCTCATAGTCATCATCATTGCTGATCAAAGGAGCCATGTCTCCTTTTGGATGAAGATTTTCACCCATGTCCATTTGTTCCTCCAGAGTTGCGATGCGAGTGTTTAGCTTATCAATCCTCTCTAAGAAATCCTTCACCTCATACTCATGCTCGTACTTGGCTTCCCGTAAGTCAGCTTCGAGGTCAATCTCACGGTTCATCAGCCTCTTGATCGTCTTCGTGTCGGCACGTACCCGAAGCTCCAAGGTCCTGATGTGTGTCTCCAAGGTCTGGATATAGGAAATGGTGGTGTCTTCAGTGGGAGTGGTTATGATATTTCCATTCGCATCCCTGCGACAAACCACGCTGAGTCCTGGTGAAATGGTTCCACCTCTGTATTCCTCCTGAATACGTCCAAGGGCACGATGAATGGCCATGTCTCTCCCAAGTATCCAGCTGGGTGCCACAAACTTTAAGTCGATGGGTTCCTTACGATTTCCAAAGGTCTTCCCGGGGATGTGCACCTCGATCCTGTAGCGTCCGTCTCATGGAAAAGACATGATAGGAGTCCCGGTGATGCTCGGCAAATCAATCCTCACGTCCCTGACGATCCTCATCAGCTCCTTGCCAAAGGGCATCGTTGCGTCAGGCTGGCAAAACTCCGTGATCAAAACTGGGATGAAGGTGGCCATCTATAAATTTTGAAATAAATCGGAGGGAAGTTAGAAACGAGTAGATGAGAGTATAAGAGTTTTAAAGACAAAAGAGAAATAAATCCTAAGGCTTTTCCAATCCTAGAGGTTACGTCCTATGGTCAGCGTGTGCTCTGATACCATTTCTGTAGCGACCCGACCTGAAAGGTCGAATCTCTGGTGTTTCTGTACCATCCCAAGATCATGCTGGTACACACACGGTACATCAATGTATATATCAAAGGGAAATCACACAGCATTAATAAATCGAAATCTCATATCGAGTCCTTTATTACAATAAGGATTACAATAAAGTGGCTAAAGGCCAACTCATGAGATAAACTAAACCAAAACTTGCGGAAGCTCCAAGGGTAGTTGAGTCCATCTGACTCCAAGGGCATCTCACCGAGCGTAGAGCGTATCCTCACTCCTGGTCGGAAAAGTACTCTGCAACATGATACGTTGCAGCCGTATAGGTGAGCATATTGAATATGCCGGCAAAGTCACAAGAGAGGGGGTAAAGTAATCATCTAGTCTATATGCAAATATGGCAGGTGGGGTAGTAAGTTTTTGCATAAAGCCAAAATTTTCCTACAACAAGAGAGGGCAAAGGCATAATTACTACAATGTTGGTTGATTAATGAGATGGTTCCACCAACCAATTCCCATACCCAAGTTGACATTAATAACCCACATCAATATAATTAATTGTGTTGAGAGTTCCAGATAATTTCAGTTCCTTTGGCTCAAACTGTCCATGACCGTGGACACGGCTAATCGATTAGGTTTGGGTACTCTGCAGAGTTTTGCACATGTTCCCCACAAGATTTGATCGCCTCCGTTGGACGTCTCGCACTTCATGGTGTTTGAGAAACGGATGACCAATACATGGTCTTCAAAAGGGTTTCCCCGAGACTCTGTCGGTGCCCATCCTTTCCTATCGTTCTTCTACATCTCGTAGCACCGCCTGTCTAGGGTCGCCACGATATCCAACCAAGGCAGAGCCCATAATGGCTTGTGGCTGTGCAGGTAAGCCTTGGGTCTTGAAGCATACATCCTTCTCTTTGTGCCTGGGTGGACCTTTCCGCATGAATACTGGCACTTCTCCAGCATCATCTAGGCTAACCACTGGTTTCTCCAAGGCGCCGTTCAACCATCATCCACCCAGAGGTAAGTTGAAAACTTGTAGTCTTGAAGACTTGATCATCATGTAGGTCTTGAGATTATTAACTCACAACTCTCATGAATCACACAACCAACCCCGTCTACTAATAGCATAGCAAAATGTAAAACAACGTTTCCCGGGGCCAATGTGTCAAAGAATTGAGGGGTAACTACCACATGATACTACAACAAGTAACCAAGTTTCCAATTACCTACTTTGCATGCAATTGGGGATATGGAAGAACTAATGCAATAAAACATAGGTATACATGGTCAAAGTGACTTGCCTTGCTAACGATCCTCGTAATCAAGTGACTCTAGATAACAAGCTTCGCACTCCGGATGTTCTAACGAATCAAACAAGAGCACACCATAAGCATAAACAAAAAACAATTCATTCAACAGCAAGGTAAACAAATGCTTCAACAAACAAAATCACAATCAAAAGAAGAATCACTTAAAGTATAAGACTATAAAATTATTGGGGTCAAAAATCCCTACTAAGACATACAAGTCAACAAGATTGGTCTTGAACAACTAGACATTTTAGATAACAGAAAAAAATAAATATAAAGTTTTATTTGAAAACAAAAAGTATTTCATTATAAAAGTATTGTGCTAAAAAGAAGTACTACAAAACGTCTTCTAAACAATATACATGGTGAAAACAAGATGAACCTATTCAAACTAGAGCACAAAACAAATTGAAAAACATATTTTATTAATAGAAAAAGATACACCTAAAGTTGAATCAACAGAACCTAATGAAATCTAAAAACAAAAGTTAAACTAATTCAGGTTCAAATTAAATAAAAATCTATTTACTTAAAATCTATTAAGAACTAAACAGATTCTGTTTTTGTTAAAAACAGTAACTAAATTCATTCTAAAAATTCTCAAATTATGTAGAATGATAGGTTTAACAAATACCAAACAGTGGCAACAAAATTCACTCAAAATATATTTTTAAACTCCAGTTATACAGATTTTAGTAATTTAAACAAATTTGATTAGATTCAAAATTTAAAGTTCAAATTTGAAATCTAAGCATACAGACATAAATTACCTCAAATTGTTGAACTAATGCAAAAATAATCAACTAAAAACACTAAATATTTAAAAAGATATGATAAAAACAAAAACAGAAAACATTCTGTTTTCTAAAACAGAAACAGAAAAAGAGAAACTGATAACGATCGGTTAGGGGCTACGTGTCAGGTTGTGATTGGCCGCGAGGGCGTGCGTGTGAGAGCTAACGACCGGTCGACCGAGACTTAGTGCGTACCGGTTCGGGCTTCTAAGTGATCTAATCTTGGGCGTTGACTGCGGATCCGACGGCTACGGCGAGCTGTGGTGACTTACAATGGAGGGGGGTCAGGGTTCCGGCGAGGTCGATGGCGGCCAGAGGTCGATGGTGGTCGTGGGCGAAGGTCCAATGGTCGGGGCGGCGTCCGAGGTGCTCAGGCGACGGTGGCGAAGCTCCTACGTCGATTGGCAGCGTCGGAGGGGGTCGGGGGCGAGTGTGGCGACGGGCACGAGCTCAAGGAGGTTCGGTCGAGTGCCGAACTCCGGCGAGGTTGTGGGGCAGCGTTCCGGCGAGTGAAAGGGGGTTTTGGGTGTGGAATGAAGAGCGGAGGGTCAGGGCTTTATATAGGGGGCGGTGCGGTGGCCGGGGAGGGCACGAGAGGCGTGATTCGCGGCGGAGGGATCTCCGGCGAGGGAGGAGGCGCGGGGAAGGGGACGAGCGCGGGGACGCCGCGGTCGGACGGTGGGTCCCGCGCGTCAGTGAGGTGGGGCGCGCTGTTAGCGCGTCGGTAGCCGACCCGGAGTAGTTTTGGGTCTTAATGGCCGTGGGCCGGCCCGTTTCTAATAAATCCATTTCCTTTATTATTTCCAGAGCGTTTAAAACACTTTTAAAGCATTCAAAGCATTTCCAAATATAGGAATTATATATATCAAAATGATCAGGAGAATTAATGCTATTTCGTTAACATTTTTCCTCTGTCATATTGAATACTTTTTAAAAAAATATTTTCAAAAATTGCTCATTTGATTTTTTTAAAATCCTTTTGCAATAATTTTTTCAAATAACCCCCTGGTTTTATTGTTCATATATTTCTCCAAGATGCCCCTGGTGTGGAGTGTCATGTTACTCCCCTCTTTTCTTTGAACTTTTCCAGAGGTTTTCAAATAGGTGAAACAAGAAAAGGGAAAGATGAAAGTGGACTTTCGGAAATTCAAAGGAAGCACTTCAACCATTTTGTTCATTCAAACAATGTGATGATGATGCATAGCTATATTTCATAACATTCCAAAATGGAATTTTGGGATGTTACACAGATCCTCCTATGAAGGTAGCTGAACAGATGGGTAATAAATTATATCCAAGAAAACACTAGGTGGCACCGGCTTACGCTGAGAGCCCAATCTTGACAATGCATCAGTCGCCGCGTTCTTGCGACGATCAATATGATCCACTTGATAACCCTTGAAATGACCAGCAATGATATCCACCGCCTGACGATAAGCCGTCATCCATGGGTCCTTGGAGTCCCACGTGCCTGAAACTTGTTGCGCCACTAGATCTGAGTCGCCAAGGCATCTAACCCGGCTCAGGTTCATCTCCTTTGCCACACGAAGTCCATGAAGCAAAGCTTCGTATTTAGCTGCATTGTTCATACAAGGGAACATCAGCCTTAGCACGTAACAGAACTTATCACCTTTGGGGGAAGTTAAAACAACTCTAGCCCCCGATCCCTCCAACTGTCTGGACCCATCGAAGTGAATTGTCCAATACGTGTTATCCGGCTTCTCCTCCGGCGACTGACACTCTGTCCAGTCATTTATGAAATCCACCAATGCCTGAAACTTCATGGCTATGCGAGGCACATACTCAAATTCAAAGGCTCAAGCTCTAGCGCCCACTTAGCAATTCTCCCTGTGGCCTCCCGGTTGTGAATTATATCACCCAACGGGGCAGAGCTAACCACCATGATCTGGTATCCAAGGAAATAATGCTTCAACTTGCGGTTTGCCATGAGCACCCCGTACATTAGTTTCTGCCAATGTGGGTACCTTTGCTTGGACTCTATAAGAACCTCACTAGCATAGTAAACCGGCCTCTGGACCGGGTACTCTTTTCGTGCCTCCTTGTGCTCTACCACGATCGCAGCACTGACAGCCCAATTGTTAGCCGCCACGTAGAGGAGCAAGGGCTCTTTCTCAGCCGGGGCAGCCAAGATTGGCGGCTCAACCAACTGCTTCTTGAGCGCTTCAAGAGCTTCATCCGTAGCTTTACTCCATAAAAAGTCATCCGTCTTTTTCATCATCTGGTATAGAGGAATAGTCTTCTCACCCAGGCAGCTGATGAAGCGGCTTAAAGCGGCAATACGACCCGCCAAGCACTGCACATCATTGACGCTCGCCGGCTTATCCAGTGATGTGATGGCCATTATTTTGTCTGGGTTAGCCTCTATCCCTAGCTCAAAAACAAAAAAAAATAGAAGTTTACTCGCAGGAACTCCAAAAACACACTTAGTCGGGTTAAGCATCATCTTGTAGACCCGTAAATTATCAAACGTCTCCTTCAGGTTGTCAAGCAATGTCTCCTTCTTTCTTGACTTAACCACAATATTGTCCATGTAAGCATGAACATTGCGTGCAATTTAACTATGAAGGTAATTCTGCACACAACGTTGGTAAGTCGCCTATGCACTCTTGAGCCCAAATGGCATAGACACATAGCAGAAAGCCCCAAAAGGTGTTATAAATGACATCTTCTCCTGGTCTTTAGCTTCCATCTTGATCTAGTGATAACCTAAATAGGCGTTCAGGAAGCATAAACTCTCACAACCTGTCGTGGCATCAATAATCTGGTCGATATGAGGGAGAACAAACGGGTCAACTAGACATGCCTTGTTAGGATCCATGTAATCTATATACATATGCCACGTGTCGTTCTTCTTGAGCACCAGCACAGGATTTTCTAACCACTTCGAGTGAAATACTTCCACGATGAACCCTGCCGCCAAGAGCCAGGCCACCTCTTCTCCAATCGCTTTACGCCGCTCCTCGTTGAAGCGGCGGAGGAATTGCTTGATCGGCTCAAACTTAGGATCCACATTAAGGTGGTGCTCAGCAAATTCTCTCGGTACACCCCGCATGTCAGATGGATTCCACACGAAGATAACCCGATTCTCACGGATGAATTTGATGAGCGCGCTTTCCTATGTGGGGTCCATGTTAGCCCCAATAGTGAACTGATTAGATGAGTCACCCAGAGTAAAATCCACCATCTTTGTGTCATCCGCCGCAAACTTCAAGGGCGTCTCAGACTCTATACTAGGCTTCGTCAACGGAGTCATGTCCGCCGGGTCAACGTTATCCTTGTAAAACTTGAGCTCTGCCTCCGTGCAACTTGACTCTACGTCAGTCGCGTCTCCTTCCTCACACTCCATGGCTACCTTCCGATCACCATGCACTGTGATTGTTCCGTTGAGGGACGGCATCTTGAGCTGCAGATAGACATAACAAGGCCTGGCCATAAACTTTGCAAAAGCTGGTCGGCCAAACAGAGCATGATACGGGCTCTTAATTTTCACCACTTCGAACCACAAAGTCTCCACCCTGTAGTTGTACTCATCTCCAAACGCCACTTCTAAAGCAATCTTCCCCACCGGGTAGGCCGACTTACCTGGCACCACCCCATGGAAAACTGTCGACGACTGCTTAAGAGCCTTGTCAGTTAATTCCATCCGCTGGAAGGTGTCATAGTACAAGATATTGATGCTGCTACCACCGTCCATGAGTACTTTTGTAAACTTATAACCCCAAACCTGAGGGGCGACCACCAGAGCCATGTGACCCAGATTATCAACCTGCAGCGGGTGATCCTCCCGGCTCCATGTGATTGGATACTCCGACCACTTTAAGTATCGCGGGAGAGTCAGCGTGGCCGCATTAACCGCCCTCTTGTGCAACTTCTGCTCCCGCTTATCAAGGCTTGTAATGAAGACATGATACTGCCACCCGCTAAGTTGCTTCGAGTTGCTCTGATATCCTGACTGATTATTCTATTGCTTACCACCATTCCCAGCTGTTGATGATGACCTCCCTGATTCCCATGACCCTGGCAACCTGAACCTGACCCGCCTGCACCAAAACCAACTCCTGAACCGCCCGGTCCTGAACCGCCTGACGAGTCGTTACCATTATTACGATGCTGACGGAGGCTGTAATCCGGAACTAGTGCATAATGTTGCACTCCTTCCACATGTGGGTGGCCACTTTATCATGTCGGCTATGCGCTGGGCAAGGTCTATTTAGCGTCTCTTGCAAGTTGGAAGGCGGAGGCGCCTTATCTTTGTTGAACGGCAGCCTAAAATTTCCATTGCCCCTGGCACGACCATTCCCAGCATTGGTACTCGCCACTAACTCCGATCCTCCATCCGGGTTCTTCCGCTTGCCCTGGTTGCCGTTTCCAACACCGCTCTGCTGATTCTTGCTATTGTTGCCCTTCTTGCCCTGAGCCGACTTCTCATCATCGGATCTTGGGTCCTTGGTGATATTTGAATCCGCATATTTGGTGAGACCCGTCATGAGCTCACCCATGTCCTGATGAGAACGCTTCAATCGCCCAAGCTTCTGTTTAAGGGGTAAAAAGTGACAGTTCCTTTCCAAAATCAGAACCGCTTGAGACGCCAAAATATTCTCAGACGAGTGGATCACCGTCGAGACCCGCCGGACCCAATGATGAGCCGACTCTCCTTCCTGATGTACACAATGATCAAGATCCATGATCATCATAGGTTGCTTGTAGGTTCCCCTGAAATTCTTGATAAAGTGTGCTTTCAAATCAGCCCAAGACGTGATGGTGTTAGGTGGCAAACCCTTCAACCTAGTGCGGGCCGGTCCTTCTAACATCATGATGAAGTATTTCGCACAAACCGCCCCACTGACATCCAGCATTTCCATAGGAAGCTCATAACTCTCGATCCCCGAGGGTAGATCAACCATTTAATTAGCCACCTTACGCAGCCACTTAAAGTCCTTAGGCAAACGTTCATTCCTTAGATCCGCCGTGAGACACGGCACACCATCTCCCCTGGAAGAAGTGCTGATGAGGGGGGGGCTTGCTGGTGTCAGCTTAGGAATCTCCGGGTAATCCATCACCGGTGTTGATCCTAGCTAAGTCCGACCCCTATCCATAGTCCCCTAAATATCCCTCTTGGGTATGTTATCATTGGGCGGGTTCCGCCTCTGCTCACTACTGGAGACCGCTAGCGACTCTATGCGCCGGCTGTAGCTACGGCTGTGAACTGGTGTAGAGTGCACCCCACTCCGGCTGTGTGTGTACCTTTCTTGTTGGGCCACCACTGTTTGCAACAGACTGATTGCATTCCGCGCCTCTTCAGCAAACGGCGTTCCTTCAGCCAAGGGGAGGGCGTCAAGCTTGGCTGACGACGCTATCATGTTTTCCACCGGGTTAGAGTAATGGCCGGACGGCGTCGCGAGGTGTCGCGGCTGGGTTCTGTTCCTCCGTGACGGGTCTAGTTGCCATGGCACCTCCGCAACCCGGGTTATCATCGGTGGCATACTTGGTCTGGCTCTAGGAGTATTGAAGAGATTCTGAGGCTGGATAGGGAGACCAACTTGAGTCCTTCTACGCTGAATCGCCTCTGAAGCCCGCTGGTCTAGGTCAAAATGGAGAGCCTCCGCCCTCAAGCGTTTCGACTCAACATTCATCTAAACCTGCATTGCATTGATATCCTCCTGGGCCTGAGCCATCTGTCCCTTGATCCGGTTAATCTCGGCATTGCGCTCCGCCCGATTCTCGGCTGTCACTTCTGTGGCCATCAAGGTCGCTATCTCCGCCATGAGTTCCAGTAAAACTTGAGTTGGTGTCTTAGGAGGCTCGGCATCAGGTGGGGCCGCTCCCGATGCTGCTTCGGACTTTGCGCCATTAGAAGCTCGCGCCGGGCCTGCCATAAACACAACGGCTCGGCTCGACGGGTCGTAGGGCTCCGGAATACTATCGCCATCGGCAGAGCCCCCTAACCCGCCATCATGAAGCTGATAGATTGACTCTGCATCCCCGCTGGAAGATTCTTCATCCGAAAAAGCCAAGGTCTCTCCTCCTGACAAGGAATCTCCCCTGTCCTGTGTAAAGCCGACAAAAACACTCTTCCGCCTGGGTTGAACATGGGCGGGTGTCATGCCGATGGGAACCCAATACTCATACTCGATTGAGCTGGCGTCAGGCCCCAATCCTGAATCGTCGATGTAGAGATTGTCGGGGCGACTCTTCGTCATCAAGACGAAGGCGTATCCTTCAATCCCTGGGAGAGAGCTCTTTGAGAACTCAACACCACCGCATGCTAGCCCACGGTAGGCGCCAACTGTCGTGGTTTTATCACGGCAGATGTCCGAAGACTTAGGCTCGAGGCGATCACTAAGGCAGTGGACTCAAAGGGGTTGGTCGGGACGAAAGACACGGGTTTACCCAGGTTCGGTCCCTTGAGAAGAGGTAAAAGACTACGTCTTGCTTTGTGTATATTGATTGGAGTATCAATTACAAGGGAGCGTATTCGCTTGACCTAGATCTCGATTGATTGGTTTCTGTCTAAGCCGTCCCCGGGTCTCTGCCTTTATATAGGAGGACAAGACCCTGGGTTACACAAGTCCCAAACCGACTCTTACAACGTGTCTAGCTCTGTCACTAAGACGTCTTGCCTATCTTCGCAAGCTGTCTTCGGGCAGCACACCCGCTCGGGTCTTGTGCCTTCTAGGCCTCCATCTCAGCCCATCTAGTGAGCCTCCATGCGTCCTAGCCATCCTCTTCCAACCCATACGATAGCAAGCCGCCAGGTATGACCCGGCCCCTCCTGGGCGGGTCTTACCACGGGGTTATATCCCCAGCACGACCCATGTGTCATCTTCTGAGGAGGAATCCGAGGTAGAACTTGATTCTCTTGGCCGTATTTTTAATGAGCTTGTTGTTGCACCTTCTTATAAGGGTGATTCAGACTCTAGCCAGGCCAGCGAAATTGAGGTAACTTCTGCATCTTCCAGTTTACAAACATTTGTTTCGAGAAAACCAAGACAAGTCGTCTGGAAGGTTAAGTTGATACCCAGATGCTCATTTGGCTCCCGATTTTCTTTTGAAGAAAACGCAATTTGCTGGCTCATCAAAACGCAAGCCTGGGGTAGTTCGGGCAACTCGGACCATGATTTCTCTGATGCATCGCCGGGTCAAAAACCCACGCTACGAGGTGCCTCATAGTCCAACCAACTCTCACCCTAGAGCTGGTTTGTTTAAGCAACCTCTGAGTCCTTAGAATTCACTTTATCAGGCATCCCCTTCATCTTTGGATGACTGAACGACAACACAACTTCCCGCTTTCATCCTCAACCGGGGGTAAGTCCCTGAACTTGCATTCGTCTGCTTATGTTGTTTTAAACCTTGAGTTATATTTCCCTTAGCATAATACTTGATCTTGCAACTATAGGGCAAAGGACACTTTTTCAAGGAAGTCTGGCGGGACATCTTTTGGCAATGTAAACTGCAACATGTCAGCCTCTTCGCCAGTGAAAATAAGAACTAACCTATTGCAGAGAAGGGCCCAGATGTGAGTGCTGAAGAGGCAAACAACGTTGAGACGCCTAGACCGGATGAGCCGGTTGTTATGGACATACCACCTGAAGCTCAGGACATTCCAGATGAGCCATCTACCATGCATCCAAGCCCAGTTCATCCTTCTAACCCGGCGGCTCATTTGGATGATCCCAAAAATCGATCAGGAGCAAACTGTCTAGACATTATCATTGTGAAGGAAGGTTACCAAGTTCCCCTTGTGCCCACTTCCTTGGCTAAGATTGTGGCTAAGGGTGAACTGGTTAACTTAAACAAAGGGAACGCAACTCTGAAAATTCCAGAGTTGTTTGTACTTGGTATTGAAGATTTACACCAGCAATACTTGACCCGGTTGTCTAAAAGCGGGTAATTGAAGTAAGCATGATAAATGCCATGAAGGAGAAGTATGAGGTAAACTCCTTGTTTTACCATTATTTGTGTACTGTCATTAGCCTCCAAGAGACGGCTCATTTTCTAGAGATGACTCGGATCTTGTTAATACTTTGCGAAGAAATCAACCTGTAGCCCTCAAGGGTTGGTTCATTTTCTTGAGATGAGTCGGATCTTGAGTTTACACTTTTGAAGAAATCAACATGTAGCCCCCAAGGGTCGACTCATCTTCTTAAGATGAGTCGGGTCTTTATTCTATATGTTTGAAGAAATCGACATGTAGCCCCCAAGGGCCGGCTCATCTTGTTGAGATGAGTCGGGTCTTTATTCTATATGTTTGAAGAAATTGACCTGTAGCCCCCAAGGGTCGGCTCATCTTCTTGAGATGAGTCGGGTCTTTTGCATATCTTAGTTTGATAGAACTGATATGCATTAGCCCCCAAGTGTCAATAATACTGCTTGCAGTTTGCTTGGGACTTGATAGAAAGAATAATTTATCATAAGGTGGTTTAAGGCTGTCGTAAGAATACTTGCTGATATTTGTTGTACATCCGCGAGGAATATGTTGATGATGCCGAGTCGGTTGTTGTAAAACTGCAGAAACGGCTCAAGGAAGAAAGAAAATGGAAAACTAATGCTGAGATTATGACGAATCATTTTGAGGATTTTGTATGAGAGTCTGGAACAAGCCATAAAGTTGTTTGAAGTAGAAAAGTCCACCCTTGTAAGACGTGCAGAAAAAGCAGTAGATAAACTTAATCCTTTGAAGGAAAAATATGCCCTTCTTTTGAAACAAATCAATGAAATGCTGACGGCAATCTTTGGTATGTTTTGTGCTTCTCTTCCTTTTTTGTACTGTACCGGCCGATGATTGAACGGCGGCTCACTATCTTTCTCGTTACTTACAAGGAGAAAAGATCATAATCTTGTAAAGCTTCCCATTGTGAAATTGAAAGCTATTTCCACATATGTAGAGCAACTGTTCACCGGATCGGTGTATTCCATCATGGTGGTCAAAAATCTAAAGTATCCTCCAAGAAATATCAAGGACATCTTGAAGCGGCTTTCTATCGTACCCCAATGGGTGACCGAGACCCGGAAATCAGCGGCTTGAGGAGGAGCGAACATGACGTTGGCTCGAGCAAGGGTGTACTTGCCTGAATTGGATGTGGAGCTGCTAAAGGGCGGATTCCCCGAATTCAAACTCGACGGCTCCTCATTCACTCAGTCAGACTATGTGAAGTGCATCACAGAGATGCATGCTTTGGCAACTCTGATAGGTGAAGGAATTGAACTCACAAACTATCATGTTGCATACACCAGCGATAACGAGCATGTTAACCCTCCCAAGCATGACCCGACGGAGTTGGTCCCCCCCCCCCCGACATAAGAGATCTTTTGCCCCTGATGTTGACGCATCATCTCTTATTGAGGGAACATCAAATTTTCAATCATTGAACTCGATTCGATGGCTACAAAAGGGCCAACGGGTTGATGAGGATGTTGAGTCGGCAGATGCAAATCCAGAGGCAGCTGATGAAGAAAGAGCATGAAGGCATTCCTGGTGATGAATGAATTGCCATACTAAGTAAGCCCCCAAGTAGTTCAAAAAAACTGAGTATTTTGGAGCTACACTGTGGGCTAATAATAGTCGTAGTTTAAAAAACTTCCTTCAAATTCTTTGCCATGCCATCATGAATGTATGCATCTTTGTTTGTTCAAAATTCCAGTCTTTTGAGATTGTTGTTTAGATATGATTTTGCCACTCTTTTTACTTTCCCTTGTATGCCTCTGTTGTTGTGCTCAATGAATTTGCTGACAAAGGTGCTTGATTGTCAAGACTCAAGTCTAGAATCTTCCTTCAATAATATTGAAGATATAGGTTTCGAACCAGGCCATAATATGACCGTAATTATTAACCCGGTTACTCAAGTATGAGCCGGAGTAGGGACAATACCGTGCCTGAGATTTTTCATCATGGTAAAAAATCATATAAATTGTGTTAGTGAGCCGACTCAATGAGACTCGGTAAAAAAATACTGGCTTTCGAGGATCAAGTCTTGCTTCAATGAAGCGGGTATGATAACCCACGGTTTATCCTAGCTTTCTATATGCCAGCTCTCACATGACTCGGTTGTTTTAACCTTGAGAAGTTCAGGGTCCTAAACAGGATTAACTTACAAGAGTACATTTTGTCATCTGATTGGAGTTGCATCAAGCATGCATGTAGGTTTAACCATGTATTTTGGCGTGTTTTGCTGGGTCAAAAGGGTGAGAAAGCTAAACTCGATGAGTTGGAAGCCCCTAAGTGACCTATGTTACAAACAATAAAGACTCATGCTCCATATATTGGCTGAAATGATAGAAACCTCGAGTTTCGAGGGTGCCGGCTTTATTATATTTGAACATAAAGAAGTATATATAGAATTTGCAGGGGGGATTACATAAAGAGAGTCGATGGCCCTTCTAAGTATAATAAGGCCATAGTTGAGCGATGTTCCAGGGCCGGGTTGTATCCTCCTCGGAAGTGTATATTCCTTCTCATAAGTCCACCAGATAATATAACCCGTTGTTAAGGTTTCTGCTGACAACAAAAGGACCCTCCCAAGGTGGAGAAATTTTATGCATTCCTGTCTGATCTTGAATCAGACGTAGTACCAAGTCGGCTTCTTGAAAAGTACGGCTTTGGACTCTACGACTATGATAGCAGCGTAGGTTTTGCTGATAAATGGCAAATCTGGATGCCGCCAAATCACGTTCTTCTTCCGAGGCATCGAAGGAGTCTTGTCATGCTAGCTCATTGTATGCCTCAACATAAGCAGCAACTCGAGGCCAGTCATGGTGAATATCACTTGGTAAGACAGCCTTGGCCCTGTATACCAAGAAGAAAGGTGTGTATCCAGTGGATCTGTTTGGTGTTCTGCAAATACTCCAAAGTACGGCTGGGAGTTCTTCAACCCAACAACTCGGAGTGCACTCAAGTGGTACCATAATCCGGGGTTTGATCCCTCTGAGGATCTCCTGATTAGCTCGTTCAGCTTGTCTGTTGGACTGTGGATGCGCCATCGCTGCCAGGTCAAGCCGGATGTGTTCCTATTGTGGATTTGTCACGGCAAGAACTCCGGGTTAACGGACTTAGGTGTGAGGCCATCGCAACTATGTGGCGGCTTGAGAGGGGTTGATCGGAATCGAGAGACATGAGTTTACCCAGGTTCGGCCCCTCCGATGGAGGTAAAAGCTATTGGGGAACGTAGTAATAATTCAAAAAAATCCTACGTGTCACCAAGATCAATCTAGGAGATGCTAGCAATGAGAGAGAGGGAGTCCATCTTCATACCCTTGAAGATCGCTAAGCGGAAGTGTTACAAAGAACACGGTTGATGGAGTCGTACTTGCGGCGATTCAAATCATGGAAGATCCGATCCAAGCGCCAAACGGACGGCGCCTCCGCGTTCAACAGATGTAGAGCCCGGAGATGTCTCATCCTTCTTGATCTAGCAAGGGGGGGTAAGTTGAGGGAGACCTCCGGCAGCACGACGGCGTGGTGGCGATGGAGCTCGTGGTTCTCCGGCAGAGCTTCACTAAGCGCTACGGAGGAGGAGGAGGAGGTGTAGGAAGGGGGGTTGCGCCAGGGGGGAAGGGTGTGGCTGCCCTCCCACCCCTCCACTATTTATAGGGCAAGGGGAGAGGTGGTCGTCCCCCTTAGATCCATCTAGAGGGGGGCGGCAAAGGGGGGTAACTTGCCTCCCAAGTTAGGTGAAGGCGCCCCCACCCCCTAGGGCTTCCAACCCTAGGCGCCATGGGCCCTTGGGGGGTGCACCAGCCCACTAAGGGGCTGGTTCCCACGCAACCTCAGCCCATTAGGCCCTCTAGGGCAGGTGGACCCTCCTGGTGGACCCCCGGAACCCCTTCAGTGGTCCCGGTACAATACTGATAAACCCCGAAACCTTTTCGGCGACTGAAACTGGACTTCTCATATATAAATCTTCACCTCCGGACCATTCTTTGAACTCCTCATGACGTCTGGGATCTCATTTGGGACTCCGAACAACTTTTGGTAACCACCTAGAATTCCCATTACAACTCTAGCGTCATCGAACCTTAAGTGTGTAGACCCTACGGGTTCGGGAACCATGCAGTCATGACCGAGACACCTCTCTGGCCAATAACAAATAGCAGGATCTGGATACCCATATTGGCTCCCACATGTTCCACGATGATCTCATCGGATGAACCACGATGTCGGGGATTTAGTTAATCTCGTATACAATTCTGTTTGTCCATCGGTATGTTACTTGCCCGAGATTCAATTGTCGGTATCCCTATACCTTGTTCAATCTCGTTACTATCAAGTCTCTTTACTCGTTCTGTAACACATGATCCTGTGACTAACTCCTTAGTCACATTGAGCTCATTATGATGATGTATTACCGAGTGGGCCCAGAGATACCTCTCCATCACACGGAGTGACAAATCCCAGTCTCGATTCGTACCAACCCAACAGACACTTTCAAAGATAATTGTAGTTTACCTTTATAGTCACCTAGTTACGTTGTGACGTTTGATACACCCAAAGCATTCCTACGGTATCTGGTAGTTGCACAATCTCATGGTCTAAGGAAATGATACTTGACATTAGAAAAGCTCTAGCAGACGAACTACAAGATCTTGTGCTATGCTTAGGATTGGGTCTTGTCCATGACATCATTCTCCTAATGATGTGATCCCATTATCAATGACATCCAATGTCCATGGCCAGGAAACCATGACCATCTATTGATCAACAAGCTAGTCAACTAGAGGCTCACTAGGGATATGGTGTGGTCTATGTATTCACACATGTATTACGTTTCTGGTTAATACAACTATATCATGAACAATAGAAAATTATCATGAACAAGGAAATATAATAATAACCATTTTATTATTGCCTCTAGGGAATATTTCCAATAGTCTCCCACTTGCACTAGAGTCAATAATCTAGTTACATTGTGCTAAATCGAACACCCATAGAATTCTGGTGCTGATCATGTTTCGCTCGTGAAAGAGGTTTAGTCCACGGATCTGCGACATTCAGATCCATATGTACTTTACAAATATCTATATCTCCATCCTGAATGTAACCACGAATAGAGTTGAAGTGACACTTGATGTGCTTGGTCTTCTTGTGAAACCTCGGCTCCTTGGCAATGGCAATAGCTCCAGTGTTGTCACGGAAGAGAGTCATCGGGCCCGACTCATTGGGAATCACTCCTAGGTCAGTGATGAACTCTTTTATCTAGTCTCCTTCTTGTGCTGCTTCCGAAGCAGCTATGTACTCCACTTCACATGTATATGCCGCCACGACGCTTTTCTTGCAACTGCACCAGCTGACTGCCCCACCATTCAAAATATACACGTATCTGGTTTGTGACTTTGAGTCATCCAGATCTGTGTCGAAGCTAGCATCGACGTAACCCTTTATGACGAGCTATTCAGCACCTCCATAAACAAGAAACATATCCTTAGTCCTTTTCAGGTACTTAAGGATATTCTTGACCGCTATCTAGTGTTCCATTCCGGGATCACTTGGGTACCTCCCTACCAAACTTATGGCAAGGTTCACATCAAGTCTGGCACACAGCATGGCATACATGATAGAGCCTATGGCTGAGGCATAGGGGATGACACTCATCTTTTCTCTATCTTGTGCCAAGGTCGGGCATTGAGCTGTGATCAATCTCACACCTTAAAATATAGGCAAGAACCCCTTCTTGGACTAATCCATATTGAACTTCTTCAATATCTTGTTAAGGTATGTGCTTTGCGAAAGACCAATGAGGCGTCTCGATCTATCTCTATAGATCTTGATGCCTAATATGTAAGCAGCTTCTCCAAGGTCCTTCATTGAAAAACACTTATTCAAGTAGGCCTTTACACTTTCCAAAAGTTTTATATCATTTCCCATCCACAATATGTCATCCACATATAAAATGAGAAATGCTACAGAGCTCCCATTCACTTTCTTGTAAATACAGGCTTCTCCATAAGTCTATATAAACCCAAATGCTTTAATCACCTCATCAAGCGAATGTTCCAACTTCGAGATGCTTGCATTGGCCCATAAATGGAGCGCTGGAGCTTCCATACCTTGTCAGCATTCTTAGGATCGACAAAACCTTCCGACGGCATCATATACAATTCTTCCTTAAGGAAACTGTTAAGGAATGTCGTTTTGACGTCCATTTGCTAGATCTCATAATCATAAAATGCGGCAACTGCTAACATGATTCGGACGGACTTCAGCATCGCTACTGGTGAGAAGGTCTCATCATAATCAACTCTTTGAACTTGTCGATAACCCTTAGCGACAAGCCGAGCCTTATAGACGGTGACGTTACCATCCACGTCAGTCTTCTTCTTAAAGATCCATTTATTTTCTATGGCTTGCCGATCATCGGGTAAGTCCACCAAAGTCCACACTTTGTTCTCATACATGGATCCTATCTCAGATTTCATGGCTTCAAGCCATTTGTTGGAATCTGGGCCCGCCATGGCTTTTTCATAGTTCGAGGGTTCACCGTTGTCTAACAACATGATTTACAGGACAGGGTTGTCGTACCACTCTAGTGCGGAACGTGTCCTCGTGGACCTACGAAGTTTAGTAGTAACTTGATCAGAAGTTTCATGATCATCATCATTAACTTCCTCTCTAGTCGGTGCAGGCACCACAGAAACATTCTCCTATGATATGCTACTTTCCGGTTCGAGAGGGGGTACAATTACCTCATCAAGTTCTACTTTCCTCCCACTTACTTCTTTTGAGAGAAACTCTTTCTCTAGAAAGGATCCATTCTTGGCAACAAGAGGTAGAAGGTATACCCAGTAGTTTCCTTAGGGTATCCTATGAAGACACATTTTTCCGATTTGGGTTCGAGCTCTTCAGGTTGAAGTTTCTTGACATAAGCATTGCATCCCCAAACTTTCAGAAACGACAGCTTAGGTTTCTTCCCAAACCATAATTCATACGGTGTCTTCTCAACGGATTTAGACGGTGCCCTATTTAAAGTGAATGCGGCAGTCTCTAATACATATCCCCAAAACGATAGCGGTAAATCAGTAAGAGACATCATTGATCGCACCATATCCAATAGAGTGTGATTATGATGTTCGGACACACCATTACGCTGAGGTGTGCGACGCAGCGTGAGTTGTGAAACAATTCCACATTTCCTTAAGTGTGTGCCAAACTCGTGACTCAAATATTCTCCTCCACGATCAGATCGTAAGAACTTTATTTTCTTGTCATGTTGATTCTCTACCTCACTCTGAAATTCCTTGAACTTTTCAAAGGTCTCAGACTTGTGTTTCATTAAGTAGACATACCCATGTCTGCTTAAGTCATCAGTGAGGGTGAGAACATAACGATAGCCACCGTGAGCCTCAACGCTCATCGGTCCCCATACATCGATATGTATTATTTCCAACAAGCTGGTTGCTCGCTCCATTGTTCTGGAGAATGGAGTCTTAGTCATCTTGCCCATGAGGTATGGTTCGCACGTGTCAAATGATTCATAATCAAGAGACTCCAAAAGTCCATCTGCATGGAGTTTCTTCATGCGTTTGACACCAATATAACCAAGGCGGCAGTGCCACAAGTATGTGGGACTATCATTATCAACCTTACATCGTTTGGTATTCACACTATGAGTATGTGTAACATCTCGTTCGAGATTCAACAAAAATAAACCATTGACCAGCGGGGCATGACCATAAAACATCTCTCTCATATAAATAGAACAACCATTATTCTCGGATTTAAATGAGTAGCCATCTCGCATCAAACGAGATCCAGATACAATGTTCATGCTCAAAGCAGGTACTAAATAACAATTATTGAGGTTTAAAACTAATCCTGAAGGTAGATGTAGAGGTAGCGTGCCGACGGCGATCACATAGACCTTGGAACCATTCCTGACGTGCATCGTCACCTCGTCCTTTGCGAGCCTCCGCTTATTCCGCAACTCCTATTTTGAGTTACAAATGTGAGCAACCACACCGGTATCAAATACCCAGGAGATACTACGAGTGCCGGTAAGGTACACATCAATAACATGTATATCATGTATACCTTCGACGTTGTCGGCCTTCTTATCCGCTAAGTACTTGGGGCAGTTACGCTTCCAGTGACTGGTTCCCTTGCAATAAAAGCACTCAGTCTCAGGCTTGGGTCCATTCTTGGGCTTCTTCCCGGTAACTGATTTACCAGGCACAGCAACTGCTTTGCCATCCTTCTTGAAGTTCTTCTTACCCTTGCCTTTCTTGAAACTAGTGGTCTTATTCACCATCAACATTTGATGTTCCTTTTTGATTTCCACCTCCGCCGATTTCAGCATTGAATATAACTCGGGAATGGGCTTCTCCATCCCTTGCATATTGTAGTTCATCACAAAGCTCTTGTAGCTAGGTGGAAGCGACTGGAGGATTCTGTCAATAACCGAGTCATCAGGAAGATTAACTCACAGCTAAGACAAGCGGTTGTGCAACCCAGACATTTTGAGTATGTGCTCGCTGACAGAACTATTTTCCTCCATCTTACAACTGAAGAACTTGTCGGATACTTCATATCTCTCGACCTGGGCATGAGCTTGGAAAACCATTCTCAGCTCTTGGAACATCTCATATGCTCCGTGTTGCTCAAAACACTTTTGGAGCCCGGTTCTAAGCTGTAAAGCATGCCGCACTGAACCAGGGAGTAATCATCACTGTGCGACTGCCAGTCGTTCATAACGTCTTGAGTTGCTGGGAAAACGGGTGCGTCACCTAGCGGTGCATCAAGGACATATATTTTCTTGGAAGCTATGAGGATGATCCTCAAGTTACGGACCCAGTCCGTATAGTTACTTCCATCGTCTTTTAGCTTGGTTTTCTCTAGGAACACGTCGAAGTTGAGGGCAACATTAGTGTGGGCCATTGGATCTACAAGATAGATTGTAAAGACAATTTTAGACTAAGTTCATGATAATTAAGTTCATCTAATCAAATTATGTAATGAACTCCCACTCAGATAGACATCCCTCTAGTCATCTAAGTGATAAATGATCCACATCGACTGTCCGATCATCACGTGAGACGGACTAGTCATCAATGGTGAACATCTCCATGTTGATTGCATCTACTATACGACTCATGTTCGAACTTTCGGTCTCTCGTGTTCCGAGGCCATGTCTGTACATGCTAGGCTCGTCAAGTCAACCTAAGTGTTTCGCGTGTGTAAATCTGGCTTACATCGGTTGTATGCCAACATTAGAATCTATCACATACGATCATCATGTGGTGCTTCAAAACAACGATCCTTCGCAACAGTGCACACTTAGGGAGAACACATTTCTTGAATTTTAGTGAGGGATCATCTTATTTATGCTATTGTCGTTCTAAGTAAATAAGATGTAAGAACATGATAAACATCACATGCAAATCATAAAGTTACATGATATGGCCAATATCATCTTGCGCCTTTGATCTCCATCTTCGGGGCGCAACACGATCACCATCGTCACCGGCACGACACTATGATCTCCATCATCATGATCTCCATCATCATGTCTTCATGAAGTTGTCTCTCCAACTATTACTTCTACTACTATGGCTAACAGTTAGCAATAAAGTAAAGTAATTACATGGCATTTTTGATTGACACGCAGGTCATACAATAAATTAAGACAACTTCTATGGCTCCTGTCGGTTGTCATACTCATTGACATGCAAGTCGTGATTCCTATTACAAGAACATGATCAATCTCATACATCACATATATTTCATCACATCCTTTTGGCCATATCACATCACATAGCATACCCTGCAAAAACAAGTTAGACATCCTCTAATTGTTGTTGCAAGTTTTACGTGGCTGCTGTGGGGTTCTAGCAAGAACATTTCTTACCTAAGCAAAAGCCAAAATGGTGATATGCCAATTGCTATTTACCCTTCATAAGTACCCTCTTCATCGAATCTGATGAGTAAAATGGGAGAGATAGACACCCGCTAGCCACCTTATGCAACAAGTGCATGTCAGGTGGTGGAACCTGTCTCACGTAAGCATACATGTAAAGTCGGTCCAGGCCACTTCATCCCACGATGCCGCCGAATAAAGATAAGACTAGTAGTGGCAAGCAAATTAACCAAATCATCGCCCACAACTACTTGTGTTCTACTCGTAAATAGAATCTACGCATAGACCTAGATCATGATGCCACTCTTGGGGAACATAGTAGTAATTCAAAAAAATTCCTATGTGTCACCAAGATCAATCTAGGAGATGCTAGCAAAGAGAGAGAGGGAGTGCATCTTCATACCCTTGAAGATCGCTAAGCGGAAGCGTTACAAAGAATGCGGTTGATGGAGTCATACTCGTGGCGATTCAAATCGTAGAATATCCGATCCAGGAACCGAACGGACGGTGCCTCCGCGTTCAACACACGTACAACCCGCGGACGTCTCCTCCTTCTTGATCCATCAAGGGGGAAGGAGAAGTTGAGGGAGAGCTCCGGCAGCATGATGGCGTGGTGGCGGTGGATCTTATGGTTCTCCGGCAGAGCTTTGCTAAGCGCTACGGAGGAGGATGAGGTGTAGGAAGGGGGAGGGCTACGACAGGGGGAAGGGTGTGGCTGCCCTCCAACCCCTCCACTATTTATAGGGGGAAGGGGAGAGGTGGATGGCCCCCCTAGACCCATCTAGAGGGGGGCGGCCAAGGGGGGGGGAAACTTGCCTCCCAAGTTAGGTGGAGGCGCCCCCACCCCCTAGGGTTTCCAACCCTAGGCACCATGGGCCCTTGGGGGCGCACCAGCCCACTAAGGGTCTAGTTCCCATGCAACCTCAGCCCATTAGGCCCTCCGGAGCAGGTGGACCCTCCTGATGGACCCGTGGAACCCCTTCGGTGGTCCCGATACAATATCGATAAACCCCAAAACCTTTCCGACAACTGAAACTGGACTTCCCATATATAAATCTTCCCCTCCGGACCATTTCGGAACTCGTCGTGATGTTCAGGATCTCATCCGGGACTCCAGACAACTTTCGGTAACCACATACAATTCCCATTACAACTCTAGCGTCATCGAACCTTAAGTGTGTAGACCCTATGGGTTTGGGAACCATGCAGTCATGACCGAGACACCTCTCTGGCCAATAACCAATAGCGGGATCTGGATACCCATATTTTCACCAACATATTCCATGATGATCTCATCGGATGAACCACGATGTCGGGGATTCAATTAATCCCATATACAATTCCCTTTGTCCATCGGTATGTTACTTGCCCAAGATTCGATCGTCGGTATCCCTATACCTTGTTCAATCTTGTTACCAGAAAGTCTCTTACTCGTTCTGTAACACATAATCCCGTAACTAACTCCTTAGTTACATTGAGCTCATTATAATGATGTACGGCCGAGTGGGTCCAGAGATACCTCTCCGTCACACGGAGTGACAAATCCTAGTCTTGATTCGTGCCAACCCAACAGACACTTTCAGAGATACTTGTAGTTTACCTTTATAGTCACCTAGTTACGTTGTGACGTTTGATACACCCAAATAATTCATACGGTATCCGGGAGTTGCACAATCTCATGGTCTAAGGAAATGATACTTGGCATTAGAAAAGCCCTAGCAGACGAACTACACGATTTTATGCTATGCTTAGGATTGGATCTTGTCCATCACATCATTCTCCTAATGATGTGATCCCATTATCAACGACATCCAGTGTCCATAGCCAGGAAACAATGACCATCTATTGATCAACGAGCTAGTCAACTAGAGGCTCACTAGGGACATGGTCTGGTCTATGTATTCACACATGTATTGCGGTTTCCGGTTAATAAAATTATAGCATGAACAATAGAGATTTATCATGAACAAGGAAATATAATAATAACCATTTTATTATTGCCTCTAGGGAATATTTCCAACAAAATCCTATGTCCTACTTGTCTTGTATTGATGATGATGATGATCTCGGTTACAAGGGTGCGGAATCGCTACCTCTAAGCTCGAGTGTCTCTAATTTGTCTATCTCTCATGACTTGTCTATCTAAGACGTGTCTATTGAGACGTCTATAACTTGGCCATCTTGGGGTGCCCCGCCCCTGCTTTTATAAGTCGAAGGGGCGGGTTACATGTAGAGTCTAAGTCAGATTGAGACTTAACTTATTATGACTTCCCATCGCGGGCTTCTCTTCATGGGCTTCTAAGTCCCGGGCCTCTTATCTCAGACAGGCGGCTTACAACCGGGCTTATCTTCAAGACTCATCTTCAAGGACTCGTCTCCGAGACTTAACTCTCTTCGGGTCATAACTTACTGACGGGTCATAACTGTCTGTCGGGTCATAACTGTCTGCCGGGTCATAACTGTCTGTCAGGTTACAACTGTCTGCCGGCTTACAAGTGTCTACCGGCTTATAAATTTCTGTCGGGTTATAACTGTTTGCCGGCTTACAACTGTGTGCCGGGTTACAACTATTTGCCGTCTTACAAGTGTCTATCGGCTTATAACTGTCAATTGGGTCATACCGCGGGGTATATCCTAGACATTAGCCCCCAGGTTAGCTTGAATTTATTCATGGTAACCTCCTGAAATAGCAATATGTAAAGGGACCGGCTCACCCAAAAAGCCCAGTTAACCAGCTCCTGAAACTTCTGAAACTCTGTCATATCAATACACTCACACTGGCTCCTTGAAGAAAAAATAACCCTTATTGTCAACTACCTTGGTTTGATAAATTCGTCTGGTTCCCTCATAACTGAGAATTTGATGATATACCATCCTCATAACTGTAGCCCCCAAGTCTTAAGAGGGGAACATAGTGATAGCTTTTAAGACTTCCTTCAATATAAATATTGCAACTCTAGAGAAATCTGAATTGTTCGTCTAAGTCGCCAGTCATAAGTTGAATGGTCCGCATATGTAGCCCCCAAGTACCGGGTTGTCTTGCCTGCAACAACCTGGGACTTGTAAATGTCTTGAGCTCATAGAACATCAGCCAATGTAGCCCCCAAGGGTTGGGTCATTATGCAATAATGAGTAGGAACTTGTTGTAGATCTAATCATATACACTTGAGGAGCAATGTGTAGCCCCCATGAGCTGGCTCAGTAAGACAATACTGGGCTGAGACTTAGAAACAGATATAAAGGCCAGCTTATCTCCTTGAGATAACCAGGTCTGTTGACAATGTAATGACTTGAAAAACAGCTTGCATTAGCCCCCAAGTGTCGTGGTGCGTGCTTGCAGTGACATGGGACTTGTATACTTGATATAAACTGGACTTGAATAATGTAGCCCCCAAGTGTCGATCGTATTCCTGCAATGATTCGGGACTATTCCTTCCATTATATAATAAAACTTTATCCACTGCCCAAATGATGTTGCTGAAAGCCTTGCATATCAATGTTAAACCATTCTCCTTGTTGTAAGCTGGTATTTTTAGGATGAAGGAATAATAGGCATTACTCTGAAGGGGCTTTGAAGACTTCAATCATTCAATGCTAGTTATGACAACCATAATGAGAAATCCAGCCATGTTGGATATTTAAGATTTGAATAATATAACTTGCTTTGAAAAAACCGGTTCCTGCAATGTAGATCAGGATATCCATGCATAGATGATGCATGGTAAGATGATGCAATGATGATGCAATGTATGATGCAATGCAAGATGCAATGTATGACAACATGAAAGACTCAAGCTTTGTTGTTTTTGAAAACTTAGGCGCGGAGCCCAAAACTCATGTGTCGGCTCTCACATGGCACAGATTCATCGTTTGAACCTTAATAGTGTAGGGTCTTTAAAAAGAGTAACTATTAAGAGTACAATGAGCCATATTAGAGAGGCGCAGCAGGGCATGAGTACCCCCAAGACCATAAGCTACTTCTCACGTGACGTAAATTCGTCATTTGAACCTTAAACAGTGCAGGGTCTTTAAAAGAGTAACTGTTTAAGAGTATGAACAGGCCACAAGGGGAGAGTCTGCAGCAGATGGGTGAGTTTATCCTTGCTTTCTGTAAGCCGGCCCTCACGTGACAGAAGCCGCCGGTTTAACATTAACCAGTATTGGGTCTCTATGGATAGTGATTGTCTAGTATTTTGATCAGCTCAGGGTCTCTAGACAAGATTAATTGGTAAGACTTCGGTGGGTCACCTAGTGGAGCAGCAGCAGCATACAGGCAGGTTTAACCCGAACTTGCGGTGGCTGAAGAGCCGATCAAGAGGGTGTGTAAGCTAAACCCGGTGGGTTGGAAGCCCCCAAATGACCTTGTTGACAGAGTCAAATTTTGGGTATACAACCCGGCCTTGCGGTGGCTCAAGAGCCGATCAAGAGGGTGTGAAAGCTAAACCCGGTGGGTTGGAAGCCCCCAAATGACCTTGTTGATGGAGTCAACTTTTGGGTATACAACTCGGCCTTCCAATGGCTCAAGAGCCGATCAAGAGGGTGTGAAAGCTAAACCCGGTGGGTTGGAAGCCCCCAAACGACCTTGTTGATGAAGTCAACTTTTGGGTATACAACCCGTCCTTGCGGTGGCTCAAGAGCCGATCAAGAGGGTGTGAAAGCTAAACCCGGTGGGTTAAAAGCCCCCAAATGACCTTGTTGACGAAATCAACTTTTGCACCATCTTTTTGAAGAAACGGAAGAAACTCCAATGAATCAGGGCACCCATGTTTGAACGGTGCATCATGGCGGCTCGTCCACTTGGGCAAATTTTAATTTTCTGAAAACTCAAACTTGCGAGAGATGAATTCCTTTTGAGCCGGATGCTGAGTCGGATATCGAGATCTCAAAACTTTGTGAAAGATATATTTCTCTTGAACCGGGACTCTCAGATCGCTTGGCACTTTATCAGCTGGAAATTTTCTGATAGCCTTTAAACTTTCACCAAGGTGGTAGTAGCCCTCGAGATCGGGTGATCCGGGGTTCTTGAATTTGCTGAAACTAGAAACATTTGCTGAATCATGTCGGTAGCCCCCGAGTCTTAAGATGGCTCAAGGAGTTGGCTTGAGATTCTCAATACTTGGTCGTGGCATAAACCGACATATGGTTGACGGCTGCTAACTAAAATTTATTGAAGCCAAAAGCATGTGGCGAGTTGATGATCTTCGTGGCACTCCTTGTATGTCCTTGGCGTTGATAACGCGATGTGAATCTATGGAAGGTTGAGGTTGACCATGGAAGGTTATAAATGATCCCATATGATTTTTTTCAGTAATTCGGCCAGCGGTTCATCCCAACTAGTTGTTGAAGTTAACCAAAACGCGGTGGCGGCAATTTGCACGCCTATTCATCGAACCATCCGGTGGAGGCAGAGCCTGATAATTTATCATGACTTGCTTCAAAATAGTTGGAATAGACCGGATCGTAGGGCGGCGACTTTATGAGCGTCTGCTGGGCAGCTTGAACGAGCAAACATAGCAACAACATGTTGATGTAGACTAGACCGCAGAGCGGTGACTCATGAGCGTCCGTTGGGCAGCTTGAACGAGCAAGCACATCACCAGCATGACGATGTAGATGTAGAAGTCAGCCGCATCGTTTGAAGATGGCACGGTCGCGAGAGACGGCTACGACATTGTAATCTGGTGGGGTCGCGAGAGACGGCCACGATGTTGTAAGCCGACGCATTGATGTAGACCCGACCGTATGAACTGTGGGTTGTATGTGTCCGTCCGGTAGATTGTCATGGCGCATATGCGGACATGACCTCTGATGAAGGCACGCGAGGACCATTTTGTACTCTGGCCATGAGTTAATCGACCTTCATACATTAGCATAGCTCGAAGTAAACCCATTCATTGATATTTAATTACATGAAATAATAGTTAGAAAAATATCACCTGACGATTTTTGGTAGAAACTACCGATGATCCGTGTGCATACGTAATCGGACGAAACATATGTCCTTCATCCAACCAGGCCCCACCTCTGTAAACCTCATCCAACTGATCCCCACCTCCCTTCCTTTCCTTATCCTCCCGCCGACCGTACGACGTGGGATGAGGGAAAAAGCGGCAGTGACGGCAGTCGGCTCAAATCGTGTCGCGCAGGCTGGAGCGGGTCCACTTGGCGAGGCAAGCGTGTGAGTATGGTCGGCTTAAGGCAGGGTGTTGGCGCAAGCGAGGTTGAGGTGGCCATGGCACGGCGGTAGAAGAAGCGAAGCCGGCGAGGTGCATGCAGCGTAGCGGTGGAAAGCCGGCCCGGGGCACGAGGTGGCGGAGCCGGCGCGGGCGTACATGCGCGCGAGGGCGAGGCGACACCGGGTGGAAGGCACAACACAGCGAGGTGCAGCGGAAACACAGTAGCGACGGCCAGCCGGCTTGATGGGGAGGCCGGTTGTGGAAGCGCAACGCAGCAGTGGTGGCATGCCAGCTTGAGGCAAGGTCGGCTGTGGGAGCAAGATGATGAGGTAGCAGCCGATCGAGGCGTGGTAGAGGCAGCCAAGCCGGGTCACGGACAAAACTGTGACGGTTAGGCGAAGCCATGGCAAAGGCAAGGCACAAAAGTGGAAGCAAGCTCCCATGCACGGCGGCGAGTCGAGCTCAGCTCGGAGCGAGGCGTAGGCATGGCAGAGGCGAAGGCCTCGGCAGTGGCTCGACCATGGCATCGGCGAAGCTTGGTGCAGCAGGGCGATGAGCCGGCGGGCAGCCCGTCTCAAGACACAGTGCGACGAGAGCGGCTTAGCAAGCGAGCAGGCGAGCGGTCAAAGCTGCCGCAGTTGGGAGCCGACAGAAGGCGCACTGGAGGCGGGGTGCTCGGGCGCGCAGTACGAGCAAGGCGGCTCGAACCTGACGCGGGTGCGCGCAGCGAGTCGATGTTGAACGAGGTTGGTGCGGCGGCTTGCGGCTGCGGCGACAAAGGTGCAAGGTGAAATAGGTGCGGTGGCTCAAGCACACCGATAGAAATAGTCGAGCGGCTCACGATATGGCCGCAGAAAGAGGAAACAGGAGCGGATGTACAGTGAGCGCAAACCGGAGCAGGGCGATGTGCAGCGATGGCGGCTCGTCGAGGTGAAGCGAGGTGGCTCGCACCCAGGCGACTCGGTGTGGACAGCAGGAGAAGGCAGAGTCGTGGCCAGAGCTGAGGCAAAGGCAAGTGGAGGCAAAGCCGCGCGGAGGCGATGCGAGGCGAGGCGGCTCACCTCGTAGCTGTGGGGCAAAGTACAACAGCGAGTGCGGGGCGGCTCGCCGGCTGGAGCGGAGGCGTGGGGCAACGCGCAGTGTCAGCCGGTAGCCGGCTCATGAGGCGAGTCGACTACAGCGAGGTGCTGCTATGGCCAGTGGCTACGGCGAGGTGTGGCTCGCTGGCGGGGCGAGCGCAGGAGGTGAAGTGCGGTGAGGCAGGGCGCCCCGGTGGGGCGCACAAGGTAATGCGATGTGGGCGAGTCAAAGTGAGGTGCGGTAGCGGCCGGCGGGCGCACTGAGCTAGCAGGAGCGAAGCAAGGCATCGCGTGGAACGGGCATGTGGAGGCGAGGCGCGGCAGTGGCCGAGGGGCGGCTCATGGTAGCGGAGGCACGTAGAGGCGTGGCAATGGAGCCGATGCAGCGGGATAGCTCAAAGCAATGGCCAAGCCAGCCTAGAGACGAAGCAGTGGCAGTAGGTAGGCATAGGCCGCCGACTCATCCCATGTTGGCGAGTCGAGGTTGGTTTGGAGCGAGGCGCAGGCGGGCGGCAGGCGGAGAACGAGTTGTGGTTGTGTTTTTCTCTAGATCGTGTCCAGCTCAACGCAAATCCACCTCGGTGACTTTGATTTTTTTTTCTTTGGACCTGATCTCTTCTATGAGTTATAGTACTTTTCTACTGCACCAGTCCAAGTCCACCATGATTTGAAAACAACTGGCTCATGGTTGATTGTTGTCATGAATTTCTGCCCAGATCGCATAGTGCCATGATATTTTAGATTTTTGCTCCAGGCCGGTTGACAGCCGAGACACTGATGTCAGCCGAGACGCTGGAAACCGGTGCAAACGCGGGCATCGGACGAAATGCGGGAAACCGACGTAGACGCGGTTTGTTGGAACTTGCGAGAGTAGTGTTGATGTCGAGCCCTCGGGCATTGGTACGGCGAGGTGCCTCCATTGTTGATGTAGATTGAATCCATCGAAATTAAAAAATGCGTGTGTGTAGATCCTTTTGAGCTGGATTTTCTTCATCCGACGGGGCGCAAGCTTCTCGATCCCTAGGAGAGGTCCCTTCAAGAACAAAACACCACTGTGCGCGTTGCCCCATGGTGGGCGCCAACTGTCGTGGATTTGTCACGACAAGATGTTCGGGTTAACGGACTTAGGTGTGAGGCCATCACAACTATGTGGCGGCTTGAGAGGGGTTGATCGGAATCGAGAAACGCGAGTTTGCCCTGGTTCAGCCCCTCCGATGGAGGTAAAAGCCTATGTCCTGCTTGTCTTGTATTGATGATGATGATGATCTCGGTTACAAGGGTGTGGAATCACTACCTCTAATCTCGAGTGTCTCTAATTTGTCTATCTCTCATGACTTGTCTATCTAAGACATGTCTATTGAGACGTCTAAAAACTTGACCCTCTTGGGGTGCCCCACCCCTCCTTATATAAGTACAAGGGATGGTTTACATGTAGAGTCTAAGTCGGATTGAGACTTAACTCATTATGACTTCCCATGCGGGCTTCTCTTCATGGGCTTCTGAGTCCCGGGCCTCTTATCTTAGACGGGCGGCTTACAACCGGGCACCTTACAACTGGGCTTATCTTCAAGACTCATCTTCAGGGACTCGTCTCCAGGACTTAACTCTCTCTGGGTCATAACTGTCTGATGGGTCATAACTATCTGCCAGGTCATAATTGTCTGCCGGGTTATAACTGTCTGCCTAGCTACAAGTGTCTGCCGGCTTACAAGTGTCTGCCAACTTATAACTATTTGTCGGATTATAAATGCCTGCCGGCTTACAACTGTCTGTCGGGTTACAACTGTTTGCCGGCTTACAAGTGTCTGCCGGCTTATAACTGTCTGTCGGGTCATACCGCGGGGTATATCCCCGACAGTTCCCGTTGACAAAACTGCTCCATGGCTCCCTTAGATAAATTGGTACCATTATCAGTGATAATGCTATGAGAGTAACCAAAGCAAAAAAATCAACTTCTTCAAGAACTTGACTGCAGTCTCAGCATCACAACTACTAACTAGCTCTGCTTCAACCCATTTGGTAAACTTATCAACCGCCACCAAGAGATGGGCCTTTTTGTCACAAGACGGTTTAAACGGACCGACCATGTCTAGCCCCCAAACTACGAACGGCCAAGTAATTGGAATCATGCATAATTCCTGAGCCGCCACATGGGCCTATCAGCCAAACTTCTAGGACCCATAGCACTTACGCACAATTTCTTCTGCATCTGCATGAGCCGTCAACCAATAAAACCCGTTCCAAGAAACTTTTGCCACTTGGGATCGTCAGACGGCATGATGTACATAGTCGCTAGCATGGATCTCATTAAGGATCTCATGACCTTCCTCAGGGGAAACACAGTGCTGGAATATGTATGTGCTGCTACGCCGATGCAACTCATCGTTGATGATAGTCATCGACTTAGACCGGTGAATTATCTATCGAGCTATAGTTTCCTCATCTGGGAGATCACCCCGAGTCAAATATGCTAGATAAGGAATAGTCCAGTCCGGGGTAGCGTGGAGAGACGCCACCAATTGTGCCTCCGGGTTAGGTATAGCGATGTCCTCCTCAGATGGCAATTTAATGGAAGGGTAGTGAAGGACATCTAAGAAAATATTGTGTGGAACTAGCTTCCTTTGTGAACCAAGTTGTGACAGGGCATTGGCCACCTCGTTGAGCTGGCGGTCTATATGATTGACCTGATAGCCTTGAAAATGACCCGCCACATCTGAAACTGCACGCCGATAAGCCGCCATTAGGGGATCTTTAGAGTCCCAAGTCCCTGAAACTTACTGAGCCATCAAATCTAAGTTGCCAAAACACCTAATCCGGCTCAAATTCATCTCTTTTGCTATTTTGAACCCATGCAGGAGGGCCTCATATTCAGCTGCATTGTTAGTGCAAGGGAACATAAGCCGCGGTACATAACAAAACTTATCACCTTGTGGTGAAGTCAATATGTTTGCAGCCCCCGAGCCTTCTAGATGTCTAGACCCATCAAAATATATGGTCCAGTAAGTATTATCTGGCATGTCCTTTGGAATCTGTAACTTTGTCCAGTTATTGATGAAATCCACCAGTGCTTGGGATTTGATAGCAGTTCGGAGTACATATTTTAGATGGTGATCGCCAAGTTCAATTGCCCACTTAGCAATCCGTATCGTGGCCTCGCGGTTTTGTATTATATCGCCAAGGGGTGCTGAACTAACCACTGTGATCGGATGCTCCTGGTAATAGTTCTTCAGCTTCTGGCTTGCCATATAAATCCCATAAACGAGTTTTTGCCAATGCGGGTAACGCTGCTTGGATGAAGTTAAAACTTTGCTGACAAAATAAACTAGGTGATGAACCTGATTTTCCTTCCCCTCCTCCTTCTGCTCGACCACTACTGCTACACACACCACTTTGGAATTAGCAACGATGTACAGGAGCGTCAGCTCTTTGTCGGTAGGAGCGGCTAAGATGGGCGGGTTAACAAGCTATTTCTTGAGCGCCTCAAAAGCCTCATTGGCAGCGTCAGTCCACTTAAATTCGTTTGTCTTCTTGAGCACTTGATAGAAAGGGATAGATTTTTTCCCCGGGCGGCTTCTGAAATGACTTAGAGCTGCGATGCGACCTGCCACACGCTGAACCTGGTTTACATTTGCCAATGCAGCCAGTGAAGTTACTGCCTTGATCTTGTCCGGTTAGCTTCGATGCCTCGCTCAGATACCAGGACCCCCAAAAGTTTGCCTGAGGGAACACCAAAAATGCATTTTGTTGGGTTAAGCTTCATCTGGTATACTCTAAGATTACTGAATGTCTCCTTGATATCATCCAAGAGAGTCTCCTTCTTCTAAGATTTCACCATGATGTCATCAACATAGACATGAACATTGCGCCCAATCTGTGGTTGCAGGCAATTCTGTACGCACCGTTGGTAAGTCTCCCCTATGCTCTTAAGTCCGAAGGGCATAGAGACATAGAAAAAGGCACCAAAATGTGTTATAAAAGTCGTCTTCTTCTAATCCTCAACAGCCATCTTGATCTGATGATAGCCGGAGTACGCGTCCAGGAAACACGACCGCTCACAACCCGACGTAGAATCAATAATCTGATCAATACGTGGGAGAGTGAAAGGATCTTTCAAACAAGCCTTATTGAGATCTGTGTAGTCGACACACATACACCAAGTGCCATTCTTTTTTAGGACAAGCACCGGGTTAGCCAGCCATTCGGGATGAAAAACCTCAACAATAAACCCGATAGCTAGGAGCCGGGCTACCTCTTCCCCAATAGCCTTGCGCCTCTCCTTGTTAAAACGACGGAGGTATTGGTGTACTGGTTTCATCTTTGGATCCACGTTAAGGTGGTGCTCAGCAAGTTCTCTCAGGACCAGGCAGTCAGAAGGCTTCCATGCAAAGATGTCTCGATTCTCACGGATGAACTCGATGAGCATGCTTTCCTATTTAGGGTCCAAGCCGGTCCGTAGAGTGAACCGCTTGAATGAGTCGCCTGGCGTGAAATCTATCTGCTTCAGACGGCTTGAATTTGAGCAAAGGTTCCGACTCGGTATTGGGTTTCCTAAGGGGGCTCATATCATCCGGATCAACATTGGCAGTGTAAAACTTTAATTCCTTAGCTGCGCAAGCTGACTCAACATAAGTCGTGTCCCCTTCCTCACACTCCTGAGCTATCTTTGGACTTCCCTCCATGGTGATAGTACCCTTGCGTTTAGGCATTTTGAGCTTGACATAAATATAACAAGGTTGGGCCATGAAACGAGCATAAGTCGGCCACCCGAAGAGGGCGTGATAGGGGCTCTTTATCTTGACTACCTCAAACATAAAGGGCTCGCATATGTAGTCATACTCATCACCAAAAGCAACATCGAGTTTGATCCGCTTGATCGGATAAGACGACTTTCCAGAAACAATCCCACGAAAAACCGCCATGGAAGGAAGTAGCGAGCTCTCAGACAGGTTCATCCGGTGAAAAGTTTCATAGTACAGAATATTTATGTTGTTGTCCCGATCCATGAGGACTTTGGTTAAAGTGTAGCCGCCAACTTGAGGTGCCACCACCAAAGCTAACCCGCCAAGGTTGTCAACCTGGGGAGGATGGTCTTCCCTGCTCCAAGTGATCGGATGTTCGGACCAGTTGAGGTACCTGGGCAGTGCGGGCTCTACCATGTTGACTCTCCTGCTTTTGATCTTGTTGTCACGCTTGCAAGTGCTAGTGGTGAAAACATGATATTAGTCGTGACTCAACTGCTTGGATTTGCTTGGAGGAGCCTGGTTACTGCACCGATGTCGAAACTTAGCCCCCATAGCACCTTGTGACAGATCTGACACGCCAAGCATGGGTGGATCTTGATCCAACTCGATCCCTGTTGCAGAGGAAACATCCAGAAGCGTCGACTCACGAAACTTACCGAAAACCTTGGTCTCGTGACTCGGATTTGATTGGGGCCGGCCAGGTTGGACGTGCCGAGCCGACTTGATGAGGTTGGTGTAGACGCCTGACTCAGGCACCACCGCACCGATCTAGCCAATAAAGACGTGGATCTTGCCGAAGGGGACCCGGTACCCGTACTCAATTGAGTCAGCCTCGGGACCCCAGCTTGAGTCATCAATGTAGACCTTGCTCCGGCGACTCCTGGTCATACGACCCGTCATGTAGCTCCCAAAACCCGGAGGGGCTCCCTTTGAGAACCTAACCCCATCAGGTGAGAGCCCCATGGTGGGCGCCAACTATCGTGGTTTTCTCACGGCAGATGTCCTTGTGCAAGGACTTAGGTGTGAGGCCATCGCCGCTGGGTGGCGACTCAAAGGGATCAAACGAGAATGGGAGGCGAGTTTACCCAGGTTCGGCCCCTCCGATGGAGGTAATAGCCTACGTCCTACTTTGTGTCTATATTGATGGAGATCTCGATTACAAAGGTGCGGAATCGCTAACTTAGCTTTCGAGGGTGTCTAACTTAAGTCTTCCTGTCCTAGGGGCTCGCCTTTATATACACGTCGAGACCCTAGGGTTTACAACAAATTCCAAGCCATCTCATGACTCATAACCTACCATGTCTCTAAAACGCGTTGCCTCTCAACCAAGGAGTCTTTCGATGTCTTCTGCCCTGCGGGCCTTGAGTTCATATTTGGGCCGCCTGTCAGCTTACTTAGTAACCACCTTGCTCACCTTATCTTCATAGAGTGGCCCATCTTAAGTTTTAGTCCAGAGTCGCCATCATACTGACCCGACCCAGTAGTGCGGGTCATATCGTGGGGTTATATCCCCAACACTCTCTCTCCTAAGTATGACTATCTCTCACTCTGCATCACAAACATCCGCATTATCTCATTCTCTCCCCTAGGTCTATCTCGATCTATCACAGATTCTCTCTCTCACACACACACTTTCTCTCTCGACCTTCCACCCATATAAGTCCCTCACAATCTCTAAGGGATATGTCTAACAGTCTCTCTCCTTCTCTCTCTCTCTCTCTCTCTCTCTCTCTTCATGCCTCTATTTTGTTTCTTGGGCACACCTGCTAATTCTCTCTCCTTGTGACACCACTCTTTCCCCATCTCCATTTCTAACTCACGTATGCTCCCTCGCTTTTGCACACATACATCGAGACACCCAGTCTAGCTATCTCACACATGCCCATGATATCTCTCCCATGGGTCTCTCTCGATCTCTTTCCCCTAGGTATCTCTCGGCCTCTCTCTCCTACGTCTCTCCCAATCTTCCCCTAGGTCCCTCTCAACATCTCTCCATACGTATCTCTCAACCTACCTCCCTTAATTGTCAGACATCTCTTGGCCACATGTTAGGGGTCTCTCTCTCTCCATTGCACACGGCCACACTCTCTCTTTGTGTATCTCCTCACCCCGCCTTTTCTCTCGGAGACGCATGTGTGTGCTATCTCTTCATAAGACATGCACACTCTCTCTACTTTATCATGAGTAGTTCCTTTCTCTTACACACACACACCCTCTCTTTTGCACACTTACTCTTTCTCCCCCAAACACACACTTGATCTCTCTCTACTTAGGCAAGATTATCTTCATATATATATATATATATCTTAGCCCCCTATCTCTCCATCTCTCTTTATCACACACAAACACGCACTCAATTCCCTTCTTTCCCCATAAAGAGATACCCATCCCTGTCTCTACATGAAAGTGTGAGATATATACCAGAGGGTGATGGTTGGGATATTTTAATGGATTCTTCAAAAGGATGTGTTTAGTGAAGAATAACAGGGTGACAAAAGGCTAAACAGAGAATACGCTACACATAGGCATGCACATCAAAGTAGTCGCAGAGTCATCATGACGAAATAGAACATGCATAGCAAGTAGAGAAGCATACAAACATAGGAGCATAGTGATGAATGGGTGAAATACAGTGAAACTGAAGACAAACAGAATGCACCAAAAGTTGACGAAATTGTGGAAGTCTTCAGTCAAAGTCTTCAAGAGATGGATGACAAATTCTTCAACGCACAGATGCAGAAATTAAAGATTGAAGAGATAGAACCCGATTGCTCGATGAAGACAATGTATTTGTTTGACCAGTTCTAGTTGTTGTGACAATTGTACGTCTGGTTAGGAAGGCTTGAGATTCAACTCATAAGACACTTAGTCTTTACCTTGTTCCCCTTGAGCTAAAGTCACTTCGGCCTATCCCAATCACTTGTGGTAAGTCTTCAAGGTAGACTTCCAAAACCTTCATAGACTTTTTCTATGGTACACCATAATTTCTTCTGGCTGCTCAGAACTAACGCCTAACCATTTGGATGATCAAGGTCTTCGAAGGTAATAAGCACCGGGTCACACAAGACAATTTCGTCAATGATGCTCAATCATTGTGGGCTCTAGGTGTTTGGGTTTTCTCTCACTTAGGATTCTCTCAAATTCTTCGGAAGATGGGTTTCTCTAGTTGACACTTGTCAATCAATCACTCGGAGGATCCAACCAACAAATGGTTCTGGGGGAGGCTATTTATAGAATGGGGCAACCCGACATGATTTGACCATCATGCCCTTCGGACATGAACACTGTTAGGATAAGGATCCACTTGCCCGCTGGCACTTGCTTAGTAACGGTCGGAATTTTGAACTCCCAAATTCCTCACAATAGGAGTGTCGCACTGCCGAATTCCAAACTCTTCTATTAGACCAATTTATTCAGCAACCAAAAAACTTTGTCTCTGTCGTTGAAAAACTCGATTGAACCGCAAGAGATTTCCAAATTCTTCACTTGAAGAAATAGGTATGTTAAGTTTAAGCATCACTTCGAAAATACGCCTATGTATCACCTAGATGCTCTTTAACAGTACGGTGTTCCCTATTGACTCAAATAAACAAGAAAGAAACTATGAAAGAAAAGTCTTCAAGCTTCCAATTCTTCATTTCAAATTCTGCAAAGGGCGCACCAAGTTCTTCAATGCACATATACATTTTTAGGGGTCATCTTTCTTGTTTAAACGGAAACCTCCAGGGCCTTTTCTCCTGTGTATACTCACAAACACATTAGTCCCTTAACTCATTTGTTTTCAATACTCCAAAACCACTAAGGGGAAACTAGATGCACATACACTACGAGAGTCATTGTTTCTACCACACACCCTCCCTCCCCCCACACACCATATCTTCGACACAAATGATCGACATGTATCCCTTTGGTCTTTCTCGATCTCGCCCTCTCTCGCACACACCAAGCTTCTCACTTTCTCTCTGAGACCCCTCTCTCCCTCCCTCTCTCTCCCTCTCTCTCTATCTATCTATCTCTATCTCTCTCTCCCACACAAATGAATGAACCCTCACTCCATCGTCTTCGATCTTCTATGTCTCTCTCGGGTTACTTTTACTATGACCCTCCCTCTTTGTCTCCCTCTCTGTCTCATGCACACACACACTAGCTATGTATTATTAGGTCACACTATCTCCTCATACACCTTCTCTCTTTGGGTTTCCCACTCTATTTTCACATTGACACACACTTTTTCGCCATGACTCTTTATCCCTCATTCTCTCTCTCTCACACACACACACACAAACATGCACCATCTCTATGACTTACTATTTGTCTCTCTAGCTCCCTCGCCCGGCCCTCTTCTCTCCCACGTGCATACACTCTCCCTTTCTTTCTAGGTGTCTTTCCATCGCACCCCCAGGACATACACCATCTTGATATAGGCCCTCCAAAAGCATGTCTACTACACATTCGGGCGTGTTACATTCTTATTATGTGCTCGCGTTTGGGAAACAGGAGAAAAAGAAGACACGACAGTTAGCACCATCAGTAAGCTAAGAGGCGATTATCCTATTTAATTACATTTAATTAAATTCCTAATACTTCTACTTGGACTAAGAATGCTGCCATTTATGCCATACCAAATTTGTGTGTGCGTGATCACCACAAACAAAGGTGTGTGATGTCATAGTCACAACAATGGTTGTTTTAGTCGGCTCTTCTCCGTCGTGTTAGTGCTATTGCCTCGGTTTGTTTGTTGATGTAAAGTCGGAGTTGTGGCAATGGGGCACAGTTGCAACAAGTGGTATGTTCGTCCGTCTTTGATGGCTCCAGTCTTTCTCCTTCATAGCTCCTCATCCAAGTCGGGGTTGTGTTGTCCTTGTCACGAGTGGCTGAGTTCTGGCATGAACCTTCACGTGACAGTCGACGATTATTTGCTATAAAGTCGGAGTTGCTTGCTCGGAGATTAGGAACGACGATGACGCCATCTTGGGAAGAAGTGGAGGAGATGACAACATATGCTATCTTGATGAGGCTTTCTTTGTTAAGGTGTGTGCGAGGTATTCTATGTGTATTGTGTGATGGTTTGCGTGGGTTTTTGACCGGTTTTCCTTTAGTTAACTAAAATTCTCTTCTGCTTAATCACTAGACGAGGCAAATCTTTTGTCTTGGTTTAAAAATAAACTATTGTTAAAAAATGCCTAATAATCTAGTCATAAAATTTGTTATGGAATGCATCACAGGAATCTTAGTTCAGCCTGAACCTACGACCGAGAACGAAATATACCATCCCTCCATTCAAATGAATAAGACACGCACACATTTTTAAAATTTAACTATGATCATAAATTAGACCAACCAAGCACTGTTGAATTCGTATTGAAAGAGAGTTTTCGATAGTATAATTTTTATGTTACAAAATGCATTTTAGTGTTACAAAATGTATATTAGTGATCTAATTTATGGTCAAAGTTGAATTTTGTAAGGCGTGCGCGCTTTATTCGTTGGAATGGATTTTAGAAAGCTTGTGCGCCCTATTCATTGAAATGGAGGGAGTAGACAGATGGGATAACAGCAAGCGTGGAGCAACCGAGACAAGTGCAGAACACTGGTAGTGTTGAATAAAGGCAACCTTAGTCCAAAGAACACTCTGAGTAGAATATGGAAACAGTATCAAATACTGAATACCGTTTATAAACACAAATCTAAATACCTGACGAACATATATCCATGGTCATTACTTGACTTGTATTACGAATAAACTGTAATGTGCCGCAAATTTACGCTCCACTATATGCTACAAAATCAGCACATTTTTTTCCACACAGATATAAATAGTGCAAGCACGGATCTAATGGAATCCTGAAGGTGGAGGTTTCAAATTTATAGCATAACAGGCTTCAGATCCTCGACAACATTGACATAGCTGGCTTGTCAGTGAACCAGGTCATCTCTCCGTCTTGCGGCTCAACCATCTCAACGGGCAGCAAATCTGATGAACTTTCATTACCTGAAAGCGCTTTGTGAACTGCACCAGCTTTCCCAGCACCAGTGACCATAAGTGCGATATGTGTGGATGAATTGATCACCGGGAATGTGAATGTTATTCTCTCTGGTGGTGGCTTTGGAGAATCCTTCACATAGGTGACCAACTTCTGGTTTTCGTTGATAATAGGGTGTCCAGGGAAGAGGGAGGCGATATGGCCATCAGGGCCCATCCCCAAAAGCATAAGGTCAAACTTTGGGAACCCAGTTACTGGTGACACTGCAATCACACCATTCTTGATGAGTTGCTTTAAACAATTTTCATAGTCATCCGCAGCTCCCTCAACCGACAGTGCATCATTCATGGCGTAAACTTGGTTAGCAGGAACTGGCACCTATATTTGACAAACAGAAAGAAAAATGTGAGTACAATCCTGTCAATGGAGAAGATTTCTTATTGATGGCATATAACTAGAATACATGATGTCAGTATAATGATGATACAGATATACGGCAGATTGCATGCATTTGCCTCGTCCATAGTCCGACGGTGGCGCGCTCCCCTCCTCCCCTGCCCCGTGCCGCTGGGCGCTCCAGCAGCGGCGGCCACCAGATCCGGCCATTATGGCCGCTAGCCCTGGCTCCAACCACCCCGTCTCCCATGGCCGGTGCTCCTCGCCGCCTGCTGGGGGCTCGCTCCGATCCGGTGGCCACTCGCAGCCCTCCTCCCCGCTGTCCGCGGCCTCGACGACTGCGGCGTCAGATCCAGCCTCGACGCCGCGAATCCTGCTGCACGGTGGCTCTTCCAAGGCAGGCGCGCGGCTCGGACCGCCAGATCTCTGCCCGTCTCCCTGCGAAGGGCCGGCGCGCCTTAAATCCGTGGTGGTTCGCCCTCCCTCCCCGGTCAATGTTTCCTCTTCGGGCCAGGCCGGATCGGTGAAGGAGGGATGGACGGAGGTCCATTCCCGGAAGAAAGGGAGGGCCGGCTCCCGCTCGACGGATCAAGAAGGGCGTGCCTCGATCCCGCGCTCAGAACGGCGCAGATCGTTCAATGCGGCCGCGGGGAGGGACGCCTTTTTAAGCAAGTTCAAGGGGAAGTGTTTCCGCTGCCTTAGCAAACGCCACAGCCGCGCGACTGCCGTGATCCCCTTCGCTGCATCATCTGCAAGCGCGCTGGGCATTTCGGCAAGGAGTGCTCGCAAAACACAAGGAACGGGGGCACAAGAGGGGCTGCCCATGCTCGTCTGAAGCCTCCTGCTGCGGCAAAAGTTCCGGTCCAGGACCGCCTTGTCTTCCCGCCTCCGCCCCCCCCCCCCCCAGCCCTTTGCGACTCGGCCAGGCGGCCGGCGCTGGAGATCGAGGAGCACCTCCTGCGCCAGCACGCCATCGCCCTCACCGCCACGGACCGCTCGCACTCCACCACCCCTGCGGCCGTGGGCAGGGTCATCTTCGAGCAGCTATCCACCCTGCCGCTCCAGCTCCGCGTCACCGCCCACCAGCCTGAAGCCTTCCTCGTCCACTTCGACCTCCCCGCGCACCGGGCGTCATCAAGGTCGAGGCTGCAAGTACTTCATCAGGGCCTGGAACGAGGACGACCACGCCGCGCTCCTCAAGTTCAACCACCATCTGCGCGTCATGGTGGAAGACCTGCCCATGCAGTTTTGGTCTCTGCCGGGCGCCGAGGAGGCCCTCGACGATGTTGGCCGCGTCGACCGGCTGGAGTCGCGCACCCTAGAGAGGGGCCACACCAAGACCTTTGCTTTCTAGCTTTGGGTCTGGGATGTTGCCACATCCCGACCAAGCGCGCTCTCTGGGTGCTCAAATGGGGCGCGGGCCGAGCTGACGAGATCATTGGCCTCGCCCCCGCTGACCGCCGCATCCCCCCGCCGCCCGGGGTTTGACGCCACAACCTGCTGATCCACGTCGACCTGCTGGAGGACTGGACACCCCTCTCGCCGCGCTCCTCTCACTCCGGGCAGAGTGGACTGCCCTCCTCGGACGAAGACGACGATCGCCCCTTCCCACGCATCGAGCCCGGCACTTGGGTGGCCCACGTGGAAGATGGACAGGGCAAGGCCCGCAGCAGAGCGCCGCGCGTCGAGGCAGCGGGTTGTGGCCCTATGCTCGGAGGAGGCGGCCGCGACCATGATGAGGGAGGAGGAAGTGGCGGCTCAGGCCGGTCCTAAAGGGACCGTCTGCTCGGCCGTGGCTGCCATGCCAGAGAAAGCGGTGCCGACGTCGTCAAGGAGGCACACCGCCGTCGCAGCAGAACGCCGGTGGGCCGGCACCACGCGGCCGGGCGTTGTGGCCGCCCTGAAGCGGAGGACTCCGGTGCGCCGGTTCTGCGCGCCACCCCGCCTCTCCCCCTCCGCCCGGTGCCCCCACCGCCGGTGGAGGTGGACCTAGTGGCCCAGTTCTTCTCCTTCTCCGACTCCGGACGCTCTCTCTCCCCGCCCCCGTGCACGGACTGCATGCAGCTGGAAATGGAGAACGCCATGCTTGAAGCCCTGGATGCTCCTCTTGCCTTTGAGAACGGTGGCCGCTCCCCTCCTCGGCTTTGCGACGGACCTGCCGAGCTGGAGAGCCCGGAGATGCTGCCGTGCCTGCTGCCCACAGCAGCCACGGTGGGTTTCCAGATGGACGCGGTCACCCAAAGGGTGGGCGCAATGCAGATCGACAACGGCCAAGAGCACGCGGCCGAGCTGTTCGCCGCTGTGCCACCTCCGGTCCTCCCAAGCCAGCCGCCTCGTCCTCGCCACTCCGCTCCACCCAAGTCCAAGGCCACCTCTGCCCCCTCTCGCCGCAGTGCTCGTCAGGCGGCTGCGGGCATCTCTACCCCGATGGCCCAAAGGGCTGTACTACGCCTCGTCCAGGAGCTAGGAGAGCTTGGCCCAAAAGACAAGATGACCCCAAAGGCGGCAGCACAGATCATGAAGCGTTTTCAGGAACCCCTCTCCAACGGCGACATTGCTGCAATTGCAAAGCTCACAGGACTCGACCAAGGTGCCCTTAAGATCGCTGCGGGCATGGCGGGGATTGCTGAAGTTGAGGAGATCATGCACGGTTGATCATGTTAGTAGTAGTAGTAGTAGTAGTAGTAGCTAGACTCCGTCAGCGACTGGTCTTCCACCAGTTCGAGTTAGGTTTAGTGTTGATGTTTAGTTCTCCGGTGCCGTGGCTGGTTCTTCGACGACGGGGTTTTGGGCCTACTGGTGGCCGTCGTCGCCCTTGGGTGTGTTGTATGGTGTTCTCATGCTCTTCTAGTAGAATCTTCAGTTGGCGGAGTAATCTTTGGTTCATTGATGCATGACAACAATTTGATTTTTATGTCCTGGAATGTGAGAGGTTTAAACTGCCCGGCAAAGTGTACGGTGATTAGCGACGCGGCCTCCGCGCATAGAGTAGCGGTGCTCTGCTTACAGGAAACCAAGATAGAATCTTGGTCGACGACGCTCGCTACGGAAATAGGAGGTAGTAGGATGCAGGGTTGTGTGGTGCTGCCAGCGATCGGGACTAGAGGTGGAGCGGCGCGATCTTCTGGCGCAAAACTTTAGTCGACGTAGTATCTCACCGTTGGCTGCACTTCTGGATGACAACAGTATATGGACCGACAGACCACGCTCAAAAAGACAGTTTCTTAGCTGAAATTGCTGCAGCTGCTCCACCTGCTGACGAGCCCTGGATGATTAACGGGGACTTCAACATGATCTACCAAGCAAGAGACAAGAGCAAATCAAATATTAACATGAGGATGATTGGAAAGTTCCGTAGAGCCATCGATTTGGCTGGGCTGAAGGAGATCAAGTGCAAAAACATCGTTTTACGTGGAGCAATGAAAGGGAAAACCCAACTCTCTGCAGGATTGACAAAATCTTCTGCAACGCGCAATGGGAAGAACTGCACCCCGAGCACTTGTTAGTAGCAGCCTCAACTTCCTTCTCGGACCACTGCCCGCTAGTTCTGGCTGCTGCGGATATGCCCTGCAGAAAGGCTCGGTTGAGATTTGAAAACTTCTGGCCCAAATTTCCACACTTTACGAAAACTGTTCTCCATGCTTGGCAAAGGCTGGTGCCGAATGACTGCCCTTTTGTCAGAATCAAGAAGAAATTAGAGAGAACAGCGGCTGATCTGAAGATATGGAGCAAGGCCACGTTCGGTAAAGCAATAATGCAACTCCATATTGCAAATGAAGTTATCCTCCTACTCGACATGGCGCAAGAAAGCAGAAGGCTCACGGCAGCAGAATTCAATTTGAGAAAGCAGCTTAAGTTAAAGGTCCTTGGTCTGGCAGCCATTGAGAGGGCAAGGAAGAAGCAGGCATCCAGGATCACCTGGTTGCGCGCAGGGGATGCAAACACCAAGCTTTTCCCCGCAAAAATGAAAACAAGAAGGAGAAAAAACTTCATTCATTCTCTCAAAGAGGGCAGCTCGGAAGTCTTTGACCCGGGGAAGGAGAAGATCATTCATGACCATTTCACCAGGTTCTTGGGCAAGCAAGAGGCTCGTCGAACCACTCTGAATTGGGACAGACTGAACATTCCCACGATCGACCCGCAAGGCCTGGACTCGCCTTTCTCTCCGGCTGAGGTTTGGACAGCAATCATCTCCTCCCCGGCCGACAAAGCTCCTGGGCCAGACGGCTTCACAGGCCAATTCTACCGATCATGCTGGCACATCATTCAGGATGATATCATGGCGGTGTTTCACAAGTTCCACCAACTTGCTGGTCAAAACTTTGCAAAAGTCAACACCGCCCTGATCGCGCTGCTACCAAAGAAAAACGGGCTTCTGAAGTTAACCATTATCGAACGATCAGCCTCATTCATTCAGTTGCAAAGCTCATTTCAAAAGTGCTTTCAACAAGATTGGCTGGGGCACTCGGTGCAATCATATCCCCGGCGCAGACAGCGTTTCAAAAAGGCAAATGCATCCATGATAGTTACCAATATGTGCAGAGTTGTGTTAAGATGTTGCACAGAATGAAGAAGCAAGCGCTGTTTTTCAAGCTGGACATAGCAAAAGCTTTGGATTCAGTGTCCTGGGAGTACCTGCTGGAGCTCATGCAGCGGATGGGTTTCCCGCCGAGATGGAGAAATTGGATTGCACTGCTCCTATCGTCGGCCTCCTCCTCTTGCATGCTAAATGGAACGTCGGGGCTCCCATCTTCCATGGTTGTGGGTCAGGAAGGGTGACCCGCTTTCGCCTCTGCTTTTCATCATGCCAATTGATCCTCTACACCGTCTCCTTGAGGCTGCTGCAACGGAAGAAATGATCGCTGCACTGCCGGGCCACGGCATCAGTATGAGAATCAGATTATATGCAGATGATGCAGTCATTTTTGTGAACCCAGAAAAGAAAGAAGTGGACACACTCTGTTGAACAGCTTCGGGGAGTCCACAGGCCTAAAATTGGACCAGGCAAAGTCAACTGTCATTCCAATAAACTGCGGAGGGATTCAGTTATCAGAGGTGCCGCAAAATTTTGGTGGCCAACAGTCTGCTTTCCCGACAACATATCTATGCCTGACGATAAGAAAACTACGACTGGTTCATTTCCAGTTCATCATTGATCGGGTCCGCTCGAGACTCGCGGGATGGAAGGGCAGACTGATGAGCATGGCTGGCAGGCGGGTGCTGGTGCGTGCAGTGTTAACAGCTCTGCCGGTTTTCGCTATGACAGTCCTCAAGGTGCCCAAGAAAATACTCAAGGGGGTGGATAAAATGCGACGGCAATTCCTTTGGGCAGAGGATGAAAACATAACGGGCGCCAAATGCAAATTGGCCTGGGACAAAGTATGCCTACCCGTGGCCAAGGGGGGGCTCGGCATCCTGGACCCCCATCGGTTCAGCACGGCACTACGGATGAGATGGCCCTAGCTCGCATGGCAGCAACCGCGGCGGCCATGGATGAACCTCCCAGCTCCATGTGAAGAAGAGGACCACGAACTGTTTGCATCCGCTACCTCGGTGCAGCTGGGCAACGGAAAAACTGCAAGATTCTAGACAAGCACTTGGCTCGGGTCCGTAGCGCTGTACCGCGAATTTCCAAACTTGTTTCAGCATACAACAAGGAAGAACAGGACAGTTGAAGAAGCTTTGACAGATGACAAATGGATACGGGGCCTGCGGCTTGGAGACACAGAAAGCATTGTTCTCGAGTTCTTGCAGATGTGGCGGAAGATTCAGAGGGCAGGCATTGTCCTCTCCCTTGAAGAGGACAAGATCAGCTGGGTGGCCGGAGGAGGAAGCTCTTACTCGGCCAGCGCTGCATACAACCTCCAAATTATGGAGCCCCATCATCGGGAATCAAAGCAGCAGTCTGGAAGGCCTGGGCTCCAGGCACCGTGAAAATCTTTGCCTGGCTGCTTCACCATGACAGGCTATGGTGCAACGATCGTCTGCAAAGGCGTGGATGGCCGAACGGGTACTTTTGCGTTTTCTGCAACAGAAACCTGGAGAGCTCAACGCATCTCTTCTGGGACTGCCCCTTCTCTTGCTCGATCTGGCAGAAGGCGTCCTCAAGGTCCGGTTGTGCAGCAATGAAGGAAAAGCAGGAAACACATCACAGCTCCCTCAGGCACAGGGAAAGGCTAACTGCCCTGACACCACCAAGCTTTAGAAAGGGTTTCAAGTCGATGATGCTGTTGATTACCTGGGAGCTATGGAAGGAGAGAAATGCGTGCATCTTCAGAGGCAAGCTGCCACAAACTGATGATGTCCAGCGAGTCATCAAGGGCACGCTGGAACTGTGGCAACTAGCAGGAGCACGATGACTAGAGCCCCCCTTCAGGGAAGATGTAGCGAGATAGCAGCCCATGGGCTATATCCTCCCTCTTTTTCCTTTCTGTCTCAGCCGCTGCTCTCGTCTCTTGTAACCATGATCACTTGATCATCGATGTTCTTCTCGCTTGCTTTCTCCTAAATCAATGAAGCCGGCAACCCCGATCTTTCAAAAAAAATGATACAGATATGAAATTCAAAAATTTATGTAACACATGTAGAGAGGTTCAGGTTGAGTTCAACTGTACAAGTATGACATGTGGTTTTAGTTTGATTGACAAAATAAACATATACTCCCTCCGTTCCATAACGTAGTGCATATAGGTCTTCTAAAAAAGCAAACTATGCAAATTTTGACCAAATTTATAGACAAAAATATCTATATCTACAACACCATATATATATAATACGAAACTATGTCTTATGATAAATCTAATGATATATGTTTGGTATTCTAGATGTAAGTGTTTTTCTCCACAAACTTGGTCAGAGTTGGTGAGGTTTGATTTTCTTTTAAATTATATGCACTACATTATGGAACGGAGGGAGTAAAACAGACTACATGCTCAAAAAAAATACTCTTCTCTGAGCTAACAAAGAAAACCCCAGGAAGACAACTCTCTCTCAACTCGATTATATGGTGTACCACTAAGGCTAATCTTATCTTCTAAATATGAGAGCCAACTGCCAAATGCAACCTATAAGAATGCCATGTCACCTCAATTCTTTCACCATATAATTGACCATCCAATAAACAGAAATATCTGAATGATCAAATCTATAAATTCTCAGTTCTGGGCCACTCCAGATTTCTTACTATAACTTGACTCAACACACAACCAATTAAGTATACTCTTCCATAATTAAGATGAACAACTTTTCAGAGGAAAGGCAACCTACCTAGTCTTACTGTAAGCTAATAACAAAGTTTCTAGATGAACAATGGTCAGTGGGTGTGATATTGTCTCCAAAATTATTTTGGAGCAAACAATCTTTGCTTATCCACTGAGATTTCTACTAAAGGCATAAATCAGCTCTCTAATTTATGTCCATAATCGCAAGAATTATATTGCTGGGGGGAATTCTCTATAATTCATTTCTTTCCACCGTAGGACAATACACCACTACAGTTACAGTAACGTGACAATGTGCATGTGCAGATTCAATTCTAGTTTTTTAACAATGGGTTTACCGGTTTAGTCCTAGTAAACCTAGTATTCTACATTTTCGCAACCTACTCATCACAGAAAGTTAATCACCCATATCAACAGGATCATAATCAGAAACAATGACAAACTCAGCAGAAGGCAAAGTGTAGCATATAATCTACACAAAACATCGGAATATACAGTTACTGCCACCGCTAAAAAAAATCATGAAGTCCCATTTCAGTATTGACTATTGTACCCATCTTTTAATCACCCAACAGTTCATCAAAGATTATCCGTGCGAGCACCTTAGAGAGAAACCCATCCATGGCAAGTTTGTAATTACTATCCGCGTGGTCCTTGGGAACCACCCTCTCGTCCGCCCAGAAAACGTGCCATCTGCTCCAGTCCACCGCCTCCAGGTACGGCGGCTCAGCCAGTTTCCTGTGATGCCGAAAAAATAAATTAGACCTCTTCACGGCCCATAATTCCGGGAAAGCCAATCAAGAAATGTGCGGTTCACTCTCGAGGAGGTCCAAGAACCTCAGAGCTTTAATGAGAGAGCCGCCGGAGAGCACGACTGTGAAGGCGCTCCTCTCGGCGGCGAACTTCTCCGACAGACCCGCCGTGTGCTCGGCCATAGACGCCGCCAGGTCCTTCTCGGAGTCGAATATGAGAAGCTTCTTCCTGGAAGCCGCCTCGCCAGCAGCGCCCGGGTAGGCCATGGCGGAGACGGGGCCGAGGGGAGACTGCGAGGGCAAAGAGGATAGTAGTCTGCAAGAAAGAGATCCGCGAGGGGTCCTCAGGATTCTGGAAGACGGCGATGATCGCCGGCTGGTGGTGGGGGAGAAGGAGTTCGAGGCGCCTGCGGCTGCGGCGGTGGCGGTGGACATGGCGGTGAGGGCGGCGAGGAGACCGGAAAGGGAGAAGTGGTCGTTGGGTAAGAGGGACAGGTGGATTGGGAGATGTGGGTTACTTTGTACCCGTCGAGATCGCGATGGACGGCCGGATCGTGCGGGACTGGCTGCCGCTGCCGCTTTTGAGGGACACGCACCTCCGGTGATATGCGTAACCACTGTCCCACCCTAGGAGAGTTGCCGTATCTGCAGCTTCTAATTCACGCGTAAACTGTTTCTTCCGTGTAAACTGTTTCTTCCGTTCTCCTAAACCAACAATTTTGAATAACGATTTCAACACGATTTTAACTATGGTTTTGTGTTCAGGAAAAAAACCTACGGTTTCAACAAGCCAAACTGACATGCTACATTATTTTCAGAAAAAATTATTGTATCACTTACAATCAGACATTACAATCACTCGCGATGATACTTAAGACGTCCTTTGGACAAGAACCAAGCCAAACCTAATTCGACCGTGCAATTTACCAAAGCTCGTCTCATGATGACTAGCACTATTTTGGATGCGTCTAATTATCATTCTTATCCGAAGGATCATGGGTGGGCTCTGAGGTCCCATGTAACAATGGGGCCCGGACACTGTTCGCTCGGGCAACCAAGGTGGAGGTGGGCGACGATGCCATGAACTCTTTCTAGCATTCCTCCTGAAGGGGATCGGGTATGCTGGCCCAACAATCTCCATCCCTACACAATCATTTAAGAAAGAAGCGGAGGACAGTCAAGGAGGCCCTCATCAACGAAAAGTGGATCAGGGATTTTGCCCATGTCAACAATCGAAACCTGCTGCAGGACTTCCTAGCAATGCACTAGGGAATGGAAGGTGCGGCAATGCAGTTACAGCAAGGCTCCTAGGACGTCATCACATTGACCAGAGAGCATTCAGGGCAATACTCAGCACGATCATCTTATAAGATGCAATTTCAGGGAAGGATAGCAAGCACTTTTGATCAAGTTATTTGGAGGGTTTGGTCGCCCAGGAACATGAAGCTGCTCGTCTAACTGCTGATTCAAAACATACTCTGGTGCAATGATAAATTACATCGGAGGGGATGGCTCAATACATATTTCTGCCAGCTGTGTGTGCGAAACCTAGAAGCAAGCAAGCACTTTTTTTAGAGAAAAGGCATATGCCTGACTTTATAATAAAGCCACAATGCAGGGTCACAAGCAAACCACAGACATGCGATCACCCGAGAGTATTAAGGCCAACAACCAGGCCAATAGAACATAACCGAGAGGTGGCACGCAGGCCAAAGATAGAGATAGGCACGCAGGCCAACAACCTAACGAGGAGCTCAAATTAGTCATTGTTCTTGTCCATGAGATGAGCCAGAAGAGGAGCTGACGCCCGAACCTTGCTGATAAGAGCCTCCAGTGCATCACGATCGGGGGGGCTTAGTCAATGATCTCCACTGCTACAAGAAGATGGACATTTTGTACAGAACATCAACAGGTTTGTTAGGGAAGATGTGCTCAATAGTAAACTTATTACGCCCAACGCCTAACCCACAACGCCAAATCCAACCCAAAACACTCTACATGGGAGACCCTAAAGCCCCAAGGAAAATTTTCTCAGTTTGAGGAAGGAATTCGGGCCCAGGTAACATTCAACCAAGTTCGAATACAGGACCAAGCCAATTTGGCCAGCACACAACCAAAGAAGACATGGTTATTGTCTTCCGTCGCACCACAAAGTTCACAAAACTCCGATTTAGGCCCATTTTGCTTACGATCTGGTCGGCCATAGGGAGCCGTCCCCGAGTGGCCTGCCATAGGAAGATCTTGATTTTGGGGGGAACTTTAGCCTTCCAGGTCAGCTTGAATTTGGAGGTTGGTGTGCCCGAAATGAGTCTAGAGTACAAGGACTTTACAAAGAACTTCCCGGAAGGCGTATGAGGCCAAGTCACCGAATTCGCCTCCTCCGAGAGCAAAGGGAAATTGGCAGCAAGGCGCTGCTAGTCTCCCAAGTCTTCAGGAGAGTTCTTCTAAGACCCAGATCCCAATCCCGTCGGGCAAGCTGAGCCACCGAGATGTGAGGGAAGGAACAATACGAGAACAGCATGGGGAAAGCCTCGACCAGAGGGCCAACACTAGTCCACCGGTCAAGCACTTGTTCTTGACATGTCCAAAAGTGCACGAGGTTTGGAAAGAAGTAGGGCTTTGGAGAGGATACTCTAGCATCATGCCGAAAGAAGATTGGGAGCACAAAACAGAAACAACCATCGTTCAAAGCCTAAAAGAGGACACTGCCCCAAGATGGAGGAAAGGTGCCAACACCATGATCTTGCTAACATGTTGGGCCATCTGGCGAGAGCGCAACTATTGCACATTTCAGAAGAAAGTAGCAAACAAGGGAGACATCCTGAAGATGATCACCAACTACATGGAGCAATGGAGATTGGTTGGAACCAAATGTATAGAGTGCCCCTTCGGGAAACCACCGTGAGAGATAGACCTAGTTTCAAATCACTGGGTGGATGGACGAGCTTGTGATTTTGACACGCCATCATAGGATCATCACCATTTTCGTATTCCCCACTACTTCCTACTATCAATGAAGACGCCAGCAACTTGCTGGATCTTACAAAAAAATATCACTCTTATAAAGGATGCCGAGATACTCATCTTCCTTAGCTCCTCGCGGCTGAGAGCCCCTCTTGGTCATCCCTCGCGTGGTGGCGTGTTGCAAGAGCCTTTCCGAGATGTTCGATCTATCCGGACAGCCGGAATCCGGACGACCCAACTCGAGATCCATGATGCATGAACCGTCTAGCTCGCCCGAGGCTACCGTCATTGGGAGGTGGCGAGCACACCCACGAGCGTCATGTCACGTATAACTCACAAATGGTCGCCCCGGCTGATAGGTTAATGATGGGTGGTCCATGGATGCATGCCCGAAACCTCTATCATTGCACAACCGAGGTCGGTGTGCTGCAAGCAAGAGTGCCTCATGGATGTTCGTCTCTAGTTGGCTTGCCGCGGGAGCCTTTAAGGGCAATGCGAGCCATGCAATATACCCGAAGGGCTCGTGCCCAGGCGATCCATCCGGAAAGTCCTTGACTGGTGGACTGAAGGGCGCGCCCGGGACCACCTCATTGGGTGATGCCTATCGTGTCTCTACCTGCGCACGATCGCCTGCCCAGACCCACCTGCTCGTATGTCGCCTATCGGGATGACCCAGTTTATGAAACACTTGTCGGTTCAACCGTGGGTGGGCACCCGACAGCAACCGTTATTTGGGTCGGTACAATGGCATCCGCGGGAGCCTTTTCGCGCGCTCTACTATGTCGCGACGAGCAAGCTGGACCTGCGTGTTAGCGTCATCGTTGTTCAACGGGTAAGCACCCGCCCGTTGGCATCCTTGCTTCGCCCTGGGCTAGTCTGGTCGTGACATGAGGAACGGGGTGTTGCGGTCACTGTGTCGGCTCATGCGCGCGGCGTGCCAGACGGACTCGACTGTTTGTAACCTCTCCCCGTGTCGAACTAGTTTGTTGGTGATAGAGGGTGGGTAGTGTGTCATGCCCACGTGCGCCGACTCGCACGAGGCTCCCTCTATCAAGTTGGCTCGTTCGCCCGAGTTGGTACCTGTGTGCCGCCTCACCTGGCTTCTTTCGGTCATGCCATCCTGGGTGTGTGTGTCGCCAACAGCGCCGGCTTGCATGCAGGTCGGCTTTGCCCAGGTAGTTTTCTCAGGCAAGCCTGGTGCTTGTGTGCCATCATCAACGACAGCTATCATGCGCGATTGGCTATCGAGAGTGTTTGCCCCATTAAGAATTATTCTGGGCTGGCTTGTTAGCCCTGTCCGGGTACATGCTGGCAGGCCGGGTAGCTCATGTTACGAGTCAGGATTCATGTGCATTGAGGTCTTTTGCTTGCCTCGGTTGTGTCCAGCTATAGCCCGCATTTGCCTAAGCATTTAGGTCTTTTCCGTAGGTCGGTTACGTTTTGTTATAAGAATGTTCTTTTATGTCATGCATTGGAGACGGTGCACTTGACGACGCGACGTCCATTTGGGCGACCTGGATGTTGCACCCGTTTAGTGTCGGTGAGGTTGCCTGGCCGAAGTTTCTTTCTCGTCCCGTTGGGGGAGGTCCGGCAGGGGTTAGCCGGCAAACTGCTCTTGCGACATATTTTGTGGGTTTGCAACGCACACCTTCTTTCTCTCAAGGTATTGCCTTTTTCTTCCTGTCGTTAGTTCTTCATCTTCTGTTCTTGGACGTAGTTGACTGGGTATACAAAAAGCATGTTTAGGTACGCGTGTTTCTTTATAATTTTTGCTTTTGTTTGGATGTTGTGTATAATTAGGTCTGATGCTGCCTTTCTTTCATGGAAAAATCTATTTTACAGCGTATGCACCGTTGTGTTTCCGTGCGACGGCCGTTCGAGCCTCCCATCTGGTACCTGTCACGCTTTAACAAGTCTATTTTAATTAATACTAGATGGGAGGGGTCCTAGGAAGTAGCACAGCATAAGAAACATCAGGGGACCGGACGCAACTTGCGTAGTGTGTTTGCCGCACTTTAAAGAATCTGTCTTTTGCTAGTATTACTTTCCTACAGCGGTTTAACTTCTTATTTTACTTTGTTTAAGAATTCCATTACTCTTACTAAGTAACATAGTATATGAGTAAGCAACGAGTATGCTTTTTTCGTCAAACATTTTTGGCTTTAGAAAATATCTATACGATGCACCCAGTATTCTGCTAGTAAATGTTCTGGTACAGCGACCCATAAATGTGCAACAAAATTCCATGACAAACCTTTTAACCACTATACAAGCACAACAAAACATCCTTAACAACTTACTAGTGCTAGTTGTTACCACACCTAAAAAGCTTTATGAGATAACATGACAACTTAGTAGAGAAAAACCGACAAGCGCGACAAAACACCATGGCAACTAGGTTTTCACATACCTCCAAGTCTCCGACAACACTATTTTAAAACAGTAGCTTGATAGAATGAAGCTGGCAAGTGTGAGAAAACACCGTGGCAACCAACTCTTACAAGCCATGGCAAAATATATTAAGCGACAACTAGGTAGAAATAAATTGGCAAGCGTGAGAATACACCATGACAACTAGGCCTTACAGACCATGACAAAATTTATTAAATGACAACTAGATAGAATTAAACTGGCAAGCACAAAAAAACACAATGACAAGTACGTTTTACAAGTCTCCAACAAACTTTATGAGACAACAACATGACATTAAACTGGCAAATGCGGCGAATTGCCGTAGTAACCAGACCTTACAAATTACAAGCCATGACAAAATTTATTAAACGGCAATTAGATAGAATTAAACTGGCAAGCATAAAAAGACATAATGACAAATAGGATTTACAAGCCTTCAAAAACTTTAGAGGACAACGGCTTGACATTGAACTGGCAAGCGCGGTAAAATACCGTGACAGCTAGATTATACAATATATGACAAAACTGTGCGACAGAACAACTTGATAGTATTAAACTGACAAGTGCGGCAAAGCACTATGACAACTAGGTGTTACAAGCAAAACAAATCAACATGAACGATATTTTTCATACGCTAATATTTTTGCTAGGTACAGTTACATGTAGACATTTGTACTTGGTAGGTGATAATCATCGGAAGAAAAGGTCAACGTGAAATTGCATTTGGACGAATAGTGGCTGCCTGCAGCAAGCTATGCCTAGCTCGTGACGTATGCATGGGAGGGGGGGGGGGACAGCCGGTGCATGCTCCTTTTCTTTAGTATTTTTTTGATGCGTACTAGGCCGTGGTACCGAGTGTTTAGAAAACGCCGCACGGCAACGCATAGACGCGGCGTCGCTGTGTAGTAGCGTCCTTTAAGATTGTCACTTGTTTTGTAATATTGTGCGTTGTTGTTGTTCATGAAAATGTTGCGGGTGAATGTTGGCTTTGTTACGGGCGTGTTTGGTAACTGTCTCGAGCGAGACTGGTCCGTGGAGCCTGGCCTAATATGGCCTGGCTGAGGTAAAACAGGTAGAAAACTAACATATGCGTCTAGTTTGATTGCCTCCATACCCTCTAGGTTGCAATACAATGGTAAATTATATATGTGCACTAGTTCGACGAAGAGATGGTGATATGGATAGTAGGAATAGGTTTTTATAATCTTAATAAATAAAAACAGCAATGTGGCAAGTAGTAAACAACAAGCAAAATGATATATCAATGCTTGGAAATAAGAAATAGGGTTCATACTTCCACTAGTGTAATTTCTTAACGGTGCTAACATAATTGAATCATATAACCATCCTAAACGTACGACAAATAATCACTCCAAAGTTCCTATTTAGAAGAGGACATACGATGAAATTGTTGTACGTAGTAAAACCACATCAATGTTATCCTTTCCGGTCAATCTATTGAGCCATCCCTATAAGTGTCACAAACAGAGTTCGTATTAGAATAACACCTATGATACACATCAATCAATTCTAATGTCACCTAGATGTTTCAATGTCACCACAGTTCTCATGAGTTAATTATTCGACATGCGTCAAACAATTTCAGATTCATCATATTTAATCCAACACAAAGAACTTCACAGAGTACCCCAAGATTTCTATCGGAGAAAGTAGGATGAAAACATGCATCGACCTATGTGCAGAGATCACCCTAATGTCACAGGAACCCGCAAGTTGATTACCAAAACATATATCAAGTGACTCAACAGAATACCCCATTTTCATCGGGGTATCCACATGCAAGACATATATCAAGTGTTCTCAAATCCAATCTAATATAATGAAACCTCAAAGGGAAAGACTCAATTCATCAAATCAAGATAGCAAGGGAAGAACACCATATGATCCAACTATATTTACAAGGCCCGTGATACATCAAGAGCGTGCCATCTCAACAACACAAGAGAGAGAGAGAGAGATCAAACACATAGCCTGTCGTGGATTTATCACGACAGATGTCTGGGTGAATGGACTTAGGTTCGGGGCAAAGACGCAACTATGTGGCGGCTTGAAGGGGTTGATCGGAATCGAGAGACACGAAGTTTACCCAGGTTCGGCCCCTCTGATGGAGGTAAAAGCCTACGTCTTGCTTGTCTAATATTGATGATGATGAAGATCTCTCGGTTACAAGGGTGCTAATTGCTACCTCTAATTACGAGAGCCTTTAATCTGTCTATCTCTAATATCTTGTGTTGTCTAAACTTGTGGACTTGTGTATCTTCTCCCTCTAGGGGTGCTCTACCCCTCCTTATATAGGTGGAGAGGGTAGGCTTACAAATAGAGTCCTACTAGGAGTAGGATTAGGACTAGCCTCTCACGAATCCTACTCCGGGTCTTATTTCCTTTAAGGGAATCCTTCTCTCTTCGGGCCTTCTCTTGTGAGCCGCCAGGCGCCGGCTCACTTGCGGGTCTTGGGCTTGGTCATCCCGCGACCCGTCTGCCGGGTTATCAATGAAACGTCATGTCTTTGTCGGGTCTCCTGTGAGTCACCAGGCCGGGTCATACCGCGGAGTATATCCCCGACATTAGCCCCTAGGTTAGCTTGAATTTGTTCATGGTAAGCTCCTGAAATAAGAGTAACAAATATGCTAAGTGGCCGGCTTGCTCCTTTGGCCGGCCTATAAAATGGCTCCTTAGAAATCCGGGTCTTTTTTGCATATGAATGAGTTGTCTTGATAATCATCTTGCTTGTCAATGTCCTTTGAAAAATATTGAGAATAGAATACCCATATGCCATTGAGTCGGCTTCCAATACTCTTGGGTCATCTCCGCCAGGTCATAATCATTGATAATGTCGGGTCATTATCGTTGGTGACGCCGGGTCAAATAACTAAAATCCGGCTGACTTGATAAAAATATTGGGATGAAAATCCATCTGATGTAAAACCGGACTTCCATTGTTTGTAAAGCAGTGCGGCTTATATAAAATCTGGCGGGTTACGCTCTTTTGATAACGCCGGGTCATAAGTGTTTGGTGACACCGGGTCTAATAATTGAACTCCATAATGAACATCTTGGAAATTCTCCTCAAAGTTTTTGATATGTCCATATTACCTGTAGCCCCCAAGCTCCGAGATTATCCCTGATAACTTGGTGCTTTGCAATAATATTTGGACTGTGTAGCCCCCAAGGGCCGGGTTAACCTGCCTGTAGCAACCTGGGGCTTATAACTGTCTTATACCTTATGAAACTTCGGCGGGTGTAGCCCCCAAGGGTCAGCTCATCAGAAAGCTTCGGCGGGTGTAGCCCCCAAGGGCCGGCTCATCAGAAAGCTTCGGCGGGTGTAGCCCCCAAGGGCCGGCTCATCAGAATGTGATGCACCGGGTCTTCAATTTGAACCTCATAATCTGTTTAAACAGCTGAATACTGTAGCCCCCAAGTGTTGGGTCGCATGCTTGCAGCGACTTGGGGCTTTGAAAAATTGATCTGAGCGGTGTAGTCCCCAAGTGCTGGGTCAGTAAGAATTGCTGGGCTGGGACTTTAGAAAAATATAGAAAGGCCGGCTCATCTCCTTGTGATAATATGGTCTTGCTGATAATAGTGATTTGAAAACCGGCTTGCATTAGCCCCCAAGTGCCGTGGTGCGTGCTTGCAGCGACAGGGGACTTGCGTATTTGATATAAACTGACCTTGAATAATGTAGCCCCCAAGTGTCGGGTTGTCTGCCTGCGGCGACTCGGGACTATGTGAGAATAATATGACTCTTCGTTTGAATGAATCTTTGACCGTAGTTGTAATATAATCCGGAGTGAATATCCTGAAATAACTCCTTTGTCTTTGACATGAAATCCCTGCTCGTGGTTGCGATGCAACCCGACAAATATATATTTGAAGAAATCCATGAGTGTTGTAGATTACTACAGTGCACAATTGAAGAAATCCGAGAACCGGCCAATTATATGACACGGCATTATATCTGACAAGGCGGTTCTTCAAGAATAATCAACTTTCCAATATAAGGGCGGCTCATCTTTAATAAACAAGACCTGCAAAAACAAGACAAAATATGTTCCGTGTTGCTGTAAGGGTGGCTTGAAAAAGCACAACCCGGAGATGTTATATCTTTCATAACATTGCTTCTTCTCTCATAATCTGGTTCTGACCTGGCTTGATAAGCTGGCATGACATGTGAATATGATGAAATATATGATGCAATGTATGATGCCATGTATGATGCAAGATGCAATGTTAACTTGTCAACATTTTTTGGCATAAAGCCGGCGGATAGGCGTTTAGAAGCTATACCCGAAGGTAGGAAACCGCCCTCGCCGCGACTCATTTTCCTGAGCCGGAATTTTGTGCCTCTACGGCCGGCTAATAGGCATTAGAAGCTGTACCCGGAGGTAAGAAGCCGCCGTCGCCACGACTCATTTTCCTGAGCCGGAATTTTGTGCCTCTACGACCGGCTAATAGGCGTTAGAAGCTGTAACCGGAGGTAAGAAGCCGCCGTTCACCGCGACTCATTTTCCTGAGCCGGAATTTTGTGGTATAAAGCCTGGCTAATAGGCGTTAGAAGCTGTACCCGGAGGTAGGAAGCCGCCGTTCGCCGGTTGTTAGGTGTTAGATACCCGTCGATAAAAACCCTTCACAACCGCGGCTAAGTATGTTTTTAGCCGGAGATTTGGCATGAAGCCAGCCGATTGTGTGTTAGAAGCGGTACCTGTCGGTAAGAAGCCCCCTTTTCAGCAATTACGACGCAAAGCGCCGGTGGATAGGCGTTAGAAGCTGTACCGGCTAAAGGTAGGAAGCCGCCCTCACCGCGACTCATTTTCCTGAGCCGGATTTTTATGGCATAACGCCTGGCTAATGGGCGTTAGAAGCTGTACCCGAAGGTAAAAAGCCGTTGTTCACCGATCTCAGTTGATACATCAACTGGAGTATTTTTGAACTCTTCTTGTAAGTCGCCATCTTGTAAACCGCCATCTTGTATAAAGAAATGACAGAAGCTCCAAGTGATGATCGAATAAATCCGAGCACCTATGTTTGAATGGTGCATCACGACGGTTCGTCCTCTTGGGCAACTTTTAATCTTCCGCCAGTAATGTAATAACTCCCAGGATTAGGTTTTCTCTTGCAAAGACCCGGGGTTCTCGTTAAAAACAATCAAATGTGTCTCACCATGTCTGTAGCCCCCGAGTCTTAAGTTGACTCGAAGAGGCGGCTTGAGAATCTCTACCGAAAGGTTGAGGTTGACTATGGCGGGTTATATATGATCCCGTATGAGTTGTTTCAATAATCCGTTCGATGGTTCGTCCCGGCTGTTTGTTGAAGGTAAGCAAACTATAGCGGCGGTGACTTTGTGCCTGTCCGTTGGGCGGCTCATATCGACGAGCCTGGCATTGATATGTTGATGTAAATCAAAACTGCGGATGGCGTCTTGCGCACGTCTGTTTGGGCGGCTCATATAAGCGAGCACTGCACCGGTATGTCAATGTAGATTGGCCCACCGGGTGGCAATTCAGAACCATCTGTTGGGCGGCTCGTACTGGTAAATGCGCCTCCTGGCGTGTTGATGTAGACGTAGAGGTCAACCACGGCTTTATAAACCGGTGCTGTTTGTGGAAGACGCCACGACGTTGTAAGCCGGCGCGGATGACGAGAGACGGCCACGACGTCGTAAGCCGGCCCGGTGGCGAGAGACGGCCACGGTGTTGTAAACCGGCTCGGATGGCGAGAGATGGCCACGACGTTGTAAGCCGATGCGGTGGCGAGAGACGACCATGGTGTTGTAGACCGGCTCGGATGGCGAGAGATGACCACGACATTGTAGGCCGGTGCGGACGGGTGACTCGGCCGCGGGTATTGTAAGCCGGCCGATAGATGATTCAGCCGCGGACATTATGAGCCGGCGTGGCCGCGAGAGACGGTTGTGGCGCTATAAGCCGGTACGGACGTCGGTACCAAATGATGCTGGTGCGTCTCCATCTCCGCGGTATGATGCCACTTTGGCAATGAATAATTTGTCATGTGTAAAAAAGATTACAAAGATGAAGTAATTGTTCTTGTAGAAAAATTAATATATACTGACAGAACAAATCAGATGGATATCACCTGATTTATCTCAACGGACGGATGATTCACGATAGAAGTCTCGTCGGATGCTTGTTTGACCATAGAAACTGTATTTTTAGTAAGAGCCGGCCACACCCTTTTTTTTCAACTGTTCTCCACCTCTTCCCTTTTCCTATTTTCCCCAACCGACCGCACAGAGGCTATGGGAAGGGGTGGGGAAAACAGCGGGCGGCTGCGGGGCGGCGATTCACACAGGCGGGTGAGGTGAGGCGAGCCGGCGTGTCGAGGAGCCGGCCGGGCAGGCGCACAGTGACGACGCGCAGCAGAGACGTGACGCGGAGCTGGCAACATCGAGGACATGCTGGCTAGGCCAAGGCCGGCTCGATGTGAAGCCGCACCGGCCAGTCCATCCACTGTGGTGGAAACAGGATTTGTGGCCATGGTGGGAAGCTGGCTCTGGGCGTCACGGGGCCATAGTGGAGACGTGCAGGCAAGCGAGGCGAGCTCGGATGCGTGGAGGCGGAGCGGGGAGCGCGGCAGGACGGCTCGCGGCGGGAGAGGCGGCAGAACCGGTGCAGCGGGCCAGCTTACGGTGGCGGAAGCAAAGGCGCAGCAGCGGCTCGAGGCGGCGCACCGGCCCGGCGGGGCGCGACGGAGGCGGCAGCGGCAGTGGCCGGCTCATGGCGGCAGACCTACGACGGGGCAACGGAGCCGGCTGGCCGGTGCTCGTAAGGCGCCCGTAGCCGAGGCGAAGCCGGCAGTGCAGCGGAAATCATGGCGGCTCGACGCGTAGTAGGAGTTGAGGCATAGCAGAAGGTGAGGGTACGGCGGCTCTCGTCGGGGGAAAGGAGGCGAAGCCGCCGGCCATGGGCGGGCCGAGGCGAGGCAAAAATCACGGCGACGGAGTCCCGAATACGAGTCCACATCTGCTTCCAGGCCGTGGCCTTCTCCATGGATGCCACTAGTCAACGTAATCTAGTAGCTTTCGGATGGCTGTAGCAGCTGGGTCAAAAAAAACCCGATCTAGTGCTTCACGTGAAACAAGCACTAGCACTTGGCCTTGGTAATTATGCTGATTAGTAACGACAAAGCAACACACAGGATCAAAACTTGATGATTTGACTTCCATCTTCATGCGTGGAATCGATGGCTGGTTGGATTTGGTGTTTACAACGGAATAGCGTCTGCCTCGGAACTTCGCAGTGGATGACGATGACCCGGCGACTTGCTGCTTTACACATCGGCTCCGCCCCGGCTCGTGTAGCAGCTGCGACTCAACTACAAAGATTGATCTGCACGGACGTTGCTCGAAGATGCCGTCGCTAAAAAGTATCTTTAACCTGATTTATGCATAGCTGGAATCTTGCTTATCAATCCTTCTCTGATGAACTCCGAGTTAACGAAGATTCTACCGTGACGGTTCTTGTTGTCCGTCGGGTCATAAACTTTTCGATTCCTACGAGAGATCCCTTCAAGAACACAACATCACCATGCGTGGCCCCACGGTGGGCGTCAATTGTCGTGGATTTATCACGGCAGATGTCCGGGTGAACGGACTTATGTTTAGGGCAAAGACGTAACTATGTGGTGGCTTGAAGGGGTTGATCGGAATCGAGAGACACGGAGTTTACCCAGGTTCGGCCCCTCCGATGGAGGTAAGAGCCTACGTCCTGCTTGTCTGATATTGATGATGATGAAGATCTCTCGGTTACAAGGGTGCTAATTGCTACCTCTAATTACGAAAGCCTTTAATCTGTCTATCTCTAATTTCTTGTGTTGTCTAAACTTGTGGACTTGTGTATCTTCTCCCTCTAGGGGTGCTCTACCCCTCCTTATATAGGTGGAGAGGGTAGGCTTACAAATAGAGTCCTACTAGGAGTAGGATTAGGACTAGCCTCTCACGAATCCTACTCCGGGTCTTATTTTCTTTAAGGGAATCCTTCTCTCTTCGGGCCTTCTCTTGTGAGCCGCCAGGCGCCGGCTCACCCGCCGGGTCTTGGGCTTGGTCATCCTGCGACCCGTCTGCCGGGTCATCAATGAAACTTCATGTCTTTGTCGGGTCTCCTGTGAGTCGCCAGGCCGGGTCATACCGCGGGGTATATCCCTGACATAGCCATTGGTACATAAGCTCGGCCTCGAGGCTGAACTACTCCCTCCTCGACATGGAGACCACTAGGATGATGAAGATGGCCTCCAGTGATGATTTCCCCGTCCGACAGGGGCCGAAAAAGGGCCCCAAATAAGTTTGCTTCAGAACAAAGGCCTACAACAGCCGAGCAAAGTTCTTTCCCAGGTCCTTGGGTTTCTAGGATTTATAGGATTTTTGGGCGTAGGTTTTACGTCAAGGAGGTGTCCGAGGGGGGCAAAATTTCGAAGGACACGCCCTAGGGCGGGGGGCACCTCCTGGGCTTGTGGCCTCCTCGACCACCCCCTGGCACATCTCCGGTGCTCCGTGGGCCTCTTTTGATCCATCAAAAATTACCAAAAAGGTTCCGCCGATTTCGAGAACTTTTATTTTCTGCATAAAAACAACAACATGGTAATTTTGCTGAAAACAATGTCAGTCCGGGTTATTTCCATTTAAATCATATAAAAAGTGCATCAAAACCATGCAAAATTGTTGTAAACATGGCGTGAATACTTCATAAGTTATCGATACATTGGAGACGTATCACCCACATGCCGGCAACCGCCCTAAAGCAATTACACTCATATGGTCGTTTGCGGTGTGGGGGCTGGATATGGTTGGAAAGTAATGACCCTCACCAAGAGGCCACAAGTTCCTGGTAGTGGCAATCACTAAGTTCACAAAATGGGTAGAGGCAAGCCAGTAACCAACACGGAGGCCGACACAACAGTCAAGTTCGTCTCCAGGCTCATCCACAACTTTCATGTCCCATGAAGCATCATCATGGACAATGGATCTAATTTCACTGTTGTGGTGTTCCAAGATTTCTGTCACAAAGGACGGATCCAAATAGACTATGCATCAGTAGCCCACCCCTAGTACAGTGGACAGGTCGAACGGGCCAATGGACTGATCATGCAAGGTCTAAAGCCACGACTTCTAATGTCGCTACTATGAGAAAAATGCAAGTGGGTGGAGGAGCTCCCCTCCGTCCTCTGGAGCTTGCGGACGATGCCGAGCAAATCAATAGGATACACACCTTTCTTTATGGTTTATGGAGAAGAGATGGTTCTACCATCAGATATCAAATATGACTCGCCACGAGTTCGCGCATACGAAGAAGAGGCCACCAAAGAAAGCAGTAAGGACGACGTGAGCGTTAAGGAGGAGGGACACCTCCTAGCTCTCGAACATAGCATAATTTATCAACAGAAGTTACACCAGTACCAAGGCCAACGCGTGCGAGCACGCAAATTCAATGTCGGCGATCTCGTCTTACGCCTCAAGCAGAAGCCACGCAAGAACAACTTGTCATTCCCATGGGAGGGCCCCTACATGATCCACGAGGTCCTCAACAACGGTGCCTACTACCTTCACAACAAGAAATACCGCCGAGTAACATCGTGACCTTGGAATGCCGGGCATCTTTATCTATTCTGTGCATAAATTATATGCATTACGTACTTTCCCGCATAGATAACTGTGAATCTGCATCACATGTGTACTTATCTCAAACAAAATACGGTTCAGAAATAAGGAGGCCTCTGTGACCTTCCACATTTTTTCATTAACATTATATAGTTTTCTATTAACATGACACACAACTAGTCAACAGAAACAAAATTATGAAGCCGTTGGGATAGACAAATCACGGTTGAACAAACGTATCTCTTTGTTGATAGACTCGGGGGCTCCATCGCTCTAAGTGGACCCCCATGCAACTCCAACCAAAGCTTGCCTCTTACGTTCCTTATTTTTACTCTAAACCCTCATGGACGCTTCTTTTTCCAACATCCCACAACTTCGTGCTCAGGGGCTACATAGACACAATTTTTGGTAGCCCTTCCTTTGAGGAGAGCAACCATAGGAATGTCGGAAGACTGAATGAAGCATTCTGGTCATGTTGAGCCCCACTAAATACGATCACAACGTCAACCAACACAAGGGGACATGTGTTCCCAACAGGAACAGAGGCACTTCACAACCTATATGACCAAACAAAAATAACTCCCATTTTCAAGCAACAAAAGCATATAAATGAGGTAATATTAATAAGTCTCGCAAAGAAAGTTGTGAAAGATTTATTTTGCTTTCAGGGCATAGGATCAGGCCTCGCGGCAGCTCTCACTAGTGGAGAACATTGCGACCAACTCTACATCACCATAAAAGTTCTGCTTCAGGCAAACATATGGCTCCATGGTAACAATACCATGGGAGACCACTCCGGATGGCACGCTCACAGTCACGCTATGACATAGCTTGCTCCAACAGCAGTCGTGGCCTCCTGCGGGTCCATCGGGCATTGCGACACCTGCAGCATGCGGTCCATTCATTGGTAGATGGCGACACTCCTATCCTCACCACCCCATAGAGCTCCCTCCGCTCGCTCTAACACCTCCGCCATCTTCCCAACAAGCGTCATCACCATGCCAGGCCTTGACAAACCTAGAGAATCAGGCATCGCATGAAGCACAATTGCACCAACAATGAAAAACATGTGAGATGGTTGCCCGGACAACACTACAACAAAAAGCGGTACAAATAATTCTCACTGTCCGATGCAGCCTCCAGCCGCTCCCGGCACCAATGCTAGACTTGGAGGTCTCGTGCAACATGTCGACCAACCTCCAACAATGAGGCCTCTCGCACATTGCAGCCTTCCAGCAAGACCTCATCATCTACGACAAGACTTTGGCATCCTCCAAACGTTGCTGCAGCTCAACCTCTTTCTATCGATCTTCGCACAACTGAGCATGGAGGCCCTCGGTGATGCCACAGTTCTTGTCAAGTACGTCACCTCAGCCCTCATTCTTGACATGACTGTGCTTCCATGCACTTGGCGTCAGCTATGTTGCAACATGGCTTGCCGCCCTCTGGTCGGCATCAAGATGCCCTTGCATCTCCCGAAGCTACTCATTCATTGTTTCTAGGGAAACAATAGTAGGCAGAACTCTCAATGACTTTACTGCACAAAATACAAAGTAGACTTACATCAAGTTCCTACGAGCGACCTCTGCAAGTGAGCAACTCGCTCTTGTTCTACCACAACCTGTTTCCTCAGCTCGTGGGCCCAGGTATTTAGCTCCACTATCTGAGCAAAAAGGACCTACAACGAAATACGCAGAGCCTCATGCACATTACAGCGCAATCTACTTCAGTCTTGGGGGCTATTAGGGAGGCGGGAAAAGCGCATTTACCTTAGCCCCGACTTCCATTGCTTGAGCAAGATCCTTTAGTGCAATCTGCAGAGCCTAGCTCAAAATCCTACACCAACAGATGGTAGTCTTCAAGTAGCACAATGATGCGGGACCGTCTGGACCACTCACTATGTCATTCCTAGAAGGAAGCTCGTGGGGTGCCATCAAGACCACCCTCGCAGCCCCGAGCATTGTTGTAGAAGAGCACTGCAGATCCCTAGTCCGAGGGGCATCACAGGATCACTCCCTTAGAGGAAGACGGATCGCGGGTGATGAAGGTGGTCGCTGGCTCGCAAGCCTTTTCTTGGCTCCAACCTTCGGTTGTGGAGGAATGTTCATGAGTGCGGAGGCTCCGACCTTGGGCTTTCCTCCCAAGGTATCTACGAGAAGCAAGAGCTCTTCCCATGAGGGCCCAAACAAATCGGGAGGAGGTGTCGGAAGAACGAACCCCATAGTATTTCCTGAGGGCACATCCGCCCCTCCTAATGGATTAGGAACTAAACCTACTAGCAGACGCACAAACTTCTAGCGGTCCACCCAGCCTTTTGCCAGTCCCTCCCACTCTGAAGGTTGCTTCAGCCGACAAACCTTCGTGGAGGTCCTCAGAGCTCGCCTCATCCAGAGCCCCGATCATCACGAGCCTGTAACTAGCCTGAATGATATGCCTGTGCTGGACGAAATACAGTGCCACAACATACCCCTAGGGCTGCGGGGGAGTTGGAGACGAATTCTTAGAATGCTTGTGAACTGAGCACATTTAAACGAACAGGAGGAAGCCTGCACATCGCGACAAATTAAGAAAAGGAGAGTCCATCACCTATGTGCCTTACCAGCAAGTGTGGGTTTGCCTGACTGAAGGGGTCGATGGTGACCCCCATGTGTATCTCTCTGAAGTAGACGATCCGGGTCGTTCGGCCCCTTATAGTCAAACATAGAGGATGACATGGAGCCAAGAGGCGGGATGTTCCTTTCCATCCATGTCTTCATGAGTTGGAGACCCGCTAGCCCAAACACACGTATCTCAAAGACCGCTTGAATCAGAGGCCAGTCTTAGGTTTGAAGTCTATTTGGAGCTCCACTTTGGCCTCATCTAGCACAAGACATCGGCAAATATACGCATGCTTTTTCGTGGTACTCCCTGTTGGGGAACGTCGCATGGGAAACAAAAATTTTCCTACGCACACGCAAACCTATCCATGGTGATGAGCATCTATGAGAGGGAGAGTGGATCTACATACCCTTGTAGATCGCTAAGCGGGAAGCGTTAAGAAACGCGGTTGGTGTAGTCGAACATCTTCGCGATCCAAATCGCCGAGCGTCCCGCGATCTCATCACGATCCGTCCCGCGATCCAATCACGATCCGTCCCGTGAACTCATCACGATCCGTCCCGCGATCTCATCATGATCCATCTCACGATCTTGATCACGATCTATCCCGCGAACTCATCACGATCCGTTCCGCGATCTCATCACGAACCGTCTCGCGATCTCGATCACGGTCCTTCCGATCTAGCGCCGAACGGACGGCACCTCCGCGTTCAGCACACGTGCAGCTTGATGACGATCTCCACCATCTTGATCCAGCAAGAGGAGGTGGAGAGGAGAGAGAGTTCACCGGCAGCGTGACGGCGCTCCGGTGATGGTGGTGGAGTGATTCCGGCAGGGCTTCGCCTAAGCGCTGCGGAAAACCGATCTAGAGGAGAAACTGTGCACCGGTGAAACGGGTAGCACGTGGCCGGAAATTCTGTCCAAAAACCACCCAATCCACTAGTATATATAGGAGGAGAGGAGAGGAGAGGCAGCCAAGGCCTTTGGGTCGGCCGAAATAGGAGGTGGGAGCAATCCTACTTCACCTCCAATCCTAGTTGGAGTAGGATTGCCTCCTATTGGCTGATTTTCCACTTTTTGCTTTAGGACTTTCTCTCCTGCGCCATGGGCCTTTGTGGCTGTTTTCCCAGCCCAATAAGGGCTGGTTATTATTCTCCCACAGCCCATGGACCTCTTGGGGTCGAAGTACCCCTCCCAAAGGTCTCCCGGTACACTACCGGCACTCCTGGTACACTACCGGCACTCCCGGTACACTACCGATGAGCCCGAAACTTTTCCGGAAACCAAACTGGGACTTCCTATATATGAATCTTTACCTCCGGACCATTCCGGAGCTCCTCGTGACGTCCGGGATCTCATCCGGGACTCCGAACAACCTTCGGTCACCACCATACATAACTCTACACTACCGAAACGTCACCGAACCTTAAGTGTGCAGACCCTGCGGGTTCGAGAACTATGTAGACATGACCGAGACACCTCTACGGTCAATAACCAATGGCGGGACCTGGACGTCCACATTGGTTCCTACATATTCTACGAAGATCTTTATCGGTCGAACCTCTATGTCAAGGATTCAGTTAATCCCGTATAACGTCCCCTTTGTTCTTCGGTATGTTACTTGCCCGAGATTCGATCGTCGGTATCTCCATACCTAGTTCAACCTCGTTACTGGCAAGTCTCTTTACTCGTTCCGTAATACAAGATCCCGTGACTAACACTTAGCCACATTGCTTGCAAGGCTTGTTGTGATGTTGTATTACCGAGTGGGCCCTGAGATACCTCTCCGTCACACGGAGTAACAAATCCCAGTCTCGATCCATGCCAACTCAACAAACACCATCGGAGATACCTGTAGAGCACCTTTATAGTCACCCAGTTACGTTGCGACGTTTGATACACACAAGGCACTCCTCCGATATCCGTGAGTTGCATGATCTCATGGTCATAGGAACATATACTTGACATGCAGAAAACAGTAGCAATAAACTGAAACGATCATATGCTATGTTTGTAGTTTGGGTCTTATCCATCACATCATTCTCCTAATGATGTGATCCCGTTATCAAATGACATCTCATGTCCATGGCTAGGAAACCTTAACCATCCTTTGATCAACGAGCTAGTCTACTAGAGGCATACTAGGGACATGGTGTTGTCTATGTATCCACACATGTATCTGAGTTTCCGATCAATACAATTATAGCATGGATAATAAACGATTATCACGAACAAGGAAATATGATAATAACTAATCTATTATTGCCTCTAGGGCATATTTCCAACAGTCTCCCACTTGCACTAGAGTCAATAATCTAGTTCACATCACCATGTGATTCGCATTGTTATGAATCTAACACCCAATGAGTTTTGGGGCTCGATCATGCTTTGCATGTGAGAGAGGTCTTATAGTCAACGGGTCTGCGATATTCAGATCCGTGTGTACTTTGCAAATCTCTATGTCAAACCGTAAACACTGCTACCACACTCCACTTGGTACTATTTCCAAATGGCTGCTCCACTATACGTATCCAGATTGCTACTACTAGTCATCCGGATAGGTGTTAAAGCTTGCATCGACGTAACTATTTACGACGAACTCTTTATCACCTCCATAATCAAGAAACATTTCCTTAGTCCTCTGGTTACTAAGGATAATTCCGACCGCTGTCCAGTGATCCACTCCTGGACCACTCTTGTACCCCTTGACAAACTCATGGCAAGGCACACATAGGTGCGGTACACAGCATGGCATAATATAGAGCCTATGGCTAAGGCATAGGGGACGACGTTCGTCCTTTCTCTTTCTTCTGCCGTTGTCGAGCTTTGAGTCTCACTCAACTTCACACCTTACAAATCAGACGAGAACTATTTCTCTGGCTGATCCATTTTGAACTCTTTCAAAATCTTGTGAAGGTATGCACTCATTGAAAGTCTCATCAAGCATCTTGATCTATCTCTATAGATTTTGATGCTCAACAATTAGGTAGCTTTATCCAGGTCTTCCTTTGAAAATCACTTTCCAAATAACCGTTTTATGCTTTCCAGAAACTCTACATTATTTCTGAACAACAATATGTCATCCACATATACTGATCAGAAATTCTATAGTGCTCCCACTCACTTTATTGCAAATACAAGTTTCTCATAAACTTTGTATAAACATCAAAACTTTGATCACCTCATCAAAGCGTATATTCCAACTCCGAGATGCTTGCTTCAGTCCATGGAAGGATCACCGAAGCTTGCACACCTTTTAGCATCCTTAGGCCTGACAAAACCTTCTGGTTGTATCACATACAACCTTTCCTCAAGTAAACCATTAAGGAAACGATGTTTTGACATCCATCTGCCAGATTTCATAATTGAAAACACAGCAACTGCTAACACAATTCCAACAGACTTTTAGCATCGCTACGAGTGAGAAAGTCTCATCGTACTCAACTCCTTGAACTTGTCACAAACATCTTTGCAACAAGTCGAGCTTTACAAATAGTGACATTCACCATCAGTGTCTGTCTTCATTTTAAAGATCCATTTGTACTCAACGACCTGCCGTCCAACGAGCAAGTCTACCAAAGTCTACACTTGGTTTTAATACATGGATCCTATCTCGGATTTCATGGCCTCCAACCATTTGTCGGAATCCGGGCCCATCATCGCTTATCCATAGCTCGTAGGTTCATCGTTGTCCAACAACATGACCTCCAAGACAGAGTTGTCGTACCGCTCAGGAGCAGTACACATCCTTGTCGACCTACGGAGTTTGATAGTAACTTGATCCTGAAGCTTCATGATCATCATCATTAACTTCCTCTTCAACTAACGTAGGCTTCACAGAAACATCTTTCTGCGCTGCGCTACTCTCTGGTTGAACAAAGGTTTAACAACCTCATCAAGTTCTATCTTCCTCCCACTCAATTCTTTTGAGAGAAACTTTTTCTCGAGAAAGGACCCAGTTCTAGCAACAAACACTTTGCACTCGGATCTGAGATAGAAGGCATACCCATCTGTTCTTAGGGTATTCTATGAAGATACATTTGTCCGCTTTGGGTTCTAGCTTATTATGTGAAAACATTTTCCACACAAGCATCGCAGCCCCAAACATTAAGAAATGACAGCTTAGGTTTCTATCAAACCATAATTCACACGGTGTCATCTCAACGGATTTAGATGATGCCCTATTTAAAGTGAATGTAGTTGTCTCTAATGCATAACCCCAAAAATTATAGTAGTAAAATGATAAGAGACATCACAGTATGCACTATATCAATAGAGCATGACTATGATGTTCGGACACACCATCACAGCATGGTGTTCCAGGTGGCGTTAGTTGTGAAACAAATTTCACGTTGTCTTAAGTTGTATGCCAAACTCGTAACTCAGATATTCACCTCCACGATCATATCGCGGTCATTTTTATCTTCTTGTCACGATGATCTTTAAACTTCACTCTGAATTTGCTTGAACCTTTCAAACGATTCAGACTTGTGTTTCATTAAGTAAATATACACTATATCTACTCAAATCATCAGTGAAGGTAAGAAAATAACGATATCCACTGCACGCTACAAGACTCACTAGATTGCATACATCAACATGTATCATTTCCAATGAATCACTTGCCTGCTCCATCCAACGGGGTCCTTTAGTCATCTTGCCCAAGAGGCATGGTTCGCATGTCTCAACCGATTCGAAATCAATGAGTCCAAATATCCATCAGCATGGAGTTTCTACATGCGCTTTATACCAATATGACATTTAGCGGCAGTGCCACAAGTATGTGGTACTATCATTATTAACTTTGTATCTTTTGACATCAATGTTATGAACATGTGTACTACTACGATCAAGATTTCAACAAACCATTCTCACTTGGTGCATGACCATTGAAGGTATTATTCATGTAACCAGAATAACTATTATTCTCTGACTTAAATGAATAATCGTATTGCAACAAACATGATCTAATCATGTTCATGCTCAACGCAAAACACCAAATAACATTTATTTAGGTTCGTTACTAATCCTGAAGGTAGAGAGAGCGTGCGATGTTGATCACATCAACCTTGGAAACATTTCCAACACACATCGTCACCTCACCCTTAGCTAGTTCTCCGTTTATTCCGTAGCTTTTATTTCGAGTTACTAACATTTAGCAACCGAACCGGTATCCAATACCCAGGTGCTACTAGGAGTACTAGCAAGGTACACATCAATAACTCGTATATCAAATATACTTCTGTCGATGTTGCCAGCCTTCTTATCTACCAAGTATCTAGGGTTGTTCCGCTTCAGCGACCTCTCACCTCATAATAGAAGCACTTAGTCTCGGGTTTGAGTTCAACTTTGGGTTGCTTCACTGGAGCAGCAATTGACTTGCTATCCATGAAGTTTCCCTCCTTGCTCTTGCCCTTTTCGAAACTAGTGGTTTGATTAACCATCAACACTTGACGCTCCTTCTTGATTTCTACCTTCGCGGTGTCAAACATCGCGAACAGCTCAGGGATCAATACTTCTATCCCTGGTGTATTATAGTTCATCACTAAGTTCTAGTAGCTTTAGTGACAGTGACTTGGAGAACTATATCAATCACTATCTTATCTGGAAGATCAACTCCCACTTGATTCAAGCGATTGTAGTACCCAGACAATCTGAGTACATGCTCAACGATTGAGCTATTCTCCTTCATCTTACAAGCAAAGAATCTTGTTGGAGATCTCATATCTCGCAACAAAGGCACGAGCCTGAGATCACAATCTCTGCTCCTAGAACATCTCATATGTTCCGTGACGTTCAAAACGTTTTGGAGCCTCAATTCTAAGCCGTAATGCATGACGCACTAAACTATCAAGTAGTCATCGAAACGTGCCTGTTAGATGTTCACAACATCTATAGACGACGCTAGAGGGGGTGGCGCACCGAGCGGTGCATTAAGGACATAAGCCTTCTGTGCAGTAGTGAGGACAATCCTCAGATCACGGACCCAGTCCGCAATTTTGCTACCAACATCTTTCAATTCTATTTCTCTAGGAACATATAAAAATACAAGGGAGCTACAGCGCGAGCTAGTAATCTACAACATAATTTGCAAAGACACTTTGACTATGTTCATGATAATGAGTTCAATTAATCATATTACTTAAGAACTCCCACTCAAATTGACATCCCTCCGATCATTCGAGTGATACATGATCCAAATTCACCAACTCAAGTCCGATCATCACGTGAGTTGAGGTGGCTGCAATGGTGAACATCATTATGTTGATCATATCTACTATATGACTCATGTTCGACCTTTCGGTCTCTCGTGTTCCGAGGCCATGTCTGTACATGCTAGGCTCGTCAAGTTTAACCCGAGTGTTCTGCGCGTGCAAATCTGGCTTGCACCCGTTGTATGTGAACGTAGAGTCTATCACACCCGATCATCACGTGGTGTCTCAACACGACGAACTTTCGCAACGGTGCACACTCGGGGAGAACACAGTTCATCTTGAAATTCAAGTGAGGGATCACCTTATAATGCTACCGCCGTACTAAGCAAAACAAGGTGCATAAAAGGATTAACATCTCATGCAATTCATAAGTGACATGATATGGCCATGAACTTGTGTTTAAGATCTCCATCTTCGAAACACCGGCATGATCTCCATCGTCACCGGCACAACACCATGATCTCCATCATCTTGATCTCCATCAATGTGTTGCCATTGGGGTTGTCACGCCCTGCATGCTTCTACTACTATTGCTACCGTAGCGATAAAGTAAAGCATTACATAGCGCTTAATGATTGACACGCAGGTCATACAATAATTAAAGACAACCCTATGGCTCCTGCCGGTTGCCGTACTCATCGACATGCAAGTCGTGATAATCTATACATCACATGATCATCTCATACATCACATATATCTCATCATGTAATTGGCCATATCACATCACAACATACCCTGCAAAAACAAGTTAGACGTCCTCTAATTGTTGTTGCATATTTTACGTGGCTGCTATGGGTATCTAGCAAGAACGATTCTCACCTACGCATAAACCACAACGGTGATACACTAGTTTGCTTTTCAACCTTCTCAAGGACCGCCTTTGTCGAATCCGATCCAACTAAAGTGAGAGAAACTGTCACCCGCAAGCCATCTAGGCAACAAGTTGCGTCGAGGGAACCGGTCTCTCGTAAGCGTACGAGTAATGTTGGTCAGGGCCGCTTCATCTCACAATCCCGCTGAACCAAAATACGACCAAGGGAGGAAGCAATCTAAGCATCAACGCCCACAAACCTTTTGTGTTCTACTCGAGATCTCATCGAACCATCAACCTAGCTCATGATGCCACTGTTGGGGAACGTCGCATGGGAAACAAAAATTTTCCTACGCACACGCAAACCTATCCATGGTGATGAGCATCTACGAGAGGGAGAGTGGATCTACATACCCTTGTAGATCGCTAAGCGGGAAGCGTTAAGAAACGCGGTTGGTGTAGTCGAACATCTTCGCGATCCAAATCGCCGAGCGTCCCGCGATCTCATCACGATCCGTCCCGCGATCCAATCACGATCCGTCCCGTGAACTCATCACGATCCGTCCCGCGATCTCATCACGATCCATCTCACGATCTTGATCACGATCTATCCCGCGAACTCATCACGATCCGTTCCGCGATCTCATCACGAACCGTCTCGCGATCTCGATCACGGTCCTTCCGATCTAGCGCCGAACGGACGGCACCTCCGCGTTCAGCACACGTGCAGCTTGATGACGATCTCCACCATCTTGATCCAGCAAGAGGAGGTGGAGAGGAGAGAGAGTTCACCGGCAGCGTGACGGCGCTCCGGTGATGGTGGTGGAGTGATTCCGGCAGGGCTTCGCCTAAGCGCTGCGGAAAACCGATCTAGAGGAGAAACTGTGCACCGGTGAAACGGGTAGCACGTGGCCGGAAATTCTGTCCAAAAACCACCCAATCCACTAGTATATATAGGAGGAGAGGAGAGGAGAGGCAGCCAAGGCCTTTGGGTCGGCCGAAATAGGAGGTGGGAGCAATCCTACTTCACCTCCAATCCTAGTTGGAGTAGGATTGCCTCCTATTGGCTGATTTTCCACTTTTTGCTTTAGGACTTTCTCTCCTGCGCCATGGGCCTTTGTGGCTGTTTTCCCAGCCCAATAAGGGCTGGTTATTATTCTCCCACAGCCCATGGACCTCTTGGGGTCGAAGTACCCCTCCCAAAGGTCTCCCGGTACACTACCGGCACTCCTGGTACACTACCGGCACTCCCGGTACACTACCGATGAGCCCGAAACTTTTCCGGAAACCAAACTGGGACTTCCTATATATGAATCTTTACCTCCGGACCATTCCGGAGCTCCTCGTGACGTCCGGGATCTCATCCGGGACTCCGAACAACCTTCGGTCACCACCATACATAACTCTACACTACCGAAACGTCACCGAACCTTAAGTGTGCAGACCCTGCGGGTTCGAGAACTATGTAGACATGACCGAGACACCTCTACGGTCAATAACCAATGGCGGGACCTGGACGTCCACATTGGTTCCTACATATTCTACGAAGATCTTTATCGGTCGAACCTCTATGTCAAGGATTCAGTTAATCCCGTATAACGTCCCCTTTGTTCTTCGGTATGTTACTTGCCCGAGATTCGATCGTCGGTATCTCCATACCTAGTTCAACCTCGTTACTGGCAAGTCTCTTTACTCGTTCCGTAATACAAGATCCCGTGACTAACACTTAGCCACATTGCTTGCAAGGCTTGTTGTGATGTTGTATTACCGAGTGGGCCCTGAGATACCTCTCCGTCACACGGAGTAACAAATCCCAGTCTCGATCCATGCCAACTCAACAAACACCATCGGAGATACCTGTAGAGCACCTTTATAGTCACCCAGTTACGTTGCGACGTTTGATACACACAAGGCACTCCTCCGATATCCGTGAGTTGCATGATCTCATGGTCATAGGAACATATACTTGACATGCAGAAAACAGTAGCAATAAACTGAAACGATCATATGCTATGTTTGTAGTTTGGGTCTTATCCATCACATCATTCTCCTAATGATGTGATCCCGTTATCAAATGACATCTCATGTCCATGGCTAGGAAACCTTAACCATCCTTTGATCAACGAGCTAGTCTACTAGAGGCATACTAGGGACATGGTGTTGTCTATGTATCCACACATGTATCTGAGTTTCCGATCAATACAATTATAGCATGGATAATAAACGATTATCACGAACAAGGAAATATGATAATAACTAATCTATTATTGCCTCTAGGGCATATTTCCAACACTCCCAAGCGACGTCGGTGGCATAAAGCCATCTCTAGTCCCACGATTCAGGCCTGATAATGGAAGGTATCTCGAAGTAACCAAAGTATGGGCAGGGGTAGAGTTTTGCACCACCACATGAAGGTATATTTACCTCTTTCAGGTGGGCGGCACCTTAAAGAAGAATGTGAAGAGGTCGAAGTGGAGTGGTATTCCAAGGAAGCACTTGCACAACGTCACAAAGCATGACAATGAAGTAGCCTATTCAAGTCAGTTGGTGGAGCTGGAGCCTCTAATGGGTCAGAATCCCATGGTAAAGGCACTCAAAGGAAACTAAAGCCCTCAAAAAATGAACGCATCACGAACCACCAGGTTCTAGAGCAATAGGCACGGAACCCCTTCCTGCACGGGAGCTGTCAGCCACGGCATGGAGGATTTCTTGGGCATACACCCCATATCCACTTGGCACTCCAATTCATCCCTAGTGACAAGGTATATTCACCAATCACTGGCCCATTTGCGAATCCGCCACACGGCCCTCTCATCGGCGGTCATTGGGAGCGGCCGCAGGAGACGCCATTGGTCAGCCTAACACCGGAGCGATTGCTAGAAGACTGGCGGGGAGTAGTGTTTGAGGAAGAAGAATTGGTGACCTGAGTATCATTCCAAGAAGGGACATGCAAATCTTATGTGTGATGACAACAGTGCTCGAAGCGTTAGTGGTGGGCTAACCCGCTCTGCCCGGGGCTTCCCGATAAAAGAATTTGGGCCCAAATCGGCCCGAACATAGTCATGCCATGAAAGGGAGGCAACAGTGCAAGAATTGGAAAATATGGGGAGCTCTGTTGGGGAAAATTGCATGGGAAACAAAAAATTTCCTACGCACACACAAGATCTATCTATGGCGACGAACATCTACGAGGGGGAGAGTGGATGTACATACCCTTGTAGATCGCTAAGCGGGAAGCGTTAAGAAACACGGTTGATGTAGTCGAACGTCTTCGCAATCCAAATCGCCGAGCGTCCCGTGATCCCATCATGATCCTTCTCGCGGTCCAATCACGATCCGTCTCGTGATCCCATCGCGATCCATCTCGCGATCAAATCATGAATCATCTCGCGATCCTGATCACGGTCCTTCCAATCTAGTGTCGAACGGACGACACCTCCGTGTTCAGCACACGTACAGCTTGATGACGATCTCCGCCTTCTTGATCCAGCAAGAGGGAGCGGAGAGTATATGAGTTCTCCGGCAGCGCGACGGCGTGGCGGCGATGGTGGTGGAACTATTCCAACAGGGCTTTGCCTAAGCACCGCTGAAACGATCTAGAGGAGAAAACTATGATCTAGAGGAGAGGATAGCACGTGGCTGATTTCTATGTGGAAAAACCCTCAATACCTCTAGTATATATAGGAGGAGGGAGGGAGGAGACTTGGCCCCCAAGGGGCCAGCCCTTGCTTCGGCTGAAGTGGAGGGAGGAGTTCTCCTCCTCCAATCCTAGTAGGACTAGGACTCCTCCTCTCCCACTTGGGCCTCCTTCCACCCTTAGGATTCTTCACCCCAGCCGCATGGGCTTCTAGTGGGACTTCGGCCAGCCCACTAGGGGCTGGTTTACCTCCTCCCACATCCCATGTGGCCTCTTGGGTCGAGACACCCCTCTCGATGGTCCCTCGGTACCCTCCAAGCACACTACCGATGAGCCCGAAACTTTTCCGGTGACCAAACCAGGACTTCCTATATATCAATCTTTACCTACGGACCATTCCGGAGCTGCTCATGACATCCGTGGTCTCATACGGGATTCAGAACAACATTCGGTCACCACCATACATAACTCTATACTACCGAAATGTCACCGAACCTAAAGTGTGCAGACCCTGCGGGTTCGAGAACTATGTAGACATGGCCGAGACACCTCTACGGTCAATAACCAATAACAGGACCTGGATGCCCATATTGGCTCCTACATATTCTATGAAGATCTTTATCGGTTGAACCTCTATGTCAAGGATCCAGTTAATCCCGTATGCTATTCCCTTTGTTCTTCGGTATGTTACTAGCCCGAGATTCGATCGTCGGTATCTCCATACCTAGTTCAATCTCGTTACCGGCAAGTCTATTTACTCGTTCCGTAATACAAGATCCCATGGATAACACTTAGTCACATTGCTTGCAAGGCTTATTGTGATGTTCTATTACCAAGTGGGCCCTGAGATACCTCTCTGTCACACGGAGTAACAAATCCCAGTCTTGATCCATGCCAACCCAACAGACACCCTCGTAGATACATGTAGAGCACCTTTATAGTCACCCAGTTACGTTGCGACGTTTGATACACACAAGGTACTCCTCCGGTGGCAGTGAGTTGCATGATCTCATGGTCATAGGAACAGATACTTGACATGTAGAAAACTATAGCAATAAACTGACACAATCATATGATATATTTATAGTTTGGGTCTTGTCCATCACATCATTTTCCTAATGATGTGATCCCGTTATCAAATGACATCTCATGTCTATGTCCACGAAACCTTGACCATCTTTGATCAACGAACTAGTTAACTAGAGGCATACTAGGGACACAATGTTGTCTATGTACCCACACATGTATTTGAGTTTCCCATCAATACAATTCTAGCATGGGTAATAAAGGATTATCATGAACAAGGTATGATAATAACTAATTTATTATTGCCTCTAGGGCATATTTCCAACAGTCTCCCACTTGCACTAGAGTCAATAATCTAGCTCACATCACTATGTGATTTGTTATGAATCTCACACCCAATGAGTTCTGGGGTTCGATCATGTTTTGCATGTGAAAGAGGTTTTAGTCAATGGGTCTGTGACATTCAAACACGTGTGTACTTTGCAAACCTCTATGTCATACTGTAGACACTACTACCATGCTCCACTTGGAGCTATTCCAAATGGCTACTCCACTATACGTATCCAAATTTCTACTAAGAGTTATCCGAATTGGTGTTAAAGCTTGCATCATCGTTACCCTTTATGACGAACTCTTTATCACCTCCATAATCGAGTAATATTTCCTTCGTCCTCTAGTTACTAAGGATAATCTCGACCGCTGTCCAGTGATCCACTCCTAGATCACTCTTGTACCCCTTGACAAACTCATGGCAAGGCACACACAGGTGCGGTACACAGCATGGCATACTATATAGAGCCTATGGATAAGGCATAGGGGATGACCTTCGTCCTTTCTCTTTATTATGCCATGGTCGAGCTTTGAGTCTCACTCAACTCCACACCTCACAAATCAGGCAAGAACTCTCTCTTTGACTGATCCATTTTGAACTCTTTCAAAATCTTGTCAAGGTATGTACTCACTGAAAGTTTTATCAAGTGTCTTGATCTATCTACATAGATCTCGAAGCCCAACAATTAAGTAGCTTTATCCAGGTCTTCCTTTGAAAAACTCTTTTTCAAACAACCGTTTATGCTTTCCAGAAATTCTACATTATTTCCGATCACAATATGTCAACCACATATACTTACTAGAAATTCTGTAGTGCTCCCACTCACTTTCTTGTAAATACAAGTTTCTCATAAACTTTGTATAAACTTAAAAACTTTGATCACCTCATCAAAGTGTATATTCCAACTCCGAGATGCTTGCTCCAGCACACTGAAGGATGCTAGATCTTGCACACCTTTTAGCATCCTTAGGAGTGACAAAACCTTCTGGTTGTATCACATACAACCTTTCCTCATGGAAACCGTTAAGGAAACTATGTTTTGACATCCATCTGCCAAATTTCATAACCGAAAAATGCAACAACTACTAACATAATTTCAATAGACTTTTAGAATCGCTACGGGTTAGAAAGTCTCATTGCAGTCAACTCCTTGAACTTGGCAGAAACTTCTTTGTGACAAGTCGAGCTTTATAAATGGTGACATTCATCAGCAGCGTTCGTCTTCATCTTAAAGGTCCATTTCTACTCAACAACCTGCCGTTTAACGGGCAACTCTACCAAAGTCCATACTTGGTTTTCATACATGGATCCTTTATCGGATTTCATCGCCCCTAGCCATTTGTCGGAATCCGGGCCCATCATCTCTTCTCCATAGCTTTTAGGCTCATCGTTGTCCAACAACATGACCTCTAAGACAGGGTTGCCGTACCACTCAGGAGAAGTACGTGCCCTTGTCGACCTACGAGGTTCAATAGTAACTTGATCCGAAGCTTCCTGATTATCATCATTAACTTCCTCTTCAACTGACATAGGCTCCACAGAAACATTTTTCTGCGCTGCGCTACTCTCTTGTTGAAACAAAGGTTCAACAACCTCATCAAGTTCTATCTTCCTCCCACTCAATTATTTCTAGAGAAACTCTTTCTCGAGAAAGGACCCGTTTTAGCAACAAAAAGTTTGTGCTTGGATCTAAGATAGAAGGTTTACCCAACTGTTACGTTAGGGTATTCTATGAAGATGCATTTGTCCGCTTTGGGTTCGAGGACATTAGGTAAAAACCCTTTTTCACATAAGCGTCGCAGCCCCAAACATTAAGAAATGACAGCTTAGGTTTCCACCCAACCAAAATTCATACGGTGTCATCTCAACGGATTTAGATAGTGCCCCTTTTAAAGTGAATGTAGTTGTCTCTAATGCGTAACCCTAAAACGATAGTGGCAAATCGATAAGAGACATCATAGTTCGCACCATATCCAATACACCACGACTACGATGTTCGGACACACCATCACACTATGGCATTCCAGGTGGCATGAGTTGTGAAACAACTTTCACAATGTCTTAATTTGTATACCAAACTCATAACTCAGATATTCACCTTCACGATCATATCGTAAACATTTTATCTTCTTGTCAGGATGATCTCAAAATTCACTTTGGATTTGCTTGAACTTTTCAAACGTTTCAAACTTGTGTTTCATTAAGTAAATATACACATATCTACTCAAATCATTAGTGAAGGTAAGAAAACAACGATATCCACCGCATGCTACAACACTCATTGGACAGCATACATAAACATTTATCATTTCCAATAAGTCATTTACCCACTCCATCATACCGGAAAACGAGGTCTTAGTCATCTTGCCCATGAGGCATGGTTCGCATGTCTCAACCGAGTCAAAATCGAATGAGTCCAAAGATCCACAAGCATGGAGTTTCTTCATGCGATTTATACCAATATGACATTTAGCGGCAGTGCCACAAGTATGTGGTACTGTCATTATTAACTTTGTATCCTTTGGCATCAATGTTATGAGCATGTGTATTGCTACGATCAAGATTCAATAAACCATTCTCATTGGGTGCATGACCATTGAAGGTATTATTCATGTAAGCAGAATAACCATTATTCTCTAACTTAAATGAATAATTGTATTGCAATAAACCCAATATAATCAGGTTCATGCTCAACGCAAACACCAAATGACATTTATTTAGGTTTGTCACTAATCCTGAGGGTGGAGAGAGCGTGCGATGGTGATCACATTAACCTTGGAAAACACTTCCAACACACATCGTCACCTCACCCTTAGCTAGCCTCTGTTTATTCCGTAGCTTTTATTTCGAGTTACTAACCTTTAGCAACCGAACCGGCATCTAATACCAGGTGCTACTAGGAGTACTAGCAAGGTACACATCAATAACACATATATCAAATATACTTATGTCGACGTTGCTAGCCTTCTTATCTACCAAGTATCTAGGGTTGTTCCGCTTCAGCAACCATTATACTCATAATAGAAGCACTTAGTCTCGGATTTGGGTTCAACCTTGGGTTTCTTCACTGGAGCAGCAACTGGCTTGCCATCCATGAAGTTTCCCTCCTTGCCCTTGCCCTTCTCGAAACTAGTGGTTTTTACTTACCATAAACACTTGATGCTCCTTGATTTCTACCTTCGCGGTGTCAAACATCGCGAATAGCTCAGGGATCATTATTTCCATCCCTAACATTTTATAGTTCATCACGAAGCTCAAGTAGCTTAGTGACAATGAATTGGAGAACTATATCAATCACTATCTTATTTGGAAGATCAACTCCCATTCGATTCAAGCGATTGTAGTACCCACACAATCTGAGCACATGCTCACCGATTGAGCTATTCTCCTTCATCTTGTAGGCAAAGAATCTTGTTGGAGGTCTCATACCTCTCAACATGGGCACGAGCTTGAGATCCCAATTTCAGCTCTTAGAACATCTCATATGTTCCACGACGTTCAAAACGTTTGGAGCCTTAATTCTAAGCCGTAATGCAAGATGCACTGAACTATCAAGTAGTTATCAGAACGCGCCTGTCAAATGTTCACAACATCTACAAACTATGCTTGAGGGGGTGGCGCACCGAGCGGTGCATTAAGGACCTAAGCCTTCTGTGCAGCAATGAGGACAATCCTCAGATCACGGACTCAGTCCGCTTTATTGCTACCATCATCTTTCAACTATATTTCTCTAGGAACATATAAAAAAATTCAAGGGAGCTACAATGTGAGCTAGTAATGTACAACATAATTTGCAAAGAGATTTTGACTATGTTCATGATAATGAGTTTAATTAATCATATTACTTAAAAAAGACCACTCAAATTGACATCCCTCTGGTCATTCGATTGTCACATGATCCAAATCCACCAACTCAAGTTCGATCATCACGTGAGTTGAGGTGGTTTCAATGGTGAACATCTTCATGTTGATCATATCTACTATATGAATCATGTTTGAACTTTCGGTCTCTATGTTCCGAGGCCATGTCTGTACATGCTAGGCTGATCAACAATGCAAGAATTTCTTGGGCATACAGGCACGAACCCCTTCCTGCATGGGAGCTGTCAGCCACGACATGGAGGATTTTCTTGGGCATACACCCCATATCGACTTGGCGCTCCAATTCAAACCTAGTGACAAGGGATTTTCACGAATCACTGTCCCATTCCAGAGCAGTGGCAAGGCAGACTAGCCGCAGATCCGCCACACGACCCTCTTGTCGGCGGTCATTGGGAGCGGCCGCAAGAGACACCATTGGTCACCCTAACACCGGAGCGATTGCTAAAAGACTGGTGGTAAGAAGTGTTTAAGGAAGAAGAATCAGTGAGCCGAGTATCGTCCCTCGGGAGGGACATGCGAATCTTATGTGTGACAATAACAATGCTTGAAGCATGAGTGGTGGGCTGACCCGCTCTGTCGAGGGCTGCCCGGTAAAAGAATCTGGGCCCAAATTGGCCCGAACACAGTCACGCCATGATAGGGAGGCAACAGTGCAAGAATTAGAAAATATGCGGAGCTCTGTTGGGGATCGTTGCACGGGACAAAAAAATTCCTACGCACACACAAGATCTATCCATGGTGATGAGCATCTACGAGGGGGTGAGTGGATCTATGTACCCTTGTAGACCGCTAAGGAGAAGCGTTAAGAAACACAGTTAATGTAGTCGAATGTCTTCACGATCCAAATCGCCGAGCGTCCCGCGATACCATCATGATCCTTCTTGCAATCCAATCACGATCAGTCTCGTGATCCCATCGCGATCCGTCCCTCAATCAAATGACGAATCATCTCGTGATCCTGATCACGGTCCTTTCGATCTAGCGCCGAACGGACGACACCTCAGAGTTTAGCACACGTACAGCTCGATGACGATCTCCGCCTTCTTGATCCAACAAGATGGAAAAGAGAGGTAGATGAGTTCTCCGGTAGCAAGACGGCGTGGCGGTGATGGTGGTGGAGCTATTCCAGCATTGCTTCGCCTAAGCACCGCGAAAATGATCTAGAGGAGAGGGTAGCACGTGGCTGATTTCTATGTGGAAAACCCCTCAATAACTCTAGTATATATAGGAGGAGGGAGGGAGAAGACTTGGGCCCCAATGGGCCATCCCTAGCTTCAGCCGAAGTGGAGGGAGGAGTCCTCCTCCTCCAATCCTAGTAGGACTTGGACTCCTCCTCTCCCACTTGGGCCTCCTTCCACCCTTGGGATTCTTCACCCCAGCCGCATGGGCTTCTAGTGGGACTTTGGCCAGACCACTAGGGGCTGGTTTACCTCCTCCCACAGCCCATGTGGCCTCTTGGGTTGAGACACCCCTCCCGATGGTGCCCCGGTACCCTCCCGGCACTCCTGGTACACTACCAATGAGCCTGAAACTTTTCAGTCACCAAAACAGGACTTCCTATATATCAATCTTTACCTCCGGACCATTCTGGAGCTCCTCGTAACGTCCGAGATCTCAGTTGGGACTACTAACACCCTTTGGTCACCACCATACATAACTCTATACTACCGAAACATCACCGAACCTAAAGTGTGCAGACCTTGCGGGTTCGAGAACTATGGTCAATAACCAATAGCGAGACTTGGATGACCATATTGGCTCCTGCATATTCTATGAAGATCTTTATCAGTTGAACCTCTATGCCAAGGATTCAGTTAATCCTGCATGTTGTTCCCTTTGTTCTTCAGTATGTTACTAGCCCGAGATTCGATCGTCGGTATCTCCATACCTAGTTCAATCTCGTTACCGACAAGTCTCTTTACTCATTCCATAATACAAGATCCCGTGGCTAACACTTAGTCACATTGCTTGCAAGGCTTATTGTGATGTTGTATTACCGAGTGGGCCTTGAGATACCTCTCCATCACACGAAGTAACAAATCCCAGTCTTGATCCATGCCAACCCAACAGACACCCTCGAAGATACCTGTAAAGCACCTTTATAGTCACCCAGTTACATTACGACATTTGATACACACAAGGTACTCCTCCGGTGTCAGTGAGTTGCATGATCTCATGGTCATAGGAACAGATACTTGACATGCAAAAAACTATAGCAAAAAACTGACATGATCATATGCTATGTTTATAGTTTGGGTCTTGTCCATCACATCATTCTCGTAATGATGTGATCCTGTTATCAAATGACATCTCATGTTTATGGCCAGACAACCTTGACCATCTTTGATCAACGAACTAGTTAACTAGAGGCATACTTGGGACACAGTGTTGTCTATGTACCCACACATGTATTTGAGTTTCCAATCAATACAATTCTAGCATGGATAATAAACGATTATCATGAACAAGGAAATATGATAATAACTAATTTATTATTGCCTCTAGGGCATATATCCAACAAGCTCATGCTATGGAAAATGAGGAGGGCTAAACCTACAAGGAAGAGAGCCCGGCGAAGGTCTCAAAGCTAGTATGCTTGCGACCTCCACCATGCTCGGGGGTTACTGATGGGGCCTTATACTAGGGGTGGGTTACACGAGGGAGACCAGCCTCGTTAGCTACATTGGGCCCACTTAGCCCAATATAAGAAAGAATCCCTAGGGGTGGAGATGACCTTTGTGCCCTCCAAGACTAGAAGGCGGTGACGCCCTAGACCGCATCCACCGTCATGTGAACTCTAGACCACTAGTGCCTATATCAAGGGATGTATAGGTTCCTCATCATGATCCAATCTGAGATCCAGTAACTCTCGGCAGCAATCTCGTACACTATCGTAATCCTTTGCATGAGGAATCCCCTCACCAAAAATAACAAGAATAAGCAAGAGATAGGGTATTACTCTTTAGAGGCCCGAACCTGGGTAAACTGTGTGTGCAGGCTCTATCCAGGTACTTCTGACCTCCTCATGAACCCTACGAGGGATCTGAAGGTATTTCACTCTTTCACGTATTGTGGGCCGATGATAGCATGTTGGACAGGAACCGGGGCATCATAGAGGGCCTCAGCACTCAGTTGTGGGAAGTCAGGCGAAGGCCAAGCTCCAGCGGCAATTGGACGGCGCTCGTGGTAAAATAATAACCACACAATCTTGATTGGAGGGTTTCAAGGTACAGGAGGCCGCATTATAGAAGTCCGGCCGACAATCTGCGCGAGACCTCCAAGCCAAACGTTCTCGTCAGGGAAGGCTAGAGGGTGTAGCCAGTGGTGAGAACTGTTGATGCCTTTATTTTCTTGCAATGTACTATAGTTGAGCTTCCCACTAACATGTTTTGTTGTTGTCGCAGCTATGCTTCCGACTATGCCAGGGTGTCCTAGTTTGCATAGGCTTTGGAACATGGTTTCACTTATTGAGAGGATGGAGGCATTGAAGACAGGTGAGGGAGCTTTGTGGGAACTAAAGAAAAAAGTGTGACCACCTAGCAACGCATTGAGCGCATGCCCCAAGCATTGCAGCGGCTGATGGATCTTCAGGAGGTCATGGAAACTATCCGGGCTCAACACATCTTCACGCGGCTATGGGCCTGCCGAGTTGTGTGGTCTGATCTTGGTATTGTTACCCAGAGCCGGATGCTCTCCTGCTCATGGATTCCTTGGAGAGGTAGAGTTGATTGCGTTATTTTCTGCTACAGAGTCACCATCAGGTGTAAACCTATTTGCTAAAATGGAGGGACCTGATATGCCTCCATCGTTTCTATAACTTTTGATTGTTTCATGCCAACATTCTACAACTTTCACATACTTCTGGCAACCATTTATATTACTTTTGGGACTAACATATCGATCTAGTGCCCAATGTCAGTTCCTGTTTTTGTGCATGTTTTTTGTTTTACGGAACATCCATATCAAACAAAGTCCAAATGCGATAAAATTTTATGAAGATTTTTTTTGGAACATATGGGAATTTTTGGAAAACAAATCAATGCAAGATGATGCTCGAGGGTCCCACAAGACAACATGGCAATGCCAAGGGGTGGTCGCGCTCTACTACCTTGTGGCCACCTCATAGGTCAGTTGGAGCCCTTCTTTCCCCCACAAGAAAGATAATTTCCAGAGAAAAATTCCCTCAAAATTATCTGAATCGGAGTTACAGATCTCCGGGCATATAAGAAACAGTTTATGGCAAGAAACATGGTGGCGAAACAGAGAAGAAACAGAGAGAGAGAGATCCAATCTCGGAGGGGGTTCCTCCCCTCTGTGAGCCATGGTGGACAAGGACTAGAGGGGAAACCCTCCTTCCATCCCGGGAGGAGGCCAAACCATAGCAAGAAGGAGGAGGTTCTCTCCCCCTCTCTCCTGGTGATGCCAGAGCGCTTCCGAGGGAACCATCATGACGGCGATCTACATCAACAACTTTGCTGCTATCACCACCAACTTCCCCAAGCCCCATCTATGTAGCGGTGTAACCTCTATTCCCATTATAATTATACTTAAACATGGTGCTTTATTCCACATATTATTATCCAATGATGTGTTGCAATCCTATGATGTTTGAGTAGATTCTTTTTATCCTACGGGTTAATTGTGGTATGGTGTGATTGATAAGAGATTCTATGTTATTATGGTGCTTTCCTATGATGTCCTATGTGTTACACAAGCGTGTGGGATTCCCGCTATAGGGTGTTGCAATATGTTCTTAATTCGCTTGTCGTGGTTTGGTAGGATCGACAGAAACCTAAAACCTAGCAAGTAGGTTATGTAGCGTATGCTAGCAAAAGGGACTTTACACTTAATATTATGGTTGGGTTCTACCTTAATGATCTTTAGTAGTTGTGGATTCTTTCTAGAGTTCCAATCATAAGTGCATAGGATCTAAGTACGGAAATTATGTTAGCTTATGTCTGTCCCTCATAGCATATGAAAATTATCACACATGTCATATTCAATTGCATATGGACAATCTTTCTTTTGTGTTACAAAAATCTCTCTTCTAAAACAAACTAATTTTTATTATCTCACAAAGTACTTCTAGTTTTATTCTTCTAAACTTATCCTACAAAACCTACAAAGTAGTTTATTACTTGTTTCTAGGTAAAGTAAGTGTTAGCGTGTGTAGAGTTGTATCGGTGCTTGATTAAAATTAAGAGAATATTAAGTCTACGTTTAGCTCCTCATTGTGTTCGACATTCTTATTTATCGAAAAGTCTACAAACGATCCCCTACACTTGTGGTTTATCAAGACCTTTTTTGGCGTTGTTGCCGAGGCGCAATAGCATAGGGTGAATATTCTTGTGTGTGCTTGTTTGCTTTATCACTAAGTAATTTTTATTTTTGGTTCTAAGTTGTTTTATATCCTTAGTTATGGATATGGAACAAGAAACAAAAAAATAGTTGTACCCCCTTTGTTTCTTTTTAGTATGCATATATCTTTTGTCTAAAGCCAAAGTATCTCTACTTGGATCAAACTTATAGAAAAAATATCAACATCCACTATACCAAATCAATATCATTGGATTCCTTCTAGAATATAGTTTCATATTATATATATTTGGTATTATAGATGTTGATATTTTTTAATATAAATATGGTCAAACTTCATACAGTTTGACTTGACACAAATCTTATATGTGGAGTACAAAGAAACAAAGAGAGTACCTGCTACTCATCGAGATGGCACTACTACAACGACGTGCTATACAAACGGTTTTAACCCTTTTCCGTGACATAGTTCCAAACTATCGCCCTACATGTGTGGGCAATAGGGGGGTCCATCCCACACGACACAGAAAACCCATCGGCGATGGTGGCCAACTGTCACGCCCAAGATGCGATCCTATCCTTATTTCGGCACGAGGGCCTTGACAGGGATAGAAGCGCATCTCGGCGTGTTGCAAGAATGGACATCATTACAAGTACATGTACAGAAGAGATGAGTACATGGAATTGGCTTACGTTTGACACAAGCTACAACAAGATCACATCAATACAACAACATACTCAAACATCATACAGAAGAGCAGGGTCCGACTACGGACGAAAACAAACGGTAAAATGACATCCATCCTTGCTATCCCAGGATGCCGCTTGGAACCCATCCTAGATTGATGATGATGAAGAAGAATAACTCCAAACAAACAAGCATCGCGGTCACGTCAGAGTATCACAGTACCTGTACCTGCAACTATTGTTGTAGTAATCTGTGAGCCATAGGGACTCATCAATCTCATTTCCAAGGGTATCAAGAAATTAAAGCTTAATGGGTGAGGTATGGTTAAGTGGTGAGGCTGCAGCAAGCGGCTAAGCATTTGTTTTAGTGGCTAACTTATGAGTACAGCAAGTAAAGTATGGTGGTCTACGCATAACGGACGTGAACTAGTAATGATCACTGACTGATCCTGAACACTTACGTCAAACATAACACCACCGTGTTCTCTCTCGGATAAGGACTCACGAGAAGAGACAATCACGGTTAAGCACACGGTTGGTGTATTTTATTAGAGTTTACTTCAAGTTTGCTATGAACGGGTGTTAAACAAAGTATCCAAGTTTGCCACATAACCGCGGGCACGGCTTTCCGAAAGATTTAACACTGTAGGGGTGCTCCAACTCATCCATCACAAATTAACCACACGCAGCGGGAATAACCTCGACCATGGATCTTGTGACCTTCCTAGGCAATTCCACAGGAAATCCGCCACCTCGAGATAGCCCGAAGAAAAATCAGAATTCCTCACTCAAGGTGTTCGGGAAAGGTAAAACAAATCCTGCAAGGCCTCCCGGTGAGCCAGATCCGCAGCTAGAGCCGTGCGCTCTCTATCCACGAGCATCATCCGTCTATGCAAAGTGGACAGTACCCTAAAAATGCCTCGAGTTGCCTCGAGGTGGCACCGCCGACTGCTAGGTAGGTGGACCAACACTCATGTGGAGAACTGGCCCGGGTGTTGATTAATTATCAATGGGTTGATCATGCCCTATGTAAATTTTAGTTGTTATTAAGAAAATAGTACCAATGTTGGGCCTTGCCAGACAAGCTTTATCCTAAAACGAAAATCAAGGGGGTCCCCATAACAACCCTGAGCATGTTAGGAGCGCTCAATTATGGAACATAACACCAGTTCACAAGTAACTAGGGCGGCAAGAGTGGAACAAAACACCGAGAAAAGGCCAAGCCTTCCACCCTTTACCAAGTGTATAAGTGCACTAAATTAAATAGCAATAATATTGTGATAACAAAAGAATGTCCATGTTGTCACATGGTAGCAATTGCACCTGCAGCTAGAAATGCTATAAGAAGGCTGAGCAAGCGGTAACATAGCCAAACAAAGGTTTGCTAGGAAGTGGAGGGGTTAGAGGCTTATCATGGCAATGTTGGGAGGCTTGACAAACAAGTGGTAGGTAGCGTGACATAACGGTAAAAGTGGGACAACTAGCATAGCAATGATAGTAGTGGTATCCAGGGAAATGTGTCATCTGGCCCGAGATCCCGGTTGGAAGAAGAACGAATCCATGAAGAAGACGAGCCAACGTAGTCGAACGAATCCTCACACTCCGAACGCTTTCGGAACTCTATCGAGAAAGAACAATACAGAAACAACAATAAACATACGGAACACCACAACACATGCATGACATGATGCGCAGACAAATATGATGCATGTACGGTTTAATATGCAACGCATGGCATGGCATGGTAAGAACAACAAACAACTACTACATATTAAGTGAAGTTCAATATGCAACGAGTTGTATATTGACTAAACTCCACATTCAAATTATTTAGTTCACTCTCGTTTAGGTACTCATCAATATTAAATGTTGTTTAACATGGCAAACGGTGAAGCACAAACAACTACAACATCTAAGCATTTTAAATGAGGCCGGAAGCAATATATGTCATTTTCGAAACAACCCCATATGCATATTATGAATTTGGTCCAGATCTGTACTAACCATATTTTAGAGTTGTTAAACAGCAAAATAAATGTCACCACGAGATTCTACACGATTTTCTATTCAAGTTGCATATATAAAACATTTTGAATGGAGCTACGGTTAATTAGTTGTGAAATAAATCATTTTAACATGGCATATGTGAAAATTAATGTAAGCAGCAAGTTTAAATATTTTTATCACATGTGAAAGTTGTATATTGTGAATCTACATGAAATTCTAGTCACTTTACATATATAAAGTTTTTACATATGATGCACGATTAATTAGATATTAGCAATTTTAAAACAGGGGTTTATCTGTAATTTATTAATCACTGGATAATTGACAAAATCGCAGCAGAGGGAAAAAACTATATTGGGCCGAATCTGGATAGGGCACTGGGCGCAGGATAACTAAGCAATGCTCTGGGCGAAGGATAGGGCGCGCGCGACGGGGAGGGGGGGCTCACCCATGGGCTGGGCCTTGAGGGCTGCGGGAGCTGGGCCGACAGATCTGGTGGTGAGCTGGGCCTGACACCCGGGAGGAGCTTGCCTCATTTGACCTCCCGCACGACAGAAGGCCATGGCGGTACGGAGGAGGCCACTGCTCCGACGGGGACGTGGCAGCCTGAGCGATGAGGAGGCCGGGAATGAGGCAGGGACGAGCGGATCTTGCGCCTCCCTCGCTGGATCTGGCCGGAGACGTGGCCGACGGCGAGCTACAGGGCCATTCGCGCAGCTCCATGGCGAGGAGAGCTCGGGCGAAGCAGGCTGCGGCAGGCATGGGGCGTCCGGTGGCTGACGACGGGGTCTCTAGTGGGGCTCCCCGGCCGACAGCGGGTCAGGGGCTCCGACGAGGTCGGCAGAGGGGCTCGGGAGAGCTAGGCATGAGCGCAAGAAGGCTCGAGAGGAGCGTGGCTAGCTGGCGATGGGGACGCTCGGGCTTGCGGCGGCGGGATCCGGGCCCGAGCGGGCTCCAGATGGGCTCGACAGGCCTTGCGTGGGTGGGAGGAGGCTGGCGGCACGGATTTTTAGGAGGAGAGAGGAGGAGCCAGATTAGGAAGGTGGGGGGGTCTATTTATACTAATTATGGCTAGTGTTAGCAGTTTTTGTCCGTTTTCGGACCGTTTGATCTCAATTGGACGGCCTGAAAGCGGAGGGGGCTAGGTTAGGCTGTGGTGGCTGTGTAGATGGTCTAGGTGGGGATGAGAGGGAGGTTTGCGGCCCGTGACATGAGGTTTTAAAAACACCGAAAAACATCCTACGAATAACCTATGACCGCACTGCTATGGTTGACCGATGGGGTATCAAACGAACTCGGAATGCGACAAAATTTGGTAGGCAGCCTACCTACAATATAATAAGACCTCATGCTAACTTTCAACCCAATCCGAGAATATTTTAAAGTCACTTTTAAAAACAATATTTTCCAATGCCGCGGGCGCATGCGTGTGTGGTTGGTCTCGAAACAGGCAACGACAAGAACGGAGAGAACCGGCAACGACGAACGGATGCAAGTTTTTTGAATACGAGTGGCGATGCCATGCAGATGATGTGAATGTTGCGATGATGAATGCAACAACCAAACGAACCACGTGACAAGAATGGAAACAAAAGTGGAATCTTCTGGAGCGTCGGTCCCGGGCTGTTACACCAACGAACGCAAATGATCTTCAAATATAATCGTGTGCGGTGCAGGAACAGGTCGCACACATAATCTTTTGGGCGTACGTGTGGGATTTGGGATCAATCACACACGTCCAAGACGAGTGAAACATGTCTAATTGCTCATGGAAAACAAACGGAGGTTGACCTTTGACCGTTTGCGAAACATTACCTAATCCACATGGGCCATTGTAGACACGGTGTGTGATATCTTCATCATCTCACACGTGATTTCTCTAGGAATCGTATACCATGTATAAAATCATCAGACACGTTTCCCGAAAATGTATGCGTGGGATTGTCTTTGCATCGGGCATGGTTTCCTGTTGGCTCACGTGTGAGATACGGTGCTATCGCCAACGATTGAGTAGCTCCTATGCACACGTAGAAGTGTTGCAAACCATTTGCGATTTCTTATATATCACCAACATTTTAGATTATATCTCGTTTGCTTTTCCTATGGATCACAGACGGTTGCACTATGAGTTGTGTGTGCTTTTGGTTATGGACCGCACATGCTTAGTTGCTTGAACCGTGTGCATTGAAATTGCCAGGTTATTGTAAAATATTGCATTTAATTCACCCTGCAAATAGCAAATTCGCCACAATATGCAATCGAAAAATAGTGTCCACATGAAGAACATTCATCATAATTCGCCAGAATATGCAATTGAACGAATAATGTCCATAAGCAGAGGATTCATCATAATTCACGACCATATGCAATTGAGAAAATGCTAGCTAAATTCCACAGCTGTTAAACCGACATATCTAGTACATAATCATAGCATATGAAATACGAAGACATGATCACATGGAAAATAATGCATACATGTGTATATGTTTAGTCGATAACACTATATGAATGCGTACTTATTTTTAGGAAATTTGAATCCGGAAATCTTCGACGTCTTTAGAGGGCTTGATATAGTGTTTCAAAAATAAGGTGCTGATAAATTTCCTAACAGACAACAGTTCATCAGCGCAAGCGGTTCAGAAGTCATTGGTGTGAAGATCAGCCGCATGGCTTTTAGATCAGATGTGACATATGTCTGGAGTAGAAGATAGTAATTAAGAAGTAGACTTAGTGTAGGATCACTAGAAGAGTATGTCTAGAGGGCGGGGTGTGTGTGTGAATAGACTACTGGCAAGAATTTAAAACCTAACCTTTTCCCAAGTTAATTGGTTGGAAGATTTTAACAGCTTTAGCAAGTCTAGCAAGTCTAACATCCCTACACATGCATGTCTACAAATATGGCAGCGGAAAGTAAAGACTTTTCACATGAAGTAAAGAGATGAGATAGGAAGTTCAAACGCAATAGGAGACGCAAGGATTTTTCCCGTGGTTCCGATAGGTGGTGCTATCGTACGTCCATATCTATGGAGTCTTCAACCCACGGAGGGTAACGGTTGCGAGAATCCACAGAGGGCTCCACCCATAAGGGTCCACGAAGTAGCAACCTTGACTATTGCATATGGATTCCGTCCACGAAGGACTAGACTCACTATGGGTAGATCTTCACGAAGTGGGTGATCTCCTTGCCCTTACAAACTTCTTGGTTCACTCCACAACATGAAGTAGGAGGCTCCCAAGCGACACCTAACCAATCTAGGAGGCACCACCCTCCAAAAGGTAATAGGCTCGATAATGACGATGAACTCCTTGCTCTTGTGCTTCAAGATGGTAGACTCCTCAACACACAATCACTCTCTCAAAGATTTGGCTTGGTAGAAGAGATGGGATTGGTGGAAAGCAACTTGGGGAGGCTAGAAATCAAGTTCCATATGGTTGGAGTGGAAGATCTTGATCTCAACACAAGGGTAGGTGGTTCTCTCTCAGAAAATCTGATAGGATAGGTATGGAATAGTTCTGAGTGCTTCTCTTTCGAGTAGGTGGTGGTGAAGGGGTATATATAGGCATCCCCAAAAATCCAACCATTACACACAAAATGAGAAACTCGGTGACACCGATGTGTTAATCGCGGTGGCACCAAAGTGACCAAAAGGTGGCAACTTTTGAATCTCGGAGGGACCGATATACGAATCTCGGTTGCACTGATAAGGTGACCAACAATCAGATTTCCAATCTCAGTGACGCCGACCCAACATTCTCGGTGGGACCGAAAATGTGAATTTGCGTAACAGAAAGTTGGCAAACTAAACTCTGTGGCACAGGTATGGAATCGGTTGCACCGAAGTGGCTAGGGTTTGGCTGAGTCTTTCTAGGTTCTGGAATCGGTGGCACCGAAATAGGAATGTTGGTTGCACCGATTTTGAATGTTTGTCTATAGATAGACTTTGGTGGGAGAGCGTGTGGATGTTTTTGGTGACTATCACTTGTGCACGTATGAGCATTTTGTTCACCAACAAAACCTTACCCCCTTTTAATAGTATTGGCTTTCCTATGGACTCAAAGTGATTTATACAAATGTAAAATGTAGAGTTCTCTTGCTTGAAGCTTGGCCAACCTATTTCCTAGCATCTTGGGGTAATTCCACAATCTCCACAATCCTTTTTCCAACCCTACTCTCCATGGACTATTTATCTGAAATAGACTAGATAGAGGTGTTAGTCCAAGAGACAATGTATGTTGTCATGAATTATCAAAACCACCAAGGGAGCATGTTGTGCTTTCAATATTCCCCTTTTTGGTAATTGATGACAACATACAATCAAAGCTTCAAATAAAGCTATGCATGGATGTAATGAAGACTTTGAGAAACACATGAGTTAGATTTTATCCCCCTAAATGTGTGCAGTCCTTTAAAGGATAGTTGCTTTGGAATTCATGGACACACAAATAGTAGAAGGGATATGAAAGGTCATGTGTATCTTGGCTATTTGCATCAAATATATATGAATGAGGTATATCCTCGATCAAGACTTCAATCTTGCAAACAATATGTGCAAGAAGCAAGAGATCATATTGATCAAATATATGATGCATATACTTACCTTGAGTTCTTGACCATTCTAGTAGTAGAGACACACTTGAGAAAACAATGTTAGGAAACACAAGAGTATTCTACTAATCAAAGGCAATATAACTCAAAGGATACCAAGATATGGAGAACATATAAAATATAATTATCCTTAAGATTTTCATGTCTCCTCCTTTAGCAATAATATTTTATATCTTTTCTCCCCTTAGATATGAAAGTGGTAGTTCATCCTCTCCCCCTGAATCTCACCATGTAGATATTGGGATTGGATAGGGTGAGAAAAAAATATAAAGTGAACAAGAATATTATTGAGAGCTTGTTGACTGTTCACATGGAATTTTCTCCCCCTTAATTTGGTATTCTCCCCTTGTTTATATAAGTGTGAACTTTTGATATTCTCCTCTCCCCTAAATCATATCTCCCCCTTTGCATAAGCATGTAATTCTCCCTTTAGCATGAAGCTTTGTTCTTCTCCCCCTTTGGCATAAATTACCAAAAAGGTTAAACTTAGGAGTAGTGACATGGATCATTGACAAGGAAGGGATCCTCGAGAACAAGGGTCATTGAAAGTAGGGTTCATATAAAAGAACTAAGGGAATCATGGAATGCAACTTCTCTCCCTTTGGCAAATTTTTGTCTTCTTATCCTTGGAGCTAGGGATCCTTGAATAAATAATTTCTCCCCCGAAGTGTTGTTTGTTCTTCTCCCCCTAATTTTTTATTTTTTTAATAAAGGGGCCATCGAAGGAACAAGAAAATCACAAGAACAAATACCAATAAAAAAACATTTAAGAAACACAGATTTATAAAAATGGAAAATCGGTGACCCCAGGATAAATAAATCGATGGTATCGAGATTGTGTAGTGCAGCTCATCTGCAATTTTGGTAGAACCGAGGTATTTATATCGGTGGCTCCGAATGAGAGACCACGTTTCTGTTTTCATAGAGAAAAAAGAAATAGTTTCAAAAACGAAAGCGAAATTTTTACACAGGACATCTATTATATAAGATTTTAGTGGTTATGAGAGATCATGCAAATAGAGAGAAAACCACACAAGATTCTTAACTAGATGATGGGCGGTGACTAGGTCACCTATATTAAAGTATATTGACTTAGGAGCCAAGCAAGAATACTTGATCATAGGTCATACTCTATGCTAAGCTCAAAATAGGGTTACCATTTTCAATTAAGCATTTTAATGTCTCATATCACTTGAGTTGCTTTAGCCCATGACTTGGAGTAAAGCCTTTTCAATGATATGAGTACATACCTTTGAGTGATGTTGATGACGTTGCTCGTAGGTGAACTTGTTGAGGATGCTCGAAGTCGATGAAGATCATCTTGAATTGGGAGCAATCCTTCTCGTTCTAGTACACTAGTCACCTACAAAAGTTAGTCATGCAAGGAAGAACAATGGATATATCCAATTGACATGATACCACTTAAAATTTTGCAACTAAGATCAAGTATATGTCAAGGATATGTTTTTGTTGTCTTCTTCCTTCCATCTTCAAGAGGGGTTGTGGATACTTGGTAATGACAAGATTGCTTATGATTGTAGTTGATGGCAATCTTGTGGAATGAAGTTCTTCCAAGTACCTACAAAAGGTTAGATGCAATACAAGGGAGCATAGAATTCCATGGCATATGATAACGAGTTACGGGAACATGGAAATAACAAGAAAGCTCATACCCTTGCTTGCAACCGAGTGGGCCTAGCTCAAGTTTGAAGCATCAACGATGTTCAACTCCCTCCTCAAGTGAAAAAATGTTTTCGCATCAAGTGGCTTGGTAAATATATCGGCTAATTGCTTGTTAGTGTGAACATGCTTAAGATTAATATCTCCTTTGGCAACATGATCACGAATGAAATGATGTCGAACTTGAATATGCTTAGTTCGAGAATGTTGCACAGGACTATGACCAATTTTAATAGCACTTTCATTGTCACAAAGTAATGGAACATTTTTAATATAAATTCCATAATCCTTAAGCGTTTGTGTCATCCATAGTAATTGCGCACAAAAAGATCCAGCAGCAATATACTCAGCTTCGGTAGTAGATAGAGATACTGAGTTTTGTTTCTTGGAGGACCAAGACACAAGAGATCTACCTAAAAATTGACAAGTACCCAGGTGGACTTTATATCAACCTTGTCACCGGCATAGTCCGAATCGGAATAGCCAACAAGATTAAAAGAAGATCCCTTGGGATACCAAATGCCAAAGTTTGGTGTTTGTATCAAGTATCTCACAATACGTTTCACAGCCAAAAGATGATACTCTTTATGTGCAGCTTGATATCTAGCACACTTTCAAACACTAAGCATAATAGCGGGACGAGATGCACATAGATATAGCAATGAACCAATCATAGATTGATAAACCTTTTCATCAACCGGTTCATAGTCCCTAGTAAGATCAACATGTCCACTAGTGGGGATGGGAGTTTTCATACCTTTGCACTCGTGCATGTTGAACTTTTTGATCAAGTCCTTGGTATACTTAGTTTGAGATATGAAAGTTCCTTCTCTTGATTGCTTGATTTGCAAACCAAGAAAAAATTTCAGCTCACACACCATAGATACCTCATACTTCTCAGACATCAACCTTCCAAATCTTTCACTAAATTGAGGGTTAGTGGAACCAAAGATAATATCATCCACATAGATTTGGCACACAAATAATTCACCATTAACTCTCTTAGTGAACAAGGTTGCATCAATTTTACCTATTTCAAAACCTTTTTCAGTGAGAAACTTCATTAAACGTTTATACCAAGCACGAGGGGCTTGCTTAAGTCCATAAAGAGCTTTACGAAGCTTGTAAACATGATTAGGTTTCTTAGGATTCACAAAACCAGGTGGTTGCTTAGCATAAACTTATTATTCAATTTCACCATTTAAAAATGTACTTTTGATATCTATTTGATAAAGCGTGATATCATCGCGATTAGCATAAGCAAGAAGAATATGAGTAGCTTCAAGTCTAGCAATGGGGGCATAAGTCTCACCGTAGTCCATACCTTTGACTTGCGTATATCCTTGGGCTACGAGACGAGCCTTGTTGCGCACAACTTGACCGTCTTCATCTTGTTTGTTCGAAAACACCCATTTGGTTCCGATGATGTTTTGTTCGTCCTCGGGCTTCTCCATGAGTGTCCACACTTCGTTCCTCTCGAAGTTGTGAAACTCTTTATGCATAGCGTTCACCCAATCCGCATCTTCAAGAGCTTGTTCTACCTTCAATGTCTCAATGCTAGAGATGAAATAATAATGCTCACAAAAGTTAGCTAGATGGGTTCTAGAGCGAGTGATTCTCCCTGTTTGTATGTCACCAAAGATGTGGTTTATGGGATGGTTCTTGGTCACTTGTGCTCAAATTCGGGTCAGCTTCCGATTGTTGAATGGTGGAGCTTTATCTTCTTCATCATCATCTCCTTCATCTTCATTGTGGTTGAAGGTGTCGTTCCCTTGAGGTGGTGGTGAAGGTGGTTGTGGTGGATCTTCATGCACTTCCTCCTCTTCATCATCTCATCGTGTACCACTTGTGGATGCCTCCATGTCGTGTTGAGGTTCACCTTGACATGAAGTAGGGGCTTCCACTTGAGTTGATGAAGTACTTTCCTTCACCTCCATGGGACGAATCTTGTCGATGGGTAGATCTAGAATAGCTTCCGAATGGTCCTTATCACCTACATCATTTGGTAATTGTTCGACTTGCGAACCATTAGATTCATCAAACTTCACATCTAACATTTCTTCAAATTTTCGAGTGAAGTTGTTGTAGACACGGTAAGTGTGAGAGTTCGATCCGTAACCAAGTAGGAATCCTTCATGAGATTTAGGAGCAAATTTAGTACGACGATGCTTATCAAGAATGTAGCACTTTGAACCAAATACCCAAAAGTATCCGACTTGGGGTTTGTTACTGGTGAGTAGCTCGTATGCCGTTTTACCGAGAAGCTTGTGCAAGTAAAGTCGGTTTGTGGCATGACATGCTGTTTCAACGGCTTCTGCCCAAAAGTGTCTTGGCATCTTGTATTCTTCAAGCATCGTTCTTGCCATCTCAATGAGCGTCCAGTTCTTCCTCTCAACAACTCCATTTTGTTGAGGTGTGTACGTAGCCAAGAACTCATGTGAGACACCTTCTTCGTCAAGAAAGGTATCCACATGGGTGTTCTTGAACTCTGATCCGTTATCACTCCGAACCTTCTTGATCTTCACTTCAAACTGATTTGGCTCTTTGCGAGCGAAGTTCTTGTAGATCTTTTAAACCCATGCCTTATCATCAAGAAAGAATACCCACATAAATCTGGAAAAATCATCACTATAACTAGACCATAGGAATTTCCACCGAGACTCTTGTAAGCATTAGGACCAAAAAGATCCATGTGAAGTAACTCGAGTCGTCTCCTAGTAGTCATGATATTCTTAACGGGATGATTTCCACCTACTTGCTTTCCAGCTTGACAAGCACTACAAAGTCTATGTTTGTCAAATATAACATCTTTAACACCAAGTATATGATCACCTTTGATAAGTTTGTCTAAATTACACATGCCAACATGTCCTAGTCTTCTATGCCAAAGCCAACCTTTAGAAGATTTTGCAGCAAGACAAGTACGAGGTTTGGATCTCTTAGTGAAATCAACAGTGTATAGATCACCTCTATGGAAACCAGTAAAGACCATTTTATGATTATCTTGACAAAACACTTGGCAATCTACTTTCGTGAATAACACATTGAAACCGAAGTTGTCAAGTCTAGATACGGAAAAAATATTGTAGCCAAGAGATTCAACAAGCATAACATTTTGAATAGAGCTATCATGGGATATGTCCACCTTACCAAGACCAAGTACCTTACCTTTGGAGTTATCCCCAAACGTTATGTACCTTTGCGGTCCATGGTTTGGTGTGATATCTTCGAACATCTCTCTATCTCCGATCATATGATCGGTACATCCGCTATCAAGAATCCACTCTTTTCCTCCGGACATATAATCCTTGAAGTTTGCCATAAGACTCAGATTCTTCATGATCTTTTCATGCTCGATGTCGAACAACTCATCTTCACCAAAGTAGTCATGCTCTACATTGTCATCATCAAGTGGGAAATCCTCGTCATAAAGAACAAGAGACTCATTAGAATTGTGATCATGACAATGTTCAAGTTTATGAATGCGAATGGCTTGAAAGATAATGTTGTTGATAGTGGTGACATCTCCTTTAGCACGCATAAGATCATAGAGCTCAAATATGCATTTATCAAAGTTTGGATCATTGGGCTTCATTTTGTGAAAAGCAATGGTTTTATGAAGAATTTCATCAATATTTCCTAATGAAAGATTCGGATAACGTTTCTCCAAATCAGTCCACAAGGTATAAGCACATGCAAAGTTCTTCAATTGAGAAAGAACGAATCTTGGCAAGCCTCTAACAATAAGATTGACAGTCCTAAGGTTACCAAGCATGTTAATTTCCTCTTCGTGTGTGGGATGCAGTTCATCAATGGTGAGGACATAGGGGTTTTCAATATATTTTTTCAAATGTAATTTATCAAATATATCAATCATGGCATTCTTCCATTGACTATGGTACTCTCCATCAAGAATGAGCACTTTACAACTCAAACTCTCTACACTAGACACATCCATCTTCCTCCATGGTGATTAAACCGAAGCAATGGAGACCAATGCTCTGATACCACTTGTAGGATCACTAGAAGAGTATGTCTAGAAGGGGGGGGTGAATAGACTACTAGTAGGAATTTAAAACCTAAGCTTTTCCCAAGTTAATTGGTTGGCAGATTTTAACAGTTTTAGCAAGTCTAGCAAGTCTAATAGCACTACACATGCATGTCTACAAATATGGCAGTGGAAAGTAAAGACATTTCACATGAAGTAAAGAGATGAGATAGGAAGTTCAAACGCAATACGAGACACAAGGATTTTTCCCGTGGTCCCGATAGGTGGTGCTATAGTACGTCCACGCTTATGGAGTCTTCAACCCACGGAGGATAACGACCGTGAGAGTCCACGGAGGGCTCCACCCATAAGGGTCCACGAAGTAGCAACCTTGACTATTCCATATGGCTTACGTCCATGAAGGACTAGCCTCACTATGGGTAGATCTTCACGAAGTAGGCGATCTCCTTGCCCTTACAAACTTCTTGGTTCACTCCACAACACGATGTAGGAGGCTCCCAAGCGACACCTAACCAATCTAGGAGGCACCACCCTCCAAAAGGTAATAGGCTCGGTAACGACGATGAACTCCTTGCTCTTGTGCTTCAAGATGACAAACTCCTCAACACACAATCACTCTCTCACAGATTTGGCTTGGTAGAAGAGATGGGATTGGTGGAAAGCAACTTGGGGAGGCTAGAAATCAAGGTCCATAGGGTTGGAGTGGAAGATCTTGATCTCAACACAAGGGTAGGTGGTTCTCTCTCAGAAAATCTGATAGGATAGGTATGGAATAGTTCTGAGTGCTTCTCTTTCGAGTAGGTGGTGGCGAAGGGGTATATATAGGCATCCCCAAAAATCCAACTGTTACACACAAAATGACCAACTCAGTGACACCGATGTGTTAATCTTGGTGGTACCGAAGTGACCAAAAGGTGGAAACTTTTGAATCTCGGAGGGACCGATATACGAATCTCGGTTGCACCGATAAGGTGACCAACGGTCAGATTTCCAATATCGGTGACGCTGACCCAACATTCTTGGCGGGACTGAAAATGTGAATTTGCGTAACAAAAAGTTGGCAAACTAAACTCGGTGGCACCGGTATGGAATCGGTTGCACCGAAGTGGCTAGGGTTTGGCTGAGTCTGTCTAGGTTCTGGAATCGGTGGCACCGGGATAGCAGTGTTGGTTGCACCGATTTTGAATGTTTGGCTATAGATAGACTTTAGTGGGAGAGCTTGTGGATGTTTTTGGTGACTATCACTTGTGCACGTATGAGCATTTTGTTCACCAACAAAACCTTACCCCCTTTTAATAGTATTGGCTTTCCTATGGACTCAAAGTGATTTCTCACAAATGTAAAATGTAGAGTCCACTTGCTTGAAGCTTGGCCATCCTATTTCCTAGCATCTTGGGGGTAATTCCACAATCTCCACAATCCTTTTGCCAACCCAGCTCTCCATGGACTATTATGTGAAATACACTAGATAGAGGTGTTAGTCCAAGAGACAATGTATGTTGTCATGAATTATCAAGACCACCATGGGAGCATGTTGTCATGAATTATCAAAACCATCATCGACCACCGGGTGCTGTCCCTGCAGCTGAGACCTTACCAGATGTGCGATATGAGCGGCCTTCATGACCCTTGCCGACTATCGACCTTCGAGCTGACGCTGGCCTAGGTGGCAGAGCGGGTAAACTCCATTACCAACTTTCAGTTGGATACAGAGGCATGGCATTTCAGGAAACAACCGCACAACTGGTTTGACAGGGCGCCCCTGGTGCGCCATGCTCCTTTATGAATTTCATTGGCTTTTCTCTCGAGCCCCATCTTATGCATGGAGCTGACAACAGATATTTGTGTGACAAAACACGCCGGACGGCTCGCACCCCCAAATATTCGAGTCGGATCATGCGGAATCCGACCCGGAGGATTTCAAGTTGGGGTAGCCATCGACGAGGGGGTTGAGTCCTCTAGGAAGGTCGAGGAAGATGGGATAGTGGGCGACTCGGGAGCCGCCGAGTCCCGAGCTCCCGGTGAGTTTGATTTTGCTCCCTTGATCATGGATTGGACTGAGAATGATGATGATGATGATGTCCGGATCCTGGACATGCCTCCTCCTATAGCTCGCCATGGGTAGCGGGGAAGGAGCAAGGAGAAGCCGGCTGGGAGGCATGCAGGCGACGTGACACGGCGTGGGAAGAGGCCGGCTGCGGAGCAGCCGGTAGCACGTCAGCCATCCCGGAAGAGGGTTTGCAGGGCCGCCGCGAAGCCGCCGCCCTTGGCCAAGCGCCCGTTTCCCAAGGAGGTCAACGATGCCATCGATCTTGAAGACATGGGGTTGGCAGTTGAGCCGGCGGGGGCTGCCGACCGGCTCACCTTGGAACATGCAACCACGTAGCAGGAGGAGAAGCGGAGGGTTACCAAACTGCAAGCCAGAAGGGGAGCACCTTTGCGCTCGACGACGTTGAGCGATGGGTGCCGAAGGCGGCGCACGGAGCTTTCACACGCTACGGAGTCGGCGGAGGAATCGACCCAAATGTCGAGACTGCCTTCAAGCGAGCCGCAGGACGTGGCGCCAAAACCGGCTCAGCCCGTGATGGAGATAATCCAGCCAGTGGACACGGTCCTGGAGCTAGCCATGGAGCCGGCGCCGCTGTGGGAGCTGGCCCAGCAAGAAGAGCTGGTTATGACGGAGGGACCGATTGCCCGGCTGTGTCGGAGGCGTCGGCTGAGGGAAGAAATGTGCCGGTTGTCGCGGTCGTCGAGTCAAGCCGGTGAGGAGAGGAGGTGGCAATGCCAAACGCGGGGCAGCCAGAGGCTGACTCCCGCGCCCTTGTGGTCACCACCGGTCCTACTCTAGCCGGCGCCACAATGGACGTAGGGGCGAGCTGGTCAAGAAGGACCATGCTTGACATGATTCCGGATTGGGAGTCGTTGGCTCGCACCCCAGCCGTCCTGCCTCCACCAGCCAGCAGCCAGGCCCTCATGCCCAGGGAACCAGGCCGCATCTTGGCACAGTGTCGCGAAGGGCTGGCCAAGTTCGCGGAGGCTGTCGACAGCGCCTTACACCACTCAGAGGAGGCAGTGGAGGTGAGCTTCCTTAGTGCGCATCGAGTTTTCAGTGGGGGTGCACGAGCGCACCCACTGGCTGACCGGTCACGCTGTAGCTAGGTTGGACCTTCTTTTGCATGTTTAACTTTTGCTTCCTGGTGCGGAGTAGGTAGGGAGCGTCAAGTGGCAGGCGCTCTTTGACGATGCGGTCTCCATTCACAATCGTGGCAATTCCGGCTTCTACCGGCTTGAGGAGGAGCTGAAGAAGACGCGAGGTATGCTTGTTCCAGTAGGGGCGCGCGAGTGCACCCACTGGGTGTAGCCCCCGAGAGTTGGGCCGACTGCTCGGCAGCCGGCACGAACCTTTCACTCTTTGGTAACTTGGGTCGATCTTTTCACAGAAGAGCTGGAGGCCTTGGCCTCAATCCAGCAGAAGAGGGATGAGGTGGCCTCCGAGCGGGACCGGCTGGCGCGGGATCTCCAGGCGATCACGTCGGAGTGGAACCGGCTGGCGGCTTGGTTGTGGATGGGCAGACAACCTAGGAGTGCCTAAGTGTGGAGCTGCAATGGGAAGTGGCGGCCCGGGAGGACGTTGCCAAGCAGGCGGCCGACGCCACCCAGCGGGCCGCCACTCTTCAGGGCGAGGTGGCTCACCTTGGGAGCAACCTTGAGGCACGCGGGACCGCCCTTTCCCAAGCGGAGACGGAGCTGGAGACGGAGCGAAACGTGGGCCTTCAGTTTGCCCTCGAGATGGACGAGGCTTTCTAGCAGGAGTTTTGCTTTCGAGTTCTCTTTCTCTACCGTCTGCCTTCATTTTGCTTTCGACTTGTTTGTTTGATTCATTTCTTTCCCTAGACCCGTTCCCGGAGACCCAACACCGTGCCAAGGAGGTTGTGGCGGATCACCGGAAGTGCCTGTAGTAGCGCAGGTAGGAGGTTGAGGAGCACGCCGACTGGGACGTGGCGGAGCTCGCGCTGGCCACTGAGAACTGGCTGATCCACATTCAGCGCTGCATGGGCCGGCTCCAAACGGCCGGCAAGGAGGTGATCTCGGCCCTCTGGCCGGGTCGTGGGCCCCAGTGGGCCATGTGGCGCTGTGGCTGGAGAACATGGTGGTCCCGCTCGAGGTTTGGAAGGCATTGGCGGCCCGTGCCGGGGCACAGATGGCCCTCCATTTCATTACTTAGTGGTATCCGGGCATCAACTTGAACCGGTTAGCCACGATGCGTGAGGTTCCCGAGGCGGAACAGGTTGCCCATGAAGGCGCCCTCGTTCGTCGATCCAACAAGCTGGCTTCGTATGTCGATCCGGACAAGCTCCTACCAGCGGTTGGCAAGGACAGCAAGCCGGTTGTCGAGGACTCCTTCGGCAGTCCCAAGGACCCGAAGATGAGGAAGTTTCCGACGAGAGCACTACTTCCATCACCGGCAGCGACATCGAAGCCACGGAGGCCACGGAGGCGGACCGAGGGCCGCAGTCTCCCTTGAGCAAACTGATGAGCCGACTGTCGATGCACTGACAGCCTGAGCGGCCCTGCGTACTTTGTATCTTTTTCTTTTGCTGCCAAACCTGTTTATTTGAGACGCATTTCCACCTACTCTGGGTGTTGTAAAGAATCTTCAGCCTGTGGCCTTTTTCTTATGACTTGCTTTGAAGTTCGAAATGTTTGCGTGCTAGCTCCTCCTTTGCCTTTTGCCTTTTGACTCATATTTTGCACAAGGATTCCTTCCGGCTTCCGCCCCGCCTATCAGCCAGCCGGGAACCGGACAGGGACAGGGACGGGGCATCATCCTTGGGAAAAACAAGCGGGACGTAGAGTCGTCCGGCTAGGGTTGGGGCGAGCAAGCAGAGGCTGGTCTCTAGAGGTCCATCCACTTTATCTGGCTTTACTTGTGAAACTTCATATTCCTTTGATGAGTCACTTGACTCCAACTACAAATTCTTCAAATATCAGAAATGTGACGTATTTGCCAGATTTGTTGGAACTAACTGCAGGAATGGTTCACCTAAGAAGAAAATCTGGGTTCCCAAGAGCTTCCCACAAAATCTTCAAGTGAATGTCCTCATGACATCACTCATGAAGAACAGGAACCCCAGATCAAATTCCTCATATGTACCAAAGTCTTCACTTGGACCAATTTCCTCAAATGGTCAAAAATATCATTCTCGTGCTAATGCCTCTATTTCGCAGGGAAAATCTAAGATTTCTGAATATGTGCATTATTCTTCAAACCATTATGTTCATAAGTCCTGGAATAATTTCTCTGCTTATTCGTATGAGTACTCTAACTCTCGTCCTATGAAACAAAGCGCACTTGCTTCAATGCCTCCCTTCTCATATGGTGCTTGCAGAATGATGAACTCTTTACCACCCCTCTAGATGTGGGTGGTGAAGAAATTGAACTAATTTCTTATGCAGGGTCAGGTCTCAAATGAACTTGAACATCTGATGAATTTGCTGGAGACTTGAGGAAATAATAAATTAGTTATTATCATATTTCCTTGTTCATGATAATTGTTTATTATCCATGCTATAATTGTGTTGATCGGAACTCAGATACATGTGTGGATACATAGACAGCACCATGTCCCTAGTATGCCTCTAATAGACTAGCTCGTTGATCAAAGATGGCTATGGTTTCCTAGTCATGGACATGAGATGTCATTTGGTAACGGGATCTCATCATTAGCAGAATGATGTGATGGAGAAGACCCAAACTACAAACATAGCATATGATCGTGTCAGTTTATTGCTACTGTTTTCTGCATGTCAAGTATATGTTCCTATGACCATGAGATCATGCAACTCACTGACATCGGAGGAGTACCTTGTGTGTATCAAATGTCGCAATGTAACTGGGTGACTATAAAGGTGCTCTACAGGTATCTCCGAGGGTGTCTGTTGGGTTGGCATGGATCAAGACTAGGATTTATTACTCCATGTGACGGAGAGGTATCTCAGGGCCCACTCGGTAATACAACATCACAATAAGCCTTGCAAGCAATGTGACTAAGTGTTAGTCACGAGATCTTGTATTACGGAACGAGTAAAGAGACTTGCCGGTAACGAGGTTGAATTAGGTATGGAGATACCAACGATCGAATCTCGGGCAAGTAACATACCGAAGAACAAAGGGAACATCATACGGGATTAACTGAATCCTTGACATAGAGGTTCGACCGATAAAGATCTTCGTATAATATGTAGGAACCAATATGGGCATCCAGGTCCCGCTATTTGTTATTGACCGTAGAGATGTCTCGGTCATGTCTACATAGTTCTCGAACCCACAGGGTCTGCACACTTAAGGTTTGGTGACGTTTCGGTAGTATAGAGTTATGCATGGTGGTGACCGAAGGTTGTTCCGAGTCTCAGATGAGATCCCGGACATCATGAGGAGCTCCGGAATGGTCCAGAGGTAAAGATTCATATATAGGAAGTCCTGTTTTGGTCGCCAAAAAGTTTCGGGCTCATCGGTAGTGTACCGGGAGACCACCGGGAGGGGTATTTCGACCCAAGAGGCTTCATGGGCTGTGGGAGAGTGAATACCAGCCCTTAGTGGGCTGGTGGAAGTCCCACACAAGGCCCATGCAGCTAGGGAAAGAAAAGCCCAAAGGGAAAAGTGGAAAAAGGTAAAAAGGGGAGGAATCCTAGTCCTACTAGGATTGGAGGAGGAGTCCTCCTCTCCTCCCCACTTTGGCTGAACCAAAGGAGGCTTGGACCTTGCGCCAAGGCCTCTCCTCCCTCTCTCCTATATATACTGGTGGTTTTAGGGTTTTTGCACTAGATTTTCAGCCACGTGCTACCCGTTCCTCCAGGGCATAGTTTCTCCTCTAGATCGGATTTCTGCAGTGCTTAGGCGAAGCCCTGCCAGAATAGCTCCACCACCATAGCCGGAGCACCGTCATGCTGCCGGAGAACTATTCTACCTCTTTTCTCCCTCTTGCTGGATCAAGAATGCGGAGATCGTCATCAAGCTGTACGTGTGCTGAACGCAGAGGTGCCATCCGTTCGGCGCTAGATCGGAAGGACCGTGATCAAGATCGCGAGACGGATCGTGATGAGATCGCGGGACGGATCATGATGAGTTCGTGGGACGGATCGTGATTGGATCATGGGACGGATCGTGATGAGATCGAGGGACGCTCGGCAATTTGGATTGCGAAGACGTTCGACTACACCAACCGCGTTTCTTAACGCTTTCCACTTAGCGATCTACAAGGGTATGTAGATCCACTCTCCCTCTTGTAGATGCTCATCACCATGGATAGATCTTGCGTGTGCGTAGGGATTTTTTTTGTTTCCCATGCAACGTTCCCCAACACACCTCTATGGTGCATGTGAGCTTGGGAAGATGACCATATCCAAGCATCCCTCGAAGACAATCATGACCATCACTCGACCCTTTGAATTGCTTCACATGGATCTCTTTGGCCCTACTCATTACTCCACACTAACAAATTCTTCAAGTTTGTATGGCTTTGTCATTGTTGATGATTACTCTCATTACACTTGGGTGCATATTATTCTGTACAAGTCTAAAGTGTAGGATGTCTTCAGACGATTTGCTTCAAGGGCCTCAACGAACTTCGGCGTCAAGAGCAAGCATATCAGGAGTGATAATGGGACTGAGTTCAAGAACACCAATCTTGATGAATATCTTGATGAACTTGGTATTACTCATGAGTTATCTGCCCCATATACTCCTCAGTAGAACAGTGTCGTGGAGCGCAAGAATAGGACTTCTGTTGAGATGGCTTGCACCATGCTTGATGAATACAAGACTACTCGTCGCTTCTCGCCTAAGGCAATTGATACAACATGCCACATCATCAACATGGTATATATTCACAAATTCTTCAAGAAGACTTCGTATGAACTTAGGACTGGCAAGAAACCCAATGTAAGTTATCTCAAAGTCTTCAGTGCAAAATGCTGGATTAGAGATCCTCACCATAGTTCTAAATTTGCACCGAAAGCACGTGAAGGTTTTATGCTTGGTTACAAAAAGGACTCGCACACCTATAAAGTCTTCAACACCTACTACCAAAAGGTTGTTGAAACTGTAGATGTGTGGTTCGATGAAACTGATGGCTCACAAAGAGAGCACCTGCCTTTTGTGCTAGATGAACAGTCTCCTGAGGAATCCATTAAACCGAAGGCTACTGAATATGTCATACCCACTGAGGAAGTCATTCCGATGAATGAAGACATTCATGCTGATACACCTGGAGAAAGTGGTGCTGAGGAAAATCCTCAGCCACGTCAACCTACTCATCCAAGAGTTGCAAATGAAGTGTAGATTGACAAAATCATCGATGACATCAACGCACTAGGTCCCCTCACTCGCTCAAGAGCTTCACATTTGACTAAGTTTTGTGGGCACTTTGCTTTTGTCTCTATCATAGAGCCCACCAAAGTTGATGAAGCATTCAAGGAGCTTGAGTGGATTCAAGCTATGCAAGAGGAATTGCATCAATTCAAGCTCAACAACGTGTGGGAACTTGTCAAGCGGCCAGATCCTCGCAAGCATAACATCATAGGTACCAAGTGGATCTACCACAACAAGCAACATGAAAATGGCCTTGTGGTAATAAATAAGGCTCGTCTTGTAGCTCAAGGCTACACACAGGTTGAAGGAATTGGCTTTGATGAAACTTTTGCACCTGTTGCTAGACTTGAAGCTATTCACATATTACTTTCTTATGCTAACCATCATGATATCATCTTATATCAAATGGATGTGAAAAGTGCATTCCTCAATGGTAAGATTGAGGAAGAAGTATATGTTGCTCAACCCCCAGGTTTTGAAGACCCTAAGCATCCTAACAAAGTCTTTAGACTCAACAAGGCCCTCTATGGCCTCAAGAAGGCCCCTCGGGCGTGGTACGAGTTCCTCATGAAGAAAGGCTTCAAATACGGTTCACTCGACCCAACTCTTTTCATAAAATCCTATGACAAGGAACTGTTCATATGCCAAATATATGTAGAAGATATTATCTTTGGCTGTACTAACATACGTTACAATGATGAATTTGCCTATATGATGAGTGAAGAATATCAAATGTCTATGATGGGAGAGTTGAAATTCTTCTTAGGTCTTAAAATTCGCCAGCAAGACAATGACATCTTCATATCTCAAGAGAAATACCTCAAGGATGTTCTGAGGAAATTCGACATGCAAGATTGCAAAGGCGTCAAAACTCCAATGCCTTCAAAAGGCCACCTCTGCACTGACGAAAATGGTAAAGATTTCGATCAGAAGGTATATCACTCCATGATTGGCTCCTTATTGTATCTATGTGCATCTAGGCCAGATATTATGCTGAGTGTTTGCATGTGTGCCCGATTCGAAGCAACACCGAAGGAATCACACCATAAGGCTGTGAAACATATTCTTCGATACCTAGCTCACACACCAACGCTTGGATTATGGTATCCCAAGGGCTCAAATCTTCACCTCATCGGATACTCTGATGCTGACTATGCTGGAGATCGTGTGGATCGCAAGTCAACCTCAGGCACATGTCATTTCCTCGGACGATCCTTAGTCTGTTGGTCCTCGAAGAAGCCGAACTGCGTGTCACTATATACTGCTCAAGCTGAGTACATTGCTGCTGGTTCATGTTGTGCTCATCTACTGTGGATGAAGCAAACCCTCAAGGACTATGGCATCAAGGTGAAGAATGTGCCTCTCTACTGCGACAACGAGAGTGCCATCAATATTGCTTACAACCCAGTTCAACATTCCAAGACTAAGCACATCCAGATTCGTCATCATTTTCTCCGAGATCATGTACTCAAGGGCGACATCTCCATCAACCACATTCCATTGAAGAACAACTGGCCGATATCTTCACAAAGCCCTTGGACGAAAAGAGATTTTGCACGTTGCGATGTGAGCTAAATATCTTAGAATCTTTGAATGTTCTTTGAAAAAGGACACACATCCTAACACTTATGCAAAATTGATGACTTAGATGTGCAACACACAAAGTAACGTTTTTCTTCAATCAATGAAGAATAACCCTCTAAGTGTGAAGAAATTAATGAAGAATTTTATTCTCAAAACCCCACGACAATTTTACGCGGTGTCTGAAATCATCATTCTTATAGGGTGGGTCACGCCACCAACAATAGTTGAAATTCTTCAAAGTTGAGTTTTTCTTCATTTTGCAAAATCTTCAAATCTTCAAATTCCTCAAGTTTGCAAATTCCTCAACTTTTCAAATTCATCAACTTTTCAAATTCTTCAAAACTATGAATCTCATGTTCTTCATTGACAATATATATATATTTGAGTTTTCAATGTCCTCAACATCATTCACTTATTGCTAATTCTTCAAGTTGATTTTCATCTAAGTGAATGTGATCGAACCCGTTTCCCCTATATGCTAAACTCAACCCAATCTGTTCACAAATTCTTCATATGTGTTCTACTTCGAAACTCGTTCAAAGTCTTCACTGTGTCCTTGACAGCTGAAGAATTTGCAAATGGAAACTTTAATTTTTTTAACTATCAAATTTTTTGGCGTTTCCTGCTCAAACTGTTCCTATTCCCATGACTGGACAACCCACGATCCCCCACCATCGCCACTACTCAGAACGTGGGTGACACATGTCACTTGGAGAGCAAGGGTCAGGGGCAATCTTGTCCAAAATCTTCGGACAGATTGGTTTTCACCTCCACTGTAAATACCCCTTCCCTTTCACTGTGCTCGGTTACTCCTCACTCCTACTCTCTCCCGAGCTCAGACCTAGCGCCAACACTAAAATCATCGCCGCCGGTGTGGAAGAGCTTCATTGCCTCAACCTTACCGTCGTCGTACTCGCATCGGCCACGGAAGTCTTCACCCTGTCACCACTGTAGATGTCTCCCTCTGCCAAGCTAGGGCGTGGGAGATCTAGACGAACGAACTTCCTTGATTTCTTCTCACAGTTCGTCATGTTCTTCATCAGGGTAAATAAAATTTGTTTTTACTGCCCTTGTTTGATCTTCAAGTTTTCCTCAATTTTCTCAAAGGTGTTTATTCTTCAAGAATCTCATTCTAAAGCACCTTACATGTTCATACACTTGATGTTTTTCCCTAAGTTATGATTTTCTTCAAGATTCCTCAATTGTGTGAATCCTCAAAATTTGCACAACTCTGGAACCTAAGACAAAGAACACTTAGTGAAAATCCTCAAGACACCAATGGTCAAATTCCTCACACTTGATGTTTTTGAAAACCTTCTGAGAATGCATATGACCTCTTCAAATTCCTCGCACCTATACTCTGTTCATAGGTACAAACATGTCAACTAATGAATCACTACGTTCTCATCAACTTAACTCATTTGCAGCATTTCTTGAGGAAAAACTGTGCACTTCTTCATAATCTTCAAGAGTTCAGAATCCTCAGCCGAAGAAAATGGCTGATGGGAAGAAGCCACAGAAAGGTGGAAAGAAACTAGAAGTGTAGACAACTTTTGAGATACCTGATGACTTATATGAGGAATATTGCACGCCAGATGAAGAAATTCATGGCAAAGAAACAACAAAGCATAGAAAGATCCGCTTACAGAAAATTGAGAGGAGATGGGCAAAGGAGTGGAAATAATATCGCTATGTCACTCCCAAGTATATGATGAAATTTGCAGTTAAACCTCCTTGCAACAGGCCACCCTTGGCTCCAAACCAAACTGCTGATCGCACAAGTCTCAAGACTGGTGATGGCTTTCCTCATGAATGGGAAAGACATCAAGCCAAGCTGGCGAAGAAAGCAAAAGAGGTTGTGAAGCAATTCAACAAAGACTCTGCTACTGCCTCTCCCAGAGCCTCTGCTAGTGCTCTGAAGAAAACTATGGTGAAGAAATCTACTGTGAAGTCAAAGTCTTCAACTTCAAAAGCACCATAGCAGATTCCTCAAGCAAAGCCTTCAAAGGCCTCAGCCGCTGGTTCAGTAGCTGCTCAATCCTCTGTTGCTGCTACAGAGTCCTCAACTCTTGTGCACCTTGCATCATGTCAGAGGACAGAGGGATTCTCAATTGCTTCAAAGGTCTCAGCAAGTCTCTCTGCTCAAGCATAGTCTTGAACAAGTCCTACTATGTTGAAACTAAAGAAAACTGCTGGACGAGGTCAAAGACCAAGTACTCACACAAGCAAAGTTGTGGTGAATGTACCCTGAGGTTCTGAGGATGATGATGAGGCTGATGATGAAGAACTGGAAGAAATCATTAGAGAAAGTCAGCAAAAGGCTGCAATAGCCAAAGGCAGCTCTGTTCCTCTTATGTTGGATCCCAAGATGATCCTCAACTTCATTGACATATGGCATGAGGATCCCAACACCCCACTTTCCTCACTGAACCTGCCTCTTGGTGTGGACCATGTCCTCACCCACTTTATTTCTGAAGAAAAATGGAAAAGAGATCAAGCTCAGAGAACTAAGAGGAATAGGTCCTGAAAAGAAAATTTGCTGAGGAATAATGTGATGAATTTGACTCCAAATCAACTCATCACAGTTCAGTCTGAAATTCGCTACCTCTCTGAGGAAGAAGACAAATATGATGCTAAATGGGAGGGCACCACAGTGAGATTCGTCAGGGAAGCCCAAGCTACTGTTAAGGACCATAACTCAAGGGTTGCAGCTCGATTGCAACCACAAATTCCTCAGGCTAATGAATATGCTCAGCCTGCTGATGAAACTGCTCCCACAACTGAAGAAACTCAGGCTGCTGAAGAAATTGCCAGGCCAGCTAAAGTTTTTGCTACGCCCGAGGAAATTGATACCACAAGGGCGACTGCATCAGTCATGCCTGAAAAAATGCACCACCCTCACCCTCTGCAGAAACAGCTAAATCATCAAGGGTGAAGACAATTAACCTTCCTTCTGCATCAGAAGCGAAGAAGACCAAGGTTGTGGAGATGAAGGCACTGAAACGAAAAGCATCAACTTCCGATTCCTCAGTAGTGAAGAAATTGAAGACACTCCCAAATTCTTCAACAGAACCATTTGATGCAACTCCTATCAGCTCTGTGCCAGCCTATGCAATCGTGCCATTTGGTGTTGACTATGTCATGCCAAATGATGAGGAAAAGGATCAATCTGTTGCTACCTCAGAGCAGGTTGATGAAGAAATTGAAGTGGAAGCAAATACTTCAACTCCAAATGTATCATCACCCCAGCCTCAGTTGACTGCTAAAGAGGCAGGCATTGAAGAAATTGATGAGGACGAGGACATTGGAAATACAACCCCTATCATCAATGATGAATATTGGGATGATGCACACACAAATTCCCCAATGACCACCCCTCTGTCACAAATTCCTCAGTCTCCAGCCCGGACTGAAGAAATTCATACAAGATCTGATGACTTAGCCGCAACTACCACTGAAGAAATTCCAACTGCTTCAGCTGAAGAAATTGTAGCTCCAACTACCACTGAGGAAACTGTTGTGCGAATTCCTCAGTCTGAAGAAGTTCCTCCTATGCCTAAGGAGATTGTGGGCCGCTTCAAGCCAAACCTTCAGCCAAAGCCAAGAAAGCCATTCAAAGTCTCAAAGCGCCTGAAATTCATCAAAACCAATTTCTTCAACGAGCACATTTTCTTCGATGGGCCGAATCCTTATGACTCAGCTAGGGCTGGTTGCACCAGGTTCTGGACTTCAACACAGATGAAGTATTATGCATCAGTCCTGTTTGACAAGAAGAAAGTCTTGGAGCACCATCAAATTCCTCATGCGGATATGGAAACAATCCCGTCCTTCATGCCAATGCTCGCAGTTCTTCACGATGGAGGAATTCTTCCGTTTTGTGTGGATATCTGCGATTGGAATGAAGAGCTAATTATTTAATTCTATGCCACTCTACACATCACAGGTGATGCTTCTAACATCAACTCATGGGTCTTGGATTGGATGACTGGATCAACCCATTATGCTGCACCAGCCTCTGAATTGCTTCGGTCAGTCCCAGTTCCAATTCCTTCAGAAGAAGCCCACTGCATGTTTGATGAAACTGCTGTGCCCGACCATATGATGCAAGTGCTGATGAAGCCATTGGCTCCTGGAAAACCTCAAAGGACCACCTTCCTTGTGAAGGGTTTTCTCTATGTACCCAGGATGGTCTATCACATCCTCACCAACACCCTTTGTCCTCAGAAGGGTCACAACTCTGAAGAAGAAGAAGTTGAGGGAATCATGAAGAACATGCTATTCAACATCATTCATGGGATTCCCATCAACTACCACGACTTCTTCATGAGGACTTTGGCCAATGCAGCATTAGCCCCATTTGAATTGAAGCCTTATGCTCCGTGGATAATGAAATTCATCAGATCAATGTCTTCAATTCCCTTCAAGTCGGACTTCCAAATTCACTTTAGCTTTCTGCCGCCGATTGAAGTCCTCAAGAGCACAATTGCCTCAGTTGAAGGAAAAGGCAAAGATGTCATTGATGAAGGTACTCGACTATTGGATGGTCAGTTTCGCTAAGCTGCATCTTACTCCACCAATGATGACATTGCTACCCAGGACTCTGCTGCAAAAGCCTCATCGCAAAAGCCTCGAGAGTCTGCCCCTCATGTGATGACAGATCGTGAACTGCTCACAAGTCTTCATCAGAAAGCTGATCATAATCACAAGTGGGTGAAGCATCAGTTTGCTTCAATTGTTCAGAACATGACTGTAACGCAGAACTCTATGAGGAAAAATCACTACTATGTGCATGAAATCTTCGATCGCGCATGGGCCATTCTCGCACATCTCAAGACTCCTGAGGAACTCAAGGACATGGACTTTCATCAGAACTTTGACTGGTCTCATCCTCCTCAGAAGAAATTCAAGAAGGTTCAAGTTCCACAGCTAGTTACAAGTTCATATTCTTGATCACACGAAATGGATGAAGCTAAGGATATTGACGACACTATGGCAGGACCGACATCGGCAAACGACCCCAACAACACTAGCATTCCTTCCTCACCAACAAGATAAAATTCTTCAAGGGGTGTTAGTCCTCACTTTTCGTCCCTTTTGGTCTTCGATGACAAAGGGGGAGAACATTTTAGTTAGTCTTCAAGTGGGTCTCTATATATGGGCTGTTTTTTGTTTAAGTTACAACTCTCGCTCTTTTGAAGATTTTGTTGGTTGAGTTGTAAATTTAAGTCCGATGGTGGTCTGATTCTTTTGAACTAATTTCTTGCATGCTTATTTCCTCAAGTATCTTAATGCACGCATTCTGAATTTCGCCAGACACCATTTTCATCATGCATTTCAAATTCTTCACATCACATGTTAAATGTGTGTATGAATTACAAGATATAGGGGGAGTTCTCCATGTTTTTAACCCGCCATGTGCATTTGCAGTCCAAAGGAAATTCCTCAAATATGCACATCTTTAGGGGGAGTTCTTCTATATCTTGTAATCAAATTCCTCAAACTCAGTACTTACATTCCATATTTTTATCCCCGTTAAAAACGTAACCTATTTGTCATCAATCACCAAAAAGGGGGAGATTGTAAGTGCATCTAGTTCCCCTTAGTGATTTTGGTGTATTGAAGAGTAAGGAACTAATGTGTTTGTGAGTGTACAAAGGCTCTATAAGTTGATGAGGAGTTTGATATGTTCGGAAATTACCGACCCCTAAAAATGTATGTCTTCAGTTGAAGATTTTGGTGAAGACTTTGCTGAAGACTTTAGTATTCCCTGAAGACTTTGAAATTGAAGAAGTTGGTGTGACCTTGAAGATATGAATGAGGACTATGCAACGTGAAGACTTTTATTTTCGTAGTTTAATTTCCTTTCTTTGAGTCATAGGAAACACCGTATTGTTAAAGAGGACTGAGGTAATACTAAGGAAAATTTCCAACTGATGCTCAACTCAAAATCTTCAACCTATCCAATACTTCGAGTGAAGCCTGTTTGGAAATATCTTACGGTTCAGTCAAGTTCTTCAGTGATAGAGATGATGTTCTTCTGGTCTCTGAGGAAATTGGTCTGACTAAGGAGTTAGGATTTCGCAAGTGCGAATTGCCTACAAGTGAGGAACATGATAATCCTAAGGACTTTCATAGTTTGAAATTTTGACCGTTGATGTGCTTAGCGCCAACTGTCTCCAATCTTAATATCCACATAACGGTCATATCATTGGGGGCATTTATGTCTTATCATGTCAGGTTGCACCCTGGCTATAAATAGCCACCCCCACAACAACTAGTTGGTTGGCTGCTCCGAGAGAGAACTGACACTATTCATTTGAGATCAACCCATCCTCCGAGGACTTTGAGAGAAAATCATCAGTGAGGAAAAACCCAAATCCAAACCACCAAACCCAAAGTGATTGAGCATCACTGAAGAAATTGTTCCTGTGTGGAACCGATGCTTGTTACCTTTGAGGACTGTGTATCCTCCAGACGGTTAGGCGTCATGGTCTAGTGCATCCTGCAGTCAATTGGGGATCACGGAGTGACCTTGGTTTAGAGCATCCAACAGTCAATTGTGGATTGTCGGATGACCAGTTTGTGAGGGTTTTGGAAGTCTACCCTGAAGACTTACCACGAGTGTTGGGCGAGGACTTTGTGACCTTAGCTCAAGGAGAATATGGTAAGGACTATGTGTCCTGGGATAGTGTGTCATCTGGTTTAAATACCAGGCCACTCCAAACCAGATGTATGACTATCACAACAGTTGGAACTGGGTCATCAAACCATTGTCTTCATCGAGCTACCTGGTTCTATTTCCTCAACCCTTTCATTTCCACATATACCTGTTGATGAAATTGATCCGTACTGTTTGAAGAATTTGACTGAAGACTTTCACAATTTTCTCACCTCAAATTCTTCAAGTTACCTGGTTCCTCACCTGCTTATCCTGTATCACGCTACTTGTAATCTGTGCATGTTTTATTTTATCATGATGACTATGCTGTCGCTATGTTTCACATGCACTTGAGTACTTATTCTGCTGCTAGTTATTCATAACATTTCAAATTCCTCAAGTGATGAATTTGTAAAAATCGCCTATTCACCCCCTCTAGTCGATATAACACACATTCAGTGCCAATGGTGACACACTGCTTGGGGTTAGCCGGGTCGAGCGACACCTTCCTGGTGTCCTTGGACGGCTGGAAAGACACCTCACCGGCTGTTTGTGACGAGGGAGCCGGCATCGCCGGCTGCTCGGCGGCCTGAGCCACGAGCCGGTCAAGCTGCCGCCTCTCCTCTGCGATCACTAGAGCTTCGGCCAGCCGACTGCCATCATGGGCACACCCGACCGATGTGTTGTAGTTGGGGGCTACGGTGATGATGCCCTTGAGGCCTGGCATCTTGAGCTTGAGGTAGGTGTAGTGGGGAACCGCCATGAATTTGACGAGCGCCGACCGCCCAACATCGCGTGGTAGGGGTTGCTGAGGTCCACCACCTCGAACCATATCGGTTCGCGGCGGAAGTGGTGCTTGTCGCGGAAGAGGACGTCGAGCCGGATCTTGCCAATGGGGGTGCAAGACCGCCACGACACGATGCCGTGGAAGACCGCCCGGCTCATCTGCAAGTCCGTATCCTTGTGACCCAGCTTGACCATCGTGTCACGGTAGAGGATGTTGATGCTGCTGCCACCGTCGACCAGCACCCGCAAGAAGCGGCACGTGCTTCTCATGAAAATAATGGTGGGGTCGAGGACGAGGGCGTAGCTGCCCGGGTTCGGCATCACCGCCGGGTGGTCCGCCCGGCTCCTGGTGACCGACATTTCAGACCAATGCATGAACTAGGGGGGAGTCAAAGGCATGGTGGCATTCACCTCACGCTAGAGCCGACGCTGGGTATGCTTGTCCGTCTCCTCACTGGTGAAGACAATGTAAGTCCCGTCTTGGTCGGGGAACTGATCGTGCAGGCAGTCGTCGCGGGGAGCCGGAGCCGGAGCCTGAGCCAGCATGCAGGGGGGCGACGACAGGGGAGCTAGAAGGCCCTCGCCCCAGGCCAACCGTTGCAAGAAGCTGCACTACCGGAGCGTATATGTTGACGCCTTGGCCCCAGAATGATGCTTGTAGGGAAGGTCGAGCATCTGCTCGAAGGTGAGCTTGGGCTGCCAGGCAGCCATCCGGTGTGCTGACGCTGGCTGGAAGGTGAGCCTGGGCAGCCGTCTGCTCTTCTTCGACGGTGGTGACCTGTCGGCTCGCGTAGTGGGGATCCGGCTGATCGGTTTTGCGCTTGTTGTTTTGTGGTAGCTGGTTACTAGCAGCCGATCGTACGCAGCCGGCGGAAGGGCCGCCTTGCCGGGGATGCTGACCTTGATCTGCATTACGGAGTCGGTCGTGGCGTACTTGTCTGCCTTGGCCATGAGGTCTGCCAGGGTTGCCAGCTTGGAGCACAGGAGCTTGTGCTGGAGGTAGGTGCCGTCGTGGAAGGCCTTGATGAAGTACTAGATGGCCTGCACCTCGTGCACTCCTTCGCAAGATTTACGAAGCTCGATGCATCGGGTGAGGTAGTCGCGGAGGGCCTCGTCCGGGCCCTAGACGCACATGGCTAGTTCGCGGGGGCGGCCGGGCCGCTTGTAGGTGCCAGTGAAGTTGCGGACGAACAATTCTTCGAAGTCCGTCCAGGTGTTTATGTTGCCGACCGCCAGGCTATTTAGCCAGGTGTGAGCTGAGACGATCAACATGAGGGGGGCATAGCATACGGCTACGCACTTGTTTCCCCTGGCTATGCCGACCGCCGTGGTGTAGTCGATCAACTAGTCCTCCAGCTTGGTGGTGCCATTGTACTTTAGGGTGTCACGGGGGAGCGTGAAGCCGGTCGGGAATGACTCGTTGCGGATCTAGGGCCCGAAACACACCGGGCCGATTGAGCCCTTCTCTTCAAGGAAGGCCGACTGCGCCAGCCGGTCGAGGCGGAGGCGCGCGTCATTCTCGCTATAGGGGACCTGCGAACCAAGCCAGGCCGCAAGATCGGCGCGGACGGCTAGCGAGGGAGACTCTGTGGGGTCCCGCCGTGGATGCGGGGTGTGTCTGCGGCTGTGTCGGCTACCTCCAGCTGGCTGCTCATTGTGGCAGCTCCCGCTAGCTCGGATATCGTTGTGCCTGCTGTTCACAGCCGGCTGCTCATTCCCGTGCTGCTGGAAACACCGGGCGTGGCTTCCCTTGGCCTGCTATCTGGAGGAGCGAGGGGAGCTAGAGTGCTGGGCCGGCTGACGGCCACCAGCCCAGTACCCTCTCCCTCGGGACGGGGAGTCTTGAAGACGGCCCTGACAGGGTCGAGGCCGGCCTGCTGTGCGTTGGCAATATCGATGAGGTCCTTGATGTGCTGCTCGCATACGGCGCACTCCTCGCCCTCGAGTGCGGCCAGGTCCTCGTAAGCTAGCTTGGCAGCATGCAGGTTGGCCGCAGGGGTGTCGTAGACGGGCAGTCTGCCGCCGAGGATCTCCGCAACAACGTGGCCGCGATCACGTATAGCCCCACGCCGGCTGGCCTCGGTGTCGGCCGGGGTGAGGCCATAGGCCGAGATATACTCGCGCTGCGCGGCTTCCATCCGGTGCCGCTCGGTCATGAGGGCACTAGCATCCTCGAGCAGCTGTCGGCAGGCCACCTCTAGTTAGGCTGTGGCGGTGGCCTGGTTCGTCGTTGGAGCAATGGGAGTGCTCAGACCCCAAAGGGTAGCACCGAGCAGGTCAGAGGTACCGGCGCGGGAGGCCGCGTCAGCCTCGGCCCATGCTCAGCCAGAGGATAAGGAGGAGACGGTGACCATTACCCCCGCATGGACGCAGGAGCCGTCAGTCTCGCCCGGGGGAGTGCGCCCACAGACGATGGCGGGTAGATGCAGTCAAGTACTTGGCTAGGGTACTCGTCGGCAGCTAGCTTGTTGGCGAGGCTCATCCTGCCAATGCACTCGGTGAGCGAGGCGATGTCGAGCGGAGGGTCGCTGCCGAGGCACTTGACGGAGAGGCCGGCAGCATCGCCCGTAGGGCCAGCAAGAACGAGGTCCCGACCCGCAGGAGCAAAATCCACGAGCGTGTAGTTCTGCCTGGACACGGGGCAGTCGGAGGAGGTGATGAAGGGTCCCTCCCGGAGCATGACTTCGACCGGTGCTGCGGACAGCCCCACGTTGGGTGCCAACTGCCGTCGGTTTCTCATGGCAGATGCCATGGGGTGGCTTATCGAGAGTGGTTGGGGCGAAGGGTGCCGACGGGCTCCGGGAACAGCATTAGGCACAAGCGGTGGAGGACACACGACGTACCCAAGTTCGCCCCCCCCGTGGGAGGTAACACCCCTAGTCCTGCTGGTCTAGTTAGATGGTGGGTGGTATTACAAATGGTGCTCCTTGAGCTGCTGCCTAGAGGTGGAAGAAGGAGCAGCCAACTACTCTTCCCTTGCTATGTGAGAGTGTGAGGTGAGTGAAATCTCCTCGTGCTTGCCTGTCCGATGCATGGGGGCCTCGGGGGGTTTTATAGGCCAACCCCCCCGGCTTAAAATATTCCTAAGGTACTCACAGGGGGGATCCAACTGGCAGCCTCTCCAGCCGGCCAGGGGGCCCACCTGCTGCGTCGTATCGTTACCCGTAGGGTCCGCCGGCTGCACGGTCCCATCGCCAACTGGGGCCCGCCAGCCGGCTCTTCGATTGGCCCGCGCTCACCTGCCGCGACACGGGCCGCCCAAGCGGTGTCGCCTTGTGCTAGCCGGCCGAAGTCTCTTGTACAGTCGGCAACAATGTAGCAATGCAGAGGTAGGTAATGGAGTGGATAGGGGCGTGCCAACACTATTTCCTCGCCTGATCGCGATCGACCACAGTTAGCGGTACGACCGGACGAACTGTAGCCATGCACGCCCTGTTGTTAGCGGTCACTGTAGCCACGCCGGAGTCCATCATGGGGCTCGCGTCTTGTCGTTTTACTTGGTCGTAGTGAGAGGGGACGGTGCCTACCCATCAAAAGGTTAGCGGAAGGGCCGGACGTGGTGTAGCTGTCCGCAGGCTGGCTAGGGATCAGGTGGCCGGCTCCTGATCAGCCAGCCGTGGGCCAGCCGGCAGTGGGTCTGCCGGTTGTCTGCCAGTTGGCCTTGGTCAAGCCGGCTATGGGTTCGCCGGTAGCACGCCAGCCGGCCATGGACCAGCCGGACGCATGGTTTCTTCAAAAGGGGTGAGAACTCCCTAGTATTGGCCTACCTAGGGGTGATAACCCCGTCAAGTTTGTTGCGCCTGCTCTCTAGACTCCTCAGGAATGTTGAAGTGTGCCATGATCTCATAGACTATCCTCTGCCGTGTTTCTGTACCAGCTTCCGAAACTCCAGCAGATTAATATTGAGCCTTGCCCTGCCAACAAATCCACATGCACTCCTGAACCTCGTGCGTGCTTTATCAGGTTTAGTTGGAGCCCAAGAATTCAAATCGATGTCAGTTACTTTGTATACACCTTTAGGCTAGTGTGTGGGCTTTGTTGGGGCGCTCTTCCGGCTCTTGATCAGATGGGTGATTGTGGCAGATCTATCCTGTTCATCATTTCTTGGTACATGATCATCTGTTACAGACATGTTGGCTTTGAACTCAGATGAAGATACATCGCCAGAAGTATGATTGTTGTCGCTGCTAATAGACATCTATAGAGGGCAAATGTGAAATTCAGAAAAGGGGGATAATCATAAAAAAATGTAACAACTTGGAAGCTAGCTGTCTAGACATGGCATGTGATCATATGGAAACGTATGGCTAATATGTTCATTTATTGTGACTCGTGCGCACATGATGTGTAATTCGATAATCTAATTGGAAAATATATAGCTTATATGTTAGAAGGTAGATGATGAACATAAACATGCTCTCCATTATTTTATAATCATTTTGGGGTCAAACCGAACCAAATAGGAAAAGGGATCGCAAGATAATAGACCTCACCGTGATGATGGGCAGCAACTGACCTTTTTTGTGCAAATCCGGCAGGAGAGGCGAGTGTGCATGATCGATATGTTTGATGGAGGCTGGCGAGCAAATAAAGACGACGAGGCGTGTGCAGCCGTGTGTTCGGAGAGGTAGTGAAGGGTAGGGTTGACGCCGGGAAACGGTTACACATCCGGGTTGAGCACGACAGCACTGGAAAGGGTTCTGGTGTGGATATTGGAGAGGGGAGGGGGAGGGAGCTAGCTATCGATGGAGTTTGGGTAGAATATTTGGACATATGCGCGAAACGGGGGAGGGCGCGGGTTTGGGGGGAGGGGAGGGGGTCATGTTGGAGGCTTCGATGAAAAGGGTGAAAAAAGATCGTTGTGCGTCCCGTGGAAAAAACTTTGCAAACGGTTTCATATAGTAACCAGTGTACACAAGCATCACAAATCTATTCGAAATGAAAACCTAAAAACTTTGAAATGTAGACGTGACCTCATCATTTTGTCTCAAATTTTTTCCCACGGTATGCAGCTATCGTTGTACCCTAATATTGATTTCTGGCGCATTTCTGGGCACACCTGCTATAGTTAAGCCATTTTTGCATTTACGGGGCATTTATTGCATATAAATCAAATCCCAACTTCAACAGTGTGTGTTGATGAGAATTTAAGGCCCGCCATTCGATCTAGATGAATCCTAAGATGCAGACGCACGATCCGTGTGGTTTGGGTTTTGTCCAATTAGAAAGCAGGACTCACTTTGTGCGCATTAGGTTTCATAGGACAGGATTGAGAAAGCACACGGTTCTAGTGAATGAACCGTATGCTATTTTTCCATGCAAAACAATCATATTTTCATTGCAAATGAATTTGGACTTCATCAATTTGCCTCGAATTATTTTCATCCACAGACAATCAAGTATTAGCCCCTGTATTGATTTCCGGCCGCATTTCATGACTTGTTTGCTAATTTGAAGACATTTTTTCCAACAACATGGGGCTTGTTAGTAGTTTAATTGGAGGAAATGCAGTTGTATTACAAAAATTCGAAAAATGGGTGTGTCACCGTGGCATGATGTGAAAACCCCATGGGAAAATTTGGTAATGTCTAGCAGAAGTTGTGATGGCCTGCCCTTTGAAAACGAATGCACCTCACACAAAGGATCATGGTTTATGAAAATTAGATTTGGCATTTTAGATTCCAATCGGTGTCAACCTCATCCTTTCACCTTGTTTTTTCCATGGTATGCAAACATCATTGTACTCCTAATATTGATCTTCTGGTGGATTACATGTCTCGTTTGCTATATCTAAGTCATATTTTGCAGTTACCATGTTAATTAGTTGTTATAAATAAATTATCCCAACATGAATTACGTGTGGATGGTGGCAAAGAATCTCTCACAAATTATTTGTCTATCACTTTGCGTGATTTTCGTCATTGTGCAACGAATGAGAAGAATTGTCAAGCGTTTCAGATGGGAGATGTGTCCACCTAAATAAATGTTAGTAATTTAATTAGAGGAAATGCAGATGGACTCAAAAAATCATGAAAATCGATGTTTCATCATGGCGTGATCTCGAGACACCGTGGAAATGTTTTGGTAAAATTTGTCACAAGCTACAATGATTGCTAGTTGGAAACCATAGCATCTGAGTAGAAGGATCATAGTTCCAAGGGGAAAGTGGCAAATCGAACTCCAATCGACGGTGTCTTTATCCCCTCTCCTCCAAATTTTATCCCATGGCATTCAATCATAATTATACGCCAGGTTTTATTTTCTAGCGCATTTATGGGCTCGTTTGATATTTTTCAGCATTTTTTTTCATTTACGGGGCATTTATTGCATATAAATCAAATCCCATCTTCAACAGCGTGTGTTAACGAGAGGTTTAAGGAATGTCGTTTGATCTGGGTGAATCCTATGATGCAGACGCACGATCCGTGTGGTTTGGGTTTTGTCCAATCAGAAAGCAGGACTCACGTTGCGCACATTAGGTTTCATAGGGTGCGGTTTACAAAGCACACGGTTCTAGTGAACAAACCGTGTGCTATTTGTCCATGCAGAACTGTCATATTTTCATTTGAAATGAATTTGGGACTTCACCATTTCACCTCGAATTATTTTCATCCGCACACAATCAACTATTAGACCCTGTATTGATTTTCTGCCGCATTTCATGACTTGTTTGCTGATTTGAAGACATGTTTTCCACCAACATGGGGCTTGTTAGTAATTTAATTGGAGGAAATGCAGATGTATTATGAAAATTATAAAAATGGGTGTGTCACCGTGGCATGATGTGAAGACCCCGTGGGAAAATTGGTAATGTCTCGCGGAAGTTGTGATGGCCTGCCCTATGAAAACGAATGCATCTCACACAAAGGATCATAGTTTGCGAAAAGTAGAGTTGGAATTTCGGACTCCTATCGGTGTCGACCTCGTCCTTTCGCCTTGGTTTTTTCCATGGTATGCAAACATCATTGTAATCCTAATATTGATATTTTGGTGGATTACATGTCTTGTTTACTATATCTAAGTCATATTTTGCAGTTACCATGTTAATTAGTTCTTATAAATAAAATATCCCAACATGAATTACGTGTGGATGGTGGCAAAGAATCTCTTACAAATCATTTGTGTGTCACTTTGTGTGATTTTTGTCATTGTGCAACGAATGAGAAGAATTGTCAAGCATTTCGAATGGGAGATGTGTCCGCCTAAATAAATGTCAGAAATTTAATTACAGGAAATGCATATGGATTCAGAAAATCACGAAAATCGGTGTGTCATCATGGCGTGATCTCGAGAGACTGTGGAAAAATTCTGGTAAATTTTGGCACAAGCTACAATGATCGCTAATTAGAAACCATAGCATCTGAGTAGAAGGACCATAGTTCCAAGGGAAGATGTGGCAAATCGAACTCCAATCAACGGTGTCTTCATCTCCTATCCTCCAAATTTTATCCCACGATAGTCAATCATAATTATACGCTAGGTTTGATTTTCTAGCATATTTATAGGCTTATTCGATATTTTTCAGTATTTTTTTGTCATTTATGGGGCATTTATTGCATATAAATCAAATCCCAACTTCAACAACATGTGTTGACGAGAGGTTTAAGGACTGCCATTCGATCTGGGTGAATCCTACGGTGCGAACACACGATCTGTATGTTTTGGGTTTTGTCCAATCAGAAAGCAGGACTCGCGTTGCGTGCATTAGGTTTCATAGGCCGCGGTTTAGAAAGCACACTATTCTAGTGAACGAACCGCGTGCTATTTTTAAACTGAACTGCATGTTTAGCTCATACATACTGGAGTGAGATGAATTGAGCGTTTTAGCTATAGAGTAAGTTATAATGAATATTTCAAATTCATAGCTACAGGTGACAACATATTAATCTAGATCAACATAAGTTCGTGCATACCTTGCAATATAGTACATGTGAAACTTATAACAAAACAAACTCAGTACACATCCCTCACAATTTAGTACATGCAACAATTCAGTACAATAGACATAATGACTAGTTTTTTTGAATTAATTCCCATGTACATGGGGTGATCACGATCATTAGGTTGACCCCTAATGAACTTAGGGTTTTTGATGTTTTTACGCTTCTCATCTTTTATGTCGCATGGCCCCTCAGGTGGCAATTCATCATATTGATTGTACTCCTCCTCATCACCAACATTCTCGATGCCTAGTACCCTCCTCTTGCCATACATCACTACATGGCAGTGCGTATGCAAGAGGTCTGGCACAAAGAAAATCTGGGTAGCATCGCTGGCAAGAATAAATGGGTCCTTGTGATATGCCATAACTCTGCGGTCAACATATGTCTTCCTGTTGTAAGCATAAACCTTTACGTTTCCAAGAGCGACCCATCTGCACTTGAATAATGCTACCTTCATTTGCACATAGTCAAGCTCCCAAATCTCTTCAATGGTTCCACAGTACACCTGTTTATCATCTTCCTCTACAGTTAGGCATTCTATTCGAGCAGGGTTGTTTTGATACGAGGTCTTAGCATCACATTCCTTAGTGTAGGACATGATGCCATTTATGTTGTATGCTTGGTACTTCATAATCATCGTTGATGGCTTTTGTGCAAGCCACATTGCAAGGTCTTCATGGGGTCTGCTAGTCAAACGATCCTTTAGCCATCTTATATAGTCCCTATTGTTTGCATTTGTCTCGGCAGCTGATGACAACACATTGGGTAAGTTGCTTCATCATATCTCCTCCATGTGTTTTGCAGCATAAGCGTCGGGTATCAGGTTGTTAAGCAGTACCGTCAAGTGGTCTTGATCGGCCATATCTCTAGGTGCAGAAAACTGCGAGCTAGCAAGGACCGGCTTACTAGACAGCCTTCCCTCATGGCGAGAGAGAGAGGAACACCTATAGGTCTAAGTTTCATGTATTCGGTGCAAAACTCAACCACCTCCTTCGGGGTATAACCTTGTAGGATGCTTGCCTATGGATGACATCGATTACGACAATAGCGCTTCAATATTCCCATGTACCGCTCGAAGGGTTACATGTTGCGAAGAAGCACGGGACCACAATACTTTATCTCGTCCACAAGGTGCACGGTGAGATGGACAATGACATCCAAGAAGGATGGTGGGAAGAACATCTCTAAGTTTGACAATATCCTTGCAATATTAGCTTGCATATTATCCAGCTCTTCAACATCTACCACCTTCTGCCATAGTTTGTTGAAGAAATCAGAAAGATCAATCAATATGTTTCTTATGTATGTGTCCATCATATTCCTTATGGCCACCGGGAGGATTTGTGTCAACATTACGTGGCAATCATGTGACTTCATGTGAGACAACTTCTTCTTACCCAAGCTGTCATCCACGAGACTTCTGATGTTTGCGGAGTAGGAAGAGGGTGTCTTACTTGACAATAAAAATGCGAAGAACTCTTTTACTTCTACTGCAGTGAAATTGTAACTCTAGTGTTGGTGGAGAAATTTGTCATCATCTTCTGCTTCATTCATGCATTCTGATTGATCACCAAGCATATCGAGTCGTGCACCGTCACCACCCTTTCTTTTTCCTTTAATCTTGAGAAGAGTACCAAGGATGCTTTCACAACTGTTCTTCTCTACGTGCATGACATTAGTGTAGTGACGTACACTTTGGAACTCCCAGTAAGGTAATTCCCATAACATTGATTTCTTCTTAAACACTTGGTCCCTAGGAGTTATTTGATGTCGAACTAGATACCTTACGAAGCACAAAATTAATTAATTTAACCATGTTGTGGATTTATTTCCCATCATAGGGTCTTGGGCCCGTTCCTTTCTCTACCGTACCATCCAATTCAGCAGTCATTTTTTGGTAAGGGTGATTTCTCCTTAAGAACCTACGATGACGCAAATACACGGTTTTGGGTGAGTTGGAAAGAAATCTACTCTCTGTCCTATCCATGCATGTGACACATCCTACTGGTCCCTTTGTTTTCTGCCCCGAACTGTTGCCTAATGCTAGCATATCTTGAATGGTGTCCAGCAGCAACGCATGTAGCCGGAAAACTCCTTTGTATTGGCATCATAGCAGTTCACGCCAGACCTCCACGATGTCTGCAGTTCTTCTACCAGTAGCTGAAAGTAAATGTCGATATCGTTTCCAGGTTTCTTCGGGCCTTGGATAACCATCGACATCATGATGTATTTTTTCTTCATACACAACCAAGGAGGAAGGTTATATATGCACAGAAGCACCGGCCAAGTGTTGTGTTTTGGTGTTCATATCGCCAAATAGATTAAATCCATTAGTACACTCCCCTAGCCATATATTTCTAGGATCCTTTGCAAAATCTTTAAACCTGTCAGCGATTTGTTCCCACTGAGCCCCATCTTTCGGGTGCCTCATATACTTATCCACAGTTTGCTCATCATGATGCCACCACAACTTCTTTGCCTCTCTAGGGTCTGCAAACAAACGCTTCAACCTTGGAATTATAGGCAAGTAGCAAACAACTTTGGATGGGATTCCTGTCTCGATTTCTTCGCCCATTTTCTACTTGTCATGTTCCCTCCTACGCATGTATCGTGCGTGCTTGCATATGCGACATGAACGCAAATCTTTGTAATCACCATGGTACAACATACAATCATTCACACAAGCGTGTATCTTCTGGACTTCAAGTTCCAATGGACAAACAATTTTCTTCTGGAAGAATGTGTTTGAAAAGACTCAACAACTGTGTGAAGGCCTTGTTTGATAGACCACCTTTTGTTTTAAATCTGAGAAGCATTAGCGTGACACTCAACTTGGAGTATTTCTTTTTACAACCTGGATACAAATCTTTCTTGGAGGCCGCATCAATGCTTGGCACCTCCTTGTACCCGGCTATATCTTTCTCTAGACCCTGGAAATCTGCAATCATGGCAGCAAAATCTGGCATATCATCAAGGTCGGTGTTGTCTATTTCACACTCTTGGTTTTTCTTTGGGTTTTTGGCATGCTAGTCTTCTATCTGTAGCTTAACATATGAGCCCCAAGGTTAAATTCATCACCCATGCGACTCTGATCGGGGTTTGGCACCTCACCGACAGGCAGGTTATTACCTTCATCCATAACCAACTCCTTACCATGTTTAGTCCATCTTGTGTATCCACCAATGAATCCCCTTTTGTATAAGTGTAACTCGACCTCATCAATTGGAAGTGACACTGTATTGCTACAATCCTTGCATGGACAGAGGACATATTATTCTTTGCAATATCTCTTCTTTGTCCTTTTCAGCCAAAGCCATGAACTCCTTCACGCCGTCCCTATACCTTGAGCTTGTCCGAAACCCCATCGATTCAGATCGTTCCATCTGCACAGGTTGCATCCTTAATGGATGCACAAACATGGGTGAATAAGTCACAAGATTTTATTTTCAAAATTTATGGAGGGCGCTCCATAATGTTGCCCAGACGTGCAATGACACTAATCAACCAGTCAATTTACACGCATGGTCAGTAGTACCATTATATGAAATTAATACCTTAATTAGGCTAGTCAAGGAAAATAATACCTTAATTAATTAGCAGCAGCACGATGAGACATCATGGTCGAGGAGTAAAGCTTAGCGAGGCACCTTCCTATAGTCTGGGCTCCACTATCCTGCCTACGACCGCGAGGGACGTGCTCCAGGGCGCTGACCACAAGGATTGAGCTCCTCCTATATCTCTCGCCACCGACTGAGGATTGACCTCATGTCACGCCGGCACTACCGACCAAGTATTGACCTCCTGCAACGCCGGCACCGCCGACCGGTCGAGTATGGACTCCCTATAATGCCGACACCGGATTAACCTCCTATCCATCAGCCGCTGCCTCAGTCGCCGCCGACATCTCTATCAGCATAACATTTTTTTGCTTTTTTGAAAAGCGGTTGTTTACCACACCCATATGTATCGGGAAGCACATCATAAACGATCATGTTACGAAAACAGTGTATCGCACATGTTCCACCTCACACGATTTGATTTGGGAAACCGTGTGTCGTATACGGCAGAATGCGATAAATAGTTCACCCGACCGTTATCATCAGATCCTGATAGTTTCCCCATCTTCCCCAAATCCCTAAATAGCTTCCAAATCCCTAGCGCCCAATTCCCTAGCGTGGCGCTGATATTGGGGAAATGCGAGCGAGTGGTGCTGATGGTTTTAGTGCGGCTACACCGGTTCGTACAGTCGCTCTTGGCAGCACCATTGGCGGCGCAACCACGATGGTGGTCACCACCGAGCACTTGCCTAAGGTCACCAGGAGGCCGGTGTACTACGGATCTGAATCGTCTTGTCAAGTCCCAATCATTCCTCATATTTTTAGCATGACATACACACAGCAAATCAATCAAATGCTGGATCTAGAGTTTGACTCCAACAGACTCCCACAACATGAGTTCAATTCCCAGTTTTCTGCCACCGAAAAGTACCAAAAGCTAAGTTGTGCATGGACACACTCCCGCTCGATGTGTATGCAAAGAGGGATTTGACATTGACAGACGGTTTCTCGGTTGCCCCTTAGAGGTTAGTGATAAATTCATCCCTTATGTTCAGTTAATGCCCCCACTCATCCTGATTATTTAACATTCGCAGGGATATGAGGCTTGTGCCTTTGTTAACTGCTTGGATGATGAATGGAATGGCAGGGCTCGAAGTGTTATCACCAAGCTTGGAGAAGACAACGTAAAGCTGGAGAAGGAACTGACTAATCTGGAGTGTACAATCACTACGATGAAGTAAGAAAGAATCAATCACAGGCAACAGATGAAAGCAAGAGACAAGAAGAAACTAGCATGTGTAGTTGTAGCTACCGCATTAGCCATCTTCTATGCGTTGTTTGCAATGATCATTAGGGGTTTCGTTTGATCATTAATGGCTACATCAATAAGTAGAGCTCATCCATTGCTTACCAACTGTTGTATGTTAAATGCTTACTATTTCACACCCGTTGTGTTTCATATAAGCGTGTGTGTAGTTAAACAATGCATCTAGCAAACCGTGTGAACTCCTAAATTATACACATGTGAAACATTTGGCATATTGAGAATGGCACAATAGCGGGAATTTAGAGTGACGGGCTAGGTGCACACAATTGCGGTTGATTATATCAGAATTCTAACCGTCTGCCAAGGCAAAAATATAATTCGTCAATCCCCTGCTTCAATTTCCATTCATCTTGTCTTCACACCACGCTTCAGGTTCCACCATCTTCATCGTCACGGCCGGCAACTCTACAGTTCCACGCACTCTGTAATCTCACTTTCTCGCCGGTTGATTAATTACGTAGCACAACAATGTTGAGCTATAGCGAGGACGACAGTTCTGCCAGTCTGGAGTCAACATACAGAATCATCGCGCTTGTGTTCCATGAGTCCGACATCAAGCCTCGAACTCCATTTTATCCGGCTCATGGAAGGGCCGCCGCCGCCGGAGTCATCGAACGATGACTAGATGGACGAGGAGTCGTCAAAGGACGAAGAAGATGACAACGATGAGGAGGAGGAGGTATGGTCGGACAAGGAGGAGGACGACGAGGAGCCTCCGAATGACGGTGAAGACGATGACAATAATGATGAGGAGGAATGGTCGAACAAGGAGGACGACGACGAGGACATCAACAACAATGGCGATGAAAATCCAGCGGTCAGCGGCAAGAAGCGTCCACATCAAGACGATGGCGCAGGGCCATCTAAAAACAACAACAAGAAGTAAAACAGATTGTAATCCTTAAATCTGTTGTCGTTTGCTCATATTTATTCCTCAACTCTGTCTACCTTCTCGATCTCATCGCAAACGGTTAAGAATATAGTTCGTCAGTGATCATTCACAATGCCGCACACATTTGGTTTCTTGAATTGTGTGGCATGTCGAGCACACAATTCAGAACAACAAATCATATGTGTTGTCCAGAATTATAGCACACAGTTCTGATTATCGAACTGTTTACAGGCTATCACACACACCTTGTTACGCCGCACCGTTTGTGTTCTTACGTATCATGGCAAACAATTCATATGAGGGACATGTATGCCATACATCACACACATCTTTATTTGATTAACCGTTTGTGCCATTTCACGTCACCACAAATAGTTCTTAAAAGTCAATTGTCCATCGTAGACCGCACATGCAAATATTTTCTGAATCGTATTTGATGGATCCTACATCGCACACAATTCATGTCATTGGCGATGGAGCTTGAACTATACCGATTGCGATTCATGCATCACACACAGTTTCGTCGAAGGGTCTCTGATTGCAATGTCGCGTTAACAACATCCTACAGTACTGTGGGGAACCTCCTAAAACCCTCTATGCTAGTTCTATGGAAAGCATTAAATACTACTTTGATAATCTTGATAAATCTTGGTTCAACTTGATAATGGGATATAATTTTTATCACATTTAATACTTTAAGGATGATCATTTGTCCCCAAAAGGGAAACACTTGTCGGATCAATTTAAAATGTTATGTTGGTATCTTGGGATGTATGATTAAGATATGACTATACTTGTTGCTCTAAGATGGAGACTCCACATCTCCCCTTTCAATGTGAATTTAATGATGATGAAACCTTGGTTTCTTATGGCAATGGTATATATGATTACTATGATATTGAATAAATATAAGAATTTATTGCCTTTAAGGGTGCTTATGAAATTGCTTCTTTGTTTGAGATATATGATAAGCGTGATGATGGCCTTTTCAAATCTGAAAATTTGTTGTACTTATATTTCTATGAAAATTATTATTCTAATGCCTATATTAATGATTATATTAATTAAGAAAGCCTCCACTGCCTTGGATGAGATTAATATTTTGCAGGAATCTATGGAAGAAGAAATTATTGAAACTATGAGCTCATTAGATGAAAAGGATGAGGAGGAGAGTGAAGAACAAAAGGACGAAGAGAGGATTGATCACCCATGACCACCTTATAGGGAGAGTAACTCTTTATCCCATACATTGTTTAATTTTTCTTCGTGCTTACCGGAGGATGAGTCTTATTGCTACGTTCCCTTGGATTCGTTTGAAATATCCCTTTTTGGTGAACTTGATGCTTTCTATGCTTCTGGTCATGATGCCAATATTAATTATGCTTATGGATATGAACTTTATATGGTTCCTTATGATAAACATGAAATTTTTGCTATTGCTCCCATGCATGATATTTCTATTATCTTTTTGAATTCTCCAAACTACACTATATTAGAGAAGTTTGCACTTATTAAGGATTATATTGACGAGTTGTGTTTTACCATTGCACTTGATGATTTTGATGGATATAATATGCATGTGCTTTCTGCTCCTAGTTGCAATTATTATGATAGAGGAACCATATCTCCACCTCTCAATATTTCCAATACGGTAAAATTCCAAGAATTGTTTATACTATGCATTGGCCTTTACTTTGTGTGCATGAATTGTTCCTTTATGACATGCCAATGCATAGGAATAGAACGATATCTCATTGATACTTGATATATATTACTTTGTGCTCACTACTAAATTGCAAACCATTGTTAATTAAAACTAGCTATGATATACCTTGGGATCTGGGTGGATAAATTACTTGAGCACAATATGCCTAGCTTAATGGCTTTAAAGAAAGCGCTGCCTGCCTAGGATACAACACGGAAGTTTTGGAGAGTCATTTATTTATTTTTGTGTGATTTTAAAAACTTAAAAAAATAGAGGGGAACTTGAAACTTTTTCAAAAAGAGAAGCGACTGTAAAGTTTTGCATTGGAGAAATGAGGGTCAACCTTGAACATTTCTGTTCATGCTTATGGAAACAATGTAGAAGTTTTCATGAAAGTTTCTCACAAAAAAGAATTTATCCCCTTGTACAAATCCATTGTATTAAAAAAAATGTGCCAAGATTTACCTTTAGGGTGTTGAAATTGCTTGTTCGATATGTGTTGTGCAGAAACATAAACTTTGGTTGTAGTGTTCGATTTAAGATATTTTACTAGAGAGTATTTTTTTTGAAATTTTTACATAGTATAGTTATGGAAATTATTTATTATGTACTAATATTTCATAATTTTTGTAATTGCAAAAGTACATCTTTCATCTTTATTTTTACAGACTGTCCTATTTTCATAGATTGTTGTTACAGTTTTGTTATCTGCTCGTGCTTGCAATTCTGCCAAGCCCCATTGATGCGGACGCATTAGAATTGTGTTAGAATACAATAGGTAATGTTTGGTTATATTTATAAAATATTTTTACAGCAATACATGATGGGATTTTTATGTTATATGTACTAACACCTCTAATAAAAGTGTGGTTAAGTTTTGTGTGGATGGAGTATTTGAATACTGAGAAGGAAATGATATGAGAAGAATAAGAAGAGGCAAGAATTCAATCCTGGGGGTTCCCATGGCACCTCAAGTAAATATTGAAGTACACTCAAGCGTCTAAGCTTGGGGATGCCCCGGAAGGCATCCCATCTTTCTTCCTCGACAATTACCGGTATGTCTTTGTTTTTATTTTGATCACATGATATGCGTAAATTCTTGGAGCGTCTGTTGTTTATTTTTTCCTTTTATTTTATGCATCATGCTGGTATGGGATAGTCCTTGGTTTATTTATAGAATTATCTTTGTACTTCACGTATATTTGGTGAGTGTCGCTTTATAGAATGCTTCATGTGCTTGACTTATATCATTAACTTAGGATACTTGTTTCTCTACATTTGGAAAATCGTTATTTGTAGAATGCAGTTTTGCTTCACTTATATTTATTCGAGTGTGGTTGAGTGTTTTCTAGAAGGAATTAAACTCTCATGCTTCACTTATATCTATTTAGAGAGTTAACAGGAATTGGTCATTCACATGGTTAGTTATAAAATCATGCATAAAATTTATGGATCACTGAATATGATGTCTTTGATTCCTTGCAATAGTTTTGCAACACTAAGAAAGTAATATGTCGGTGCCCTAGTGGATGGTCAAGGTTTAGTAGTAATATCGATGTTAAAGTTTGTGATCTCATGTGTCATTAAAATGTCGGTTATTGCAAGACTAGGATGTTGCAGCATGTGTATTCCTCATTTAAATCCTTTGTGTTGTTCATATCGGGGGGGGGGGGCGATGGATAACCCCTCCCAGCCTACCCCCTAGGGGCATGCGTGTAGTATTTTGCTTCGAGGGCTAATAGGCTTTGCAATAAGTATGTGAGTTCTTTATGACTAATGAGTTTGTGGACTAATACAACACTACCCATTCTTCCACCATTTGCTAGCCTCTTTGGTATCATGCATTGCTCATTCTCACCTCAAGAATTGACGCGAGACTTCGGCGATGAAATACCATAACATCACATGTAAAATAAATATCATAGATCCAGAGTATACCTTATATATGATAGCAGAAACAAGGCATAAGGGTGTGGAGTCCCAACAATGCCAACGGCAAGTTGAGTGTAGATTGTAACCCTATATCGTAACTCTTACTCGTTGTAGAAATCACATGAGATGATACATTGCAGCCATGTAGGTTAGTACATTGAATGTACCGTCAATAACACAATAGAAACAAATGAAAAGGCTATCTATATGCAGTATGGTTGTGGTAGGTCTAAGTGTGAGTTTTTGCATAAAATCCAGTTTTGTCCTAACTCAAAGTTTTCATTTGCATTTTAATACTATGTGGATGCCATTTATGAGATGGTTTCGCCAACCAATTCTCGTTCCTAAGTCATTAAAATCCCAAATTCATTTAATCGGTAAAAGTGTTGAAAGTATCCACACAATCTAATTCAAGTCACTCAAATTGTCCGTAACCGGGGACACGACTAATCGATTAGTTTAACATGCTGTAGAGGTCTGGACACTTTTCCCACACGGCTCGATCGCCTCCCTTTCAGTCCGTGTACTTCCTAGTGTTTGAGAACAACATGACTGAGTCACAGTCTTCCTGGAGTACTTAACTGTGCTAGAGCCCAGAATAGCTTGCGACTGCACATGGAAGCTTCTGGTCTTGAAAGATCCATCAATCTCTTTGAGCCTGGGTGGCCTTCCGTAAAACTAGGTGATCACTAGTCAATTCCCCGGATCCCCTAGTAAAACTGGCTGATCATTAGTCAAACTCCAGGATCCCCTCTTGAGTTTGTAGCACTTGTTGATCACTAGTCAATCCCTAGGATCCCCCTTGAGTCTGTAGAATCGGGTGATCACTAGTTAATCCCTAGGATCCCCTCTTGAGTTTGTAGAACCGGGTGATCACTAGTCAATCCCTAGGATCCCCTGTTCTTGCAAGCAGTCCACCTAGAGGTGTATTGAAATCTTGAAGTCTTGTAGTCTTGAGGTTGATCCAGATATTATTATCGCACTCACATCTCGCATGAAACTCACATACCAACCCCCGTCTACTGAAGCATAGCTGCAACAAACTTAACAATGATTCCCGGGGCTTGGTAAAAAGGGTATGGCACTAGTGCAGAACTGACCTATAGTCGCGGGTCATAAGGGCCTTTAGTGTCGGTTCTCGAACCGGCACTAAAGGGTGGGGACTAAAGCCTACCCCCTTTAGTGTCGGTTCAACATGGCCCGACACCAAAGGCCCCCACGTGGCATCCGACGGCGCCGTGGGCTGGGGAACTTTAGTCCCGGTTGGTAACACCAACCGGGACTAAAAGTTTTTTTCCTTTTAATTCTCTAGGGGTTTATGAATTAATTATGGTTATACACCGTTATACAAATTTTGATACAGTACCAATTAAGAGGTTGTTATATCATTATGTTCATGATGAATTATTATATCATTGTGAGAAGAAACATGGATTTTATTCATCCAAATGAATGAAAAGTGATCAAAAGTTGAATTAGTACGACGATCCTACCAATTCAACTTTTGGTCACTTTTGATCCATCCACATGAATCTAATCCGCTTTCCTTCCCCCAATGATATAACAAATCATCATGATAATCATGATCAACATCATCATCATATTAATATAAAAACTCTTGCATCATATCATCACCAACAACACTATATCTAATAATCATCATAGTCATTACCACCAACACTATTTAATCATCATTTTCTTCAATGAGACATCATATAACAAGTTCATCACTAGTCATAATCACAACTCCTCCTCCTCATCATCATCAATGCTAACACATTGTAGCACATAATAACACATTGTACCTAGGACCTACTCCTCTATCATAGGACCTACTCTACCCTCTCTTCGGTACAATATCATAAAACAAGATAGGCCCTGACTCTCCATTATGGAGAATGGAGATCATCCTATCTCAAATTCTTGGCCTACGCATAATGTTGCTTCCAAGTAGCTCTCTACGATTGACCATACATTTTTTCCAATATTTGATTAGCATGTCTTCATCGGTTTTAGAAATCCGGTATGGACAGGAGTGATGTGTAGGCTGACCTAGCCATGCTGGCCGTAAGCTCATAACATCAACGCGACCTCTCGGAAACATCAGAGAAGGCACACAATCCTTCGGAAAAACATAGTAATAACTTTGTAGTTAGAAATGTAGTTTAGTTTTAGAAGAATTTATGCAAAATATGCATGGATGTCGTAATAGTAGCAAATCTTACCATGCAATCTCCATGCATGGTACCGTAGTTCACCACGTGCACTAGTGGCACGTATTGACCATAATGTGGAGGAGTTTTATAATAACTATTGTAATTCTGAAGATCATTAAGAAATGCGATAAGATGATTTTTCTCCTTATAAGTTAATTCTGCTTCATCATTGTAGTAGTAGGTTCTGTCTACCATCTTTCGTATATTTTTGAAGAATGAAAATAAGCTGTCAATGGAAATAAGTTGTCACCTATTTTTAAGTAAACAATACTCCCTCTGTAACTAATATAAGAGCGTTTAGATTACTAAAATAGCATTCTAAACACTCTTATATTAGTTTACGGAGGGAGTATAAATTACTTAATAAATATGGTTGAGAAACTCACATAATGGTAGAACTGGAGGTGTTTGCACATCGGCCCAGATGTCGATATTACCTTCAATTTCATCTTCCGGCCGAATATCAAAGGTGATAAGCATATTAGGCTCAAATGCATAAGCCATTAATAGTGCTCTCCAACTTTTGCATTCAAAATAGGAGTAGGTGCTTGCATTGTACAATTTTACGACAAAAGTATAACCATGCTCGGTCCTCAAGTGAACTCTCTTTACCTCCATACTTTTTTTAGTATTGAAACCAATCTTATCCAAGATATAAATTCTTGCATGGCAGGGGATATGCTAGTAGAATAGTAAAAAATTAAAATTATAAGTTGAAGCAAAAGAAGCAGAAGTCATGCTTAATTATAAAAAAGACTTGTATTTGTGACTTACTATATCCACTTCGAAGGTCTCATCCAGCATGATGGTGAAGCGCCTACCATAAACTAGGTAAGGCTTGTCACACAAGCCGCGCTCGTCTTCGCAGTATTCGCACATAGCAAATTCCCTTTCGTCGTCAGACATTTCCTATGTTCATAGTTGAACCATTTAAAATCGATCGAAGGAAACTACAAGAAAACCGATCAACACACAGATCACTATTACTCAATATGCAACATGTTGACTTTAGGTCTGTCGAGTCTTTCCTTCCTAAACTCTCATCTCACGTATATGGTGGGCACTCCTTCTGATATTGCGACCGTCGGTGATGGTGGCTCCTCCATTCATCCCCGAGTGCATTACACCAAAATTTCTAGCACACGGGAACGAAGGAGAAGCGACCCCCACGACAACAGTAGGGATTCTTACTCTCTCATATATATATATGGTGGACACTCTCCCTCACTGAAAGACACACAAGGAGACGAAACAGACATAAAGTCAACCCGTTCCATATATCGAGCAATGACATAGAAAAAATGCCCTATGTTTTTCCAAAATGACTGGCAAATCACAAGCACTCGATATGTCCTACATTGTAGCACAAGACATTTCCTATGTTCATAGTTGAAAAAGACGTGCATTCAATAAGCAAAACTAAATCATAAAACAAATTATTATTCAAATTAGCATGCATTCGATAAGCAAAACTAAATCATCTCTTGCGTCCGTACATCATTGAATAGTATCACTAATACTTCTCGAATAGTATCATACATATAACCCAAAAATCATTAAAATATGGAAAACATTAAAATATGCAACAATAAAGTATGCAACTTTTGCAAATACTAATTGCTATACATTGGATCAAATGTCAAAATTCATCAACTTTTTTCTATACATATATTAGATCCAAATGTAAAAATTTCTCAAACGTCAAAATTCCTTCACTTTTTTGTACACATCTAACTAATCATCTAGTGAAAAAATGTCAAAATTCATGCATCTATGTCAAAAATTGTCAAATGTCAAAATTCCTTAAGTTTTTTCTATACACCAAAATTCTTGCATCTATTCATCTAATCATCTATACATCTAATTAATCATCGAATTATCAAAATTGTGTGTGTGTGTGTTCATCAAAATTGGGGGGGGGGGGTCGGGCCGGGGAGGGGCCGGCGGCCGCCATGGCGACACAGGGGGCGAGGGAGAGGGGGGGAGAGGGGGGAGCTCACAGCGGGGAGACGGGGCGACGACAAGGCAAGGCGAATCGGGGGCGGTGACGGTGAGGATCTCGGGGCCGGAGGAGCGGGCACGGATGGCGTTCGGGAAGCGTCAGTCCGGGCTCGGGGAGGAACAGGCATGGGCGGCGTCGGAGATCGGCGCGAGGAGGCGAGACGGCAACGGCACGATAAGAGGGAGACGACGCGGGCGGAGTCCGTCAGGCGAGACGGCGATGGCGGCGATGTCGCAAAGACGAGAAGAATGCAGCGTAACTGATTTTTTTGAAGTGTAGTATATATAAGGAGACCTTTAGTCGCGGTTGGTGGCTCCAACCGCGACTAAAGACACCCCTTTAGTCGCGGTTGGAGCCACCAACCGCGACTAAAGGTGAATTTCAGGGGGTGCGGGCGGCGGGAAGCGAAAACCTTTAGTCACGGTTGGTGGCTCCAACCGCGACTAAAGGGGGGTCTTTAGTCGTGGTTGGAGCCACCAATGGTGACTAAAGGTGTGTTCCTGGCACGTCGCACTATGGTGGAAGTTTAGTCCCAATTCGCTAGTCGAGGGGTGCCTTGACCAGTTTATAAGCGTCGTCGCGGGCACTTCATTGAGTTCCTCTCTAATGCAGTCCTTCTGGGCCGACCTCTGCTGCGATTCCCTGTGGGTGTAACATCCCAAATTTTTGAATGTTATAATAAATATTAGAGTGAGTGTTTGTTTGCTTGAGTGATTGAATTGAGTGAAATTTGAAACTTTTAAAAAACTTTTGAATGAGAGGGAATGACATGACTTTCCCATGTGCTTTTGAACTCAAATTCTTACATTTCAAATCAGTGAGAGAAGATGACATGACTTCTTCAAAATAAAAAGATTTGAAAAGTGAATTTGAAAACTATTTGAAAATTTCTGATATGGAGTTCCTTTCATATTTTAATTCCTATTTGAAGTTTGAAAACCCCTTCAAAAAAATTTGAGAGGAGTAATGTGACAGTCCAAACCAGGGGGTATTTTGTGAAGCTTTTGAATCATAAAACCTAGGGGGGTATTTGAAAATTTATTGCAAAAGAATTAAAATCAATTTAGGCATTTTCTAAAAAAAAATTCTAAAGTATATATTTTGGCCATGTAAAAATGTTCATTAAATTTCATTTATTCCCTTGGTCAATTTAATATATAAATATTCATTTTTTGGAAGTGTATTGATTGACATAAAGTAGTTTCCATTCTTTGTAAATTAGAAAAGGAAAGGAATTACTGTATTTCCTAAAAATAATTTTTTTAAAGTATTTATTTTGGCCGTGGAAAAAGTTCATTAAATTGCATTTATTCCCCTGGTCAATTTAATATATAAATCTTCATTTTTTGGAAAGTTATTGATTGCCATAAAGTAGTTTCCATTCTTTGTAAATTAGAAAACGAAAGGAATTAATGTTTTAATAAAAACCGGCCGGCCCACCTGCCTTAACTCTCCCCGAAATTACTCCAATCCCACTGAATCCGCCATCTCCTCTCCCTTTCCTTTCTACGACCCCGAGCCGCTCCTATAAAAACCCGAGGCCTCCCGCACCCCGTTCCACCCCTAAGCCCCATTCCCCGTGCCCTCTTGCCGCCATCATTGCTCGCCGGAGCTCCGGCCACCACCGAAGCCCTCGAGCTCGTGACGCTCCACTCCGACCGCCCCCAAACTCTCCCGAGCCCACCAACCTCTCCACCTCTCTCACGCACCTCTCCATCCACTCGCCCGTGCCCCGCACCCACAGGAGTCCCTTCCCCGATGACCACCCGAAGATCCTCGCCGCTCACGAGCTCGCCGCCGTCGACCCCGTCGTCCCTGAGCCCCGCTGACGCCACCTACCTCGTCGCCGTGCTCGCCTTCCTCTGGGAGCTACTGCAGCATCCGAATCCGAGCTCATCTTCCCCAACTCCGGCGACTATCACCGGTGAGCTCCAGGAAATTCTCGTAATCCTGTTTTTGAGAAAAATAGCAATCTTAAAAAAAAATCATATCTCCTAGTATACATATCCAAATTGAGTGATTCCAATTGTAGATCACAAATTTCGTAAAGCTTCTGAATAGGTAAAAAGTTGTCATGTTTGAGTAATTAAATCTGAGTATGATCAAATTCTATGAACTTCTTAAATTTGACTTTACTTGAGTTTAAAAAATTATTTTTGGATGATTCTTTTTTGCAAAATGCCACTACGTGTTTGGCCTATCCAGTAGGGGTTCTCAAATTAATTTTGGATTAATCGAAAATTGATTTGCAGCAAAACAGTACTGTTTTTACTATAGATTTGTTTTATTTTTAAACTTTCTGTTTTATTTGTTTTTAATTAAATTTTTTGGTATTGTTGAAACATTATAATATGTTTCTGTTATACATCAGTATAAAAAAATTTATGATTAAAAATATATTTTTCTACTGTTTTGTATTAAAATTTGTATAGATCATAACTAGAGTTTTATAATAGCAATTATATGGATTCTTTTTTACAATTTAAACTTTGAGAAAAATACTTTCTGTGAAGTTATTATTTTGTATTCTTATTTTCTGCTAATTTATTACTTTAGTGTTGTAACTAGCAGTTAAGTTTTATTTAGGGCAAAACTATTTTTGTTGTATGTTGTTAATCTTTATAGTTTTTCCTATGAAGTTTTCTTTGGATTTTATCTAGTTCTTTTGTTTTCAACTTTATTTTTTTGTACGTCTTTATTTGTTGATTGTTAGTTTGAGTGCTAGAATGCTTTCTAGACATGATTTCTTATGTGAATGAAATGTTTGACTATATAGATTTTTCAGTGGAGAGTGACGAATAGTTCTATCAAGTTATTTCTGAGAGCGATATGAATCTTCATCAACAATACAGGCAAGTTCACTTTGACCATTTTGTTCATACCTATGTTTTATTGCATGTAGTGACATAATTCAACAAATCCCTCCCGTAGTGTTATTGAAATTCTTGTAGTTGAGTAGAATGCATGAGGTAGGAACTCACCAATTGTTACTAAAGCCCTGGGAACGTTAGTTAATCTTATGCTATGCTAAAGTAGACGGGGTCTGGTATGAGTGTTCGTGAGTGGTGTGAGAAGGAAGACTCTACGTCAAGACGACAACTTCATGAAGGCATCTTCAAGTCCTGCATCTTCAAGACCTCAAGACATTTGAGACTCGAGAAACAAGTTTTCAATACACACTACTGGGTGAAGGATGGTTGATTGGGCATCCCTAGAGTAACCAGTGCATGGCCGGGATGCATGGAGAAGTGCCATGACATCCTGCGGAAAGCTTCATCCAGACTCAAAGAGACGGATGAATACTTCATGCCCGGAAGCTTACCTGTGTAGCCACAAGTCATTATGGGCTCTGGCTTGGTTGATCTTTGTTGTGACTCTGGTTGGGCAGTGCTACGAGATGTAGTCGACGTTAGGAATGGATGGGCACTGACAGTAGTCAGGGAAACACTCTGAAAGACCATGTTTCGTTCATCCTGTTCGCAAACACCATGTAGTGCGAGGACTTACCAGGAGGGAACGAATCTTGTGGGTAAAGTACACAACACTCTGCAGAGTTAAACCTAATCGATTAGCCGTGTCCCCGGTTACGGACAATTTGAGCCTCTGGACTTGGATCTATATCTGAACTCTCAACACTAGACTAATAATTAATTGTGGGCAACTTATGATACTTGTGGGCATTAAGACATCGGTTGGCGGAACCATGTCTTGTTAGGTAACTCTATAATGAAACTCCGGATATTCCTTTGTTGTAGGAAAATAAAATAAAATCAGCTTTTATGCAAAAACTCAGACATAGAGCCACAAAGCCTTACTGCATATAGAATAGTTTTTATCTTCTGCTCTACTATGGTGATCTTGCCGGTACATTCAATGTACTGACCTACATGGCTGCAACGTCTTATGTTGCAGATAAGCTCTATGATGGGTAAGAGTACGATTCAGGGTTACGGTCTGCACTCAACCTGCCGTTGGTGTTATTGGGACTCCACTCCCGTTGACTATTTTCGCTGAGATTTTAAGGTATATATCAGTTTTATGTTAATTACATGTGATTGCACTTTGATATATACATTGATGTACTATGTGTGCCAGCATACTGATCCAGGGATGGCACAGAAAACACAAAGGCTTGACTCATTTTGAGTCAGGTCGCTACAGTGGGCCTACTAGGCCTTGCGGGCCTGCATCATTGCCCTCATTGGGTTTCCAGTCGTATGCAGGCCGTGGCGGCCGAGTAGGCGGGATTTTTTAATTTATCTTCCATTCTTTAGCTTTATTTATTTTCTTTTGTTTCTGAGTTTATTTGTGCTTTATTGAGAGTTAATGAGTGAATCTTTTTGCGTTAGGTCAAAAAAATTATAAACTTTCTGTTAGTGGTAGTAGTTTTCAAATTAGAATAATTTAAATTTGAATTATTTGAAATTTGTGTGAATCACTAGTTTGTGAATAACTTTACTTTAAAAAAAGATTTTCCACTGGTTCTTTTTTCTACTTTTTAATATTATCGTGTTTTATCATTATATCTAATTTGGTAATTCTTAAGTTATTTAAAAAATGAAATGCCTCTGTAACATGCGAGTTTTCGTCTGAAACCCTGATACTTCGAAAGAGATTGTCCATTTTGTACATGAAGTGTATCCAGTTTTTGCCGTAACCCTCTCAACTTTTTAGCAAATGCTATATGGATGAAATGATGATACCATGCCAACTTTCAACATTTTCAGAGTTCATTTGTAGTGCTTATCAATTTCAGGGTCATTTAGCTCAAAAAATTCAGTAAAATGCATGAAAAATAGCAAATGAAGTCACAAAGGGTTGAAAATTGATGGCCTCCCTTCGAATGGTGCATATTGAACGCACAAAAAGTCTGGAGTTGAAATAAGTTAAAAAAATGAAATGCCTTTGTAACATGCGAGTTTTCATCGAAACCCTAATACTTCGAAAGAGATTGTGCATTTTGTACACGAAGTGCATCTAGTTTTTGCAGTAACCCTCTCAACTTTTTAGCACTTGCTATGTGGGTGAAATGATGATACCATGCCAACTTTCAACCTTTTTAGAGTTCATTTGTAATGCTTATCAATTTCAGGGTCATTTAGCTCAAAAAAATCAGTAAATGCATGAAAAATAGGAAATGAAGTCGAAAAGGGTTGAAAATTGATGGCCTCCCTTCAAATGGTTCATACTGAACGCACAAAAAGTCTGGAGTTGAAATAAGTTAAAAATGAAATGTCTTTGTAACACGCGAGTTTTCGTGTGAAACCCTGATACTTCGAAAGAGATTGTCCATTTTGTACACGAAGTGCAACCAGTTTTTGCCGTAACCCTCTCAACTTTTTAGCACATGCTATGTGGGTGAAATGATGATATCATGACAAATTTCAACCTTTTCAGAGTTCATTTGTAGTGCTTATCAATTTCAGGGTCATTTAGCTAAAAAAATCAGTAAATGCATGAAAAATAGCAAATGAAGTCGGAAAGGGTTGAAAATTGATGGCCTCCCTTCGAATGGTGCATACTGAACGCACAAAAAGTCTAGAGTTGAAATAAGTTAAAAAATGAAATGTCTTTGTAACAAGCGAGTTTTCGTCTGAAACCCTAACATTTCGAAAGAGATTGTCCATTTTGTACACGAAGTGCATCCAGTTTTTGCCGTAACCCTCTCAACTTTTTAGAACATGCTATGTGGGTGAAATGATGATACCATGCCAACTTTCAACCTTTTCAGAGTTCATTTGTAGTGCTTATCAATTTCAGGGTCATTTAGCTCAAAAAAAATGAGTAAATGCATGAAAAATAGCAAATGAAGTCGGAAAGGGTTGAAAATTGATGGCCTCCCTTCGAATGGTGCATACTGAACGCACAAAAATTCTGGAGTTGAAATAAGTTAGAAAAGTGAAATGTCTTTCTAACAGGCGAGTTTTCGTTTGAAACCTTGATACTTCGAAAGAGATTGTCCATTTTGTACACAAAGTGCATCTAGTTTTTGCCGTAACCCTCTCAACTTTTTAGCACATGCTATGTGGGTGAAATGATGATACCATGCCAACTTCAACATTTTCAGAGTTCATTTGTAGTGATTATCTATTTCAGGGTCATTTAGCTCAAATTTTTTTAGTAAATGCATGAAAAATAGCAAATGAAGTCAGAAAGGGTTGAAAATTGATGGCCTCCCTTCGAATGGTGCATACTGAACGCACAAAACACATAAGTACACTACTATTACAAAGATTCCCTTCGGTTTGTCCGAAGTGGGAATTTCTAGATATATCAGTCCAGAAACTAACTAGAGAAGCCGGTCACATCCCAGAGTGGGATCTTTGGGTGTAAAACTTTTTCTTCGCGTGTGTCCCTTTGCGTCGTAACCATGGAAAATCTTCATCGTTTAACTTGATGCTCGGGTCAACATTCACTGTGAAGGGAGCAATTTCATGAAACTTTTCATAATCTTCTAACATGTCTGTCTTGTCCTCCACTCCCGCGATGTTTCTTTTCCCTAAAAGAACTATGTGGCGCTTTGGCTCATCGCATGATGTATTTGATTCCTTATATTTTCTTTTTCTTGGCTTGGTAGACATGTCCTTACATAGAAACCCGCGCCACATCATTGGCTAGGACGAATGGTTCGTCTGCGTACCCAAGATTGTTGAGATCCACTGTTGTCATTTTGTACTACGGGTCTTCCTTTACCCCGCCTCCTGTCAGATTGACCCATTTTCACCTAAACAAAGGGACCTTCAAATCAAGTCCATAGTCAAGTTCCCATATCTCCTCTATGTAACCATAGTATGTGTCCTTTGGCTCATTGTTGTTTGCTGCATCAAAAGGACACCACTATTTTGGTTGGCGCTCTTTTTATCTTGGGCGATCGTGTAAAATGTATTCCCATTTATCTTGTACACTTTGAAAGTCAATATAGTCGAAGATGGTAACTTGGACAACAAGTACATGTCATCTTCAACAGTGTCGTCATGCATGAGACGTGTCTGCAACCAACCGGCAAAAGTCACCGTTTGTTCATGTGTAATCCAGTCGTCAGACTTCTCCAGGTGTTTGGAGTATAATATTCTTGTGTTGCTTGATATATGGAGCCACCAAGGCAGAACTTTGTAGAACTGTGTAGTGTGCTTGCGCCAAAAAATGCCCGTCCCGGCATATTAGTGAATTATTTCCTAGTGTGCCTTTTCCACCCAGTGTGCCCTCATGCTGCGATTCAGGAACACCTATCGGCTTAATGTCAGGAATAAAGTCAACACAAAACTCAATGACCTCCTCTGTGTCATGGCCCTTGGAGATGCTTCCTTCTGGCCTAGCGCGATTATGAACATATTTCTTTAAGACTCCCATGAACCTCTCAAAGGGAAACATATTGTGTAGAAATACAGGACCCAGAATGGCAATTTTATCGAGTAGGTGAACTAGGACATACGTCATGATATTGAAGAAGGATGGTGGGAACACCAACTCGAAACTGACAAGACATTGCACCAAATCATTGCATAACCTTGGTAGGATTTCTCGATCGATTACCTTCTGAGAGATTGCATCCAGGAATGCACATATCTTCACAATGGCTAATCGAATGTTTTCCGGTAGAAGCCCCCTTAATGCAACCGAAAGCAGTTGCGTCATAATCACGTGGCAGTCATGAGACTTTAGGTTCTAGAACATTTTCTTTGCCATATTTATTATTCCCTTTATATCCAACGAGAAGCCAAATGGGACCTTTATACCAAGCAGGCATTCAAAGAAGATTTCCTTCTCTTCTTTGGTAAGAGCGTAGCTGGCATGACCCTGGAACTGCTTTGGATCCATGCCGTCTTTTCCGTGCATACGTTGCTGGTCCTCCCGTGCCTCTGGCGTATCATTTGTCTTCCCATACACGCCCAAGAAGCCTAGCAGGTTCACGCAAAGATTCTTCGTCACTTGCATCACATTGATTGCAGAGCGGACCTCGAGGTCTTTCCAATACGGTAGGTCCCAGAATATAGATTTCTTCTTCCACATGGGTGCGTGTTTGTCAGCGTCATTCGGAACAGATTGTGCACCAGGACCCTTGACAAAGATTAATTTTAAATCCTTGACCATATCAAGTATTTCATCACCCATACGGTGGTGAGGCTTCTTCCGATGATCTGCCTCACCTTTGAAATGCTTGCCTTTCTTTCTTACGGGATGCCTGCTCTAAAGAAATCGACAATGCCCCAGATACACATTCTTCTTACATTTATCCAAAAATATACCATCGCATCATCTAAATAGTGCGTGCATGCATGGTATCCCTTGTTTGCCTGTCCTGAAGGGTTACTGAGAGCAGACCAATCATTGATGGTTACAAACAGCAACGCATGTAGGTCAAATTCCTCCTGATCTTTCCCATCCCATGCACGTACACCTTTTCCATTCCACAACTATAAAAGTTCTTCAATCAATGGCCTTAGTTACACAATAATGTCGTTTCCGGGTTGCTTGGGGCCTTGTATGAGCACTGGCATCATAATGAACTTCTGCTTCATGCATAGCCAAGGAGGAAGGTTATAGATACGTAGAGTCACAGGCCATGTGCTATGATTGCTGTTCTGCTCCCCAAAAGGATTAATGCCATCTGCACTTAAACCAAACCATACGTTCCTTGCATCCTTTGCAAAGTACTTACACTTTCTCTCAATTTTTCTCCACTGCGACCCATCAGCGGGCACTCTTAACTTCCCGTCTTTCTTACGGTCTTCGTTGTGCCATAGCATCAACTTGGCATGCTCTTTGTTTTGGAACAAACGTTTCAACCATGGTATTATAGGAGCATACCACATCACCTTGGCAAGAATCTTATTCCCAGGGCACTCGCCCTCAACATCACCAGGGTCAACGTGGCCAATCTTATAGCACAATGCACAACATACCGGGCATGCATTCAAATCCTCGTACTCACCGCGATAGAGGATGCAGTCATTAGGGCATGCATGTATCTTCTCCACCTCTAATCCTAGAGTGCAGACAACCTTCTTTGCTTCGTACGTACTCTCTGGCAATTCGTTGTCCTTTGGTAGCTTCTTCTTTAACATTATCAGCAACTTTTGAAATGTCTTGTCAGATACACCATTCCCTGCCTTCCATTGCAGCAATTCCAGTGTGGTACCTAGCTTTTTATTGTCATCTTCGCAATTTGGGTACAACCCTTTTTTGTGATCCTCTAACACGTGCTGCAACTTCAACTTCTCCTTTTCACTTGCATAGTTTCTCTTTGCATCGGCAATGGCCCGACCAAGATCATCAGCGGGCTCATCTGATGCCTCTTCTTCTGCTCCTTCCCACATTGTCGGCTCATCTTCTTCCCCCATTGTTGTACCATCGTATTCATGGAACCCATGGCCAGGATAGCTGTCGTCATCCTCTTATTCTTCATTCTCTTCCATTAGGACCCCTCTTTGTCCGTGCTTGGTCCAACAGTTATAGCTGGACATGAAACCAGACTCACACAGGTGGACGTGAATGGTTCTTGAGTTAGAGTAATTTCGATCATTCTTACAACCAACACATGGACAATACATAAAACCATCCAGCCCCTTGTTTGCCTCAGCCGCAACCAGAAAAGTATGAACGCCATTAATGAACTGGGGAGAGCATCGGTTCTCGTACATCCATTGCCGGCTCATCTTCATTACAGAACACCAAAAAGACAAAATTAATACAAGTTCGTACATAAAGTTCATCCACACTTGTTATCATAAAACAACATATAAACTCTCTAGCTAAAGCATTTAAATGCAACAACAAATGCGATCAACATCGCAACTAAGGTAACAATTGATCCAACAACATAGTGATACCAAGCCTCACTATCAATGGCATATCTTTTAAATTTTCTAATCTTCAAGCAAATTGCACCCATCTTGATCTTGTGATCATCGACGACATCGGCAACATACAACTCCAGTTTCATCTTCTCTTCTTCAACTCTTTTCAATTTTTCTTTCAAATACTCATTTTCTTTTTCAACTAAATTTAACTTCTTGACAAGAATATCTATGTCGGTTGGAATCTCCGGTTCACATACCTCCTAGATAAAAATATCTATGTCAACTTGATTGGCATAATTTTCATAAACACTAAATGCAACAAAGAGTTATAAAAGAGAGTATATGCCACATCCGCATCATAAACCGGATGACGGCCGACGGGGACGGATTTCAAAACCATGCCACTATGTATAACAAACAACCATACAGGTAAGAAAACTATACAAGTAACTAACTAAATCTTACAAACATGTTTTTTTATAAAAAGGATAAGAACAAGAGGCCCACCAAGGTGGTGCCGGCAACGGGACGGTGCGGGCGATCAACGGTGGTTAGGACGGGGACGGGAAGGCACTAAGTAAACCCCACCTACAAATGCAAAGTAAGAATTTAATTTGAGCTCAAATTGCATAAATCAAATAAACTACCACATACAAACTAAAACCCACAAATTACTATACTTATATAGCATTGCAAGAGCTAATCTAGCAATGAGAGATGAAATGACAAAGTTTCTAACCTTTGTGAACACTTGGATGGATGGGATGCCTCCAAATCTTGACAAATTTTGGCAAAAATGGAGGATGATGTCTAGGAAGAGAGGAAGAATAGAGAGGAGAGGAAAGGGGAAGAACAGAGGACTCTGCTCGGGCTGGTGCCGAAGGGTTTCAATATAGGGGACCTTTAGTCCTGGTTGGTGGCTCCAACCGCGATGAAAGGTTAGCCTATAGTCGCGGTTGGAGCCACCAACCGGGACTAAAGGTTCTCGTGGGGCCCTAGGCCGATGCCAGCCTACCACCACACCTTTAGTGCCGGTTCGTGGCACGAACCGAGACTAAAGGTCAGTAACGAACCAACACTAATGATCCCCATCATGAACGGGCAATAATGATCACATTAGTGCCGGTCCAAAAGTTAACCACGACTAATGAGGTGGACAAAAGGTCTGTTTTCTACTAGTGTGGGTTCCTACCTCATGATTCTACTCATGCTACAAGTTTCAATATTCCTATTGAATGCAAGAGTAGAAGTTGCACTAATGTAATAAAATCGTAGGTATTAAAATTATGTTCAAAGTGAACTTGCCTCGTGTATTTGGTTAAGATTACATCGCTCTCACAAATACCTAATAATACAATTTGTCTCTCACTTAAAAAAATCTAAATAATCAAACATTGCATTGACATAAGAAATCCCATCTAGCAAGCATTCTAGCACTCAAAATAACAAACAATAATTAAAAGCATACAAAAATAAAGTTAAAAACAAAAGGAAACCAAATAAAATCCAAAGAAAACTTCAAAGGAAAACTATAAATATTAACTACACACAACAATACAGTTTTGCCCTAAATAAACTTAACCGCAAGTTAAAACACTAAACTAAAAAATTAACAAAAAAAATCTATAAAAATAACTTAACAAAAAGTATTTTTCTCAAAGTTTAAATTGTAAAAAAATAAATCTTATTTCTATTATACAACTCTCCTTAGGATATATACAATATTTAATACAAAGAAGTAGCAAAAATAATTTTATTTAATTATACAAATTGTCTATTGACGTCTAACATAAGCATATTTTAATGTTTCAACAATGACAAAAATAATTACTTAAAAATAATTAAAAACAAAAAGTTTATGAATAAAACAAACCTATAGTCAAAACAGTACTATTTTTGATGCAAATAAATTTTAAATTATTCCAAAAATAATTTGCGAAACCCTACTGGATAGGCAATAGACCTAGTTACCATTTCCAAAAATAATGTATAAAACTCAAGTTAAATCAAATTTCAGGATTTAAGAGAATTTGGTCAAACTCAAATATATAGTGAACATAACAACTTTTTACCTATTCAGAAGCTTTGCAATTTTTTTGATCTAGTGCAAGTGGAGTCACTCAATTTGGATTTGTAGACTAGGATGTATTGATATTGTTCTAGAAAAAAAGAAATATGGGATTTTTTTGGAACTCACGGGAGTTACATGCCGGAGTTAGGGAATATGATGGAGATGAGCACGGATTCGGTGACACGGTGACTCCCATAGGAAAGCAAGCATAGTACGGGGAAGAGGTTGTCGTGGCAGACTCCGAAAACAAGGTGGAAAGCTTGTCCTCATCCTCGAGCATGGTGGAGAAGCCATCGGAATTTGCGAACTCAAGCGAGCTCTTGCAGGCTATGGGATGATGGAAGGGGGCTCCCGAGGGGGAAAATCGATCAAGGGGAAATAGATCTATGAGGGGGTTTATTTATATTTCTTGAGGCGTCTAGATACATGCGACAACGACGACTGAAATCCGGCAACTGCGGATTTTCGGAAATGTCAATCCGGGGCATTAAGATGCATTAATGAGATGAGCAGGACATGGGTAAAGTGTGGGGAAGAAGGATGGCACGATCTTCGGTTGGGAGGGGCCATGGGAGTGAGGTGGGGTGCTGGACGTGGCTACAAATCGGTCTCCCCCTTGTATAGTACAACCGTCCAGCATACATGCGGGAGGAGGAAGACAACCTCGTGAGGGAGGCTGTGTTGTGCGTTTTTTGACAAAAACAAACAATGCTAGTAAAGATAGAAAATTAAAATGAAAATGAACATTGTAATATACAAAATTTATATCAAACTTCTTGAAATAAAACATAGACAAATATGAACTATTTATCATATCCAAATAAAATACTAAAAATATATTTGGAAAACTACAAAAGAGTATGAATTGATTTTGAAATCTTTTCCAAATATTTTTCTTGTTTACTTTTTCAAATACTTCCCAAATTTGCTTTTTATTTGAAGGGTCATATTCCTTCCCTCAATTGTTTAGGTATTAATCAGAGAATTGGAAAAGTTTAAATTGAGAATACAGAAATGGTTCGAATGCAAAATTTAATAGTTCTAGAAATGCCTACGCAAAAGATTTCAAAGATTTCTTAAATATATCTATGTTAATTTCATAATTAATTCCCAACACTTTTTTTTAATATTTTAAGGAGTCATATTTCCTTCTCTCTTTATTCATTGAATAAATGAAAATGAATTTGAAAGTCAAAATGGAAGACTCTCCAAAAGTTATTGAAATAAATTTTGATGGTGGTCCTCATCACTCCCCACAATATTTCATATATTTTGACGAAGTCATGTTATCTTCCCTCATGAAAATCTATGAGTGGCATAAAGTTTTTGGTTTGAATTATTTTTAGATGAAATTCAAATTTTCATCGAAGAAAGAATTGGGAAAGTGATTTTATTACCTCTCAATATGTTTTCAAAAGTTTCAAATTCCACTCAATTTCAAACAACAATCACTCAAGCAATTATAATCACTTATTTAATATAACATTCCAAAATTTAGAATTTTGGGATGTTACACGGTGCATCCAAATCCCGTGATATCATACATTTTATCACACATAAACCTTATGTCCTTCCTCAAAACAGCCACCTTACCTACCTATAATGGCATTTCCATAGCCAATTCGAGATATATTGTTGTGAAACTGCCACGGTTACCTTTCATAAGAAGTGTTGTTAATAATCATATTGCTTTGCATGATAATATACAGCTGACATGATAGTTGAGGCAAAGCCACCATTAATCATTGTAATACATATACACTAGATCTTTGCTCATCCCGGTACACTCCTAGAGGCATTCATATAGAGCCATATCATTCAATTTATCGGGTGTAAGTAAATAATAATGTGACACATTCTAGATATAGCCCCTACCTATGAGGATATATAAAAAACAGAGGCCAAAAGGCACCCACCAAAAAGGATAAAAAGATAAGAGAGAAAACAGAGATGGGGAAATGCTACTATTCTCTATACACACTGGTGCTTCAAAGTAGCACTATGTTGTTCATATAGAGAGTCCTCATGTTTAGTCACTTTCATATACTACTGGGAATCAATATAAAATTTAGCTTGCATATTTCATTTATGGGTTCCTCAATTACCCAAGTTCTTCATGATGCAAGTAGGTTCGATGCACACCCCTTAGTTTCAGTAGAGAGCTTTCATATACTTATAGCTCTAGTGCATCAAAAGTTGCATGGCAATCCTTACTCCTTGCATTGATATCGATTGAAATGCATCTCCATAGCCTAACGATCTACCAAGTCGATGTGAGTCTTTCCCAGTTTTTGTCTTCTCCCTCAATTGTCACATTTTGTTCCACCTTGTGTTATGTCCATGGATAACGCTCATGTATTGAGTGAAGTTGGAAATGCTGAAGTGCGTGAAAAATTACGATCCAAGTGCTTGGTTAGTCATCAGGGTGCTCATGATTTGTGCATTGTATAAGGAAGATGGAGTCATGCCACACTTACATGATTAAATGTGTAGGGATAATGTTGTTTAGCATTGTTTATTTTGAGGGACATGATTGTTTGTTAGTAAACCTGAGTATGGATGTCTTTTTTGTAAATGATAGACTATTGCCTTGAATCACTCGTATCTTAATATTCATGCCATGATTCAATTATTTGTTCAAGATTATGTTAGGTAGCATTACACATCAAAAATTATATTTATTATCATTTACCTACTCGAAGACGACCGGAAATTAAGCTTGGGGATGATGATATGTCTACGACTAACATATTGATCCAATGCGTAGTTCTAGTTCCTGGTTTTTTTGCATGTTTTTGTTTCGCAAAAAATCCATACCGAAAGAAGTCCAGACGCGATAAAAAATTACGACTATTTTTTTTGGAATATATGTGATTTTGTGGAAAAAGAATTAACGCAAGGCAGTGCCCGAGGGCCCTAGAAGGCAATAGAGCATGACAAGGGGGTGGTCGCGCCCTGATGCCTTTGTGGCCACCTTGTAGGTCTATTGGAGCCCTTCTTTTGTCACAAGAATTATAACTTCCAAAGGAAAATCCCCACAAAATTTCAGTCCAGTCGGAGTTACGGATCTCTGGGGATATAAGAAACAATTTTTGGCGAGAAATAGGGTGGTGAAACTAATAATAAACAGAGATAGAGATCCAATGTCAGAGGAGGCTCCTCCCCTCCAAGAGCCATGGCATGCAACGAAAAGAGGGGAAGCCCTCCTACCATACATGGAGGATTCCGAGCAACAGGAAGAAGGATGGGGGCTCCCTCCCCCTCTCTCGGTGGCGCCGGAGCGCTGCCAGGGGAACCATCGTGACAACGATCTACATTAACAACTTCACCTCCACCACCACCAACTTTCTACCCTACATGCATCGGTGTAATCTCTATTCCCGTTGTAATCTCTACTTAGACATGGTGCTTTATGCCACACATTATTATCCAATGACGTGTTGCCATCCTATAATGTTTGAGTAGATTCTCTTACGGGTTAATTGTGGTGTGTTGTGATTGTGTCATGCCCAAGATGTGATCCTATCCTTATTTTGGCACGGGGGCCTCAACAGGGATAGAATCGCATCTCGTCATGTTGCAAGAATGGATACATTACAAGTACATGTACAAAAGAGATGAGTATATGGAATTGGATTACATTCGCCACAAGCTACATAAGGATCACATCAATACAACAACATACTCAAACATCATACATAAGAGCCGGGTCCTGCTACAGACGAAATCAAACGATAAAATCACATCCATCCTTGCTATCCCAGGCTGCCGCCTGGAACCCATCCTAGATTGATGATGAAGAAGAACTCCAAATCAAACAAGCATCGCACTCACATCAAATCATCACATTACCTGTACCTGCAACTATTGTTGTAGTAATCTGTGAGCCACAGGGACTCATCAATCTCATTTCCAAGGGTATCAAGAGTATTAAAGCTTAATGGGTGAGGTATGGTTAAGTGGTGAGGCTGTAGCAAGCGACTAAGCATTTATTTGAGTGGCTAACTTACGAATACAGAAAGTAAAGTATGGTGGTCTACGCATAACGGACGTGAACTAGTAATGATCACTAACTGATCCTCAACACCTACTTATGTCAAACATAACCCCACCGTGGTCTCTCTCAGATAAGGACTCACGAGAAGAGATAGTCACGGTTATGCACACAGTTGGTGTATTTTATTAGAGTTTACTTCAAGTTTGCTATGACCGGGTGTTAAACAAAGTTTCCAAGTTTGCCACATAACCTCGAGCACGGCTTTCCGAAATATTTAACCCTATAGGGATGCTCCAACTCATCCATGACAAATTAACCACGCGCCGCGTTGGAATTCCTCAACCATGGAATCACCCATTGTATTTGCGGAATCCCGATGGAAAATCTCAACTTCGAGATAGCCCGAAGTGTCGTCAAAATCCCACGCGCAAGATGTTCGAGAAAGGTTAAACAAATTTAGCAAGGCCTCCCGGCGTGTCGACGAACTTGATAGGAGTTGCGTATCTCGTTCTCAGGACACGACTAGATGAGCGCAGCGTATAGTGGCCTGATAGAAATCACCCGAGTTGCCCCGGGTTGGCCCCACACACGACTCTAGTTTGGACCAACACTCATGAGGAGCATTGGCTTGGGGGTTGATTAAAGGTCCTCGGGGTTCGGAAAGTCCCTATGCAATTTTATTAGTTATTAGGAAAATGCAGTACCAATGTTGGGTCTTGCCAGACAAGCTTTATCCAAAAACGAAAATCAAGGGGGTCCCAAAACAACCCCGAGCATGTTAGGAGCGCTCTATATGGAACATAACACCGGTTCATAAGTAACTAGGGGCGGCAAAAGTAGAACAAAACACCAAGCAAAAGGTCAGGCCTTCGCCCTTTTACCAAGTATATATGTGCATTAAATTAAATAGAAACAATATTGTGATATCAAAAATGTCCATGTTGCCACATGGAATCAATTGCACCTGCATCTAGAAACACTATAAGAAGGCTAAGCAAGCGGTAACATAGCCAAACAAAGGTTTGCTAGGAAGGTGGAGGGTTAGAGGCTTTTCATGACAATGTTGGGAGGCCTGAAAAACAAATGGTAGGTAGCGATACATAATGATAAAATCAGGACAACGAACATAGCAATGATAGTAGTGGTATCCAGGGAAATGTGTCATCGTGCCTGAGATCCCGTTTGGAAGAAGAACGATTCCATGAAGAAGACGTGCCAACATTGTCGAACAAATCCTCACACTCCGAATGCTTTCGGAACTCTATATAGAAGGAACAATCTGGACAAACAATCAACACACGATACATCACAACATATGCATGACATGATGCACAAACCAATATGATGCATGTCCATTTAATTATGCAAGGCATGGCATGGCAAGAACAACAAACAACTACTACACATTAAGTGAAGTTCAATATGCAACGAGTTGCATATTGACGAAACTCCACATTCGAATTATTTAGTTCACTCTCGTTTAGGTATTCATCAATATTAAATGTTTTTAAACATGGCAAGAGGTGAAGCATAAGTAAACTACATCACCTAGGCACTTTAAATGAGGCCGGAAGCAACGAATAACAATTCTGGAACGACCTCATATGCATATTTTAAGTTTGGTCCAGATCTCAACTAACCATATTTTAGAGTTTCTAAACAGCAAAATAAATGTCACCATTAGATTCTACGCATTTTTCTAGCCAAGTTACATATGTAAAACATTTGCATCGGAGCTACGGTTTAAAAGTTATTAAACAATTCATTTAACATGGCATTTACACGAATTGAATGAAAACAACAAGTTAAACATTTTAAACACATGTGAGAGTTGGATATTGTGAATCTATATGAAATTCTAGTCATTTTACATATATAAAGTTTTTTACATACGATGCATGGTTGAAAAGTTATTAAATGCATGAAGATTGGGGGTTTTTCTGCAATTCTGTAAATCCTAGATAGTTAGCTAAATTCGCGGAGACTAAAAAAATAGACATGGGCCAAATCTACAATAGGCTCGAAACAAAGTGAGCACGACATAGCTATAATGCGCATGGGGCGCTGGATAGGGCGAGGCCGGCGCTCACCTTGCTGGGCCGCAACCCGGTCGGTGAGGCGCGCAAGGGCCGTCTGAGCTAGGCCGACGGGGCTGGAGGAGGCCCACGAGGCCGGCTGTAGGTCAACATCCTCCCGTGCTCACTAGGAGCACGAGCCAATGGAGGCGGTGGCTGCAGCGATGCCGACCGACGGCGGGGAGGCGCGGCGAGGCTGGGAACGGGCTGGGGGCAGCCGGATCCGGCGATCCCCTACCGGATCTGGGCATCGACAATCGGACGAGGGGCTCATGCGGATGAGGTCCTTCGGCAACCATGGCAGGCTAGGTCAACCTGCAGGGGAGAGAGGCCAGCGGGAGGTTAGGGACAGGGGGAGGAGGAAGAAGGAGAGGGAAGGGAGGAGGTCCGGCGAGGCTCTGGCTTTACGCGACGGCGGGTCGCCAGCGGCGGCGGGACGGCGTACACGGGGAGATGTAGGGTCAAGGCGCACGGGCGCCATGGGAGGCTTGGGCGGCTACGGGGGCTCTATGGTCGCCGGACACGTCCGAGTTGGCAGCGGACATTTTCCGGTAGGTGGGGTTTGGGTGGATCTGAGCCCCAGATTTCAGATTTGAGGATCAGATTTGGCTGGGTGGCTAGGGCTGCGGGAATGGAGGGAGGTGGAGCTAGCAGGTGGGTTTTTTGAGGGGGAGGGGGGGTGTGGCTGCAATTTTACATGGGGGGAAACCATAGAGAGTTAGGGGGATCTCTCCATGGGGTGTTATATATAGGGAATGACACTAGGGGGGTTGGACCTCGTTCGACCGATCGCGATCCGATGACCACAAACGGAGGGAGGGGCTAGGTTGGGCTAGTGGGCTTTGGTCTGAGATGAGAGGGATGGTGGCAGCCCATGACAAGAGTTTGAAACATCGAAAACATTCGATGAATAGCCTGATGACGGTGCCGCTACGAGCGACCGTTGGAATATCAAATGAACTCGGAATGCGACGAAATTTGGCAGGCGGTCTGCCTACAATATAACTAGACCGCACGCCAACTTTCGACCCAATCTGAGAATATTTTAAACGCACTTAAAAATAATAATTTTTGCAATGCAGCGAGCGCGCGCGTGTGTGGTTGGTCTCAAAACGGATGACAACACGAACGGAGAGAATCGGCAACTATGAACGGATGCAAGTTTCGAAAACAAGTGACGATGCCATGTAGATGATGCGAATGATGCAATGATGAATGCAATAATCAATTGAATCACACGATAACAACAGATTAAAAGGTGAATCTTCTGGAGCATCGGTCTCGGGCTGTTACAACTCTCCCACACTACAAGAGGATCTCGTCCCGAGATCTAGAATGAGAAGGGGAAGAGAAATAGCAAAAGGTAAACTTAGTTGCTTTTTTGACAAACGAGTGAACCGGTGACCATTGAAGATTTCAACGAGATGAAGAACAACATGATGAAGAAGCAAGATTTCACAAGAAATTTCGGCAACACTTTGGTAGAAAGGAAAGGGAAAACTTGATAAGAAGGAAAAGAACTTGAACATAGAATACAACACTCCGGTAAAATGAATAAGCAAAGAAAGAACATGATCTTAATCAAACTAGATGATGAGTCGAAGAGAGCAACAATACAATGCCTCCGGAACAAAAGAATACAAACTAGATCATTGGAAGGAAACAAACGGAGAAGAAAATAATAACTTCTACCACCATTGACTTGAGAAGCATAGGGTGAGTGTAGTTGTTGAAAAAGCAACAACGAAAGAAGAAGCTTGTTGTGGGCTTATAGACAACATATCAAAATAATGAGGTGGTAACCAGCCACCGACAAAATGAGGATTGCTTGGGAGCAAAAGAGATGAAAAACTTCTTTCACGAAGAAGAGGAGGAGAAAACTTGGATGATTTATGACACCATGATAGCAACAGTTCTTAGGAAATGCTTTAGGTGAAATCCAACCCAAGAACACTCAAAGACGACAAGATGGGTTTACTAATCTTATTCTTGACAATTTTCCTTCGGGACTCCTCATAATCAAGAATTTAATAACACCACCTCAAAAGACAATGGAGAAGGAATTGAACTTAGAAAATATAAATAACACTTGAGCATCTCCAACAAGAATCTGGAAGAACACTCGAGAAGAATTACATCCTTAACAAACAACGATGAAGAACCTCTAAAAATGAGAGGATGATAGAAAAGAATTGAACAACAATAACATGATTGAGGCCTTTCTATGATTTAAATGAAGCTTAGCGAAGAGATATTTGAGAAAACTTGGAACTCCGGAAAACAAAACCTGAACAACTTAGAATCAAGAATCGATAACATGCAGAACTCCGGAAGAAGGATTGAGATCACATTGACCAACAAGAATAAGAATTATGTTGTGCTTATCCTTCATCAAGTTAAATTGATCACAAGCAACGGATTTGGCATACCATTTATTCTATTGGGAAAAGATAGGAAAGATAGATAGAGCACAAACTTGAAGAGGTCTTGAACAAGAACACCGGCAAGAATATGAAATTAATGGGGATACTACAAATGAATGGAGATACAAGGCATGAGGATGAAGAGAACATGATCTGCCTAATAGAAAATTTCACATGGCATCGGGATAATTGAGAGACGAACAAAGAGACAACAATTGAGAAGGATTTGAGAACGAAAGCTAAAAACTGAGAATGAAGAAATCTTCTGAAATGATGGCCTTCGGAGGATTGAGAAATGAAAACAACTCTGAATGCACCGGATAGATATGGGAGAAATTTCTCATGAATGGAAACAACTTGAGATGATAGCAACAACCTGAAACCATGAATCTTTGGAAGAACGAACAACGATTTAAGGGAAACTCTCCTTCGGTCTTCAATGGTGAGAATGATGACGAGAATCAACACCATGAATTACTGAGATACTCCAGAATAATGAATAATTAAGGTTGATCCAATGATGAAAATGATTTAGATGCGATCTTGGAGATGGAATACGACTGATGAAAATCATTCATACGTCATATTGGAAAAGAACTTGAGAACATCTCCGGACAAGATTATAAGAGCCAGGTAAGATCCCGGGGGAAAAACCTGTGAGTTATGGGCCCACTCAAAAGAACCACCGTTGATACAATTGCTAAGAAAGAGATATTGCACCAGAAAAATTAAGAACTTGATGAGGTGAGAACCTTGAAATAATTTATGAGTATATGAATGGAATGAAAGTCTTCTAAGATATCTTTAGCACTCTGGATAGAATAGAAAGAGGAATAAACAAGAGAGGCTTGGATAAGAATTTCCAACATGCACAATCCTTGAACGAATGAGAAAGGATATGATGAACGCTGAGAGCTTGAATTGACTCTACCGGAGAAGAATAACCAGAACAACAAAGAATATGAGGATAGATCTTGAAACTGAAATTCCTGAGAATCTCCAGAAGAATTCACTAGATACAATATGAAAGAATGAATGAGAAAGCATTGATGAAGAGAAAGCACTTGGATGACAATTTAATCATTGAAGAAAAAGGGTGGGAGGGTGGTAAAAACAAAGAAAACTTGGGACAGATGAAATGAACTCCGGGAAGGAATAAGAGGATTGATCTTGCAAATATTGAAAGGATTGAATTCACGTGAAGAGAAGCACACCGGTTGAAAAGAATTGATATGATAACTTGATTGGGAAAAAGAATTATCATTCTCACGGAAATATGAGAACACTTCTTCGGAAAGATATGAAATCACCACTTGACATCAAAGCACCACGAATTACCATATTCCAACAAAACAAAGGATGAGGCTTACAAAACAAGCCAGAACAAATTTATGACAGAGATTCCGCTCGATATTTTCATGGTAAGGTTCGCACGGGCTCAATCGTACATTGGATTGTCATATTGAAATGATGCTCGAATATGCTCCCTAGGCGTAGCGAACTACAAGGCTTGACGAAGCATATCTGATGACATATATCGAGACTTCCCTCTATAAGAACGACCGTGAGCAAATGAATCCACTAGATGTCGAACCCCAACCTCACATCACACATTTGTTGAAAGATAGCCTAGGTAACTACTTGAATTCCCACCTAAGAATTTCCAAAGTCTTTCTTGTTTATGCGATTCGGGTTGTGGACCCAGGAACCTACCCTAGGTAATCAGCTGTAACTGCACCCGCAACCTTCCACACCATAATTCAAGAAACTCTACAAACTCGTCTACCTCAGATGCTCGTAATCACAACAATACTAAACATGGTAGTACCCTGGACGCCTCCCCAATACTGGGTGACTCAGACCTTATCTCGCGACGAGAAGTATTGAAGCAATTTCGAACATCCTCCGTCCTAAGATACTAACGAAACTGAATGATAACGATGTGCAAAAATCCCTCGGAGCTCTACTCCTCGATCACAGGAGGCACCAATACAGAATTCCTTCACACCGGCATTATATATTTTCCAAAAATACCCACGTGATCCTAATTTTTTTTGTGTGAGAAGAGGGTAGAATCAAAATTCCTAAGTCATAATTCCTCACCAGAGTATAGAAGAGAAGTAAAGAGAATCCTACTCTTCGATATAACTAGACTCAAAATAGTTTTTCACTAGACTCGACTCGACCAAGTTCGATCAATCAAGGGGGCTCCTAGGTCGGTACAAGCTCTGATACCAACTTGTCACGCCCAAGATGTGATCCTATCCTTATTTTGGCACGGGGGCCTCGACACGGATAGAAGTGTTGGAAATATGCCCTAGAGGCAATAATAAATTAGTTATTATCATATTTCCTTGTTCATGATAATCGTTTATTATCCATGCTATAATTGTATTGATCGGAGACTTAAATGCATGTGTGGATACATAGACAAAAACCATGTCCCTAGTATGCCTCTAATGGACTAGCTCGTTGATCAAAGTATGGTTAAGGTTTCCTAGCCATGGACATGAGATGTCATTTGATAACGGGATCACATCATTAGGAGAATGATGTGATGGATAAGACCCAAACTACAAACATAGCATATGATCGTGTCAGTTTATTGCTACTGTTTTCTGCATGTCAAGTATATGTTCCTATGACCATGAGATCATGCAACTCACGGATATCGGAGGAGTGCCTTGTGTGTATCAAACGTCGCAACGTAACTGGGTGATTATAAAGGTGCTCTACAGGTATCTCCGATGGTGTCTGTTGAGTTGGCATGGATCGAGACTGGGATTTGTTACTCCGTGTGACGGAGAGGTATCTCAGGGCCCACTCGGTAATACAACATCACAATGAGCCTTGCAAGCAATGTGACTAATTGTTAGTTGCGGGATCTTGTATTATGGAATGAGTAAAGAGACTTGCCGGTAACGAGGTTGAACTAGGTATGGAGATACCGACGATCGAATCTCGGGCAAGTAACATACCGAAGAACAAAGGGAACGTTATACGGGATTAACTGAATCCTTGACATAGAGGTTCGACCAATAAAGATCTTCGTAGAATATGTAGGAACCAATGTGGACGTCCAGGTCCCGCCATTGGTTATTGACTGTAGAGGTGTCTCGGTCATGTCTACATAGTTCTCGAACCCGCAGGGTCTGCACACTTAAGGTTCGGTGACGTTTCGGTAGTGTAGAGTTATGTATGGTGGTGACCGAAGGTTGTTCGGAGTCCCGGATGAGATCCCGGACATCACGAGGAGCTCCGGAATGGTCCGGAGGTAAATATTCATATATAGGAAGTCCCAGTTTGGTTTCTGGAAAAGTTTCGGGCTCATCGGTAGTGTACCGGGAGTATCGGTAGTGTACCGGGAGTGCCGGTAGTGTACCCGGAGACCTCCGGGAGGGGTACTTCGACCCCAAGAGGTCCATGGGCTGTGGGATAATAATAACCAGCCCTTAGTGGGCTGGGAAAACAGCCACAAAGGCCCATGGTGCAGGAGAGAAAGTCCTAAAGCAAAAAGTGGAAAATCAGCCAATAGGAGGCAATCCTACTCCAACTAGGATTGGAGGTGAAGTAGGATTGCTCCCACCTCCTATTTCGGCCGAGCCAAAGGCCTTGGCTGCCTCTCCTCTCCTCTCCTCCTATATATACTAGTGGATTGGGTGGTTTTTGGACAGAATTTCCGGCCACGTGCTACCCGTTCCACCGGTGCATAGTTTCTCCTCTAGATCGGTTTTCTGCAGCGCTTAGGCGAAGCCCTGCCGGAATTGCTCCACCACCATCACCGGAGCACCGTCACGCTGCCGGTGAACTTTCTCTCCTCTCCACCTCCTCTTGCTGGATCAAGACGGTGGAGATCGTCATCAAGCTGCACGTGTGCTGAACGCGGAGGTGCCGTCCGTTCGGCGCTAGATCGGAAGGACCGTGATCGAGATCACGAGACGGGTCGTGATGAGATTGCGGAACGGATCGTGATGAGTTCGTGGGACAGATCGTGATCAAGATCGTGAGACGGATTGTGATGAGATCACGGGACGGATCGTGATGAGTTCACGGGACGGATCGTGATTGGATCGCGGGACGGATCGTGATGAGATCGCGGGACGTTCGGCGATTTGGATCGCGAAGATGTTCGACTACACCAACCGCGTTTCTTCACGCTTCCCGCTTAGCGATCTACAAGGGTACATAGATCCACTCTCCCTCTCGTAGATGCTCATCACCATGGATAGGTTTGCGTGTGCGTAGGAAAATTTTTGTTTCCCATGCGACGTTCCCCAACAGTGGCATCATGAGCTAGGTTGATGGTTCGATGAGATCTCGAGTAGAACACAAAAGGTTTGTGGGCGTTGATGCTTAGATTGCTTCCTCCCTTGGTCGTATTTTGGTTCAGCGGGATTGTGAGATGAAGCGGCCCGGACCAACATTACTCGTACGCTTACGAGAGACCGGTTCCCTCGACGCAACTTGTTGCCTAGATGGCTTGCGGGTGACAGTTTCTCTCACTTTAGTTGGATCGGATTCGACAAAGGCGGTCCTTGAGAAGGTTGAAAAGCAAACTAGTGTATCACCGTTGTGGTTTATGCGTAGGTGAGAATCGTTCTTGCTAGATACCCATAGCAGCCACGTAAAATATGCAACAACAATTAGAGGACGTCTAACTTGTTTTTGCAGGGTATGTTGTGATGTGATATGGCCAATTACATGATGAGATATATGTGATGTATGAGATGATCATGTGATGTATAGATTATCACGACTTGCATGTCGATGAGTACGGCAACCGGCAGGAGCCATAGGGTTGTCTTTAATTATTGTATGACCTGCGTGTCAATCATTAAGCGCTATGTAATGCTTTACTTTATCGCTACGGTAGCAATAGTAGTAGAAGCATGCAGGGCGTGACAACCCCGATGGCGACACGTTGATGGAGATTATGGTGTCATGCCGGTGACGATGGAGATCATGCCGGTGCTTTCTAGATGGAGATCAAAAGCACAAGTTCATGGCCATATCATGTCACTTATGATTTGCATGTGATGTTAATCCTTTTTATGCACCTTGTTTTGCTTAGGACGACGGTAGCATTATAAGGTGATCCCTCACTTAATTTCAAGATAAATTGTGTTCTCCCCGAGTGTGCACCGTTGCGAAAGTTCGTCGTGTTGAGACACCACGTGATGATCGGGTGTGATAGACTCTACGTTCACATACAACGGGTGCAAGCCAGATTTGCACGCGCAGAACACTCGGGTTAAACTTGACGAGCCTAGCATGTACAGACATGGCCTCGGAACACGAGAGACCGAAAGGTCGAACATGAGTCATATAGTAGATATGATCAACATAATGATGTTCACCATTGTAGCCACCTCAACTCACGTGATGATCGGACTTGAGTTGGTGAATTTGGATCATGTATCACTCGAATGATCGGAGGGATGTCAATTTGAGTGGGAGTTCTTAAGTAATATGATTAATTGAACTCATTATCATGAACATAGTCAAAGTGTCTTTGCAAATTATGTTGTAGATTACTAGCTCGCACTGTAGCTCCCTTGTATTTTTATATGTTCCTAGAGAAATAGAATTGAAAGATGTTGGTAGCAAAATTGCGGACTGGGTCCGTGATCTGAGGATTGTCCTCATTGCTGCACAGAAGGCTTATGTCCTTAATGCACCGCTCGGTGCGCCACCCCCTCTAGCGTCGTCTATAGATGTTGTGAACATCTAACAGGCACGTTTCGATGACTACTTGATAGTTTAGTGCGTCATGCATTACGGCTTAGAATTGAGGCTCCAAAACGTTTTGAACGTCACGGAACATATGAGATGTTCTAGGAGCAGAGATTGTGATCTCAGGCTCGTGCCTTTGTTGCGAGATATGAGATCTCCAACAAGATTCTTTGCTTGTAAGATGAAGGAGAATAGCTCAATCGTTGAGCATGTACTCAGATTGTCTGGGTACTACAATCGCTTGAATCAAGTGGGAGTTGATCTTCCAGATAAGATAGTGATTGATATAGTTGTCCAAGTCATTGTCACTAAAGCTACTAGAACTTAGTGATGAACTATAATACACCAGGGATAGAAGTATTGATCCCTGAGCTGTTCGCGATGTTTGACACCGCGAAGGTAGAAATCAAGAAGGAGCATCAAGTGTTGATGGTTAATCAAACCACTAGTTTCGAAAAGGGCAAGAGCAAGGAGGGAAACTTCATGGATAGCAAGTCAGTTGCTGCTCCAGTGAAGCAACCCAAAGTTGAACTCAAACCCGAGACTAAGTGCTTCTATTATGAGGTGAGAGGTCGCTGAAGCGGAACAACCCTAGATACTTGGTAGATAAGAAGGCTGGCAACATCGACACAAGTATATTTGATATACGAGTTATTGATGTGTACCTTGCTAGTAATCCTAGTAGCACCTGGGTATTGGATACCGGTTCGGTTGCTAAATGTTAGTAACTCGAAATAAAAGCTACGGAATAAACGGAGAACTAGCTAAGGGTGAGGTGACGATGTGTGTTGGAAATGTTTCCAAGGTTGATGTGATCAACATCGCACGCTCTCTCTACCTTCAGGATTAGTGACGAACCTAAATAAATGTTATTTGGTGTTTTGCGTTGAGCATGAACATGATTAGATCATGTTTGTTGCAATACGGTTATTCATTTAAGTCAGAGAATAATAGTTATTCTGGTTACATGAATAATACCTTCAATGGTCATGCACCCACTGAGAATGGTTTGTTGAAATCTTGATCGTAGTAGTACACATGTTCATAACATTGATGTCAAAAGATACAAAGTTAATAATGATAGTACCACATACTTGTGGCACTGCCGCTAAATGTCATATTGGTATAAAGCGCATGTAGAAACTCCATGCTGATGGATATTTGGACTCATCGATTTCGAATCGGTTGAGACATGCGAACCATGCCTCTTGGGCAAGATGACTAAAGGACCCCGTTGGATGGAGCGGGCAAGTGATTCATTGGAAATGATACATGTTGATGTATGCAATCTAGTGAGTCTTGTAGCGTGCAGTGGATATCGTTATTTTCTTACCTTCACTGATGATTTGAGTAGATATAGTGTATATTTACTTAATGAAACACAAGTCTGAATCGTTTGAAAGGTTCAAGCAAATTCAGAGTGAAGTTTAAAGATCATCGTGACAAGAAGATAAAAATGACCACGATATGATCGTGGAGGTGAATATCTGAGTTACGAGTTTGGCATACAACTTAAGACAACGTGAAATTTGTTTCACAATTAACGCCACCTGGAACACCATGGTGTGATGGTGTGTCCGAACATCATAGTCATGCTCTATTGATATAGTGCATACTGTGATGTCTCTTATCGTTTTACTACTATAATTTTTGGGGTTATGCATTAGAGACAACTACATTCACTTTAAATAGGGCATCATCTAAATCCGTTGAGATGACACCGTGTGAATTATGGTTTGATAGAAACCTAAGCTGTCATTTCTTAATGTTTGGGGCTGCGATGCTTGTGTGGAAAATGTTTTCACATAATAAGCTAGAACCCAAAGCGGACAAATGTATCTTCATAGAATACCCTAAGAACAGATGGGTATGCCTTCTATCTCAGATCCGAGTGCAAAGTGTTTGTTGCTAGAACTGGGTCCTTTCTCGAGAAAAAGTTTCTCTCGAAAGAATTGAGTGGGAGGAAGATAGAACTTGATGAGGTTGTTAAACCTTTGTTCAACCAGAGAGTAGCGCAGCGCAGAAAGATGTTTCTGTGAAGCCTACGTTAGTTGAAGAGGAAGTTAATGATGATGATCATGAAGCTTCAGGATCAAGTTACTATCGAACTTCGTAGGTCGACAAGGATGTGTACTGCTCCTGAGCGGTACGACAACTCTGTCTTGGAGGTCATGTTGTTGGACAACGATGAACCTACGAGCTATGAAGAAGCGATGATGGGCCCGGATTCCGACAAATGGTTGGAGGCCATGAAATCCGAGATAGGATCCATGTATTAAAACCAAGTGTAGACTTTGGTAGACTTGCTCGTTGGACGGCAGGTCGTTGAGTACAAATGGATCTTTAAAATGAAGACAGACACTGATGGTGAATGTCACTATTTGTAAAGCTCGACTTGTTGCAAAGATGTTTGTGACAAGTTCAAGGAGTTGACTACGATGAGACTTTCTCACTCGTAGCGATGCTAAAAGTCTGTTGGAATTATGTTAGCAGTTGCTGTGTTTTCAATTATGAAATCTGGCAGATGGATGTCAAAACATCGTTTCCTTAATGGTTTACTTGAGGAAAGGTTGTATGTGATACAACCAGAAGGTTTTGTCAGGCCTAAGGATGCTAAAAGGTGTGCAAGCTTCGGTGATCCTTCCATGGACTGAAGCAAGCATCTCGGAGTTGGAATATACGCTTTGATGAGGTGATCAAAGTTTTGATGTTTATACAAAGTTTATGAGAAACTTGTATTTGCAATAAAGTGAGTGGGAGCACTATTGAATTTCTGATAAGTATATGTGGATGACATATTGTTGTTCAGAAATAATGTAGAGTTTCTGGAAAGCATAAAACGGTTATTTGGAAAGTGATTTTCAAAGGAAGACCTGGATAAAGCTACCTAATTGTTGAGCATCAAAATATATAGAGATAGATCAAGATGTTTGATGAGACTTTCAATGAGTGCATACCTTGACAAGATTTTGAAAGAGTTCAAAATGGATCAGCCAGAGAAATAGTTCTCGTCTGATTTGTAAGGTGTGAAGTTGAGTGAGACTCAAAGCTCGACAACGGCAGAAGAAAGAGAAAGGACGAATGTCGTCCCCTATGCCTTAGCCATAGGCTCTATATTATGCCATGCTGTGTACCGCACCTATGTGTGCCTTGCCATGAGTCTGTCAAGGGGTACAAGGGTGGTCCAGGAGTGGATCACTGGACAGCGGTCGGAATTATCCTTAGTAACCAGAGGACTAAGGAAATGTTTCTTGATTATGGAGGTGATAAAGAGTTCGTCGCAAAGAGTTACGTCGATGCAAGCTTTAACACCTATCCGGATGACTAGTAGTAGCAATCTGGATACCTATAGTGGAGCAGCCATTTGGAAATAGTACCAAGTGGAGTGTGGTAGTAGTGTTTACGGTTTGACATAGAGATTTGCAAAGTACACACGGATCTGAATATCGCAGACCCGTTGACTATAAGACCTCTCTCACATGCAAAGCATGATCGAGCCCCAGAACTCATTGGGTGTTAGATTCATAACAATGCGAATCACATGGTGATGTGAACTAGATTATTGACTCTAGTGCAAGTGGGAGACTGTTGGAAATATGCCCTAGAGGCAATAATAAATTAGTTATTATCATATTTCCTTGTTCATGATAATCGTTTATTATCCATGCTATAATTGTATTGATCGGAGACTTAAATGCATGTGTGGATACATAGACAAAAACCATGTCCCTAGTATGCCTCTAATGGACTAGCTCGTTGATCAAAGTATGGTTAAGGTTTCCTAGCCATGGACATGAGATGTCATTTGATAATGGGATCACATCATTAGGAGAATGATGTGATGGATAAGACCCAAACTACAAACATAGCATATGATCGTGTCAGTTTATTGCTACTGTTTTCTGCATGTCAAGTATATGTTCCTATGACCATGAGATCATGCAACTCACGGATATCGGAGGAGTGCCTTGTGTGTATCAAACGTCGCAACGTAACTGGGTGACTATAAAGGTGCTCTACAGGTATATCCGATGGTGTCTGGTGAGTTGGCATGGATCGAGACTAGGATTTGTTACTCCGTGTGACGGAGAGGTATCTCAGGGCCCACTCGGTAATACAACATCACAATGAGCCTTGCAAGCAATGTGACTAATTGTTAGTTGCGGGATCTTGTATTATGGAATGAGTAAAGAGACTTGCCGGTAACGAGGTTGAACTAGGTATGGAGATACCGACGATCGAATCTCGGGCAAGTAACATACCGAAGAACAAAGGGAACGTTATACGGGATTAACTGAATCCTTGACATAGAGGTTCGACCAATAAAGATCTTCGTAGAATATGTAGGAACCAATGTGGACGTCCAGGTCCCGCCATTGGTTATTGACTGTAGAGGTGTCTCGGTCATGTCTACATAGTTCTCGAACCCGCAGGGTCTGCACACTTAAGGTTCGGTGACGTTTCGGTAGTGTAGAGTTATGTATGGTGGTGACCGAAGGTTGTTCGGAGTCCCGGATGAGATCCCGGACATCACGAGGAGCTCCGGAATGGTCCGGAGGTAAAGATTCATATATAGGAAGTCCCAGTTTGGTTTCCGGAAAAGTTTCGGGCTCATCGGTAGTGTACCGGGAGTATCGGTAGTGTACCGGGAGTGCCGGTAGTGTACCGGGAGACCTCCGGAAGGGGTACTTCGACCCCAAGAGGTCCATGGGATGTGGGATAATAATAACCAGCCCTTAGTGGGCTGGGAAAACAGCCACAAAGGCCCATGGCGCAGGAGAGAAAGTCCTAAAGCAAAAAGTGGAAAATCAGCCAATAGGAGGCAATCCTACTCCAACTAGGATTGGAGGTGAAGTAGGATTACTCCCACCTCCTATTTCGGCCGACCCAAAGGCCTTGGCTGCCTCTCCTCTCCTCTCCTCATATATATACTAGTGGATTGGGTGGTTTTTGGACAGAATTTCCGGCCACGTGCTACCCGTTCCACCGGTGCATAGTTTCTCCTCTAGATCGGTTTTCTGCAGCGCTTAGGCGAAGCCCTGCCGGAATTGCTCCACCACCATCACCGGAGCGCCGTCACGCTGCCGGTGAACTCTCTCTCCTCTCCACCTCCTCTTGCTGGATCAAGACGGTGGAGATCGTCATCAAGCTGCACGTGTGCTGAACGCGGAGGTGCCGTCCGTTCGGCGCTAGATCGGAAGGACCGTGATCGAGATCACGAGACGGGTCGTGATGAGATCGCGGAACGGATCGTGATGAGTTCGCGGGACAGATCGTGATCAAGATCGTGAGACGGATTGTGATGAGATCACGGGACGGATCGTGATGAGTTCACGGGACAGATCGTGATTGGATCGCGGGACGGATCGTGATGAGATCGCGGGACGCTCGGCGATTTGGATCGCGAAGATGTTCGACTACACCAACCGTGTTTCTTAACGCTTCCCGCTTAGCGATCTACAAGGGTACATAGATCCACTCTCCCTCTCGTAGATGCTCATCACCATGGATAGGTTTGCGTGTGTGTAGGAAAATTTTTGTTTCCCATGCGACGTTCCCCAACAAGAAGCGCATCTTGTCATGTTGCAAGAATGGATATCATTACAAGTACATGTACAGAAGAGATGAGTATATAGAGTTGTCTTACACTCGCCACAAGCTACATCAAGATCACATCAATACAAAAACATACTCAAACATCATACATAAGAGAAGGGTCCGGCTACGTAAGAAATCAAACGATAAAATGACATCCACCCTTGCTATCCTAGGCTGTCGCCTGGAACCCATCCTAGATTGATGAAGAAGAAGAAGAAGAAGATGAAGAACTCCAAATCAAACAAGCATCGTGCTCACGTCAAATCATCGCATTACTTTTACCTGTAACTGTTGTTGTAGTAATCTATGAGCCACATGGACTCAACAATCTCATTTCCAAGGGTATCAAGTCTATTAAAGCTTAATGGGTGAGGTATGGTTAAGTGGTGAGGTTGCAGCAAGCGACTAAGCATTTATTTGAGTGGCTAACTTATGAATACAGAAAGTAAAGTATGGTGGTCTACGCATAACGGACGTGAACTAGTAATGATCACTATCTGATCCTGAACACCTACTTACGTCAAACATAACCCGACCATGGTCTCTCTCGGATAAGGACTCACGAGAAGAGACAGTCACGGTTACGCACACAGTTGGTGTATTTTATTAGAGTTTACTTCGAGTTTGCTATGACCGGGTGTTAAACAAAGTTTCTAAGTTTGCCACATAACTGTAGGCACGGCTTTCCGAAATATTTAACCCTATAGGTGTGCTCCAACTGATCCATGACAAATTAACCACACGCCACATTGGAATTCCTCAATCGCAGAATCACCCGTACTATTTGCGGAATCCCGATGGAAAATCTCAACTTCGAGATAACCCGAAGTGTCGTCAAAATCCCATGCGCAAGACGTTCGAGAAAGGTAAAACTAATCCAGCAAGGCTTCCTGGCGTGTCGACGAACCCGATAGGAGCCGTGTATCTCGTTCTCAAGACACGACCAGATGCGCGCAGTGTACAGTGGCCTGATACAAATCACCCGAGTTGCCCCGGGTTGGCCCCGCACACGACTCTAGTTTGGACCAACACTCATGAGGAGCACTGGCCCGGGGGTTGATTAAAGATCCTCGGGGTCCGGGAAGTCCCTATGCAATTTTATTAGTTATTAGGAAAATGTAGTACCAATGTTGGGCCTTTCCAGACAAGCTTTATCCTAAAACGAAAATCAAGGGGGTCCCCATAACAACCCCGAGCATGTTAGTAGCGCTCTATATGGAACATAACACCGGTTCACAAGTAACTAGGGCGGCAAAAGTGGAACAAAACACTGAGCAAAAGGCCAAGCCTTCCACCTTTTACCAAGTATATATGTGCGTTAAATTAAATAGCAACAATATTGTGATATCAAAAATGTCCACGTTGTCACATGGAATCAATTACACCTGCATCTAGAAACACTATAAGAAGGCTGAGCAAGCGGTAACATAGCCAAACAAAGGTTTGCTGGGAAGGTGCAGGGTTAGAAGCTTTTCATGGCAATGTTGGGAGGCTTTAAAAACAAGTGGTAGGTAGCGAGACATAACGATAAAATTGGGACAACTAGCATAGCAATGGTAGTAGTGTTATCCAGGGAAATGTGTCATCTTGCCTGAGATCCCTCTTGTAAGAAGAACGATTCCATGAAGAAGACGTGCCAACGTAGTCAAACAAATCCTCACACTCCGAACGCTTTCGGAACTCTATCGAGAAAGAACAATCCGGACAAACAATCAACACATGATACACCATAACATATGCATGGCATGATGCACAAACCAATATGATGCATGTCCATTTAATTATGAAAGGCATGGGATGGCAAGAACAACAAATCACTACTACACATTAAGTGAAGTTCAACATGCAACATGTTGCATATTGACGAAACTCCACGTTCGAATTATTTATTTCACTCTCTTTAGGTACTCATCAATATTAAATGTTTTTAAACATGGCAAGAGGTGAAGCATAAGTAAACTACATCACCTAGGCACTTTAAATGAGGGCGGAAGCAACGAATAAGAATTCCGGAGTGACCTCATATGCATATTTTAAGTTTGATCCAGATCTGAACTAACCATATTTTAGAGTTGTTAAACCGCAAAATAAATGACACCCTAAGATTCTATGCATTTTTCTAGCCAAGTTACATATGTAAAACATTTGCATCGGAGCTCAGGTTTAAAAGCTATTAAAAAATTCATTTAGCATGAAATTTACAAAAATTGCATGAAATTTAAACATTGTAAACACATCTGAGAGTTGGATATTGTGAATCTACACGAAATTCTAGTCATTTTACATATATAAAGTTTTTACATACGATGCACGGTTCAAAAGTTATTAAATGCATGAAGATTGGGGGGGGGGGTTCTGCAATTCTGTAAATCCTGGATAATTAGCTAAATTAGCAGAGACTAAAAAAACAGATATGGTCCGAATCTGCAATAGGCCCGAAACAGAGTGAGTGCATCATAGCTATAACATGCACGGGGCGCTGGATAGGGCGAGGCCGGCCCTCACCTTGCTGGGTCACGACCCGGTCGGTGAGACGCGCATGGGCTGGCTGAGCTGGGTAGCGGGGCTGGTGGAGGCCCACGAGGCCGGCTGTGGGTCAACGTCCTCCCGTGCTCACTAGGAGCACGAGACCACGACGGCAGCGGATGCAGCGATGCCGACCGGCAGCGGGAAGGCGCGGCGAGGCCAGGAACGGGCTGGGGGCGGCCGGATTTGGTGATCCCCAACTGGATCTGGGCGAGGGCGAGCAGACAAGGGCCCCGCATGGATGAGGTCCTTTGGCAGCCATGGTGGGCGGGGTCAACCTGCAAGAGAGAGAGGCCAGCGGGAGGTTAGGGAGAGGGGGAGATGAGGAAGAAGGAGAGGGAAGGGAGGTGGTCCGGCAAGGCACTGGCCTTGCGCGACGGCGGGTCGCCAGCAGTAGCTAGAGGCGGCAGGACGGCGCATGCAGGGAGCTGCAGGGTCGAGGCGAACGAGCGCCATGGGAGGCTCGGGCAGTTGCGCGTCTTTGTGGTCACCGGACACATCTGAGTTGGCCACGAACATTGTCCGGTAGGTGGGGTTTGGGTGAATCTGAGCCTGGATTTCAGATGTGAGGGTTAGATTTGGCTGGTGGCTAGGGCTGCGGGAATGGAGGGAGATGGAGCTAGCAGGTGGGATTTTTGAGGGGGGTGGCTGCAATTTTACATGGGGGTAAACCCTAGAGAGTGAAGGGGCTCTCTCCATGGGGGGTTATATATAGGGAATGGCACTAGGGGGGTTGGACCTCGTCCGTCCGATCACGATCCGATGACCACGAACGAAGTGAGAGGCTAGGTTGGGCTAGTGGGCTGTGTAGTGGGACTTGGTTTGAGATGAGAGGGAAGATGGCAGCCCATGACAAGAGTTTGAAACACCGAAAACATTCGATGAATAGCCCGATGACGCTGCTGCTACAGGCGACCGTTGGGGTATCAAATGAACTCAGAACGTGACGAAATTTGGTAGGCGGTCTACCTATAATATAACAAGACTGCATGCCAACTTTCGACCCAATCCGAGAATATTTTAAATGCACTTTAAAAAGAATAATTTTTGCAATGTCGTGAGCGCGTGCGTGTGTGGTTGGTCTCAAAACGGACGACGACACGAACGGAGAGAACCAAAAACTACGAACGGATGCAAGTTTCAACAACGAGTGACGATGCCATGCAGATGATACGAATAATGCAATGATGAATGTGACTATCAATTGAATCACACGATGACTACAAAGTAAAAGGGGAATCTTCTGGAGCGCCGGTCTCGGGTTGTTACAGATTGTTATGGGATTGTATGTTATTATGGTGTTGTCCTATGGTGCCCTCCGTGTCGCACAAGCATGTTGGATTCCTGATGTAGGGTGTTACAATATGTTCATAATTCACTTATAGTGGGTTGGCAGGATTGACATAAACGTAAACCTGAGTAAGCAAGTTACGTAGCGTATGGGAGAAGAGGGGACTTTACACTTGATGCTATGGTAGGGTTTTACCTTAATGGTCTTTAGTAGTGGCGGATGGTTTCTAGAGTTCCAATCATAAGTGCATACGATCGAAGTATGGAAATTATGTTAGCTTATGTCTCTCCATCATATCATATGAATATTTTCATACATGTCATATTCAATAGCCTATGGACAATCTTTCTCTTATGTTAGAAAAGGCTCTCTACTAAAACAAACTAGCTTTTGTTATTTTGCAAGTACTTCTAATTTTATTCTTGCAAATTATCCTATTGCACCTACAAAGTTGTTTTTACTTGTTTCCAGGTAAAGTAAGCATTAGTGTGCGTAGAGTTGTATCGGTGGTCGATAGAACTTGAGAGAATATTGATTATACGTTTAGCTCCTTGTTGGGGTTCTACACTCTTATTTATCGAAAAGGCTACAAACGATCCCCTACACTTGTGGGTTATCAGGAGCTCGTAGCTTTCCTTGCGATGTTTGTTAGTAAAAACTCATATGTGCATTTTTGTTGCTTGTGAAAAGATCTTATGATTCGTTTTATTGTATAGGTTGTTCAAGCACCTCCATTCTTCCTGTAAGTGGAGGTCGCGTTGTTTTTTCTAACACCGTAAGCGTATTTTGTGGGGCTCAGCATGCCCAGAATGTATCATTTAGGCTTCCGACATCCCTTAGGTTGCTCTCCCCGAGGAACGACTACCTAAAAATTGTGTCGATACAACCTCGGAGCACAAGGCCGTGGGAGGTTAACAGAAGAAACATACACATGGGTTTAGAGCAAAAAACAAGTACATATGATGCAAACTTTGTGTGCAGTTGTAGGGAGGCCCACTTAGAGCAATGCAGACCCCGAGTCCAACAACAAAGAGATGCGTTTGTTCATTCACAATTTGTCTATCCTAATGGGTTCATGATAGTGTTGGCGTTGAAAAGTTGTATGACTTGTTTTTAGCGAACTATAAAAGGAAACAAAAAGAGGGAGGCCTCTGGGCTTCCTTATTTATCAGTTAGTTTATGTTTGAACTAAGTACACATGTAATGCAAGTGTGCAATTTGTATGTAGGAGTACGTAATACTTATAATTTATGCATAAAATGAATGGAGATGCTGGTGAAAGGATCGATATGGTTGACTAGAGGGGGGTGAATAGGCAATTACCACTTTTTAAGTTTTTCTTATCAAATTAGGTTATCTAGATATGCAACTAGGTGAGCCACCTATATGATGCTAATAACAACACGGTAACAAGCAAGCATATAAAACAACACTAGTACGCTTGCACAAAGTAAAGGTAAGAGATAACCACAAGTGGAACCAATGGAGACGAGGATGTGTTACTGGAGTTCCTTGCCTTTGAGGGGAAGTTCATGTCCGTTGGAGTGGTGTGGAAGTCCAATGCTCCCCAAGATTCCACTAAGGCCACTGTATTCTCCTCACGCCCTCACATAGTGCAAGGTATCGTGATTCCACTAGTGGTGCACTTGAAGGTGGCGACTAAACCTTTACAAACATGGTTGGGGCAATCTCCACAACTTAATTGGAGGCTCCCAACAACACCGCGAAGCTTCACCATAATGGATTGCCGCTCCGAGGTGACCTCAATCATCTAGGGTGCTCATACACCCAAGAGTAACAAGATCCACAAGGGATTAGTGGGGGAGTCAATTTTATCTTGGTGGAAGTGTAGATCGGGGTCCTCTCAACCAAACCCTATAGCAATAACAAATTTCGTTGCCTAGGGCGAGAGATCAGGCTAAAATGGAGCTTTGGAGCAATAATGGAGCTTGGGGATGGAAGAGGTGATCTTCTTGGGAAAGAAGACACCCTTTTTATAGTGGGGGGGGGGGCAATTCCAACCGTTATCCCCACTCAGCCCACACACAAGAGGCACTACCGCTCACGGGAGCAGTACTGCCGCTCGGGCGGCTGAGACAGCTAGCCAGAGGAAAGGCACGAGGAGTGAAAGTACTGCCAGAGTGGTACTACCGCTCGTAGGAGCGAAACTACCATTGGACAGTGGTAGTACATCGCCCTACTGCCGCCCAAGTAGGCGAGGGGGTTCTGGAGAACAGAAGAATAGCCATTAGTAGGGGACGGTACTACCACTCAAGGGTGGTACTACCGCTGGCTACTACCGCCCTACTACTGCTCATCTCTTCTGCCTAAAATATAGGAACAGAAGGGTAGCCGGTAGTACAGGGCGGCACTACCACTCAGCCCTTCTGCCTAAAACATAGGAAGAGAAGGGTAGGTGGTACTACAGGGCGGTACTACCGCTCACACAAGCGATACTTCTGTTTACTACCTTCTGACCCAGAATAGAGGAAGGAGCAATAACACCGTTGAGGTGGGGAAAGAGAAAAGGGTTCATAATACTATGGACATGAAGATTCCAGCCAAACCTTTCCAATGCGGACCCCTCTTGATAGTACGGTTCTCCTACGACTCAACTCAATCGAGAAAGAAACGCAGGACAGAAACCATCTTTACTCTAAACCACCGAGGGACTCGAATCATCTTATGATAAATGATGAATTATGTGAAAGACTTAAGACACAATATTAGTCCACAAATACATTGTCATCAATCGCCAAAACTACTGGGGTAAAAATATGCTCTTACAATCTCCCCCTTTTTGGTGGATTGATGACAATGCGGGATTTGCATAAACGAATACCATAATATAATAAGCAAGACCCCAACATCTACAAAGTATAGATGGGATCCCCCTTGATGTGTTCACTATCTAGGTATGCTTTTGGAATGCAACATGCACACACAAGTATCAACACCCCCCTATATTTTATAGACGAGCAACAACTTGCATGAAGTTAATGAGAGATAAGTATGCATGCAAGATATGACATGTAAGCATAAACATAGGGTATATGATAGCATATCTCACGTAATAAGACATGTATATATAATTTTAGAAGGGTAGCATATGACTCTCACCATATGACGCGGTCACTTAAGTCTCACACACATAAAACCAAACCAAATCAAAGCAAATGAAAGAAGAGTTCAAGAGCAAAGAAACCACAAGCAACTAAGCATGCACTCGTGGCTCAATCCCTATATTCTCCCCCCTTTGACATCGACACACCAAAAAGGGTAGAGAGAACTAAGAAATGACCCGAGATGCCAGTAGAAGCATAGGATCATCATCAATATTCACCGAACTCTAGGCTAAATGCAGTGGTGCCAGGTGGAGTAGATGAGCTCAGCAGATCAACACCAGAATCCCACTGGCAGTCCTTCGAAGTCCAGGCCTCCTCATCAGTGATAGATTCCTAAGAGACACTCCTGATCTCTATCCCTATGTGCCTGCCCATCACCTTGTGTCAGCTTCGTGCATGCTTGTCTGATACATGGGCTTTGTAATGACCATGTGCGTGCATAAAAACAATTTCTTCATCTTCTCCTTGAGATTCTTAGCCCAAGATGGCTCAGCCTGAGGGGGCATGGAACTAGACGTAGCCATGTCCTTGACCACAAAGTCATCATCATCATCCTCATAATACTTATCAGAACCATCCTCAGGAAGATCCACCACCCGAGCAGCACGAGTGGGCCACTTGTTCTTCTGTCGTAGCTGCACCACCTCATGTGGAACTAGGTCACGAGACTCAAACGGGACCCTAGGAAAGGTGTTCTCCCAGGTCCTCTCAATCAGAAGCTTCAGATAGGGACCATAAATAGGGCATTTCCCTTAGAGATCATAGAGAGAAGCTCCGACCACATGACATGGGAGACATCCAAGACCTCAAACTCAACTTCAAGTTACCAACCCGGGAAAAAATAGTATGCCTGAAGACGCGATGCATGATGTCACGGAATGGGTGAAGCACATGGATGGGCTTTCCAGTAGTGGTTGAGATCTTCTTCATAGAGTAGGGCCAGATCTTGCTAGTAGTGGTGGAGATCTTCGTGGAGTAGGGCCAGAGCTTGCTCTTGTGAGTGGACGTGGTTTCCTTGTGGGGATGGAATCCAACTGGGGTATGGAACCCTTATCCTCAAACCCGGTCAGAACCATGAACTCCTTCTAAGTAGCTAACAGTTGTTGGTTATTATTCATCCAAGTTAATGTCCGGTCTTCATCATTCCCGGGATGGACGGTAGCATAGAACACAACTAGAACTTCTACATCGAAATCCTTGTTGAACTACATCAGACCGGTAATACCAAGTTTCTCACACATGCTATGAGCCTCCCCAAATTATTGGGCATTCTTTTGGAGATGATCCATATCAATGGACTTAACATGAGGAACATATGGGTTCTTCTTTTGTTGAAGCACATCATGATAGATACAACCTTGCAGTTTTGTCCAGAAGGGACGGTTGCGGAGATTGGGCTCCCGGGGTTGAACATACGGATTGCGATGACGAATGGACCATAACTCCTTAACGGGCATCTCAGCCAAAGATGGACCTTTCTTGGACTTGATAGCTGCCTTCTTGGCCTTTTGCTTTGGGGGTGCATTGGGGTTGACTATCATCACTTGGATTGCGGTAGCGCTTCGAGCCACCCTCATGATTTGGGTTCGTCCGATGCTTGCTACCACCCGAGGTCAATAAAAATGAGCGAAAGGAAAGCAAGTGTAAAATATATGCATAGGACAAAAAGGAAAAAGAGAGAAGAAATCTAAAGTGAAAGAAAGAAACATAAGCATTTGTCAGCACAAGCGGTAGTACCACTGACCAAGGGGCAGTACCGCTCCAGAGCGATAGTACCACTTGCAAGCAAGCGGTAGTACCGTGCTAGTGGAGACCACGGGGGTTACCACTATCGTAGGTCATATCCGGTACTACCGGTGATACCAAATGCACATATTCCCCACTAAAACTTCAAATCTACTTCCTATCCATCTTCCACATCCTACTCAAGCCTTGATTTGATAGAAAATCAAAGAATGCATAGCAAATTTCCCTAAGCCTAGATTCAATTAATAGAACCATAGGAGATAAAAACGAGGGAAATACCGGCATCCATGGCAAGAGCAGAGGGTGGGGATTGAGTCCACCGGTCGGAATTGCGGAAAAATGGCAGAAAACGAAGAACCGCCGCCGGCCTCCTGAGCTTGGAGTCGCCTGGAGAGAGAGCACTACGAGAGTAAGGGAGTGAATGGGTATGGGGAAGTGGAAACTTCCCTTGCCCTGCCCCATAACCCCTCGTGGGCACACACAAGAGGTAGTACCGCCTGGGTGGGCGGTAGTACCGCCCCGGTACTACTACACGGCAGGAGGCCGGGTAGTACCGCTCCAGCGGTAGTACCATGGTAGCCTCTGATAGTACCGCTCATGAGCAGTAGTACTGCCCATGTCTGCGGTAGTACCGCCTAAGGTGATCACAAGGGAAAAACAATACGAATGGTGGCTTATGCATTTTAAGAGGTTGAGGCAAAGATACAACCTGGGTTGGAGACTCAAGAACCATCAATAAGAGGTGAATAGTCAAAGTTCAAAAGATAGAAATATGAGAAACAAGCTTGGAGTAACACCCAAAACTGTACAAAGCACTTTAACAGCAAATGCCTCACTAGGAGGGGCGATGGCCGAAGCCACCTATGTTTGAGTCGATAGGTATGACACCGTGATGATTTTAACCTTGGGCCCATGAAGAAAACTCGTCTTTGAAGCACAAGTACCATCAAGAATTGCTAATGTGAAAGATTTTGATTTATTTATGCATAATGGGGGGAGGAAGAGTTCATTGAGAGAACAATACTCCCCCTATGTCCATGCCAGCATCTAAATAATATAATATGATGAGTGTGGTGGGGTGCGCAAACATTCAATCCACATTGCTTTAATTGATGATATTTAGCTCATGACTTAACTCGCAAAATCTGGCTTCATCCGATGGCTTCATGGAAATATGTGCAAGTTTCTCATCAGTATTGGGATGGGTAAGATCAATTTCTTCACGCTTGATATGCTCGTGGATGAAGTGATGATGAATCTTGATATGCTTCTTCTTGCAATGTTGAACTGGTTTGTTGGAGATCCTAATCGCACTTTTATTGTAATAGTAAAGAGGCACTTTGTCACAATTGACACCATAATACTTTGACATTTGCCTCATCAAAAGAATCTGTGCACAACAGCTTGCAACAGCTACATACTCGGCATCGGTGGACGAGAGAGAAACACAAATTTGTTTCATTCAAGACCAACTTAGAAGAGAGCGACCAAGGAATTGGCAGCCTCCAGAGGTTGACTTCCTCTCCACATGGTCTCCTGCTGTCGTGGGGAACAAACACGTATGGGACCATGGGGGCCCTTTCGGTTCGGCGAGGGGGCGTGCTGGCATGAAGAGACGGTCTGATGAGCTGCACACGGGGTGTTTTTACCCAGGTCCGGTCCGCACGGATGCGTAAAACCCTACTCTTGCTTGGTTGTATTAATCATGTTCTAGGGTTCGAGCTACATGTGGGGACCCCGACTCATAAGTCGAGATCACCGAATGCACGTGTACAGTGATCCCAGAGATCAATGCTCACTGAACACACAAAAAGCTGAATAACAAGAGTCTTACATCCACATTTAGCGTCTTACACAATAAGGACCATGAAGGTCAAGTCTTACATAGATAGGGCCACACGGGCCAATCACTTAAAATAGAACAAGCAGCGGAAATCTTGGTCGAAAGCGTGAACCCATGCCATCTGCTTTAACCTACAAGCATTCTGATTGGGAAGCGTCCTAGTTCGCATGTTCGTCTCCAACGAACTCTTCAACATACTCCCGTTCTTCCATGTCTAGCCAATTAAATAACCAGTCACAAGACAATGAGTACTTTGAATGTACTCGCAAGCAACCCAAGTTGTGGAACAACGTAACAATGATGCATGATATAGCACTAAATAGGTAAATTTGTGGAAAGCTAATTTTGTATGCAAATGACATTATCAAGTAACTAGTGAGCATGCATCAACAACTAGCAGGTATTCATGTGAACAAATTGCAGATATCATCGTAAGTATTGGTTGAACATCTCATGTTCACTCATCACGCTAAGTCATCGGTCTTAGCTCATGTGACCTCTTGTCACCATCACACCCATACTCACACCAAGTTTTTGCGAAAACATTCGGACATGGCATAAGCAGAACCACCCAATTGTCCTTGACCGTGGACATGACTATTCGAATAGTTTTACACTCTGTAGAGGTTGCACACTTTACCCACAAGACTCGGGGAACTTCCATGTCATCCACGACTCGCGGTATATAACATATCCGATGTAAGCACCCGAACAATGCCTTTCCCATGGTGATACTAAAAAAAGTCCACTCGTTGGTGCCATTCCTCATGATATACATCACTTGTATCATCCATGAGGGCACGCAACGGTGTGCCCGGTGCCTGTGAAGACAACGCATGACCTTCCACTCTGGGATGACCCCGTCTCAAGAGTGACTACTTCACTCTTGCCACTAGTAATGCGGGCTCCTTGCTAGTACCAACCATAGTAATCAACAAAGCCTCGTCCCATAATAAGGGGTATCATCGTTGCGCATATAAGGTTGGGACGGTCGACAAATCTTAAACCCTCCGTTTTCAAAAACACATCCTCATCTTGTTCCGACACAACACTTCTTTCTCAAGTGGTCACCCATCTCATCAACATCTCCCTCGGGTATTAGGGGCACCCGACGGGTTTCTTGAAACAGTCTTTGAAATCATTTCCCTTTCCTTCACTATGCATAAAGTCCCATCCACTTGCGTAGCATCTACTAGTATCCTAACTACACCCTCCCACACAACCCTCATAAGGTGGTAGGGTCATGCACGATGCAAGTGTCAATGGAGAAGTACCAGAGGTATCCCACCGAAAGGGGAACACCACATCACATGATCAAATATAATGAAAGTAAAGTGCTATATGACATGCAATAAAAATGGTTTCTCATCATGGTCAAAGGGCTGCTTGCCTGGCTCAACAAAGTCTTCAAGGTCTTCGAAGTCTTCGGGTCCAACTTCTTCGTCAACAGCGCAATCTATCGTCGCGATAAAATAACGATAAAAACAATCAACACCCAAAAACAGAGCACTCAAGCTACTAACAAAAATGTTAATCTATTCTGATAAATACTAAGGACTATATAAAAATGTTTGTTTAATATTTTACTATGAAAAATATTTTTAAAAACTATTAAACAGAGGCAGGAAATGCCAAATAGGGTTTTTTAATTAATAACAGTACTAAAAAGTTTTTCAAACATTTTTACAAATGGCACTAATATATTCTATGGAATATTCTAAGAATTTAGGAGCAAAAAGTTTTCTCATAGGATTTTATTTGGGCTCTGTGGGATTTTTGCAAAATCCCACAGAAAAGAAAAATAAAAGAAAAGGAAAAGGCCACTTAGACCTGGGCCAGAGGCGGCCAGATGCTGGGCTGGCCCAACTGGCCAGCCAGCCAGCCTCGCGCGCGGCCAGGTTTAAACCTGGCACGCGGGGCCCGGCCATCAGCGACCGCGAGGGAGAGAGAGAGGGCGCGGGAGAGGGAATGAGAGGACGACAGGTGGGCCCCACCTGTCAGGTCCTTCTCCCACCTCGAGACAGGAAGGGGGAGAGCTCACCGGCGGCAGCGTAGGGCATGGCGGAGGCAGGCGAGAGCAGGGATGGGCTCGGGGTCGAGTCACCGGTCTCCTGGAGGTGGAAGGGTGGCCGGAGGTGGCTGGAGTTGTCGGCGGGGAGATGGCCGCGACGGAGGAGATTCGGGAGGGGGTCGAAGCCTACATTTCTTGCCTCAAAATGAGTGGGGGAGAGGGGGGAATGATCCAGGGTGAGTTGCGGGCTCAAAGGAGGAGACGGGAGTGCCGGAGCGGGCTTGTGCCCCGAGATCGACGGAGCTCCGCCGCGGTGGCGCCTCGGTCGATCTCAAGCACTGGTGCTCGGGGGGCTCCAATGGGGGCTCAGGGCGGTCTATGGAGGATGACAGGGGTCCAGAGGAGGGAAGAGAGAGGCCCGAGGGGCTTAAATAGAAGGAGGGGGCGAACCAACATGGACCCGTGCGCCGGCGAGGATGTGGCGCTTGTTGGAGGGCTCGGGGGAGGGAGAGAAGGGGTCTACGGCGTTCCTGGGCATCGCCCATGACTAGAGGGAGAGGAGAGAGGGGCGGGAGAGCGCGCGCGTACGAGCCCCACGGTTGGCCGGTTTGGCGGCCGCGGCGCGTGCAAGAGGGGCTGGAGGAGGGAGAGAGAGGAGGGTCCGACAAGGGTGGCGTGGCGCGGACGCTGAGGGGGACCAAGTGGCGCACGGGGGAGGCCCGAGGCTGCTGGAGCCATGAAGTGGGCGATAGCTATAGTGCCTGTCGGCACTGTAGCGCGCTCGAGAGCATGTGTTTGGCATGCCACGTCATGCCAACAATGTCTTCTGCTTGGACGGCTATGTCTAGGGGGATCTAGGGGGTTTAACAATAGAGGGTAAGACATTGGATGCTGCAGGATGCCTTAGGAGGGAAGAAAAAGGGGGAGGGAGGTCGAAAAAGATGCTGTCCAGGGGTGAAAATGGGGGTTTTACCCTACCTCCTGGTGACCTGAGGTCTTGGGGTTCTTACTGGAGGTAAAATGCATCTGTATGAGACTGTGCTTGAAGGCTGGGGGCAAGGGAAAAAGGTAAAGAGGTGGAAATGAAGGTTTTACTAAATCACCAAAAGGTGCTTGGTGGTGATTTGGGCAAGAAATATTCACCAAGTTTGAGCTCAAGAGGAAAAAGTTGACAATGAAGGTTTGTTAAACCCTAGAAATTGGCAGAATCAAATTTCTGTAGATCCATTGATGTGAGGCTTTTACCCTTGATGCACCACTTAGTGTATCCTCACTATTTGGCCATTAGAGTATGCCCACAAAGTTTGAGGCCAAGGGGAGACACTTCACAATGTAAAGTTGCTCAAACTTGATTCTGGACAGGAATGGTTTTGGGATGGTTTGATGAACCAAATCAACTTGGATTGAGATGAACCTTTGCAAGATGATCACCTATGATAGTGCTGACTTGCTGGAATTTTCTTGGAATTTATTGAGAATATTTCTTATAGAAATATTTCAAAAGTTTGATCTGAACAGAAAGGGTTTTGAGGGGTTTTTCCTATGATCTGCTCATGCCTTTGTGTTGAAACTCATATATATGGAAAATATATTGCCACTGAGTTTATCTAAATTTTCTCAAATATTTTTAAAGTATTCAAATAGTTAATCCCTATGAAAAACCATTTCTGGCCTTAAGAAAAAGCCTTTAAATAAAATGTAAAGATAGTCTTTAAAAATAGTATTTTGTGGTTTTGGGAAGTCTTATGTATAGTGGGTTTGAAATAAAGCCTTTGGGAAAGAAGGGTCCACCTAATTTGAGGACTTGTAGTGCAAACCTCATTTCAGGGGGTTTTGGAAACTTAAATTAAGTAAATCATTTTTGGTTGAAACAAAAATTGGTAAAAGTAGTTTTGGGCACTATTCACATGGCATGATCATTGGGCAAGGAGTTTGGGACATGGAAGATGAATATGAAGTGGAATAGAACCTAGTAGTGCCATATAGCACAATCAACAAGCAAGTAAACCACATAGCAAACAAGCACAAGCATCTTGAAAAAGTTTTAGTTGTCTCCAAATTTATGAACCCAAACATAACAATGTGAGACAAACAAAGGGTGTGACACTAAAGGAGCACCATGAACGGCTGCTACGTGAGCTTGGAAACCTCCGGTTGTCTAACTGTCGGGCCGTCTAGTTGTCTAACTGCCCAACTATCTGAAAGCCAAAAAGCCCTTTTCTCTAATGCCCTGGGCCTCCTTTTATACTCAAGGGAATCCCAACAGTGGCGTACAGTGTGCGTCCGGGATGCATAGTGCTGCGACAGTGCTATCATACCTGGCCCTGATGGAGTAGGACAAGAGCATTAAATGCACCGTCAGAGGCCTTAGTCCGTCAGTGGGACGGGACGGGGCCGTCCCATTGGTGCCGCTTAGCTTCCTCCAACATCGACACCACGACACGCGTCTAGGTGGATCAACACTTGTCCTGTGCGCTGGCGGTGCTTGTTGGGGCCTCACCTTGCCGGGGCCTTGCCTTGTCGGGGGCCTGGAGGCTCTACGGCCCTCCCGGCAAGGTCTTGTTGGTGGTCTTTAGTGTTCTGTGCTAGTGGTTGGTAAGTCTTGATTAAGTCCTGCCACCGGGGCGGCTACTATTGCCCACGCACGAGTAAAGGGGCACTAGATGGCCCAAAAACTCTAGTGCACCGATAGGAGCCCCCAGGCCTGGGCCATACATGTCGCGAGGCGTTGTTGGGCTAGGCCCAAATAGTGCACGGGCATGCGTGGCAGGGCCCCTACAGTTGTGATCATTGAGCTCGTTGCGCTTCCCCACGATGCCCTTTGAATGCAGGTAGTGGGATGCATGCGCGACGCGGCCGTTACAGCATTTCATCTGCAGAACATTTTTTGCGTTGTCTAGTGTTTGGTAAAAAGAGACCGCTCTGTGTCTTCCCCATAAAAGAGGAGACTGCACAGTCGATGCCAATTTTCACCTCGTCTTTCCCAATCTGAGAACCGCCGTCGTCTTCCTCCTCTATCCTGAAGCAGAGCCTCTTACACCCGCTAGCACCCCCTCCCTGCTTCCGCCTGCTCCTCGTTCTCGGTCTCCCTCCCCACCATCACCATGCCGCCCAAAGCCAGCAAAGGCAAGGACATGAAGGTCGTCTCAAAGAACAAGGCGGCAAAGATGCGGAGGGAGCATGTTGTCTTCCCACCGGGGCTCAGCCTGAGCGTCCTGAAGAGGCAGTATCGGTGGGCGTGGGCAATTGGGACGACGGAGCACCCCGCCACTGTTATAAGCCCGGGTCCTTTCGAGGAAGGTCCAGGAAAATACCCTTTCTTTGCCGATTATTTTTACTGCGGGCTCTGCCCCCCATAGTCAAACTTTTCATCGACCTTATGCTCACCTATGGCTTCCAACTCCTGGATTTCACACCGTACGCCGTAACCTCCATGGCAGTTTTCGCACACCTCTGCGAGAACTTTGCCAGGCTGACCCCCAGCATTGCCCTCTTCCGCCATTATTTCATCCCTCGCATCCAGCAAGGCGGAGCGCTTTTCGGTGCCGTCACTTAGATTCCTTGGCCAGGAACCAAGGAGACCTACCCTGAGGGGGATTATTGCGATAGGTGGGATGAGTGGCGGCACAAGTGGTGCTAGATACGGGAGGAGAAGCCCCAGTCCTTTTGAACGCCGAGGAGGCCAAGATGGTGCGCGACGATGACTGGAGCACCCTCTACCCTTGGGACGGGAGCCTCACGGTCGCGACCACCAGGATCGATCGCCTTAGGGCCGCCGGCCTCTCCGTAGAGATGCTAGGCGCTGACTTTCTTCACCGGTGCATCGCCCTCTTGCAGAACAAGGGGAGTCCGGCCTGGGACTTTAGGAATGCAGCGGACATCATAAGGTTATGCCAGGGGCTGAACCACAATCTGACCACCATGCAGCATAGGGCCCTCTGCCAGAAGTTGTTCAGGAGCATCTCGGCGATCGAGCTACCGGCGGGCGTGATCTCCCTGTGCAATAATTCGGCCTTGGGCAGAATCATCGCCATGATGCCGGTGTTCGACGCCCATAGTCTTCATGCAACTTGGATGGAGACGCCCGCGAAGGTGGTGGAAGAGTTTTTCGACAACCTCGTCCGCGACACCACCAAGGAGGAGCTGGCGTACATCGCCAGCAGGGCGGAAGAAGCGGCGCTTGCCGAGGAGGCCGTCAGCGTTGGCTTTTTAGAAGGCGAAGCCGAGAAAGGGGAGGTATCACCGGGTGAAGATCTTGCCGGGCAGGACGATCTCACCGAGGAGCGAGGCGACATGTCCACCCCGGGTCACCTTGCCAGAGACGCGTCCGTAGAGGAGTCACTTGAGGCGGTCCCGTCCCTCATCCACAGGAAAAGGCGCGTCCTTAGGAGCGCTGCCTCCGGGGTCCCAGTTCGGCAAGCTTCCTTGAGTAGCGCGGCCCCCGGCAAGGGGGCAACCGACAAGGCTGCATAGCAGCGCAAAGTCTAGCAGTAGCCCGCGCCTGCCGTGGCTAAACGGCCTAGGGGCACCCCTCCACCTCCTCCCCGAGGCTCCACAGTAGAGGTCGCCTTTGACGTTTCTGCTCTTAGCTCGGGGGAGGAAGAAGAGTAAGGAATCCACCGTACTTTCCTAGCCTTCGGGTCTCCTTCCCTACTTGCTAATCTGTTTTGGTTTTTCTCCACATGGACACGGAAATGCTGGCGCAGTGGATCGCGAAGAGGGTGAAGACCTCGACGGTTGAGGGGTCGCTGGCAAGTGCCTCAGGCGTGCCAAGAGCGACCACCACCAATCCGGAGGCTAGCCCACGCCGTAGTCCCCGATTCAGCCCCAGGCAGAGCCCCAGCATGAGTTCACTACTCATTTCCTGCTGGCAGGTGCTGGGACGTGCATCTATACTGCTGACATCACCGGACGTGCAGGGGGAGGATAGCGACAAGGGGAGTCGTCGACGACTGCCCCAGGTTCCCCGCCCAAGGACTTTTCTCCGGCCAGGACTTCCTCCAGCGTGTTTTATTGCGACGAGGGAGGGACGACAAGCCCAAGGACTGGTGGGTCTCCACCGGCAATTGTTTTAGGTGAGGGTATTCCCCTTCTTCCCCTTCTCTCTCTTTTTTTTGTTTTCTTGAATTTCTCCCTTAGCTTTTCTTGGTTTGCCTTTCTGGCCCTCAGACATTCCCATGGCAGGGGGAATGGACGTCGATCCCGTCATCGAGGAGACAGCGAGGGCCGCTGCCACTGGTGCTGACTGAATCGCTGCCGAAGAAGACACCAGGAGTGCCGAGGCTGAGTCCGCCAAGAATCTTGCCGCCGAGGCTGCCAAGAATGCTGCCGCCGAGACCACAAGCACCGAGGCAGCCAAATCCATGCAAGAGGAGGAGGCCGCCAAGGAGTCCGCTAAGCGGGCTGGCAAGGAGGCCGGCGGGGAGACGGTTGTCAAGGGCCAGCCGTATTTGTCCGAAGCCCCTTCATCGAGAAGGTACTTCAAGGTTGGTGAAAATCTATTCGTTAGTATCCCTAGCGTGACAAGCGTTGGGACGCCACCTGAGGAGGGGGTCCTTGTCGAGGAAACCGTCATCACTGCCGGGCTCAACATCGTCGACGAGCGAAACGTGAGCGGCAAATCCCAGGAGGAGCGGTTCCTCCAGTCCATGGGTGATAGCTTCCGGAAGCTCCAGGAGCTTCACCGTGCTCGGAAGGAGAAACTTGACTCCAGGGCTACAGTTATCGAAGCTGCCGAGGCCAGTTTCCAGGAATGCGTCGCGGAGACCCAGGCTTGGTACGCCCAAGCCTCCAAGGATTTGTAGACTGGCCAGTCGCAACTGAGCGAAGGTTGGAGCCAGCTCTACATGCAGTAGTCCAACGCCGATCAGGCGCAGGAGGAGGCCAAGCAAAGGGCCGCCTCAGAGGACACTCGCTTGACGAAGCGTCGCATCTTGCTTGACGCCCAAGATTAAGACCTCGTCGCTCGCGAGAGGGAACTCGCCGACAAGCTCCATGGTAAGGAGGTGGAGCTCGAGGACCTCGTCGCGCAACGGACCCAGGAGGTGGAGCGGGGGCACAAGGAAGCACTCGAAGCACGAACACACCAGCAAGCTGAGGGAGGTCGTTGACGCAACTACGGCCACGGAGATCGCCAAAAGCTCACTAGAGGAGAGGGTGAAGGAACTGGAGGTGGCCCTTGAATATCAAGGCATGAAGGTCTCGTCACTCGAGGCCAAGCAGAACAAGGCCGCTGCCAGTCTGATGGAGGCGCAAGTTGTCGCTTCCGACAGGGCCAAGCAGCTCTCTGCGGCCAACGAGTCCATCGACGACCTGACCTTGATGCTGGCCATGCCGACTAGGACCCTCGAAGCTGCCAATAGTCAGGAGAAGGCTCTGGCAAAGAGCTCTACAACGAGAAGCAGATTGTCTAGAGCACCGCCTTCTCCCACAATGACTTCGTGCGTGGGGTGGAAGTCTGGACCGAGAAGCGTGTCGACGTCGTGGGGAAGCTCGTCGAACAACAGTCCACCATGGGCCTAGAGGGACCTTCGTATTCTCCTGACGACAGGGTCCCTATGAGCGCCAAGGTGACCATGTTCTTCGACAGCCTACTCAAAGCCTTGGAGCAGCTCCATTCTGACCGAGCGGCCCACCTGGCCGACGAATCGCGTAGGCTCTGCCAGGCTGTCCTCCATAAGGTGCTTGTCAAGGTGGCGTACAGGAATCCCGACCTCAACCTCGACAACGTCCTCGACCATTTGCCAAAGGGTGTGGACGTCCAGACGCTCGAAGAACTCGTTGCACCCATCATCGAGCGGGTAAGCCAGGTCAAGTGGGTCGAGGGCGACCGCCGAGATTAGTTGCCCTACTCCCCGTCATTACACACATCCAGGACAATTTACTTCGTGTTAAAGTTTTGGCAAGGCCGATGTAATGCTATCTTACGAATGCCTTGGACGATTGCTATGTTATCTTCCTTGTTAAACTTTTTCTATGTATGGAATTTTCCCTACGCCCTTTTTGAAAAAATCTTGCCGACGTGCATAGTCCTACCACAAGCGCTTTGAGGAACGTGTCTTTAGCAACCTACTAGCGGTGCTACTACCGGCAAGACACCTTGCCATCCTTGGCGCGGCCATTCAAGGTGTCGACCTTACTCAAAAACAGGATAAGGGTGCGAGCATTGTCACTTGAGTTGTCGAGCAGACTCGAAACGAGACAAGGAGCACGAGCTAAGACACTTAAGTTGTTGAGTGATCCCAAACGCAATGAGGGCGCATCCAATCCCGGCAAGGTTCCCGCACGTGCAGGTTTTCCATATAGGAGTCAAAGTCGCACAAGGAAAATAACTTTAGGCAAGGATTCACATGGGGTTTTCGCAACTTATTTTTTGTTGCCTTTCTCCTTCTGACAAGTTTTTTGGAACGTCACGCTCATAGGTATCTGTACCATCCTCCCCCCGGCAAAGCTGCACGCGAGGGATCCTTCTGTCCTTTGGAAAAAGAAAGAAGAGAAAGTATGGATATGGAACCTCGGCGGTTCGTTAGTCCTTGCCGGAATTAAGCGCACTGCAACTTTCCAGATAAACATGCACATAAGTAAACATGAGAGTTGAACAGGATTGCAGAACACTTATCTTTGTTTATCTACGCACAGGATCTGACCCTGGCTTTGTACCAAGGATTACATGCTTCAGCGGCAAGACTTGTACAAAAGGTGGTTGCCGGGGCCGGCCCGGCAACTGCGCCTCATGGGTAGAACTTTCGGAGATGTTCTATATTCCACGAGTTGCTCACCGGAACGCCATCCTCGGTCTCCAGGCGGACTGCGCTAGGCCTGGTCACTCATACTACCCGATAAGGGCCTTCCCACTTTGGCGTCAACTTGTCTGGATTCTTGGCGGACTGAACTCGCTAAAGAACAAGGTTGCCTTCCTCAAGATTTCTGGCATTGACCTTGCGGCTATGGTAGCGGCGCAAGGCTTCCTAGTAACGTGCAGCTCTCACAACAGCCTGAAGACGGTCTTCCTCAAGGAGCGTCGTGTCGTCTTGGCGCAACTGTTCTTGCTCGAGCTCATCATAAGCGAGCACCCGAGGTGACCCGTATATGAGTTCTATGGAGAGTACTCTCCACCCCATAGACAAGGGAGAAGGGTGTCTGGCCGATAGCTCGATTTGGTGTCGTCCTGATTGACCAAAGAACCACCAGCAACTCATCAACCCAGTTTCTTCCACACTTGTCCAGCCTATCAAAAGTTCTTATCTTGAGACCTCGTAGTACTTCTGCGTTAGCCCTCTTTGCTGGGTTGTTGCTCCTCGGGTGGGCAACGGAAGCAAAACAGATTTTGCTACCAAGGTCTCAAACATATTGCATGAAGGTGCGGCTCGTGAACTGTGTGCCATTGTTGGTGATGATCCTGTTGGGAACACCGAAGCAGCAAACTAGTCCCTTAAAGAATTTGATGGATGGCTGTGCTATAACCTTCCTCACTGCTTCCAGTTCCAGCCACTTTGTGAACTTGTCGATAGCCACGTACAAGTACTCAAAGCCTCCGGCAGCGCGGGGAAAGGGGCCCAAGATGTCGAGGCCCTAGACCGAAAATGGCCAGGAGAGAGGGATTGTTTGAAGAGCTTGAGCTGGTTGATGTAGTTTCTTCGAATGAAACTGACATGCTTCACACTTTGTTACTAACAAAGTTGCATCCTGGAGGGCAGTGGGCCAAAGAAACCTTGCCGGAATGCCTTCCCGGCAAGTGCTCTTGATCCTATGTGGAGCCACATATACCTCTGTGTATGTTTGCCAACAGCTCCAATCCATCCTCCCGAGGAATGCACTTGAGTTTGATACCGTTCGATCTCTTTCTGTACAGGACATTGTCTACGAACTGGTACATATGAGACCGGCGGACTACTTTTTTGCTTCCTCTTGTTCCTCGAGGAGTTCTCCTGTCTAAAGGAATCGGACAAGATGTTGCGCCCATGCTGGAGCCTGGGGCTCGACAACAAGGACCAAAGGCGTATCCTCTGTCGGGGGAGTATTTGCCTCGACGGCAAGGGCCTGAGGTCCTGCCGGAGTCTGCTGCGCCCCAGCAAGCCTGGCGGGAGTGCATTCTTCTATGACAAGAGTTGATGGCCCTACCGGAGCATAGCACTCACCGGCAAGCCCGCCGTTCTCTTGGGAAATTTTCTCGCCGGCAGCCTTATGGAGCCCTGCCGGGACATATTTGCTGGAACTTAACTTCCTTCTCTTCTCTTGCCCAGTAGATGGTGTCACGGAGGGTTGAGTTAGTTCGAGCACTAAAGTTCGTGGCTCCACAGGTAACTTAAGGGCAGCATATTTTGAAAGGCCATCGTCAACGTTGTTCTCCGCACGTGGTACATGCTCCAGTTGCAGGCCGTCAAAAGTTCTTCCAACTTCCTCACTTCATATACATAAGCTTCCATCAACGAACTCTGGTAGTCTTTGTTTACTTGCCTGACAACAAGTTGAGAATCACCCCTGACAATAAGTTTCTTGATCCCAAGTTTCGCCGTGATCCTGACACCGGCAAGCAGCCCTTCGTACTCAGCAGTATTGTTCTTTGATCTCTCCTAGGGAAAGTGCATCTGGATCACATATCTGAGGTGCTCTCCGATGGGTGCGACAAGCAGCACTTCGGCACCAACGCCTTGTAGCGAGAAAGCTCCATCAAAATACGTGATCCACTCTGGATCAGTCTCCTTGCCGGGGAGAGTTGACTTTGGAATCTCTTCATCGGGTGTTGGGGTCCATTCCGCAATGAACTTTGCCAAGGCCTTGCTTTGAACAGTCGAAGTGCTTTCAAACTTAAGACCAAAGCTTGACAGTTCCAGAGCCCACTCTACAATCCTGCCGATAACTTCTGGGTTCCTCAATATCCGCTGTAGCGGGAAGCGGGTGACAGTGGTGATCTCATGTGCTTGTAAGTAATGGCGTGGCTTCCTCAAGGCCATAAGAAGGCCGAAGAGCAACTTTTGCATGCCAGAATACCTTGACCTAGCCCCCTGCAACAAGGAGCTGACAAAATAGACTGGTAACTACACCACTTTCTTCTTCATAGCTATCTCTTTCAACTGCACACATCCTTCCTTGCCGGCACCAGACCCCGCCAAAGGTTGTCTTGGCTCATTGTTTGGTGCCTCTACCGCTGCAGCTGCTTCTTCGTCAACCTCTCTTTCACACACTAACGCATCACTTACCACTTGAATCATTGCCGCCAAGTATAGCAGCAACAACTCTTGTGGTTTTTGCGTGACTAGGACTGACGAAGAGGAAAGGTACCTCTTCAAATCCCGCAGCGCTGCCTCCGCTTCCGGAGTCCATTTCATTGGACCTACCTTCTTCAAGATTTTGAAAAAGGGAAGACCGCGCTCAGGAGACTTTGAGATGAACCTACTCAGAGAAGCAACACAGCCGGCAAGGCGTTGCACGTCCTTAACTCGTTTTGGTGCCTCAATCTGCTCAATCGCCTTGATCTTGTCAGGATTTGCTTCGATTTCACACTGAGACACAAAGAACCCGAGAAGCTTGTCGGATGGGACACCAAACACACATTTGTCGAGATTGAGCTTCATGTTGATCTTTTGCAGATTGGCAAACGTCTCTTCTAGGTTTGCTATGAGTGTGGCTTTGTCCTTGGTTTTGACCACTATGTCATCCATATAAGGCTCCATATTTCTATGCAGATGGGGCTCAAAACCTATCTGGACCGCTCCGCAAAGGTGGAACCAGCGCTTTTCAACCCGAAAGGCATACACAAAAAGGAGTACGTACCACATGGGGTGATAAACGCGGTTTTCTCTACGTCTTCCTTGGCCATAAAGATCCGATGATAACCAGAATAGGCATCAAAGAAAGACAACAAGTCGCAACCGGCGGTGGAGTCCACAATCTGGTCGATGTGCGGCAAGAGAAACGGATCTTTGGGGCAGGCCTTGTTGATGTTCGTGAAATCAATGCATAGCCTTCACTTCCCATTCGCCTTGCGTGCCACGATTGGATTGGCCAACCACGTAGGGCGGAGTAATCCTCTGGTCAGACCAGCTGCCGGTAACCTCTTGATCTCTTCGGCAATAAATTGTTGTCGCTCCAAAGCTTGCTTCCGAACCTTCTGCTTGACGGGCCACACGTGTGTACATACGACAAGGTGGTGCTCAATCACCTTCCTGGGAACACCGGGGATATCAGATGGTTGCCATGCAAACACATCAACATTTGCCCGTAGGAAGGCAACGAGCGTGCTTTCGTATTTGCCGTCAAGGGTGGAACTTATGGTAAAAGCCCCCCCCCCCCCGTGCCATCCTCCCTGGCGGGCACCTTCATGGTTTCTGGCCGAGCTTCCTTGGACTTCTTGCTCTTGCCGGTGGAGCTCTCTGGCACATCGTGAACAGTAGCACAACAATCCATAGAGGTGCGCTTGCCGGAATGTGCGCCAAAGGCCTTGCCGGTCTTGTTCCCCCCGGGGGCTTCAGCGGCAGGTGCTGCGGCTGCGCCCTGGTAGAGTTGGTCAAGGTAGATAAGTGCGCTCTTCTTGTCAGAGTTGATGGTAATGACGCTCATCGGTCCGGGCATCTTCAGCACGTTGTAAGAAGTGAGTGTCTGCCATGAACTTGGCCAACGCCGGACACCCGAGAATGCTGTTGTACGGCAATGAGATCTCGACAACGTCAAAGACGATCTTCTCCATTCTAAAATTGATATCGCTGCTGAACATTACCAGTAGTGTGACCTTGCCCTTCGGCTACGTCCTTCTCGAATTGACCCCTTGTAAAGCGCATGTCGGCTCGAGATCTTCATCGAGAATCTGCAGCCTTCGAATGACATCGGGCGAGATCAGGTTTAGGCTGGCCCTGCTGTCGAATAAGTTCGTCACCTTGAGGTTGCAGATTGTTAGCGAGACCAACAATGGAAGGCACCCGACCGCAGTTACGCGATCAAGGTGATCCTCGGCGTCGAAGATGATAGGAGTGTTGGACCATTTCATAGGTTTCTGTGCACCGATAGAGAGCTCTACCGCATTAACCTCTCGCATCCACTGTTTAAGTTGGCGATGAGATGAATGCGACGAAGCTCCTCCTTCTATGCACATCGCCTCCATAGCTCTCTGAAACTCATGTTCACTAGACTCGTCGTCCTCTTCGACGTTGTCATCATCTTCCTCTTGCTTGTCGCGGCCGCGGGCGGGCCGGTCCTTCTATTGCTTAGGCTTGCCGAGGCGACCTCCTCGGCCAACACGCTTCTTGCCGGACCCCTCAGCTATTGGAAATATGCCCTAGAGGCAATAATAAATTAGTTATTATCATATTTCCTTGTTCATGATAATCGTTTATATCCATGCTATAATTGTATTGTTCGGAGACTTATATACATGTGTGGATACATAGACAACACCATGTCCCGAGTATGCCTCTAAATACACTAGCTCGCTGATCAAAGATGGCTATGGTTTCCTAGTCATGGACATGAGATGTCAGTTGGTAACGGGATCACATCATTAGGAGAATGATGTGATGGACAAGACCCAAACTACAAACGTAGCATATGATCGTGTCAGTTTATTGCTACTGTTTTCTGCATGTCAAGTATATGTTCCTATGACCATGAGATCATGCAACTCACGGACACCGCAGGAGTGCCTTGTGTGTATCAAACGTTGCAAGATAACTGGGTGACTATAAAGGTGCTCTACAGGTATCTCCGAGGGTGTCTCTTGGGTTGGCATGGATCAAGACTGAGATTTGTTACTCCGTGTGACGGAGAGGTATCTCAGGGCCCACTCGGTAATGCAACATCACAACAAGCCTTGCAAGCAATGTGAATAAGTGTTAGTCATGGGATCTTGTATTACAGAACGAGTAAAGAGACTTGTAATTAACGAGGTTGAACAAGGTATGGAGATACCGACGATCGAATCTCGGGCAAGTAACATACCGAAGAACAAAGGGAACATCCTACGGGATTAACTGAATCCTTGACATAGAGGTTCGACCGATAAATATCTTCATAGAATATGTAGCAACCAATATGGGCATCCAGGTCCCGCTATTGGTTATTGACCGTAGAGGTGTCTCGGTCATGTCGACATAGTTCTCGAACCAGCAGGGTCTGCACACTTAAGGTTTGGTGACGTTTCGGTAGTATAGAGTTATGTATGGTGGTGACCGAGGGTTGTTCGGAGTCCTGGATGAGATCCCTGACATCACGAGGAGCTCCGGAATGGTCCATAGTTAAAGATTCATATATAGGAAGTCCTATTTTGGTCGCCGGAAAAGTTTCAGGCTCATCGGTAGTGTACCGGGAGTGCCAGTAGTGTACCGGGAGACCATCGGGAGGGGTATTTCGACCCAAGAGGCTACATAGGATGTGAGAGAGTGAATACTAGCCCTTAGTGGGCTGGTGTAAGTCCCACACAAAGCCCATGCGGCTAGGGAAAAAACCAAAAAGGAAAAGGTGGAAAAAGGCAAAAATAGGGTGAATCCTAGTCCTACTAGGATTGGAGGTGGATTCCACCTCCTCCCCTTGGTTCGGCCGACTCCTAGAGGCACCAAGACTCCTCCTCCTCTCTTCCTCTTATATATATTGGAGGTTTTAGGGTTTTTGGACAGAATTTCTGCCACATGCTGCCCGTTCATCCAGTGCATAGTTTCTCCTCTAGATCGGTTTTCTACAGCGCTTAGGCGAAGCCCTGCCGGAATTACTCCACCACCATCACCATAGCACCGTCATGCTGCCAGAGAACTCGTCCACCTCTCCGCACCCTCTTGTTGGATCAAGAAGGCGGAGATCGTCATCGAGCTATACGTGTGCTGAACGCGGAGGTGTCGTCCGTTTGGCACTAGACCGGAAGGACCGTGATCAAGATCGCGAGACGGATCGTGATGAGTTTGCGGGACGGATCGTGATGAGTTCGCAGGACGGATCATGATGAGTTCACGGGACGTATCATGATTCGATCGCGGGATGGATCATGATGAGTTCACGGGACGGATCGTGATTGGATCATGGGATAGATCGTGATGAGATCGTGGGACGCTCGGCGATTTGGATCGCGAAGACGTTTGACTACACCAACCGCGTTTCTTAACGGTTCCCGCTTAGTGATCTACAAGGGTATGTAGATCCACTCTCCCTCTCGTAGATGCTCATCACCATGGATAGATCTGCGTGTGCATAGGATTTTTTTTATTCCCATGCAACATTCCCCAACAGTGGCATCATCAGCTAGGTCTATGTGTAGATGAGATCTCGAGTAGAACACAAAAGGTTTGTGGGCGTTGATGCTTAGATTGCTTCCTCCCTTGGTCAGATTTTGGTTCAGCGGTATTGTGAGATGAAGCGGCCCGGACCAACATTACTTGTACGCTTACAAGAGACCAGTTCCCTTGACCGCAACTTGTTGCATAGATGGCTTGCGGGTGCCAGTTTCTCCCACTTTAGTTCGATCGGATTCGACAAAGGTGGTCCTTGAGAAGGTTGAAAAGCAACTAGTGTATCATCGTTGTGGTTTTTTCGTATATGAGAATTGTTCTTGCTAGATACCCGTAGCAGCCACGTAAAATATGCAACAACAATTAGAGGACGTCTAACTTGTTTTTGCAGGGTATGTTGTGATATGATATGGCCAATTACATGATGTGATATATGTGTTGGAAATATGCCCTAGCGGCAATAATAAATTAGTTATTATCATATTTCCTTGTTCATGATAATCGTTTATTATCCATGCTATAATTGTATTGATCGGAGACTTAGATGCATGTGTGGATACATAGACAAAACCATGTCCCTAGTATGCCTCTAATAGACTAGCTCGTTGATCAAAGATGGTCAAGGTTTCCTAGCCATTGACATGTGATGTCATTTGATAATGGGATCACATCATTAGGAGAATGATGTGATGGACAAGACCCAAACTACAAACGTAGCATATGATCGTGCCAGTTTGTTGGTACTGTTTTCTACATGTCAAAGTATGTGTTCCTATGACCATGAGATCATGCAGCTCACTGACATCGGAGGAGTACCTTGTGTGTATCAAACGTCGCAACGTAACTTGGTGACTATAAAGGTGCTCTACAGGTATCTCCGAGGGTGTCTGTTGAGTTGGCATGGATCAAGACTGGGATTTGTTACTCCATGTGACGCAGAGGTATCTCAGGGCCCACTCGGTAATACAACATCACAATAAGCCTTGCAAGCAATGTGACTAAGTGTTAGTCACGGGATCTTGTATTACGGAACGAGTAAAGAGACTTGCCGGTAACGAGGTTTAACTAGGTATGGAGATACCGACGATCGAATCTCGGGCAAGTAACATACCGAAGAGCAAAGGGAACATCATACGGGATTAACTGAATCCTTGACATAGAGGTTCGACCGATAAAGATCTTCGTAGAATATGTAGGAACCAATGTGGACATCTAGGTCCCGCCATTAGTTATTGACTGTAGAGGTATCTCGGTCATGTCTACATAGTTCTCGAACCCGCAGGGTCTGCACACTTAAGGTTTGGTGACGTTTCAGTAGTATAGAGTTATGTATGGTGGTGACCGAAGGTTGTTAGGAGTCCCGGATGAGATCCTGGACATCACGAGGAGCTATGGAATGGTCCGAAGGTAAAGATTGATATATAGGAAGTCCCATTTTGGTCACCGAAAAAGTTTCGGGCTAATCGGTAATGTACCAGGAGTGCCGGTAGTGTACCGGGAGACCACCGGGAGGGGTATTTCGACCCAAGAGGCTTCATGGGCTGTGGGAGAGTAAATACCAGCCTTTTGTGGGCTGGTGGAAGTCCCACACAAGGCCCATGCAGCTGGGATAAAAATCCCAAAGGGAAAAAGGTGGAAAAAGGCAAAAAAAGGAGGAATCCTAGTCCTACTAATATTGGAGGAGGAGTCCTCCTCTCCTCCCCACTTTGGTCGACCCAAGGGCTGGCTTTTTGGCAGACAAGACTCCTCCTCCTCTCCTCCTATATATACTAGAGGATTTTAGGGTTTTGGTACAAAATTTTCAGCCACATGCTACCCGTTCCTCTAGTGCATAGTTTCTCCTCTTGATCGGTTTTCTGTAGTGCTTAGGAGAAGCCTTGCCGGAATTGCCCCACCACCATCGCCGGAGCGCCGTCACGCTGCCGGTGAACTCTTCTTCCTCTCCACTTCCTCTTGCTGGATCAAGACGGTGGAGATCGTGCTCAAGCTGCACGTGTGCTGAACGCGGAGGTGCCGTCCGTTCGGCGCTAGATCGGAAGGACCGTGATCAAGATCACGAGACGGTTCGTGACGAGTTCGCGGGACGGATTGTGATGAGTTCGCGGGATGGATCGTGATCAAGATCACGAAACGGATCGTGATGAGTTTGCGGGACGGATCGTGATGAGTTCACGGGACAGATTGTGATGAGATTGCGGGACGCTCGGCGATTTGGATCGCGAAGACGTTCGACTACACCAACCGCGTTTCTTAACGCTTCCCGCTTAGCGATCTACAAGGGTATGTATATCCACTCTCCCTCTTGTAGATGCTCATCACCATGGATAGATCTTGCATGTGCGTAGGAAATTTTTTGTTTCCCATGCAACGTTCCCCAACAGTGGCATCATGATCTAGGTCTATGTTTAGATGAGATCTCCAGTAGAACACAAAAGGTTTGTGGGCGTTGATGCTTAGATTGCTTCCTCCCTTGGTCGGATTTTGGTTTAGCGGTATCGTGTGATGAAGCGGCCCGGACCAACATTACTCGTATGCTTACGAGAGACCGGTTCCCTCGACGCAACTTGTTGCCTAGATGGCTTGCGGGTGCCAGTTTCTCTCACTTTAGTTGGATCGGATTCGACAAAGGCGGTCCTTGAGAAGGTTGAAAAGCAACTAGTGTATCACCTTTGTGGTTTTTGCGTAGATGAGAATTGTTCTTGCTAGATACCTGTAGCAGCCACGTAAAACATGCAACAACAATTAGAGGTCGTCTAACTTGTTTTTGCAGGGTATGTTGTGATGTGATATGGCCAATTACATGATGTGATATATGTGACGTATGAGATTATCATGTGATGTATAGAATTTCATGACTTGCATGTCGATGAGTACGGCAACCGGCAGGAGCCATAGGGTTATCTTTAATTATTGTATGACCAGCGTGTCAATCATTAAGCGCTATGTAATGATTTGCTTTATCGCTAAACGGTAGCAATAGTAGTAGAAGCATGCAGGGCGTGACAACCCCAATGGCGACACGTTGATGGAGATCAAGATGATGGAGATCATGGTGTCGTGCCGGTGAAGATGGAGATCATGCCGGTGCTTTCAAGATGGAGATCTAAAGCACAAGTTCATGGCCATATCATGTCACTTATGAATTGCATGCAATGTTAATCCTTTTATGCACCTTGTTTTGCTTATTACGATGGTAGCATTATAAGGTGACCCCTCACTTAAATTTCAAGATAAATTGTGTTCTCCCCGAGTGTGCACCATTGCGAAAGTTCGTCATGTTGAGACACCACGTGATGATCGGGTGTGATAGACTCTACGTTCACATACAACGGGTGCAAGCCAGTGTTGCACGCACAGAACACTTGGGTTAAACTTGATGAGCCTAGCATGTACAGACATGGCCTCGGAACACAAGAGACCGAAAGGTCGAACATGAGTCATATAGTAGATATGATCAACATGATGATGTTCACCATTGAAACCACCTCAACTCACGTGATGATCGGACTTGAGTTGGTGAATTTGGATCATTTATCACCCGAATGACCGGAGGGATGTCAATTTGAGTGGGAGTTCTTAAGTAATATGATTAATTGAACTCATTATCATGAACATAGTCAGTAGTGTCTTTGCAAAATTATGTTGTAGATTACTAGCTCACGCTGTAGCTCCCTTGAATTTTTATATGTTCCTAGAGAAATAGAGTTGAAAGATGATGGTAGCAATATTGCGGACTGGGTCCGTGATCTGAGGATTGTCCTCATTGCTGCACAGAAGGCTTATGTCCTTAATGCACCGCTCGGTGTGCCAACCCCTCTAGCGTCATCTGTAGATGTTGTGAACATCTGACAGGCACGTTCTGATGACTACTTGATAGTTTAGTGCGTCATGCATTACGGCTTAGAATTGAGGCTCCGAAACGTTTTGAACATCATGGAACATAGGAGATGTTCTAAGAGCTGAAATTAGGATCTCAGGCTCGTGCCCGTGTTGCGAGATATGAGATCTCCAACAAGATTCTTTGCCTACAAGATGAAAGAGAATAGCTCAATCGTTGAGCATGTGCTCAGATTGTCTGGGTGCTACAATTGCTTGAATCGAGTTGGAGTTGATCTTCCAGATAAGATAGTGATTGATATAGTTCTCCAAGTCACTGTCACTAGCTACTAGAACTTGGTGATGAACTATAAAATGCCAGGGATAGAATAATGATCCCTGAGCTGTTCGTGATGTTTGACACCGTGAAGGTAGAAATCAAGAAGGAGCGTCAAGTTTCGAGAAGGGTAGGAGCAAGGAGGGAAACTTCATGGATAGCAAGTCAGTTGCTGCTCTAGTGAAGCAACCCAAAGTTGAACCCAGACCCGAGACTAAGTGCTTTGATTATGAGGAGAGCGGTCGCTGAAGCGGAACAACCCTAGATACTTGGTAGATAAGAAGGCTGGCAACGTCGACAGAAGTATATTTGATATACGTGTTATTGATGTGTACCTTGCTAGTACACCTAGTAGCACCTGGGTATTCGATACCGGTTCGGTTGCTAAATGTTAGTAACTCGAAATAAAAGCTACGAAATAAACAGAGCACTAGCTAAGGGTGAGGTGACGATGTGTGTTGGAAATGTTTCCAAGGTTGATATGATCAACATCGCACGCTCTCTCTACCTTTGGAATTAGTGACAAACCTAAATAAATGTTATTTGGTGTTTTGCGTTGAGCATGAATGTGATTAGATCGTGTTTATTGCAACACGGTTATTCATTTAAGTTAGAGAATAATGGTTATTCTTTTTACATGAATAATACCTTCAATGGTCATGCACCCAGTGAGAATGGTTTGTTGAATCTTGATCGTAGTAATACACATGTTCACAACATTGATGCCAAAAGATACAAAGTTAATAATGATAGTACCACATACTTGTGGCACTGCTGCTAAATGTCATATTGGTATAAAGCGCATGAAGAAACTCCATGCTGATGGATATTTGGACTCATTCGATTTCGAATCGGTTGAGACATGCGAACCATGCCTCTTGGGCAAGATGACTAAGGACTCCGTTTGCAGATGGATGGAACGGGCAAGTGATTTATTGGAAATGATACATGTTGATGTATGCAATCCAATGAGTCTTGTAGCGTGCGGTGGATATCATTATTTTCTTACCTTCACTGATGATTTGAGTAGATATAGTGTATATTTTCTTAATGAAACACAAGTCTGAATCGTTTGAAAGGTTCAAGAAAATTCAGAGTAAAGTTTAAGATCATCATGACAAGAAGATAAAAATGTCTATGATATGATCGTGGAGGTAAATATCTGAGTTACGAGTTTGGCATACAACTTTAGACAATGTGAAAATTGTTTCACTGCTCATGCCACCTGGAACACCATAGTGTGATGGTGTGTCCAAATGTCATAGTCGTGCTCTATTGGATATGGTGCGGGTTATGATGTCTCTTATCGTTTTACTAATATAGTTTTGGGGTTATGCATTAGAGACAACTGCATTCACTTTCATAGGTCACCATCTAAATTCGTTGAGATGACACAGTGTGAATTATGGTTTGGTAGAAACCTAAGCTATCATTTCTGAATGTTTGTGGCCGCGACGCTTGTGTGGAAAAATGTTTTCACCTAATGAGCTCAAACCCAAAGCGGACAAATGCATCTTCATAGAATACCCTAAGAACAGTTGGGTGAACCTTCTATCTTAGATCCAAGCATAAAGTGTTTGTTGTTGAAACCGGTCCTTTCCCGAGAAAAGGTTTCTCTCGAAAGAATTGAGTGGGAGGAACATAGAACTTGATGAGGTTGTTGAACCTGTGTTTCAACCAGGGAGTAGCGCGGCGCAGAAAGATGTTTCTGTGGAACCTACGTTAGTTGAAGAGGAAGTAAATGATGATGATCATGAAGCTTTGGATCAAGTTACTATCGAACCCCGTAGGATGACAAGGATGTGTACTGCTCCTGAGCGGTACAACAACCTTGTCTTGGAGGTCATGTTGTTGGACAACATTGAGCCTACGTGCTATGGAGAAGCGATGATGGGCTCGGATTCTGACAAATGGTTAGAGGTCATGAAATCCGAGAAAGGATCCATATATGAAAACCAAGTATAGACTTTGGTAGACTTGCTAGTTGGACGGTAGGTCGCTGAGTACAAATGGACTTTTAAAATGAAGACAGACGCTGATGGTAATTGTCACCATTTAGAAAGCTCGACTTGTCGCAAAGAAGTTTCTAGCAAGTTCAAGGAGTTGACTACGATGAGACTTTCTCACTTGTAGCGATGCTAAAGTTTGTTGGAATTATGTTAGCAGTTGATGCATTTTTCAATTATGAAATCAGGCACATGGATGTCAAAACATCGTTTCCTTAACAATTTACTTGAGGAAAGGTTGTATGTGATACAACCAGAAGGTTTTGTCAGTCCTAAGGATGCTAAAAGGTATGCAAGCGTCAGTGATCCTTCTATGGACTGAAGCAAGCATCTCGGAGTTGGAATATACACTTTGATGTGGTGATCAAAGATTTTGAGTCTATACAAAGTTTATGAGAAACTTGTATTTATGATAAAGTGAGTGGGAGCACTATAGAGTTTTTGATCAGCATATGTGGTTGATATATTGTTGATCGGAAATGATGTAGAATTTCTAGAAAGCATAAACGGTTGTTTGAAAAGAGTTTTTCAAAGGAAGACCTGGATAAAGCTACCTAATTGTTGAGCATCAAGATCTATATAGATAGATCAAGATGCTTGATGAGACTTTCAATGAGTACATACCTTGAAAAGATTTTGAAAGAGTTCAAAATGGATCAGTTAGAGAAAGAGTTCTCTCCTGATTTGTAAGGTGTGAAAGTTGAGTGAGACTCAAAGCTCGACAATGGCAGAAGAAAGAGAAAGGACAAATGTCGTCCCCTATGCCTTAGCCATGGGCTCTATATTATGTCATGTTGTGTACCGTACCTGGTGTGTGCCTTGCCATGAGTCTGTCAAGGGGTACAAGAGTGATCCAGGAAAGGATCACTGGACGGCGGTCAAGGTTATCCTTAGTAACTAAAAGACTAAGGAGATGTTTCTCGATTATGGAGGTGATAAAGAGTTCATCGTAAAGAGTTATGTCGATGCAAGCTTTAACACCAATCCGCATGACTCGTGGTAGCAATCCGGATACATATAGTGGAGCAGCCATTTGGAATAGTACCAAGTGGAGTGTGGTAGCAGTGTTTATAGTTTGACATAGTGATTTGCAAAGTACACACGTATCTCAATGTCGCATACCCGTTGACTATAAGACCTCTCTCACATGCAAAGCATGATCGAGCCCCAGAACTTATTGGGTGTTAGATTCATAACAATGTGAATCACATGGTGATGTGAACTAGATTATTGACTCTAGTGCAAGTGGGAGACTGTTGGAAATATGCCCTAGAGGCAATAATAAATTAGTTATTATCATATTTCCTTGTTCATGATAATCGTTTATTATCCATGCTATAATTGTATTGTTTGGAGACTTAGATACATGTGTGGATACATAGACAACACCATGTCCCTAGTATGCCTCTAAATAGACTAGCTCGTTGATCAAAGATGGCTATGGTTTCCTAGTCACGGACATGAGATGTCAGTTGGTAATGGGATCACATCATTAGGAGAATGATTTGATGGACAAGACCCAAACTACAAACGTAGCATATGATCGTGTCAGTTTATTGCTACTGTTTTCTGCATGTCAAGTATATGTTCCTATGACCATGAGATCATGCAACTCACGGACACCGGAGGAGTGCCTTCTGTGTATCAAACGTCGCAACGTAACTGGGTGACTATAAAGGTGCTCTACAGGTATCTCCGAGGGTGTCTGTTGGGTTGGCATGGATCAAGACTGGGATTTCTTACTCCGTGTGACGGAGAGGTATCTCAGGGCCCACTCGGTAATGCAACATCACAACAAGCCTTGCAAGCAACATGACTAAGTGTTAGTCACGGGATCTTGTATTACGGAACGAGTAAAGAGACTTGCCAGTAATGAGGTTGAACAAGGTATGGAGATACCGACGATCGAATCTCGGGCAAGTAACATACCGAAGAACAAAGGGAACATCTTATGGGATTAACTGAATCCTTGACATAGAGGTTCGACCGATAAAGATCTTCATAGAATATGTAGGTACCAATATGGGCATCTAGGTCCCTCTATTGGTTATTGACCGTAGAGGTGTCTCGGTCATGTCTACATAGTTCTCGAACCCGCAGGGTCTGCACACTTAAGGTTTGGTGACGTTTCAGTAGTATAGAGTTATGTATGCTGGTGACCGAAGGTTGTTAGGGGTACCGGATGAGATCCCGGACGTCACGAGGAGCTCCGGAATGGTCCGGAGGTAAAGATTCATATATAGGAAGTCCTATTTTGGTCGCCCGAAAAGTTTCGGGCTCATCGGTAGTGTACCGGGTGTGCCGGGAGTGTACCGGGAGACCATTGGGAGGGGTATTTCGACCCAAGAGGCTACATGGGCTGTGGGCGAGTGAATACCAGCCCTTATTGGGCTGGTGGAAGTCCCACACAAAGCCCATGCGGCTAGGGAGAAAAAACCCAAAGAGAAAAGGTGGAAAAAGGCAAAAATAGGGTGAATCCTAGTCCTACTAGGATTGGAGGTGGATTCCACCTCCTCCCCTTAGTTCAGCCGACTCCTATAAGCTTGGCCCTTTGCCCAAGCCTCCTCCTCTCTTCCTCTTATATATACTGGAGGTTTTAGGATTTTTGGACAGAATTTTCTACCACGTGCTGCCCGTTCATCCAGTGCATAGTTTCTCCTCTAGATCGGTTTTCTGCAGTGCTTAGGCAAAGCCCTGCCGAAATTACTCCACCACCATCACTGCAGCGCCGTCACGCTGCCGGAGAAATCGTCTACCTCTCCGCTCCCTCTTGCTGGATCAAGAAGGCGGAGATCGTCATCGAGCTGTACATGTGCTAAACGCGGAGGTGCCGTCCGGCGCTAGATCGGAAGGATCGTGATCAAGATCGTGAGATGGATTGTGATGAGTTTGCGGGATGGATCGTGATGAGTTCACGGGACGGGTCATGATGAGTTCACGGGAAGGATCGTGATTGGATCACGGGACGGATCGTGATGAGTTCGTGAGACGGATCGTGATTGGATTGCGGGACGGATCATGATGAGATCGCGGGACGCTCGGCGATTTGTATCGCGAAGACGTTCGACTACACCAACCGCGTTTCTTAACGCTTCCCACTTGGCAATCTACAGGGGTATGTAGATCCACTCTCCCTCTCGTAGATGCTCATCACCATGGATAGATCTTGCGTGTGCGTAGGAAATTTTTTGTTTCCCATGCAACGTTCCCCAACATCAGCACCATCCTGACCGTTCTCTTTGTCGTGTCTTTCATATTCAGCTTTCTGCTTCTCGGCAAGATGTTCAACTTGCCGGCAGTCTTGGAGGTCGTGGCCCTTGGTACAATGGATCTTGCAGTACTGCTTGCCGGAGTCTCTCGGCTTACCGGCGACCGCTAGAGCATGGCAGGAGGTGCACCTAGCAACATCGTTGCCAGGGTCGTTGACCTTGCCTTTCTTGGCGGCGCCGGGGTTGCCGCATCCTTTGATGGCTAGCACGATCTTGCCCTTGCGCTTCTTGTTCTGCCGTCGACCCTTCTTTGCCAGGGGAGCAGTGTCTTCGTCGTCAGAATCGACCTCCGCACCAGCATTCTCGCTTGGGAGTCTTCTCCCTTCTTCAGCGCGAGCACATTTGTGTGCCAAAGCATAAAGCTCAGCGACATCCCTGACTCTTTTCATCGCCAACTCTTCCTGCATTCTGCGGTTCTGCACGTTCTGATGGAACGCGCTGATAACAGCGTCAGGGTGAACATCTAGGATGTTGTGGTGCACGCGGCTGAACCTTTGGATGTACTTGCATAGAGTTTCGCCTTCCTTCTGAGGGATGATGTGTAGGTCGCTCTCCTGGCCAGGAGCTTGATGACCCCGAGTGAAGGCGCCAACGAAATCGTGACACGGGTCCTCCCAGGAGGAGATGGATCTCTCTGACAAGTGCATCAGCCATGACCTGACGTTGGGCTTGAGCAACAATGGGAAGTAGTTAGCCATTATCTTGTCGTCACGACCCCCGATAGCCTGCACCGCAATGGTGTAGACGATTAGGAACTATGACGGGTGGGTCTTGCCATCATATTTCTCCGGGACTTCTGGTTTGAACATGCTGGTGTTGGGCCACTGGACTTGCTGCGGTTCGGGGGTAAAAGCTGGGCAGCCCACCTCGTATGGTAGGCTGACAGGGTGCCCTGGTGTGGACTTGTCCATAGTGGGTCCCACGCACCTGTCTGATTGGAGGCGTGCTTCCTGTCGCCGCTCGATCGCGGTTCGAGCGTCCTCCTTGCCACGTTCCCGAGAACATGACGCTGATCGCAGCGCATCTGCGGATCAAACGATGCCGTCGAGTAACCATCGTGGGCGTCGGTCTGTCGGGTCGGCGACCGACGATGCTGTCATAGGGGAGAGTGTGCCGTGGTCACACTAACCCCAGGCACCTCACCGCTGGCCTGAGGTGTCCTTGTAGGCTGAAGCTTATCTGTGAGGACGAGGAGGCTCCGAATGGTGGCTCTCCATTCGTGGAGTTTCTCCATAGCAGGAGGGAAGTTCAGGAGTAGTTGCGCCTGCGCCATCACTTCCTCCGCTGTGGACGGCATCGAGCGGCGCGAGGAACGCAAGGTGCTTTGACTCCTAACCGTGTTAGAAGGAGCATCTTCGCGGTCCCGCGTCGGGATGCCACTCCCGCTCGTGTGCTGGTCCCGTGCATCTTGGGAATGATGTGCAGTAGCCTTTCCGTGGGGACGCTGAGAACTGCGGGCGCCATGGCACAGCTCTCCGCGCGCGTCCTGAGAAGATCACGGCGTAGGCACCGGTGTGGGTGCCCTGGGAAATACTCTTCTGCCCCCGGAGTTCTCCATACCACCTGCAGGCGGTACCGCTCTATCATGAGACCTAGGTGCATGGGAGTTCCCACCGTCGCCATGGACGTGTCCACGGCGAGCGTCGCCGCTTGCTTGGCCTTGGTCACTGGAACGTCGTAGAAGTTATGAACCTCCGCCTCCTCCTCCTCCACCCGCATCCGTGCCGTCTCCTATCTGTGCAGATACAGGAATGGCAAACGTGGACAGACCAACTACAGTAAGGCCCTTCTTCTTGGGGGCCATGGTGATGAGGAAGCTGGGGTGTAGATCACCAGAATGGGTTCATAGAACCTCTTACGTGCCCCCTACCTGGCACACCAAAGATGCCGTGGGGAACGAAGACCTATAGGACCATGGGGGACCCTTTCGGTTCGGCGAGGGGTCATGCTGGCACGAAGAGCCGGTCTGATGAGCTGCACATGGGGTGTTTTTACCCAGGTTCGGGCCGCACGGATGCATAAAACCCAACTCCTTGATTGTATTTATCCTGTTCTAGGGCTTGAGCTACAGGAGCGCCATGAACGGCTGCTACATGAGCTTGGAAACTTCCAGTTGTCTAACTGTCGGGCCGTCTGGTTGTCTAACCGCCCAACTGTCCAAAAGCCAAAAGCCCATTTCTGTAACGCCCTGGGCCTCCTTTTATACTCAAGGGAATCCCAACAGTGCCATACAGTGTGCGCACGGGACGCACAATGCTGCTAAAGTGCTATCATACCTAACCCTGACAGAGTAGGACAAGAGCATTAAATGCACCGTTAGGGGCCTCAGTTCGTGAGTGGGACGGGACGGGGGCCATCCCATCGGAGCCGCTTTAGCTTCCTCCAACATCGATGTTGTGACACGCGTCCAGGTGCACATGTCCTGTGCGCTGGCGGTGCTTGTTGGGGCCTCGCCTTGCCGGGGCCTTGCCTTGCCGGGGGCCTGGAGTCTCTACGGCCCTCCCGTCAAGGTCTTGCCATTGGTCTTGAGTCTTCTGTGCTAGTGGTTCGTAATTCTTTGTTAATTCTTGCCAACAGGGTGGCTACTACTGCCCGCGCATGAGTAAAGGGGCACTAGATGGCCCAAAAACTCTAGTTGGTTAAGGGCCTTCACTTTGTTCTTCAGAAGCGTGTGGGTCCTAGTTGGTGATGGTTCCCCTTGAGTGGAACATTGTCCTTCTCCTTCGGCCAAAAAGGTTCCTCAATGGGTAGGAAGTGTCCCACACCCATTCTTCTTATGGCTTGGGGAGGAATTTCATCACCTACATCACAAAGACCACTTTGCTCCACTTGTGAGCCATTATTTTCATCGAAGTCCATGTTACATGTGTCCTCAATGAGTCCATTGGACTTATTGAGGACACGGTAAGCATGAGAGTTTGTAGGATAACCAACAAATAAGCACCTTTCTTGAGAATTAAACACTTACAACCAAACATCCGGGAGTACTTGAGGTTGGCCTTGTTACCGGTAAGTATTTCATAAGGAGTCTTGTTCAAGACTTTGCGGAGGTAGAGCCGATTAGATGCATGACATGCAGTGTTGATGGCTTCAGCCCAAAAGTTGTATGGAGATTTGAATTCCGCCATCATGGTCCTTGCCACGTCCATCAACGTACGTTTGTCCTTTCCACAACACCATTTTGTTGAGGGGTATATGGTGCAGAGTATTGATGCTTGATCCCCTCATCACTAAGGAACTCATTCAAGGTGTAGTTCTTGAACTCAGTGTCATTGTCACTTCTTATCATCAATATCTTTGCATCATGTTGTTGTTGAGCTTCATTGGCAAAGTCGATGATGGTTTGTTGAGTCTCACTGTTCCTCTTTAAGAAGTATACCCAAGAGTATCTTGAGTAATCCTCCACAATAACCAAGAAATACTTTCTTCCTCCAAGACTATCAAATGATGGAGGAGCAAAGAGATCCATGTGAAGAAGCTCCAAGGGCCTTTTCAAGTAGATGGTAGTCATGGATCGGTGAGCTATCTCATGTAGCTTTCCTTCTATACAAGCACGATCTTTGGCAAAACTCATATTTGTTAGTCCAAGAAACTGATCCCCCTTTGAGGATAGTTTGCAACGATCTCACTTTCAAATGGGCTAGCCGACGATGCCAAATCCATCCCAAATTAACTTTAGACATTAGGCAAGTCGCGGTCTTAGTGGGTCTGTCCAAAAAGTTAACCACATAGAGACCGTCTTCGACATGCCCAACCAAGGCTACTTTAAGACTGTTGCTCCACAAAAGGTCCATGGAGTCAATACCAAAGAAAGTACTAACACCCATGAGTGCAAGTTGACGAGCGAAAGTAAATTGTATGCAAGGGTCTCAACAAGCATGACTATCTCAATGGTTAAGGCCGGAGAGATAACCACCTTTCTAAGACCCAATACCATTGAAATTGTGTCATCACCAAAGGAGACTTGAGTGGCCAAGGGTTTGTCGGTTCGAACATCCACCACCAAGTCCTTGCTTCCGGTCATATGATTTGTTTCTCCACTATCAAGCAACCACAACACTCCTCCGAAAGAAAACTCCAACAATAGATCGATGCTTGGATTTAGGTACACATTCTTTAATGGGTCCTTTCAAGTTAGTAACAAGGGTCTTAGGAACCCAAATAGACCATTCAATGTACTCATAAGAAGAACCAACATATTTGGCATAAACATGCCCATCACTAGAATGGCATAAAACATAAGAGGGGTTAAAGTTGCCAGCCTTATTGGAGGGGGTGGTCTTGCCCTTTTTGGAATTACCACCCACAACATTGTCCTTCTTCTCTTGAGTGACCTTCCCCGCTTTGACAAAGGTTTCCTTGAGTTGGGGAGCTTACTTAGTATTCAACTTCTTCTTCTTCTTAGACTTATGTGCAAACCCAATCCTTTCCTTTGCTACAACTTCCTTTTGATTGTTCAAAAGGTCATTGAGATTCTTCTCACCTTGGATACATGTCACAAGGCCTTTCTCAAGTTGCTCTTTCAACTTAGCAAGTTCCTCGACAAGGTGCGCATGCTCACAACAAGTGTTAGAAGCAATGGAACAATCAATTAACACAAAAGGAGGACATGTAGCTATTTCCTTAGTAAGTTTTACTTGGAGTTGATCACAAGACTCCTTGAGAGAGGCATGAGAACTCTTTAATGCCTTGTGAGCATTGTCAAGTGCGTCAAACTCTTCCTTGAGTCTATCATGGCCAACCCCAAGTGCAACCTTATAAGATTTGAGCACACGATTAAGGACAATAGCCTGATGATGATCTTTACATAATTTAGCAAGGTCAACATTTTGTGACTCCTCAAGAGTCAATGAAGAACTCGCTCTTCCTCAAGAGCAATGGAAAGATCTGCTATCTCATCGACAAATCAAAACTATGCCCTTTCAACTCCTCAAGGGATTCCTCTTGAGACTCAATGATATCATTGGCCTCACCGAGTTGTTCCAAAAGAGCAACAAAGTGCTTCTTGCATTCACCTTTGAGTTTACACAAGAATGTCAAACTCAGTCTCATACTCCTTCGCCTCCTCATGTTTATCCACACAATCCAACAAAGAAGGAGTGGTAGAAATGGAAGTTTTAACGTTGGTGGTTATCTTGGTGATTCCTTTGGTCATAAGGCATCCAGCAGTGTGGTTCTTGTTGGGGCATCGAAGAGAGACACCTTGGTTGGGGTAGAGGATGGAATTGCCACTGTAGCCATTGCCATCCCTTCACTATTGGAGATATGCCCTAGAGGCCATCATGTATGATGATAATTCCTATGTGTTTATGAATAAAGATAGTCCTTGGATATTATCAATGATGTATATTAACAAGTACGTGACTTGTTTGTGAGACTATGAATTGTATGATAAGTGTCCTAAATGGTCCCTAGTCGAAGGGGTTGTGTGGACGCGCAGCTAGTTTGTAGGATCAAAAGTAGGTATAGAGGGGGGTGATTAGACTACTTGTCCAAATAAAAACCTAAATTTTTCCCAAATTAATTTGTTGGCACATTTTAGAAATTTTTGCAAATCAAGTTCACCCTAGACATGCATGTCTACGAGTATAGCAGCGGAAAGTAAAGACAAGCACATGTAATAGAGGATAGGGATAGGAAGATCAAACGCAATTGGAGACACAAAGATTTTTCCAGTGGTTCCGATAGGTGGTGCTATCGTACATCCACATTTATGGAGACTTCAACGCATGTAGGGTAACGGTCGTGAGAGTCCACGGAGGGCTCCCCCCCACGAAGGATCCACAAAGTAGCAACCTTGTCTATTCCATGATGGCCTTCGTCCATGGAGGACTGGCCTTACTTGGGGTAGATCTTCACGAAGTAGGAGATCTCCTTGCCCTTACAAACTTGGTTCAACTCCACAACACGAAGTACGAGGCTCCCAAGCGACATCTAACCAATCTAGGAGGCACCACCCTCTAAAAGGTAATAGATGAGGTAGTATGATGAATTCCTTGCGCTTGTGCATCAAAAGATAGTCTCCTCAACACTCAATTACTCTCTCATAGATTTGGCATGGGTAGATGATGACCCACAAGTATAGGGGATCAACCGTAGTCCTTTCGATAAGTAAGACTGTTGAACCCAACGATGAGTAGAAGGCAATGATAAGTGGTTTTCAGCAAGGTAATTTTTGCAGGCATTGAAATTGTAAGTAGCAAGTAGTTTGATAGCTAGGTAATTTCTAACCAGCAAGTAACGGTAAAAATAGGAAGGGTGCATCAAGGTAGCCAATCCTTTTGTGGCAAAGGATAGGCCAAAACTATCTCTTATGGTGAGCAAAGTGTTCTTGAGGGTACGCGGGAATTTCATCTAAACACTTTCATCATGTTGGTTTGATTCGTGTCCGCTACTTTGATAATTTGATATGTGGGTGGAACGGTGCTAAGGTTTTGTTCTTACTTGAGATAACAACCTACTTATGATTAGCCCCCTCGCAAGCATCTGCAACTAAGAGAAAAGTATTAAGACAAAGTCTAACCATAGCATTAAACATGTGGACCCAAATGAGCCCCTTACGAAGTAGCGCATAAACTAGGGTTTAAGCTTCTGTCACTCTAGCAACCCATCATCTAATAACTACTCCACAATGCATTCCCTTAGGCTCAATAATGGTGAAGTGTCATGTATTCGACGTTCAGACGACACCACTAAGGGAATCACAACATACATATCACAATAATATCAAACACATATCAACTTCACATGATTACTTGCAACATGATTTCTCCCGTGACCTCAAGAACAAAGGTAACTACTCACAAATAATATGCATGGTCAAGATAAGAGGGCTACTGAATAGCATAATGGATCTGAACATATAATCTTCCACCAAATAAACCATATAGTAAACAACAAAACTAGGTAATCAACACTACTAGTCACCCACAGCTACCAATTTGAGGTTCTAGTACAAAGATTGAACACAAGAGATGAACTAGGGTTCGAGAGGAGATGGTGTTGTTGAAGATGTTGATGAAGAAAGGCCTCCCCAAGATGAGAGGGTTGTTGGTGATGACGATGGCTCCGATTTCCCCCTTTGAGAGGGAAGTTCCCCCGGCGGAATCGCTCCACCGGAGGGTAAAAGTGCTCCTGCACAAGTTCTGCCTCAAGGTGGCGGCGCTTTGTCCCAATAGACCTCCTATTAATTTTTTACATTTTTGGGGAATTTATACCAGAAGACGAGCTCCGGAGGTGGGCCAGGGTGAGCACGCTCCACCAAGGCGCACCCTGGTGGGTGGTGCCCACCTGGTGGCCCCTTCCAGTAGTTTTTAGCTCCAGTATTTCTTATTTCTTATATAAAGAATCTTCGTAAAAATTCAGCTTCATTGGGGATGTGCAAAATAGGTATCTCTAACATGCTTTTTTCAGGTACTAAATTCTAATTTCTGGCATTCTCCCTCTTGGTGTAAACCTTGCAAATTGTTAGAGAAAATGCATTAGAATTACTCCCAAATCATTATTATGCATAAAAACATTATAAATAACAGTAGGAAAATGTGATGTAAAATGGACGTATCAACTCGCCCAAGCTTAGACCACGCTTGTCCTCAAGCGAAAGCCGATATCAAAGAACATGTCCACATGGTTTGAGAGAGAGGTGTCGATAAAAACAAAACACACACATAGTAGCATCATGCTTATTATTATAACAGAAACACAAATTAATGTAAAACTTGCTTGTAAAACTTTTATCTCATAACAACATCATATAACTTCTTATGAGGAAGTAACAATTCATCACAACATGGAAGTATAAAGCATAAACCTTATTGGAAACCAACAAACTATGTTCCCAGTCAACTTTGCAACAACAATTCATCATATTTTCAGAAAGGTCTCATGTAGCAGAATTTTGGCAAGTCCACATACTCAACCATCATTTAGTCTTCTATGATTGCTAACACTCACAACATACCCATGGAAAAAAGTTTCAACAAGACATATAGAAAGATAGGGGCTTATTTTTTGCCTACCAACGTATTCGCCTCAAGGGTGATGTCAACAATAATAACTCATGCCCACTCATATACAATTGGATATATGTGCCTAGATCTTTACTCAGCACATGATGCTTGCAAAAAGAGAAAAATAAAAAGGAATAGAGAAGAATACTTTGACACTTACATGAAAGTAATACATAAAAGTAAAAGATAGACCCTTCGCAGAGGGAAGCAGAGGTTGTCATGCGCTTTTTTGTTTGTATGTCAAATCCCTTAGCGCAAAAGAACATCACATTGCATTGCCCCTTGCAACCTTTATTATGCAGCCCGTCGCTTTTATTACTTTGCCATCACAAGTTCGTACAATGCTCAATTTTGTCTTACACTAATTGATCCAACACTTTTAGAAGCAATTTCTATTGCTTTGATGCACCGATGAAAACTTACTTGAAGGATCTTATCTAATCCATAGGTAGGTATGGTAGACTCTCAAACATGAGTTTGGGTTTTGGGTTTTTGGATGCACAAGTAGTATCTCTACTTAGTGTGGAATTTTTTGCTAGCAAAGATATTGGGCAAGCACCACATGTTCAAGGATCTATGACAATATAACTTCTATGTGAATATGAACAAGCATAAATCATTACATTGTCTTCCTTGTCCAATGTCAACAATTTTGGCATATAATATTTAATGGGGGCTCACAATCGTAAAAGATGTCCATGATAGTATATTTGCATGTGAATCTTCTCTTCCCTAATTAATTTTCTCATGAATTGCATCATTGACTAATGCTATGTTTGCCAATCTCCAATAAATTTTACCACTTATACTTTTCTTCATTGTGATGTCATTACTCACCATAAGATTAGCATATGTTATTTTTCTTTTATTCTCTTTTATAAGGATTACAACAAGAAATTAAAAGGGGCAAAAGCTCAAACTAAACTTTATTATATAACTCTCACTCGATTAAATAGATAGATGGATCACGAAACTAGCACTCGAAAATAGATCATACTAACTTTTATTCAACCAAATCATGAAAAGGCTAAGGATCTAAATAAAAAAGCAAAGGTAAAAAGTGATGATGATACAATACCGGGGCACCTCCCCCAAGCTTGGCTCAAGCCAAGGGGAGTGCCCATACCCGTGTACTCAAGTCTCCTTTGGTGTTGAAGATGATGAAGGTGGTGGTGATGATGCATTATTCTTATTCTCCAATTTACGCTTGAGGATGAAGTTTTCTTCCCTTAAATCATCATTATCTTGCTCAAGTTTCAATATCCTTTTGTATAGAGCTGCCTTGCTCTCCTACAGAAAATGAGAAGGGATAAAAGGAGTATTGGGTTTACTCCTACCATTAGAAAGGCTTGACTTCTTGAACTCCATGTGCATATCTCCAAGTTTAGGTAGTGGAGGTTCATCTTCATCTGAGCTAGCGTCTGGTCCAGCGTCTTCTATTTCCTCCAGATCAGTGTCTTGTTCTTCCTTCGAAGTCCACAAGTTGGGGTAAATTTCCCCAAAGATCTTTGGATCAGCAACATAATTGGACACATATCTCTCTCCCTCCGAATCTTGGGACGATATATTTTCAGATCTGCCAGGAAAACATCAAGAAAAAGAACAAAGGAAAATCTCGCCATGCGGTGGTCAAAACAATCAGGGGTATATATAGAGAATTTTTATTCTTGGAAATCAAACGAACGAAAGGAAAAAAAAATCGGGAAGGCTCCCGAGGTGGACACGCTCCACTAGGGAGCGCCAGGGATGGCAACTGTGCCCTGGTGTATCGTGCTCACCTCGGTTGACTTACGGTTTATTTTTTATTTTCTCAAATTCTTAAATATTCCAAAACTGGAAAAATTGCGGATTTTTTGGAGCCCGTTTACTTACCGTATCACATACCTCTTATTTTTTTCATGATTCTGGAGTGTTCCGAAAGTTTCTCTTATGTGTTCCTCAGGTGTCATGGTTTGGATAACATTGCTTTCAATATTAATAGGCATACCTAAGATATAGTGTTTAATTCTTTGTCCATTGACCACCTTCGGATTGGTACCTTCAGCATTATTAATCTTTATAGCTCCAGAGCTATAAACCTCTTCGATAACATAGGGTCCTTCCCATTTGAAGAGAAGTTTTCCTGCAAAAAAACTGAAACGAGAATTGTACAAAAAAACATACTCTCCAACTTTAAATTCTCGCTTTTGGATTCTTTTGTCATGCCATATTTTAACTTTTTCTTTGAATAACTTGGCATTTTGATAAGCTTGGGTTCTCCATTCATCTAATCATCTAATATCAAATAACCTCTTTTCACCGGCAAGTTTGAAGTCATAATTTAGTTCTTTAATTGCCCAAAATGATACGTGTTCTAACTCTAGAGGCAAATGACAAGCTTTCCCATATACCATCTTGTATGGAGACATACCCATAGAATGTTTATAAGTTGTTCAATAAGCCCAAATTGCATCATCTAATTTATTAGACCAATTCTTTCAGGACCTATTGATAGTTTTTTGTAATATCAATTTTATTTCTCTATTGATAAGTTCAACTTGACTACTAGATTGAGGATGATAGGGTATTGCAATTGTATGGTTAACATCATATTTAGCAAGCATTTTATGGAAAGCACCATGAATAAAGTGTGAACCACCATCAGTCATTAGATACCTAGGGACTCCAAACCTTGGGGAAATAATTTCTTTAAGCATTTTAATGTAAGTGTGATGATCGTCACTACTAGTTGGAATAGCTTCTACCCACTTAGTGACATAATCAACAACAACCAAAATATGAGTGTACCCATTAGAGGAAGGAAAAGGTCCCATATAATCAAAACCCCAAACATCAAATGGTTCAACAACAAGTGAATAATTCATAGGCATCTCCTAACGCTAACCTATATTACCAACTCTTTGACATTCATCACAAGACAAGACAAACCTACGGGCATCCTTGAAGAGAGTAGGCCAATAAAAACCAGATTGTAATACCTTATGAGCAGTTCTATCTCCAACATGATCTCCTCCATATGCATCGGAATGACAATTCCATAGGATTTGTTCATGTTCACGCTTAGGTACACAACATCTAATAATATCATCTACTCCTTCTTTATAAAGATACGGGTCATCCCAAAAGTAATGTCTTAAATCATAGAAGAATTTTTGTTTTGTTGGTATGTGAAACTAGGTGGAATATATTTATCAACAATGTAATTAGCATAATCAGCATACCATGGAGTGTTTTGGGAGACATTTATTGAAGCCAGTTCTTCATCAGGGAAACAATCATCAATAGGTAGTGGATCATCAAGAGTATTTTCTAACCTAGATAAGTTATCAGCTACGGGGTTCTAATCTCCCTTCCTATCAATGATATGTAGATCAAATTCCTGAAGCAAGAGAACCCACCTAATGAGTTGATTTAGCATCCTTCTTTTCCATAAGATATTTTATAGTAGCATGATCAGTGTGAACAATAACATTGGAATCAACAATGTAAGATCTACATTTATCACAAGCAAGCATGACTACTAAAAATTATTTTTCAGTAGTAGCATAATTTCTTTGGGCACTGTCTGGAGTTTTGCTAGTTAAATGTATAACTTTTAATTTTGTATCAACTCTTTCTCCTAGAACAGCACCAACAGCATAACACTAACATCACACATAATTTCAAAAGGCAAGTTCCAATCAGGTGGTTGAACAATAGGTGTAGTGCTTAAGGCTTTCTTTAGTGTTTCAAAGGCTTCTATGCAATCATCATAAAAGACAAATGGAATATCCTTTTGTAAAAGATTAGCAAGAGGCCTAGAAATTTTTGAGAAGTCTCTAATAAAACTCCTATAGAAACCAGTGTGGCCAAGGAAACTTCGAATACATGTGATATCTTTAGGACATGGCATTTTCTCAATTGCATCAACTTTAGCTTGATCCACCTCAATACCTCGTTCTGACATTTTATTCCCCAAGACAATACCTTCCTTAACCATAAAGTGTCACTTCTCCCAATTCAGGATGAGATTAGTTTGTTCACATCTCTGGAAAACTCGATCAAGGTTGCTTAAGCAATCATCAAAAGAAGTTCTGTAAACGGAGAAATCATCCATGAAAACCTCCACTATCTTTTCACAAAAATCAGAGAATATAGTAGTAATACATCTTTGAAAGGTAGTAGGTGCATTGCATAAACCAAAAGATATACATCTGTAAGCATAGGTTCCGAAAGGACAAGTAAAGCTGGTTTTCTCTTGATCAGATTGTGACATAGGTATTTGAGAGAAACCAGAATATCAAACCAGGAAATAGAAGTGTGCGTGTGTGCTTGCATAATATTTCAAACATTTGATCAATAAAAGGCAAGGGGTAATGATCTTTTCTAGTAGATTTATTTGATTTTCTAAAATCAATTACCATCCTATAGCCAATAAAAATTCTCTATGGGATAAGCTCATTTTTATCATTAGGAACAATAGTAATACCTCCTTTCTTAGGGACACAATGAACGGGACTCACCCATATACTATCAGCTATGGGATAGATTATACCTCCTTCCAGAAGCTATAATATTTTAGTTCTTACCACTTCTTTCATCTTCGGATTCAATCATCATAGGTGATCAACAACGGGTTTAGCATCAGGTTCCATATTGATCTTGTGCTGACATAGAGTGGGACTAATGCCCTTAAGATCATCAAGAGTATATCAAATAGCAGCTCGGTGCTTCCTCAAAAATTTTAATAATCTTTCTTCTTCATGTTCTAAAGGTTAGCACTAATAATAATAGGATATATCTTTTTCTCATCTAGATAAGCATACTTCAAAGTTTCAGGCAATTGTTTTAGTTCAAACACAGGATCACCCTTAGGTGGAGAAGGACCTCCAAGAGTTTCAATAGGCAAATTGTGATTTAGTAGAGGTTGTTGTTCGAAGAAATTTTTATCTATTTCATTTCTTTCATGCAAGTGCATATCATTTTCATGGTCTAGCAAATATTGTTCTAGTGGATCAGTAGGAGGAATGACAATAGAAGCAAGACCAATTATTTCATACTTACTAGGTAATTCTCTATCATGAGGTTGTCTACTAAACTTAGAAAAACTAAAATCATGAGACACATCACCAAAATCAACATCGACGGTTTCTTTTTGACAATCTATCTTAGCATTAACAATTTTCAAGAAAGGTCTACCAAATATAATGGGACAAAAGTCACCTTGCGGGGAACCAAGAACTAGAAAATCAGTAGGACATTTCATTTTCCCACACAAGACTTCAACATCTCTAACAATCCCCAGTCGTGTGATGGTGTCTCTATTAGCAAGTATAATAGTAACACCAATATCTTCTATTTCAGGAGGTGCTATGTCATTCATAATTTCTTGATATAAAGTAAAAGGAATAGCACTCACACTAGCACCCAAATCACATAAGCCATGATAAAAATGATTTCCTATTTTGACTGAGACAACAGGCAAGCCAACTATGGGTCTACGTTTGTCTTTTTCATCAGGTTTAGCAATTCTAGCAGCTTCATCACAGAAGTAAATGACATGCCCTTTAATATTTTCTACCAATAGATCTTTAACCATAACAATACTAGGTTCTACTTTAATTTTTTAGAGGGCTTAGGTGCTCTAATATTACTCTTGCGGACCACAATTGATACTTTAGCATGTTCCTTTATCCTAACAGGGAAAGGTGGTTTTTCAATTGGATCAACATTATAAATAATAGTTTCTTCTTTAGCTATGACCGGGTCTCTGATTTCCCTTTTAATAGGGGGTCACATTTAAACCACATCTATTTAGGGATATCAACATGAGCAGCAAATGATTCACAACAGGAGGCTACTATCTTAGAGTCAAGTCCATATTCAGTGCTAAACTTGTGAAAGGCATCAGTATTCATAAAAGATTTAACACAATCAAATTCAAGCTTAATACCTGACTCATTACCTTTGCCGAGTTCACAATATTCAGAGTTGCCCTTAATTCTTTCCAAGAGATCCCACTTGAATTCAATAGTCTTCTTCATAGAAGAACCAATACAAGAAGTATCGAGCATGGTTTGATCATTATGAGAAAGCTGAGCATAAAAATATTGAATAATAAATTCTCTCGGGATATCATGATTGGGGCATGACTATAACACTTAATTAAGCCTCCCCCAAGCTAGAACGATACTTTCTCCTTCACGAGGCCAGAAATTATATATATATATATATATATATATAATTCCGATCACGATGAATTAGATGCATAGGATAAAACTTTTGGTGGAATTCCAATTTCAAACGATTCCAGTTCCATGATCCAATATCATCACATAGCCTATACCATGTAAATGCTCTTCCCTTCAAAGATAAAGGGAAAACCTTCTTCTTAACTTCATCTCCGGATAAACTGCAAGCTTAAATAGTCCAAAAATTTCTTCCACATGTATTAGGTGCATATCTGAATGTTCAATTTCTTCTCCTGCATAAGGACTAGCTAGCAGTTGTTCTAACATAACTGAAGGAATTTCATAAATAACATTTTCAGTAGGTGCTGTAGGTTGAGGGGAAACTAATTGTGGTTCCGGTCGAGGTGAATATACACCGAACAAACCCATCAAAGGAATGTTTTCCATAGTAACAAGTGACAGTAAATTTCAGCATGTAGTACTAGTTTTTCCTTACCGATTTCCGCTTACGAAGAGTGCTTCTCTCCCCGGCAACGGTGCAGAAAATAGTCTTGATGAACCACAAGTATAGGGGATCAGTCGTAGTCCTTTCGATATGTAAGAATGTCGAACCCAACGAGGAGCAAAAGGAAATGATAAGCGGTTTTCAGCAAGGTAATTTCTGCACACACTGAAATTGCAGGTAGCAAGTACTTTGATAGAAAGGTAATTTGTAACGAGCAAGTAACGGTAACAATTGGTAAGATGTAGAAAAGTAGCCCAATCCTTTTGTGGCAAAGGATAGGCCAAAACTATCTCTTATGGTGAGCAAAGTGTTCTTGAGGGTACACGGGAATTTCATCTAGTCGCTTTCATGATGTTGGTTTGATTCGTGTTCGCTACTTTGATAATTTGATATGTGGGTGGACCGGTACGGAGGTTTTGTTCTTACTTGAACTAACAACCTACTTAAGATTAACCCCCTCACAAGCATCCACAACTATGAGAAAATTATTAAGACAAACTCTAACCATAGCATTAAACGTGTGGACCCAAATCAGCCACTTACGAAGTAGCGCATAAACTAGGGATTAGCTACTATCACTCTAGCAACCCATCATCTAATAACTACTCCACGGTGCATTCCCTTAGTCCCAAGGATGGTGAAGTGTCATGTAGTCGACGTTCACATGACACCACTAAGGGAATCACAACATACATACCATCAAAATATCGAACACATATCAAATTCACATGATTACTTGCAACAAGATTTCTCAAGTGACCTCAAGAACAAAGATAACTACTCACAAATAATATGCATGCTCAAGATCAGAGGGGTATTGAATAGCATAATGGATCCGAACATGTAATTTTCCACCAAATAAACTATATAGTAATCAACAACACAAGGTAATCAACACTACTAGTCACCCACACGTACCAACCTGAGGTTCCGATACAAAGATTGAACACAAGAGATGAACTAGAGTTTTAGAGGAGATGGTGTTGTTGAAGATGTTGATGTAGAATTGCCTCCCCAAGATGAGAGGGTTGTTGGTGATGACGATGGCTTCGATTTCCCCCTCCAGGAGGGAAGTTCCCCCGACGGAATCACTGCGCTAAATGGCAAAAGTGCTCCTGCCCAAATTCCGCCTCGAGGCAGTGGCTCTTCGTCCTGAGAGTCCTACTCTTATTTTTTTTAGCTTTTTGGGAATTTATATTAGAAGATGGGCTCTAGAGGTGGGCCAAGGTGAGCACGCTCCACCAGGGCACGCCCTGGTGGGTGATGCCCACTTGGTGCCCCCCCTCGATAGTTTTCAGCTCCAGTATTTCTTTTTTATTATATAATTTTTTTGTCAAATTTCAGATTCATTGGGGATGTGTAGAATAGGTATCTTTGACATGCTTTTTTCAGGTTCTAAATTCCAGTTGCCGACATTCTCCCTCTTGGTGTAAGCCTTGCAAATTGTAAGAGAAAAGGCATTAGAATTACTACCCAAAGCATTATTATGCATAAAAACATTACAAATAATAGTAGGAAAACATGATGCAATATGGATGTATCAGTAGAAGTGATTGATTGGATGGGAAGCAACTTGGGGAGGCTAGAAATCAAGATCCATATGGTTGGAGAGGATGACCTTTATCTCAACACATGGGTTGGTGGCTCTCTATCAGAAAATTAGATATGGCAAGTGGGTGTATGTTCTGAGTGCTTACTTTTCGAGTGAGAGGTGGTGGATGGGTATATATAGACATCTCCAAAAATCCAACCGTTACAAGATTATTTCCCAACTCAGTGAAACCAGAGTAAGAACTCGGTTGCACTGACCAGTGAAAAATGTGGCAACTTTGGCCTTTTACGTTAGATCGATATATAAATCTCGGTGGTACCGATACGGGTGACCTAGGCATTTTCCAAAACTCAGTGTCGCTGATTCCTAAAATTCAAAGGTTCCGAATTTAATAAATAGGTTAATGGAATGTTGGTCACTGGTTTCGGTTGCAACAAATGGAATGTACCGAGATGCTAGGGTTTGTCTTAGGTTCTGTCTAGGGTAAAACTCGGTGAATCTGAATGGTAAAGTTGGTGTCACTAAATTTTGACTTTTGGCTTTGGACAAAAGATATTTGTGGGAGAATGGGTGGGTATTTTTGGTGGCTAATCTCTAAGCACTTGAGCAACCAAATCATCATAATTCCTCATCCCCTTTTAATAGTATTGTCTTTCCTATGGACTCAAAAGTGATTTCTCGCAAAATATGAAATGTAGAGTCTTCAAGCTTGAAGCAAGGCCAATTATATTCCTTCCTTTCCTTGGGGATATTCTCCACACAATCCTTTAGCCATCCCATCATTGAACTTTTTCCTAACATACACTTGGTGGAAATATTAGTCCAATGAAATATATGTTGTCAGTAATTACCAAAACCACCTAGGGAGAAGTTGTGCTTTCAATCTCCCCCTTTTTGGTAATTGATGACAACACATAGATCGAAGCTTCGATACAAGATATAATCAATGAATAGCATCGTCGCTTTGAGAAGTATGTGATAAGCAAGAGCTCCTCCTAAATTTGTGCACTATTTTGAATTTGCGTTTGAATGGAAATGCACAATCGATTAGGGTCATGGGTCACTTTTCCATGTCACATACAACTTGGTGGTGCGCAAGAATTAATATGAGTGAATTACAAAGGCACATCACACCAAAAAATAGTGAATGAACATCATATAGACATCTCAAACACATCAAGTAGTAGCATCACACAAAGAGTATATGATCAAACACCAACAAAGTTTTAAACAAACAAGCAATAAACCAAATGTTTTCAAACTGCAGAGAGCAACCAAAAATGCAACACACTCTCTCTCGAAGCCTTATGATCTATAACTTCTCCCCCTTTAGCAACAAGTTACCAAAAAGCTCAGAGCTATAGAGCTAATCGTCGCTCTAGGCTTGGTATCCTCCATGAGACGACGAAGCGACTCGTGTAGCTGTCGAAGGAGTCGAGAGAAGAGCATCCGTAAATGCTTCAACTGAAGTCCTCTGAGGTGGTGGAGTAGACACTCGAGGTGCAGGGGGAACTGATGGAGCCGTGGAAGGTGCTGATGAAGTAGGCATCGACTCTAGAGCTGCCACAGTAGGTGTCTTGACCTGGGTCTCGAACTGAGTGTTGATACTGAGAGGTGGTCTATCATCATCATCATCATCGGTGGAATGAGGACTAGACACTGCATCCACTTCCTTCTTGAGCTCAATCACAGTCTTCGTCAGCTCATCCACCTTGTTGTTCAAAGTAGTGAACTTATCTGCCACAATCCTCTCAAGGTTTCCTTAGTTCAGCAAAAATTTCTTTGATGTCCTTCTGCATCCCTTGGATGGTGCTGATAAGATAAGCCATTTTCTCACTTTTTTTCTTGGGAACCAAAGCACTAGTGGCTCTAGCTGCTTCTGCCTCTCCCTATGCAGTAGATGAAGTGGGATGACTAGGGTCCATCACCACAAACACTGTCTTCAAAATCTGGCCGAAGTGGCATGTGAGGACGATCAAGTGCATATACATTCTTCTCCAGCTTGGAGTTCATGAGCATCTGAACGTATTGTGCATATCCACATGATCATTTCTGATTAGCGTTTGTCCTCCTGATTGTCTCTACAATCAAATCCATCACTCGGAATCTGGTGCGGGTGTCTATGTGGTGCAGCATATTGATGGAGGACCCCCTGATCATATTATCATCTCCAGACTTGGGCATCAAGGTATACCTCAAGATAGTGTTGGTGGTGGGTAGTCCTTCTTGCAAATGATAGACGGAGCCAAGCTTATGTGAATGCACATGAGTGGCAGAGATTTCCTTATACATGTTGGCCATTGAGTTGTGAGTCATATTGGCCTAAGCATAGACACCAAGATCTCCTTCCTATACCTCTAGGGCTCCTAAGATGGTAGCCTACTCATCCATTGTAGACTGATATCTAACTCCCTCAGTCATCCATATGATATGGCCATCTGGACGGAAATGAGCTTTGGAGTAGAATTGCATGATCATCTCGACATTCCAAGCAGTGAACTCTCTCCCAACAAAGTTCTCAATATCAATGCATCTAAAGTTGCCCTGCACACTAGGAAAGTAGTCCTCATGTTCCTTTATGTAGGCCTAGTCAACATATCTCATGTGACTGACCGTTGGGCAGTTGTCCAATAGGACGGTCTCATAGAAATCCCGATGTTCCTTAGTACAGAACCTGTCATCCACAGCAGTCTTCCTTCTGGAGGCATAGGGTCATTTGCTCTCCATCTCCGCAGCCATGAATCTCTTTTCTTCTTCATGTTTTCAGCTACTTGATGAGCATCATTCTGTTCAGGCATGTGTGGCCTCAGCTTCCTCAAAACTGTCGAGTTTCCTTCCTCATCATCTCTAGAAGTGGATCCATTCTTCTGTTGGGAAACGTTGCATGGGATACAAAAAAATTCCTACACACTCTCAAGATCTATCCATGGTGATGAGCATCTATGAGAGGAAGAGTGGATCTACATACCCTTGTAGATCACTAAGCGGGAAGCATTAAGAAATGCGGTTGATGTAGTCGAACATCTTCACGATCCAAATCGCCGAGCGTCCCGCGATCCAATCACGAGCTGTCTCAATCTAGCGCCGAACGAATGACACCTCCGCGTTCACCACACATACATCTCGATGAATATCTCTGCCTTCTTGATCTAGCAAGAGGGAGCATAGAGGTAGATGAGTTCTCCGGCAGCACGACGGTGTGGCGGCGATGGTGGTGGAACTATTTCAGCAGGGCTTCGCCTAAGCACCGCCGAACTAGACTAGAGGAGAAAGACGATCTAGATGAATTAGAGGGAGCATGTTGCAATTAGGGTTAGCTCTCCCCTCTAAATCCTCTAGTATATATAGTAGGGAGGGGAGGAGGCAGACTCAAACCCTCAAAGGTTGGCTGAAATTGGAGGTGGAGGAGTCCTACTCCAATCCTACTTGGAAACACTTTCCACCTTTCCACCTTTGGGTTTTTCCCACCCCTAGCCACATGAGACTTAGTGGGGGGGTTCGGCCAGACCACTAGTGGCTCGTTTGACTCCTCCCACAGCCCATGATGTCCTTTGGATCGAGACACCCCTCCCGATGGTCCCCGGGCACCCTCCTGACACTCCCGGCACACTACTGATGAGCCTGAAACTTTTCCGATGACCAAAACAGGACTTCATATAAATCTTTACCTCTGGGCCATTCTGGAGCTCGTCTTGACGTCCAGGATCTCATCCAGGAATCTGAACAACCTTCATTCACCACCATACATAACTCTATACTATCAAAACGTCACCGAACATTAAGTGTGTAGACCTTGCGGGTTCGAGAATAATGTAGACATGACTGAGACACCTCTACGGACAATAACCAATAGCAAGCCCTGGATGCCCATATTTTTTCCTACATATTCTACGAAGATCTTTATCGGTTGAACCTCTATGTCCAGGATTCAGTTAATGTCGTATGTTGTTCCCTTTGTACATCGGTATGTTACTTGCCCGAGTTCCGATCGGTGGTATCTGTGTACCTAGTTCAATCCTGTTACCGGCAAGTCTCTTTACTCATTCCATAATACTAAATCACATGGCTAAAACGTTAGTCACATTGCTTGCAAGGCTTGTTTGTGATGTTGTATTACCGAGTGGGCCTTCAGAAACCTCTCCGTCACACGTAGTAACAAATCCCAGTCTTGATCCATGCCCCTTCAACGAACACACTCGGAGATACCTGTAGATCACCTTTATAGTCACCACTTACGTTGCGATGTTTGATACACACAAGGTACTCCTCCGGTGTCAGTGAGTTGCATGATCTCATGGTCATAGGAACAGATACTCGACATGCAGAAAACTATAGCAATAAGCTCACACGATCAAATGTTATATTTATAGTTTGGGTCTTGTCCATCACATCATTCTCCCAATGATGTGATCCCATTATCAAATGACATCTCATGTTAATGGATAGGAAACCTTGACCATCTTTGATCATCGAGCTAGTCTACTAGAGGCATACTAGGGACACAGTGTTGTCTATATATCCACACATGCAATGTGTTTCCAATCAATACAATTATAGCATGGATAATAAACGATTATCATGAACAAGGAATTATAATAATAACCATTTTATTATTGCCTCTAGGGCATATTTCCAATAGTCTCCTACTTGCTCTAGAGTCAATAATCTAGCTCACATCACTGTGTGATTTACATTGTAATGAATCGAACACCCATACAGTTCTTGTGGTGATCATATTTAGCCCTTGGAAGAGGTTTAGGCAACGGGTCTGCAACATTCAGATCTGTGTGCACTTTGCAAATATTTATGTCCTCCTCCTTGATGTACTCGCAGATGGAATTGAAGCGTCACTTTATGTATCTGGTCCTCTTGTGAAACCTTGGTTCCTTGGCCAGAGCAATGGCACCAGTGTTGTCACAGAACAGATCCATTGGATTCAGTGCACTGGGCACTACTCCAAGATATGTCATGAACTCCTTCATCCAGACACCTTCCTTTGCAGCCTCTAAGGTTGCGATGTACTCAGATTCGCATGTAGAATCATCTACCACGCCCTACTTGGAACTACAACAGCTTACTGCTCCCCCATTGAGAAAAATATGTATCCAGTTTAAGACTTAGAATCATCCGGATCATTGTAACATCCCAAAATTTCATTTTGGAATGTTGTGAAATAGAGCTATGCATGACCATCACATTGTTTGAATGAAATGAATTGTTGAAGTTCTTCCTTTGAAATTCTGAAAGGCCATTTCAATTTTTCCATATACTTGTTTCTCCTATTTGAAAACCCATGGAAATATTCAAAAAAAAGAGGAGTAACATGACACTCCACACCAGGGGCATCTTGGTGAAATATTTGAATAATAAAACCAGGGGGTTATTTGCAAATTTATTTGCAAAAGAATTTAAAATCAATTAGGCATTTTCTAAAAAATATATTTTTTAAAGTATTAATCTTGATAGTGGAAAAATGTTAATTAAATAGCATTTATTTCTGTGATCATATTGATATATATATTCCCTATGTTTGGAAATGATTTGAATGCATTAAAGGGGTTTTAAAAGCTCTGGAAAATAGAAAGGAAACAAATTTAAACGCTTTAATTAGAAAACCGGCTGGCCCACAGCCTTTACTCCCGAGATCCTTTCGGATCGGTTACCGACGCGCAGATCCCACCCCCTCTCTCATTGACACGTGGGACCCACCATCCGATAACATCATCACCGCGCTCATCCCCTTTCCCTCGCCCCCGACCTCGTCGGCGATCCCTCCTCCCCGGATCTTGCTCCCCTCTCCCGACCCCGACCCCGCACCTGGCCTATAAGTAGCCTCGCCTCTCCGCACTTCGTTCCACCCCCCAACGCCCCTGCCCACGCCCACAAACACCACGCTCCACCTCATCGGAGTTTGGTCAACGACCGAAGCTCTCCGAGAACGAGGTCGTCGCCTCCGTCGTCCCCAGCCTCATCCGACGCCACCATTCGACGCCGGATCTTCACCGCCATCGCCCGAGCTCTTCGGCGCCGCCCTCGACCACCGCACGACCATCTCCGACCACCTCCGACGTCCGGCCGCCGTCGATCTCGCCGAAAACCCCGACCTCCCCTCTGTAAGCCCCGTGCCCCCTCCATAGCCGTCGAATCTAAAGTCAACGATCTAGATTAGAACATTTTAAAACAGCGAACCGGTACCCACTTCATTTCGGTCGTCCGCCCGCAAACACCCACACGCACGCACTAGCAACCAATAGGAAGCCGCCACGTAGCCCTGTCCGTTAGCTAATATATTTTTTTCTGTTTTGTTTTAGAAAACAGAATGTTTTCTGTTTTTGTTTTAGTTGTAACTTTTAAACTAATTAGTGGTTTTAATTGATTCTTTTTGCATTAGGTCACAAATTTCATGTAGTTTCATCCTGTAGTATTAGATTTCAAATTTGAACTTTAAAATTTGAATCTAACCAAATTTTCTTAAATTACTAAAATTTGTATAACTAGTGTTAAAATATATTTTTGTATGAATCTTTTTGCCACTGGTTTGTATTAGTAAGACCTATCATCCTACATAGTTTGAGAATTTTTAGGATGAATTTGGTTAGGGTTTTTAACAAAAACAGAATTTGTTTAGTTCTTAATAGAGTTTAGTTAGTTTGATTTTAGTTTAGTTTGGATCTGAGTTAGTTTAGCTTTTGTTTTTAGTTTTCATTAGGTTCCGTTGTTTCAACATTAGGTGAAATAACTTGCTATTAATAAAAATAATTGTTTAGTTTTATACCTTATTGTTATAGGAAATCTTTATTCTTTTTCATTAGGTATAGTTTTATAAAGCAATTTAGTTTTACATTTCACAAACATTTTAGGACATTTAATCCTGTTTTCTAATAAAGAATCTTAGTAATTCTTTTCTGTTAAGTAATGTCTTGGTTATAAAAATAATAATTTTGTTTCATACTCTAATGTTATAGGAAACTCTAGTTATCTTCATTAAGTGGTGTTTTATAAAAATTATAATTTTAGTAGCATTTCCTTTCACATAAGTTTTAGTGGATTTAATTATGTTTACTAATATAAATTTTATTATTTCTTTTATGTTAACTATTGTTTTGTTATTAAAAATAGTTGTTGGTCTTATTTTATACTAGTAGTAGCTTTGACACTAAAAATTTGTGAGTCAAATATTGGTTTTGAATTTTTCTTTTGATTGTTACTATGTAATTGTTTTAGTTTAATCTTGCTGATTGTGTGAGTTGTATTATTAGTTGTATGCTTATTGTGTGTTTTGTTTGACTCGTTAGATCATCCGGAGTGCGAAGCTTGTTATCTAGAGTCATTTGAGTACGAGGATCGTCAGCAAGACAAGTCACTTTGATCATGTTTTACCCATGTTTTATTGCATTAGTTCTACCATCTCCCCAATTGCATGCAAAGTAGGTAATTTGGAAACTTGGTTACTTGATGTAGTATCATGTGGTAGGATCCACTCAACCCTTTGACACATTGGCCCTGGGAAAAGTTGATTTAATTTTGCTATGCTATTAGTAGACAGGGTTGGTTGTGTGATTCATGAGAGTTGTGAGATAACAATTTCAAGACCTACAAGATGATCAAGACTTCAAGACTCCAATTTTTCAACTACCTCCGGGTGGATGATGGTTGAACGACGCCCTGGAGAAACCAGTGGTTAGCCTAGGTGTTGCTGGAGAAGTGTCAGTATTCACGCGGAAAGGTCCACCAAGGCACAAAGAGATGGATGGATGCTTCAAGACCCAAGGCTTACCTGCACAGCCACAGGCCATTATGGGCTCTGGCTTGGTTGGATATCATGGTGACCCTGGACAGGCGGTGCTACAAGATGTAGAAGAACGGTAGGAAAGGATGGGCACCGACAGAGTCTTAGGGAAACCCTTTAGAAGACCATGTTTTGGTCATCCGTTTCTCAAACACCCTGAAGTGCAAGAAATCCAACGGAAGCGATCAAATCTTGTGGGGAACGTGTGCAAAACTCTGCAGAGTACCCAAACCTAATCGACTAGCCGTCTCCACGGTCATGGACAACTTGAGCCAAAGGAACTGAAATTATCTGGAATTCTCAACACCAAGAATTATAATGATGTGGGTATTAATGACAACTTGGGTATGAGAATTGGTTGGTGGAACCATCTCATTAATCAACCAACATTGTAGTAATAATATTTTGCCCCCTCTTGTTGTAGGAAAAATTGGCTTTATGCAAAAACTTACCACCCCACCTGCCAAATATGCATATAGAATAGATGATTTACTTTACACCTCCTCTTTTGTGACATTGCCGGCATATACAATATGCTGACCTACACGGCTGCAGCGTATCATGTTGCAGAGTACTTTTCCGACCAAGAGTGAGGATACGCTCTACGCTCGGTGAGATGCCCTTGGAGTCAGATGGACTCAACTACCTTTGAAGCTTCCGTAAGATTAGTTATTCTCATGAGTTGGCCTTCAACCACTTTATTGTAATTCTTATTGTAATAAAGGACTCGATATGAGATTTATAAAGCTATGTGATTTCCCTTTGATATATACATTGATGTACCGTGTGTGTACCAGCATGATCTTGGGATGGTACGGAAACACCGGAGATTCGACCTTTCAGGTCGGGTCGCTATAGAAATGGTATTAGAGCACACGTTGACCGTAGGACGTAACCTCTAGGATTGGAAAAGCCTTAGGATTTTTTTTTTCTTTTGTCTTTAAAATTCTTATACTCTCATCTGTTCATTTCTGACTTCCCTCTGATTTATTTCAACCTTTCTAGATGGCCACCTTCACCCCAGTTTTGTTCACGGAGTTTTGCCAGCCTGACGCGACGATGCCTTTTGGCAAAGAGATGGTGAAGATCGTCAGGGATGTAAGGATCGCTTTGCCAAGCATCACCGAGACTCCTATCATGTCTTTTCCATAAGACGGTCGCTACAGGATCGAGGTGCACATCCCCGGAAAGACCTTTGGAAATCGTAAAGAACCCATAGACTTCAAGTTTGTGGCACCCAGATGGATTCTTGGGAGGGACATGGCGATTCACCGTGCCCTCAGATGTATTCAGGAGGAATACAGGGGTGGTCCCATTTCGCCAGGACTCAGCAGGGTTTGTCGCAGGGATGCCAATGGAAATATCATAAACATTCCCACTAAAGACTCCACCCTTTCCTATATCCAGACTTTGGAGACGCACATCAGGACCTTGGAGCTTCGGCTATGCGCAGACACGAAGACGATCAAGCGGCTGATGAACCACGAGCTTGACCTCGAGACTGACCTACGGGAAGCCAAGTACGAGCATGAGCATGAAGTGAAGGATTTCTTAGAGAGGATCGAGAAGTTGAACACTCGCATTGCAACTCTAGAGGAACAGTTGGACATGGGGGAAAATCTTCACCCGGAAGGAGACATGGCTCCCTTCATCAACAACGATGATGACTATGAGGAGAGCACCACCGGAGGAGGCCACATTACCATGGAATTTTGAGGAGAACTTTAGTTATGCCCCCATGTATCTTTCATTTTCAATGTTAAAGTATAGGTCGATGCTTAGTTTGATTTGGAGACTTGTATCTCAATGTTTGAACCTTGAGTTGAATAAATGAATGAGTGTTTGGTGTGATATGTTTGTTGCATTGCATATGGGTAGTGAAACTTTCTTTTAGGTCCTTGTTTTATTCTAATTCTCACCACCCCGGAGAACAAGAGGATTAAGTATGTATCCCGACGCACACGGATGAGTGCTCGGTAAAATTCCCTCACAGGAGTTGTTTAGGAGGAAATGCCGGTTGTACAAGACTTTCCAGATGTATTCCCGGAGGAATTACCAGGCATGCCACCAGATAGATAGATTGAATTTCTGATAGAGTTACTACCAGGAACAGCCCCAATTTCCAAGAGACCCTATCGGATACCCGCAAATGATTTAGTAGAAATCAAGAAGCAGATTAAGGAGTTATTAGATAAGGGATATATTCGCCCAAGTTCTTCACCTTGGGGAGCCCCAGTTCTTTTGGTGGAGAAAAAGGATAAAACCTTGAGGATGGTGGTCAATTATCGTGCATTGAACGAGGTGACTATCAAGAACAAGTACCCTCTGCCGATGATTAATGACTTGTTTGATCAGCTAGTAGGAGCCAAAGTATTCTCCAAGATCAATCTTCGATCAAGGTATCACCAACTGAAAATTCGTGAACAGGATATACCCAAAATAGCCTTCACCACAAGGTATGGCTTATATGAGTATACAGTCATGTCTTTTGGTTTGACTAATGCTCCTTCCTACTTCATGAATATGATGAACAAAGTGTTTATGGAATATCTGGACAAGTTTGTCGTGGTGTTCATCGATGACATTTTGATATTCTCCAAGAGCGAGGAAGAACACAAGGAACACTTGCGTTTAGTTCTGGAGAAGCTTAGAGAGCATCAGTTATATGCCAAATTCAGTAAATGTGAATTCTGGCTGACGGAAGTCGGATTCCTTGGACATGTTATTTCTAGAGATGGAATAGCAGTGGACCCCGCTAAGGTTGAAGCAGTCACTGAGTGGAAGTCACCCACCTCAGTTAAGGAGATCCGCAGTTTTCTCGGACTTGCCGGATATTACCGGAGGTTTATTGAGAATTTCTCAAAGATTGCCAAACCCATGACAGAGTTGTTGAAGAAAGAGTCTAAGTATATTTTGACTAAGGAATGTGAAGCTAGTTTCCAAGAGTTGAAGAAACGTTTGGTCACAGCCCTAGTGTTGATTCTGCCAAATATTCGGAAGGACTTCCAGGTTTATTGTGACGCATCACGTCAAGGACTTGGAGGAGTACTCATGCAGGAGGGAAAAGTTGTAGCCTATGCATCCAGACAGCTACGACCTCATGAGTTGAACTATGCCACCCATGATTTGGAACTAGCAGCCGTAGTGCACGCACACAAGACCTGGAGACATTTCCTTATCGGAAATAGTTGTGATTTTTACACTGATCATAAAAGCCTGAAGTATATCTTCACACAGAAGGAGTTGAACCTCAAACAGAGGAGATGGCTAGAGTTACTCAAGGACTATGACATGAGACTGCATTACCATCCAGGAAAGGCAAACGTTGTAGCAGATGCTTTGAGTCGGAAGAGTTATGTGAACACACTCATAGCAGGAGGATTACCCCAGGAGTTAGCCGATGATCTCACAGAGCTCCGGCTAGAGATAGTTCCAAAAGGATATGTTTCCACACTAGAGATCCAGTCCACCTTGACCGAAAGAATTCGTGAAGCCCAGAAATCAGACAAGGAGATAGCTGAGATAAAGCAGAGGATGAAGGATGGAAAAGCTAAAGACTTTCGTGAAGATGAACAAGGTACTCTATGGTTTGAGAACCGAATCTATGTGCCCAATGACCCAGAGCTCAGGAAGTTGATACTTCAAGAAGCCCACGATTCACCCTACTCGATACACCCAAGCAACACCAAGATGTACCTGGATTTGAAGGAAAGTTACAGGTGGACAGGTATGAAGAAGGATATTGCCGAACATGTTGCGGTATGTGATGTTTGTCAGCGAGTAAAGGCGGAACATCAGAAACCAGCAGGGTTACTCCAACCTTTGCCGATACCCGAGTGGAAATGGGATAAGCTTGCTATGGACTTCATCATAGGATTACCCAGGACCCATTCAGGTTATGATTCCATCTGGGTAGTGGTCGATCGCTTGACCAAGGTGGCTCATTTCATTCCAGTGAAGACTACCTATACCAGTGCTAAGTTAGCCAAGATATATATGACCAGGATCGTATGTCTGCATGGAGTTCCGAGGAGTATCATGTCAGATAGAGGAACACAATTTACCTCAAAGTTTTGGCATCAGTTACATGAAACTTTGGGTACAAGGCTGGAATTCAGTACAACTTTTCATCCGCAGACCGATGGACAGACCGAGAGAGTCAACCAGCTCTTGGAGGACATGTTGAGAGCTTGCGCGCTAGACTATGGGTCTAGTTGGGATGACAACTTACCTTACGCAGAGTTCTCGTACAACAACAGTTATCAGACTAGTCTGAAGATGGCCCCTTTTGAAGCTTTATACGGAAGGAGGTGCAGAACACCATTAATGTGGGATGGTGTTGGAGACCAAAAACTTTTTGGTCCCGATCTTATCCGAGATTCTGAAGAAAAGGTCAAACTGATTCGAGACCGACTCAAGATAGCCCAATCCAGGCAGAAAAGCTATGCTGATAACAAACGCAAGGAGGTGACATATGAAGTGGGAGACGGAGCATACCTTTGTGTGTCTTCACTTCGAGAAATCAAGAGGTTTGGTGTTAAAGAAAAGTTAGCACCCAGATTCATAGGCCCCTACAAAATTCTTGAACGTTGAGGTGAAGTTGCATACAAGCTGGAATTGCCGAAAGGATTGTCCGGAGTTCCTGATGTTTTCCATGTTTCCCAAATGAAGAAATGCCATGCTGAGATGGTTGATATTCCCTTGAGAGATACAGTGCCCCTAGAGGCCATACAACTTGATAGTGACCTGACCTACAAGGAGAAGCCTGTCAACATCCTCGAGACTACCAATAGAGTTACCCGTAGCAAGACCATCAAGTTTTGTAAGGTTTTGTGGAGTCACCACACCGAGGAAGAAGCCACCTGGGAACGCGAAGAAGATCTTCGTAGAGACCACCCACACCTATTTTCTAGCCAACCCGAAATTCGAGGGCAACATTCATCTTAAGGTGGGTAGGTTTGTAACATCCCAAAATTTCATTTTGGAATGTTATGAAATATAGCTATGCATCATCATCACATTGTTTGAATGAAATGAATTGTTGAAGTTCTTCTTTTCAAATTCTGAAAGGCCATTTCAATTTTTCCATATACTTGTTTCTCCTATTTGAAAACCCCTGGAAATATTCAAAAAAAGGAGAGGAGTAACATGACACTCCACACCAGGGGCATCTTTGTGAAATATTTGAACAATAAAACCAGGGGGTTATTTGAAAATTAATTTGCAAAAGAATTTAAAATCAATTAGGCATTTTCTGAAAATAATTTTTTTTAAAGTATTCAGTTTGACAGAGGAAAAATGTTCATTAAATAGCATTTATTTCCTTGATCATTTTGATATATATATTCCCTATGTTTGCAAATGATTTGAATGCATTAAAGGGGTTTTAAATGCTCTGGAAAATAGAAAGGAAACGAATTTAAACGTTTTAATTAGAAAACCGGCCGGCCCACAGCCTTTACTCCCGAGATCCTTTCGAATTGGTCACCAACATGCAGATCCTGCCCCCTCTCTCATTGACACGCGGGACCCACCGTCCGACAGCGCCATCACCATGCTCATCCCCTTCCCCTCGCCCCCGACCTCGCCGGCAATCCCTCCTCCCCGGATCTTGCTCCCCTCTCCCGACCCCGACCCCGCACCTGGCCTATAAGTAGCCTCGCCTCTCCACACTCCATTCCACCCTCGAATGCCCCTGCCCACGCCCAAAAACACCAAGCTCCACCTCGCCGGAGTTCGGTCAACGACCGAAGCTCTCCGAGCACGAGGTCGTCGCCTCCATCGTCCCCAGCCTCGTCTGACGCCACCATTCAACGTCGGATCTTCATCGCCGTCGCCTGAGCTCTTCGGATGCCACCCCCAACCACCGCACGACCATCTCCGACCACCTCCGACGTCCGGCCGCCGTCGACCTCGCCGGAAACCCCGACCTCCCCTCTGTAAGCCCCGCGCCCCCTCCGTAGCCGTCGAAACTAAAGTCAACGATCTATATTAGAACATTTTAAAACAGCGAACCGGTACCCACTTCATTTCGGTCGTCGGCCCGCAAACACCCACGCGCACGCACTAGCAACCAACAGGAAGCCGCCACGTAGCCCTGTCCGTTAGCTAATATTTTTTTATTTTTCTGTTTTGTTTTAGAAAACAGAATGTTTTCTGTTTTTGTTTTAGTTGTAACTTTTAAACTGATTAGTGTTTTTAATTGATTCCTTTTGCATTAGGTCACAAATTTATGTAGTTTAATCCTGTAGTATTAGATTTCAAATTTGAAATTTAAAATTTGAATCTAACCAAATTTGCTTAAATTACTAAAATCTGTATAACTAGAGTTTAAAAATATATTTTTGTATGAATCTTTTTGCCACTGGTTTGTATTAGTTAGACCTATCATCCTACATAGTTTGAGAATTTTTGGGTTGAATTTGGTTAGGGTTTTTAACAAAAACAGAATCTGTTTAGTTCTTAATAGAGTTTAGTTAGTTTGTTTTTAGTTTAGTTTGAATCTGAGTTAGTTTAAATTTTGTTTTGAATTTTCATTAGGTTCTGTTGTTTCAACATTAGGTGAAATAACTTGCTATTAATAAAAATAATTGTTTAGTTTTATACCTTATTGTTATAGGAAATCTTTATTCTTTTTCATTAGGTATAGTTTTATAAAGCAATTTAGTTTTACTTTTCACAAACATTTTAGGAGATTTAATCCTGTTTTCTACTAAAGAATCTTAGTAATTCTTTTCTATTAAGTAATGTTCTGGTTATAAAAAAATTGTTTCATACTCTAATGTTATAGGAAACTCTAGTTATATTCATTAAGTGGTGTTTTATAAAAATTATAATTTTACTAGCATTTCTTTTCACATAAGTTTTAGTGGATTTAATTCTGTTTACTAATATAAATTTTATTATTTCTTTTCTGTTAACTATTGTTTTGTTATTAAAAATAGTTGTTGGTCTTATTTATATTAGTAGTAGCTTTGACACTAAAAATTTGTGAGTCAGATATTAGTTTTGAATTTTTCTCTTCATTGTTACTATTGAATGGTTTTAGTTTAATCTTGCTGATTGTGTGAGTTGTATTATTAGTTGTATGCTTATTGTGTGTTTTGTTTGATTCGTTAGATCATCCGGAGTGCGAAGCTTGTTATCTAGAGTCACTTGAGTACGAGGATCGTCAGCAAGGCAAGTCACTTTGATCATGTTTTACCCATGTTTTATTGCATTAGTTCTACCATCTCCCCAATTGCATGCAAAGTAGGTAATTTGGAAACTTGGTTACTTGATATAGTATCATATGGTAGGATCCCCTCAATCCTTTGACACATTGCCCCCGGGAAATGTTGATTTAATTTTGCTGTGCTATTTGTAGAGAGGGTTGGTTGTGTGATTCATGAGAGTTGTGAGATAATAATTTCAAGACCTACAAGATGATCAAGATTTCAAGACTCCGATTTTTCAACATACCTCTAGGTGGATGATGGTTGAATGGCGCCCTGGAGAAACCAGTGGTTAGCCTAGGTGCTACTGGAGAAGTGCCAGTATTCACGCGGAAAGGTCCACCCAGGCACAAAGAGATGGATGAATGCTTCAAGACGCAAGGCTTACCTGCATAGCCACAAGCCATTATGGGCTCTGGCTTGGTTGGATATCGTGGTGACCCTGGACAGGCGGTGCTACGACATGTAGAAGAACGGTAGGAAAGGATGGGCACGAACAGAGTCTCAGGGAAACCCTTTAGAAGAACATGTTTTGGTCATCCGTTTCTCAAACGCCCTGAAGTGCGAGAAATCCAATGAAGGCGATCAAATCTTGTGGGGAACGTGTGCAAAACTCTGTAGAGTACCCAAACTTAATCGATTAGCCGTGTCCACGGTCATGGACAACTTGAGCCAAAGGAACTGAAACTATCTGGAATTCTCAACACCAAGAATTATAATGATGTGGGTATTTATGACAACTTGGGTATGAGAATTGGTTGGTGGAACCATCTCATTAATCAACCAACATTGTACTAATAATATTTTGCCCCCTCTTGTTGTAGGAAAAATTGGCTTTATGCAAAAACTTACTACCCCACCTGCCAAATATGCATATAGAATAGATGATTTACTTTACACCTCCTCTTTTGTGACATTGCCGGCATATTCAATATGCTGACCTACACGGCTGCAACATATCATGTTGCAGAGTACTTTTCCGACCAGGAGTGAGGATACGCTCTACGCTCGGTGAGATGCCCTTGGAGTCAGATGGACTCAACTACCTTTGAAGCTTCCGCAAGATTAGTTATTCTCATGAGTTGGCCTTCAGCCACTTTACTGCAATTCTTATCGTAATAAAGGACTCGATATGAGATTTCGATTTATAAAGCTGTGTGATTTCCCTTTGATATATACATTGATGTACCGTGTGTGTACCAGCATGATCTTGGGATGGTACGGAAACACCGGAGATTCGACCTTTTAGGTCGGGTCGCTACAATCACTGTCAAAGCTTGCATCAACGTAACCATTTACGACGAGCTCTTTATCACCTCCATAAACGAGAAACATTTCCTTTGTCCTTTTCAGGTATTTAAGGATATTCTTGACCGTCGTCTAGTGCTCCATTCCTGGATCACTTTGAAACCTTCCGGGCATAGTTATGGTAAGGCTGACATCGGGTCTTGTGCACAACATTGCATACATGATAGAGCCTATGGCTGAAGCATAGGAGATGTCACACATCTTTTCTCTATCTGCTGCAGTTACCCGGCACTGAGTCTTACTCAACTTGACACCTTGTAACACGTGTAAGAACCCCTTCTTGGACTGATCCATTCTGAACTTCTTCAAAACTTTATCAGGGTATGTGCTCTGTGAAAGTCCTATTAAGCGTCTCGATCTATCTCTATAGATCTTAATGCCTAATATGAAAACAGCTTCTCCTAGGTCCTTCATTGAAAAACTCTTGTTCAAATATTCCTTCACGCTTTCTAGCATTTCTATATTGTTTCCAGTCAGCAATATGTCATCCACATGTAATATTAGAAGTGCTATAGAGCTCCCACTCACTTTCTTGTAAATACAAGCTTCTCCGTAAACTTGTATAAACCCTAATACTTTGATCACTTCATCAAAGCACAAATTCCAACTCTGAGATGCTTGCACCAGTCCATAAATGGATCGCTGGAGTTTGCAAACTTTTTTATCATTCTCTGGATTGACAAAACCTTTCGTTTGTATTATCTATAACTCTTCCTTAAGGAAACCGTTAAGGAACGTTGTTTTGACATCCATCTGCCAAATTACATTGTCGAAATACATAGCTATTGCTAACATGATTCTGACGGACTTAAGCATCGCTATGGGTGAGAGGTCTCATCGTAGTCAACTCCTTGAACTTGTGAAAAACCCTTTGCCACAAGTCGAGCTTTATAGATGGTGATATTACCGTCCGCGTCCGTCTTCCTCTTAAAGATCCATTTGTTCTGAATGGCCTTTTGCCCTTTAGGTAATACTTCCAAAGTCCATACTTTGTTTTCATACATGGATCCCATCTCGGATTTCATGGCCTCTAACCATTTCTCGGAATCTGGGCCCACCATCGCTTATGCATAGCTTGTAGGTTCATCGTTGTCTAACAACATAACCTCTAAGAGAGGGTTTTCGTACCACTTAGGAGCAGTACATGCCCTTGTCAACCTACGAGGTTTGATAGTAACTTGATCCGAAGCCTCATGATCATCATGATTAACTTCCTCTTCAATCGATGCAGGCTCTACAGAAACATCTTTTTGCGCTGCACTACTCTGTGGTTGAAGTAAAGGTTCAATAACCTCATCAAGTTCTATTTTCCTCTCACTAAATTCTTTCGAGAGAAACTATTTCTCAAGAAATGTTGCGTTCTTAGTGACAAACACTTTGCCTTCGGAGCTGAGATAGAAGGTTTACCCAACTATCGCTTTTGGGTATCCTATGAAGACGAATTTCTCCGCTTTGGGTTCTATCTTTTCAGGCTGAAGCTTTTTGACATAAGCATCACATCCCCAAACTTTAAGAAACGACAACTTCGGCTTCTTGCCAAACCATAGTTCATATGGCGTCGTCTCAATGGATTTTGATGGTGCCCTATTAAAAGTGAATGCAGCTGTCTCTAATGCATAACCCCAAAACGATAGTGGCAAATCGGCAAGAGACATCATAGAACGCACCATATCTAATAAGGTTTGATTACAACGTTCGAACACACCATTATGGTGTGATGTTCCAAGCAGTGTCAATTGTGAAACAATTCCACACTATCTTAAGTGACTGCCAAACTCATAACTCAGATATTCACCTCCTCGATCAGATCATAGGAATTTAATCCTCTTGTTACGATGATTCTCAACTTCACTCGGAAATTGTTTGAACTTTTCAAACATTTCAGACTTGCGTTTCATTAAGTAAATATACCCATATCTACCGATATCCACCGCATGCCTCAATGCTCATCAGACCGCACACATCAGTATGTATGATTTCCAACAAGTCACTTGCTCGTTCCATTATTCCAGAGAACGGGGTTTTATTCATCTTGCCCATAAGGCATGGTTCACATTTGTCAAGTGATTCAAAATCAAGTGACTTCAAAATTCCATCAGCATGGAGCTTCTTCATGCGTTTTACACCAATATGACCTAAACGGCAGTGCCACAAGAAAGTGGTACTATCATTATCAACTCTACATCTTTTGGCATCAATGTTATGAACATGTGTATCATCACTATCGAGATTCAATATGAATAAACCCCTCACATTGGATGCATGACCATAAAAGATATTAGTCATATAAACAAAACAACCATTATTTTCTGGTTTAAATGAGTAACCGTCTCGCAATAAACAAGATCCAGATATAATGTTCATGCTTAACGCAAGCACCAAATAACAACTATTTAGGTTCATAACTAATCTCGATGGTAATCGAAGAGCGAGCACACTGTTGGCGATCACATCAACCTTGGAACCATTTCCCACGCGCGTCGTCACTTCGTCCTTACCAAGCCTTCTCTGTTCCATACCTCCTGTTTTGAGTTGCAAATGTGAGCAACCAAACCGGTATCAAATACCCAGGCACTACAACGAGAGTTGGTAAGGTACACATCCATAACATGTATATCATATATACCTTGTTTGGTGTTGGCCGCCTTCTTGTCGGCTAGATACTTGGGGCAGTTCCGCTTCTAGTGACCAGTTCCCTTGCAATGAAAGCACTCAATTTCTGGCTTGGGTCCAGCCTTGGGTTTCTTCACGGGAGGAGCAACTTCTTTTCCACTCTTCTTGGAGATACCCTTCTTTCCCTTGCCATTGTTCTTGAAACTAGTGGTTTTATTGACCATCAACACTTGATGTTCTTTCTGGATTTCAGACTCAGCGATTTTCAGCATCGCAAATAGCTCGACGACTGACTTGTTCATCCCGTGCATGTTATAGTTCATCATGAAGCTCTTGTACCTAGGTGGCAATGATTTAAGAACTCTGTCAGTGATCGCCTCCGCTGGAAGGGGCATCCCTAACTCACCTAGACGGTTCAAATACCCAGACATTCTAAGTATATGTTCACTGACAAACCCATTCTCCTCCATCTTGCAAGCATAGAACTTATTGGAGGTCTCATACCTCTCGATCCGGGCATTCTTCTCAAAGATAAACTTCAACTATTGAACATAGCATATTCTCGATGACGTTCAAAACGTCTTTGAAGTTCCGGTTCTAACCCATACAACATTGAACATTGAACTATTGAGTAATCTCCAGAACGTGTCTCCCAAGCGTTCTTAGTGTCTTCGGATGACACGGGAGCGGGTGGGTCACCAAGCGGTGCATCAAGGACATAAGCCTTCTGGGAAGCCTTGAGGATAATCCTCAGATTACGGGCCCAGTCCACAAAGTTACTTCCATCATCTTTCAACTTGGCTTTCTCTAGGAACGCATTAAAATTCAGGGGAACTACTGTGCAAGCCATTGATCTACAACATAAATATGCAAAGGTTCCTAAGACTATGGTTCAAGATAATGAGTTTAGTTAATCAAATTACTAAAGCTCCAAATAAAATTGACATCCCTCTAATCATCTGAGTGATACATGCTCCAAATTCACCAACTCAAGTCCAATCATCACGTGAGTTGAGGTGCTTTCAATGGTGAACATCATCATGTTGATCATATCTACTATATGACTCATGTTCGACCTTTCGGTCTCTTGTCTTCCGAGGCCATGTCTGTACATGCTAGGCTCGTCAAGTTGAGCCTGAGTGTTTTTCTTGTGCAACACTAACTTGCACCCGTTGTATGTGAACGTAGAGTCTATCACACCCGATCATCATGTGTTGTCTCGACATGACGAGCTTTCACAACAGTGCACACTCCAAGAGAACACAATTTATCTTGAAATTTAAGTGAGGGATCACCTTATAATGCTACTTTCATCCTAAGAAAAATAAGATGCATAAAAGTATTAACATCACATGCAAATCATAAGTGACATGATATGGCCATGAACTTGTGCTTTTGATCTCCATCTTCAAAGCACCGGTATGATCTCCATCGTCACCGGCATGACACCATGATATCCATCATCTTGATATCCATCAACATGTCGCCATCAGGGTTATCGCATCGACTGTTGCTTCCACGACTATTGCTAACTCATAGAGATAAAGTAAAGCAAAAGCGGCAAAAATAATTAAAGACAACCCTATGGCTCCTTCCGGTTGTCGTACTCATTGACATGCAAGTCATGATATTTCATACAAAAAAATGAACATCTCATATATCACATATATCTCTTCATGTAATTGGCCATATCACATCACAACATACCCTGCGTAAACAAGTTAGACATCCTCTAATTGTTGTTGCATGTTTTACGTGGCTGCTACGGGTATCTAGCAAGAATACTTATCACCTACGGAAAAACCACAACGGTGATACACAAATTGCTATACAACCTTCTCAAGGACCGCCTTTGTCGAACCGATCCAACTAGAGTAGGAGACACAGATACCCGCCAGCCATCTTTGTGCAAGAAAGTTACACGTTAGTCGATGGAGCCGGTCTCTCGTAAGCGTACGAGTAAGGTTGAACTAGGCCGCTTCATCCCACAATACTATTGAATCAAAACACGACCAAGGAAGGAAACAATCTGAGCATCAACGCCCACAAACTACTTTGTGTTCTACTCGTGATCTCATCTACACATAGACCTAGCTCATGATGCCATTGTTGTGAAACATTGCATGGGAAACAAAAAAATTCCTACGCACATGCAAGATCTATCCATGGCGATGAGCATATATGTGAGGGAGAGTGGATCTACATACCCTTGTAGATTGCTAAGCAGGAAGCTTTAAGAAACGCGGTTGATGTAGTCAAATGTTTTCATGATCCAAATCGCTGATTATCTCGCGATCCAATCACGATCTATCCTGATCTAGCGCTGAACGGATGGCACATCCGCATTCAGCACACGTATAGATCGATGACATTCTCCGCCTTCTTGATACAGCAAGAGGGAGCGGAGAGGTAGATGAGTTCTCTGGCAGCGCGATGGCGTGGCGGCGATGGTAGTGAAACTATTCAGGCAGGGCTTAGCCTAAGCATCACCGAACTAAACTAGAGGAGAAAGACGATCCAGGTGAAGTAGAGAGAGCACATGGCAATTAGGGTTAGCTTTCCCCTATAAATCCTCTAGTATATATAGGAGGGAGGGAGAGGAGGAGGCATCCTCAAACCCTCAAAGGTTTGCCGAAATTGAAGGTGAGGAGTTCCACTCCAATCCTACCAGGAGTAGGATTCATCCTCTCCACTTGGAAACCCTTTCCACCTTTCCACCTTTGGGTTTTTCCCACCCCTATACACATGGGCCTTAGTGGGGGGTCGTCCAGCCCACTAGGGGCTGGTTTGACTCCTCCCAGAGCCCATGAGGTCCTTTGACTCCTCCCAGTACCCTCCCGGCACTCCCGGTACACTACCGATGAGCCCGAAACATTTTCAGTGACCAAAATAGGACTTCCTATATATCAATCTTTACCTACGGACCATTACGGAGCTCCTCGTGACATCCAGGATCTCATCTAGAACTGCTAACAACCTTAGGTCACCACCATACATAAATTTATACTATCAAAACGTCACCGAACATTAAGTGTGCAGACCCTACAGGTTCGAGAACTATGTAGACATGACCGAGACACCTCTACAGTCAATAACCAATAGCGGGACCTGGATGCTCATATTATTTCCTACATATTCTACAAAGATCTTTATCGGTTGAATCTTTATGTGAAGGATTCAGTTAATCCCGTATGTTGTTCCCTTTGTTCATCGGTATGTTACTTGCCCGAGATTCAATCGTCGATATCTGTATACCTAGTTCAATCCCATCGCCGTCAAGTATCTTTACTCATTTCTTAATACAAGGTCACATGGATAAGACTTTAGTCACATTGCTTGCAAGGCTTGTTTGTGATGTTGTATTACCGAGTGGGCCCTAACATACCTCTGCGTCACACGGTGTAACAATCCCAGTCTTGATCCATGTCCACTCAAAGGACACCCTCGGAGATACCTGTAGAGCACCTTTATAGTCACCCAGTTACATTGCGACGTTTGATACACACAAGGTAGTCCTCCGATGTCAGTGAGTTGCATGATCTCATGGTTATAGGGACAGATACTTGACATGCAGAAAACTATAGCAATAAAATTACACGGTCAAATGCTATGTTTATAGTTTGGGTCTTGTCCATCACATCATTCTTCCAATGATGTGATCCCGTTATCAAATGACATCTCATGTCAATGGCTAGGAAACCTTGACCATCTTTGATCAACAAGCTAGTCTACTAGAGGCATACTAGGGACACAGTGTTGTCTATATATCCACACATGCAATGTGTTTCCAATCAATACCATTATAACATGGATGATAAACAATTATCATGAACAAGGAAATATAATAATAACCATTTTATTATTGCCTCTAGGGCATTTTCCAGCGTCTTCTTTGTAGCAAGAGGAATATCTCTGGTGGTCCTCTTTGGCTTGGGTGATGCAGGCTTGTTTGGAGTTGATTGCTTGCTCTTGGATGGAGCTTGTCTGGGCATAGCATCTACAAGAAACTTCATCTTCTTGGAAGGAGGAGCATTGGCAGCTGGCTCTTCCTCTTCCTCAGCCTCAGCCTCAACTGGGTCTTCATACATAGAGGTAGGTCTGCCAATGACACGAAAATTCCTCTTCATTGCTATCTTCTTCTCACCTGCCTTCTGGGGCATAGTGCTCCTTGAAGGCTCAACAGATAGAGAAGTGTTTTCTCTAGCACTCTCACGTGCTCTCATTGCCTAAGAATTGGCATACTCTTTCCTCACTAGCCTCTTAGCAGAAGTGGCCTCAGTGGAAGATTTCTTAGCAGCCTTCTCCTTTTTATCTGCTTCTTCGTAAGTACTTCCTTCAGAACAAAATCTGAGTCCTCTTCATCATAATTTAACTTCCTTCTTGCCATGGTGGCAGCCTTGAGAAACCCATGAGAGCTTGGGGCGCTTGGATCCTCTAAAGATAAAGAATTGGCTTATGTACTTGTCCCTGAACTCATGTCAGCATCTCTCTCTCTGAAATCATTATGGTTGTCATCTGATCCTAACATGCTGACCCTGTGAATAGAATATAGAGGACCAGAGGGGTTAAGCATCACAAAATTCAGAAGGTTTTTGAAAATTTGAACTCAAATTCTTAAGGTTAACCTTCTGTAAAGAGGATTTTGGTTCCAACGAGTCAAGAATTTCGAAGCTACCGAGACAAACAACCTCCTTAACAGAAACTTGGCAGCCTTTTCGGTTTCACCGAAAAGAGCAACTCGTTTTCACCGAGATTATTCTCTGTAGCCCTAAAACACAAATCAGTAGGACTGATTTCTCTGACTCGGTGACACCAAGATTCAATTGACGGATGGTTAAACCTAAAACCTTTTTATTCTCTAATCTAATGGAGATTTATACTAATTAGGGGCATTGCAAATGTGGATTGTGGATGGACTAAACCTATTTGCACAAGATTCGGAGTTGGGAGCACGATATGGGGCCGAATCCTTGCCCTAACTTGGTGAAGGTCTTGCTACAACTAAACAGCGATGGAGATTCTCATCGGCAGCGGAGGAATCCTATGGCAAGGGCACACAGGAGACAACAGCGATGTCCGAAGACACGAGCTCGGCTGCAAGGGGGTGTGGGAGGCGACGATTGAGAAGTTAATTTCAAAAGTCAGGTCTGCAGATTTTATATATCCCATGGCTGTCGGTGACACTGAGTTAAACGTTTCGGTGCCACCGAGTTTCTGAACTGTCACATGACAGTGAAACTCGGTGATGCCGAAAATACCAAATTGGTGGTACCGAGATAGTAAAACCAGATCAACCCTAGGCCTCAGTACAACCTAATTTTTGAAGTTGGTTACATCGAGTAGCACTTGGGAGGTTTTGGAAGTAAGCTCTTGTCGAAACGGAACTCCTAGTGCTCCTCACACAAAGGGTTCTAAAAGTGCTTGCTCAAATTTTTTGACGAAGCATGAATAGAATTTGAGACGAGAAAGCATAGATAGCTAGAGGGAAGTACTTAGGCATTCTTTCATATCCAATTGGCCAAATAAAAATGAACTCCAAATAACAACAATTGGATATCGTCGAATGAGAAAAGAGATGCATACCAACATGCTCACACAATAAAATGTCAAATTAAATATGGCAAACATGCAAAATCACTCTAGCATCTACCAAGCACGTTGGCAATGATGGAGTCATCTATCTATGAGTATATTGACTTAGGATCCAAGTAAGAATACTTTATCATAGGTCATACTCATTGTTTAAGCACAAGTGGGTTTACCACTTTTACATAAAGCATTTAATGTGTTCACATCTTTAAGAGATGCTTTAACTCAAGTCTTAGAGTAAAGCACCCCCTTGATCTGACATCCCCCCTAAGAGGGAAAAACTAACCTTTGGTTTTGTCATAGAATACTTCATGTAGGTGTTGTAGTAGTGGATGTTCATAGTTGATGAAAGTTGATGAAGATCATCTTGAGTTGGGAGCAATCCTTGTTGTATCTTACTCTTCTCACCTACATGGGTTAGTCCCACACAAGAGACAAATACAAGGATGTATATGGATATAGAGTGCAATGCATACATAATGATTTCCATGGATTCATTAATTACCATGTCCCTAGCTTACCTATGAGGGAATGTATGACTCCTTGAACTATTGCATGAAGTTGTTGTTGATTGCAAATAGTCCTTGCCAAAAATGAATGTGAGTGAATTTTGTTGGCAGAGTCACCCCTCAAAGAACTTCTCTAGTTCTTATTCTTTGGGACCCACATCAACTTGATGCGGATCCTTGGAGTTGAAGTAGCACTTGATTATGTAGAGATAGTAGTAGCCTTGGGAACCCACTTGACCATGGCTTGGGACCCATCTTCGTATGTGTCAATCTATCCTTGAAGCTTGTCCTTGCCCTTGAGCTTGTGGTCTTGTGATGGAAGGTCATCTTGGGCTTTTGTTGCTTTGGGGAGAGTATGTTCATACTTCTCCTTTTGCGGAACTAACTTTAGCTTGAGGTATTGACCTTCTTCCCATTCAACTCCATTGACGCTAAAGTAGACAATGTCATCATTCTCCCGGTATCCTCCATGCTTCTATACAATTTCCTCGAATTGCTTACATCAGGCAAGACTTTTGTAGACACCTTTTTCTATAATCCCTTTCAACAGTTCATTGTATTTCTCAAGTGTAACTTGGCTAAGAGAATCATTAGTGGAATCAATAGAACTACTAGAAGCAATATCATTGGATTTATCATTTTTATTGCTACTAGTTGAAGAACCTTTCTTGCCTTGTTACTAGTTAGCTTAGTTTTAACTTGTGGAATGAATGTAGACAAGAGTAATCATTTGGCTAGATAAGAGGAAGTCTTCTTTCGAAGATCTGCATTGATAGCTTTAATAAATTCATGTTCTTGCTCCAAATTGAGCTTCTTGAAGCATAGCTTCTCATGAGTTCTTAAAATCTCTCTATGATCTTCTAGAGTGGATTCATGGGCTAACTTAAGAGTGTTCAATTTTTTAGCTAGCCAATCTATTTCCTTCTTATCGTCATCACATGACTTATCTTGACTAGCATGATCATTATCAAGCTAATTTTGACTAATATCACTAGTTTTGTCAAATAGCAAGTCATCGTCTCCAAGTAAGTCATCCTCATCACTATTAAAGTCAATGTATTCGGGGTGTGATACCTTGGGGCCTTTAGCCATGAAGAAACCTCCACTCCCATCATCTGGTGAATCAAATATGTCATAGGAGTTGGAGGAAATGAGTGCAAGTCCGGCAACACCTTCATCTTGACTATAATCGGAGTCGGAGTGATAGCTTCTCTCAAAGTGGTTGTCGGATTCGGAGGCGGAAACCCTTTCACCAACATGAGATTGATGTCTTCTTCTTGTGTAGCTCTTGGTGTACTTGTCCTTCTTCTCCGAGTCTTTACATATCCAGGAGGGTCTTTGTTGAAAATGGTCATCTCTGCTCCTCTCTCTTCGAGGTGACTCATCTGTTGAGCACTTTATTCTAGGTGACTCTTCTCTTCTTTTATGGGGGTGTGTGCACTCATTGGAGTAGTGTCCAGGCCTTCCACAGTTGTAACAATTCCGGTCACGAGTACATGGACGCTTATCTTCATATCTTGAGTTGGAGCTTATTTCTTTGCCTCTACTCTTGTAGAACTTGTTGAATTTCTTGACCATGGGGCTTATCTCTTAATTGGTTACGAGGTTTTCCCTTGAGGTAGCAGGAGTGTCACTTGAAGCTTTGTACGCACTGCTTGACTTGTTGTGAAGCTCTTCCTTATCTTTGAGTGACATCTCATGGGCTACAATCCTTCCAATGACTTCTGTGGGCTTGATATTGGCATGGCTTGAGACTGCGTTGGTATTTTCCCAAAGAGGAAGGGGTGATGCAGCACAACTATGGTAAGTATTTTTCCTCCAATACGAAACCAAGGTTATCGAACCAGTAGGAGAACCAAGCAACACTATGTAAACGGTACCTGCACACAAAGAACAAATACTTGCAACCCGACGCGTAAGAGAGGTTGTCAATCTCTCCACGGTAAAGGATAGATTGGTTTGTATGAGATTGGATAAATAGATTGCACAAGATCACAAATAAAAACTCCAGCGAGGTATTTTTGGGGTTTTGGAATAGTAGATCTGGAAACAAATGCAAAAAAAGATAGATCGGGAAGCAATATATTAAAAGGATAGACCCGGGGCCCGTAGATTTCACTAGTGGCTTCTCTCAAGAAAATAGCACGGGGTAGGTAAACAATTTACTATTGGGAAATTGATAGAAGATCAAATAATCATGATGATATCCAAGGCAATGATCAATATATAGGCATCACGTCCAATATTAGTAGACCGAAACGATTCTGCATCTACAACTATTACTCCACACATCAATCGCTATCCAGCATGCATCTAGTATATTAAGTTCATGGAGAAACGGAGTAATGCAATAAGAACGATGAGATGATGTAGACAAGATCTATTCATGTAGGAATAGACCCCATCTTGTTATCCTTAATAGCAACGATACATGCATGCCTCGCTGCCCCTTCTGTCACTGGGAGAGGACACTGCAAGATCGAACCCATCACAAAGAACCTCTTCCCATGGCAAGAAAAATCGATCTAGTTGGCCTAACTAAACCAAAGATTCGAAGAAGGAATACGAGGCTATAAATAATCATGCATATGAGAGATCAAAGAAGACTCAAATAAAATTCATGGATAGAAACTGATCATGAACTCAAACTTCTTTGGATCCCAACAAACACATCGCAAAAAGTCATTACATCAAATAGATCTCAAAGATACCATTGTATTGAGAATCAAGAGAGAGAGAGAGGAATCCATTTAGCAACTACCTACAGACCTGTGGGTCTATGGTGGACTACTCACGCATCATCGGAGAGGCACCCCCCTAGCTCTTGCTAGCTCATGGGCATCTATGGAACCTCCAAGACACAAATGGACACGCAGGTGCCCATTTTTTATGCCAATGCCGGCCATATTGGCGCTCTGGAGTGCGCTATAGTGCACTCCCGCACTGTAGCCGCCCCCATCCTGATGGTACCGACCACCTTGGGACAAGGGAGCATGCCATCGGGCCCCCTCGACATCCGTGCCTCCCTGTCGGTCATCGCCCCTTCTCTTGCTCTCCCCTGCTATCCTCCTTCACATGCGCACGGCACCGCCCGAGAGCTCCAATGATGGAGCTCACACACGTGAGCCTCTGCCCCCCCTAGTTGCCCCTCTTCCTATCCGCGGGCACGGACCGAGTCCACAACCACCGTAGACAAAGCCCAGGGCACCCCCGAGGCCCGTGACAACGCCCCCGAGCTCGCCATCCACCACGCCCATGGTGAGCTTTGGCCACCACTACATAAAGGCCCCCGTGCCTCCCTCTCGCCTCTGGTCGCCTCTCCTTCCTTCCAAGCACACTTCTGAAGCCCCACGTTGACCTCCCCGAGCTCAAGCGCATGGGATCGAGCCCATCGCTGCCGCTTCGGGCCACCGGCGTTCGCAAGGTAAACGACCTCCTCCGCCCCCGTTTTCTCTCGATCTGGAACCCCAGACCCCTCCTGATCATTTTCCCCCTCCTCCCCGATCATTTTTAGCTAGAGAACAACGCCGAAGACCCCCCTCCTGAAGCAGCCCCACCATACTTCCTCGTCACCAGCGAGACAGAGCCTCTCCGGCGTCCCCTCCACCTCCACCCAAACGGCGGGTCCACGCTGGTCCCGTTTCCTCCATCGCCTGGCTCCGTCGTCGACCACATCACCGCCGGTGAGCTCCTCTGCTCCCTGTCGCAAGGGGATGACAGGTGGAGCCCACCTGCCATACCCTCACTCCCCCCTCTCGCTGCCAGGCAGGGCCTGCTGGCATGTTTAAAAGATAAACATGTCACGCGCACCGCTTTGCCCTGGGTCGGTTCTCCCATAGGCTGGCTCAGCTACAGTGGTTTCGGCCCAAGTGAACAGGAGCATTTCTCCTTTTCTTTTTCCTCTGTTTTCCAAAAATCCCACAGGGCTAAAAATAAATCCTATGCCAAATATTTTTCCACCTAAAATCTTAGAATAATATGTAGAATTTAATAGTGCCATTTGTAAAATATTTTGAATTCTTTTTATGCACTGTTTTATTTTAAACCTGTTTAAGGCATCTTTTTTGCCACTGTTTTATAGTTTTTAAAAATGTTTTCACGGCAAAACCTTAAACAAATATTCTTAGTATAGTTTTTAGTATTTATCAGAGTATGGTAGCATTTTAGTAGTAGATTTGTGTGCTCTGTTTTTGTGTGATGCTTATTATTATCGTTATTTATCGTGACGATAGATTGCGTTGTTGACGAGGGAGTTGGACCCGAAGACTTTGTTGAGCCAGGCAAGTAGCCCTTTGACCATGTTAATAAACCTTTTTCATGCATGTCATATAGCACCTTATTCCTTGTTGTTGATCATGTGATGTAACATCCCAAAATTCCATTTTGGAATGTTATGAATATAGCTATGCATCTATTATCATCATTGCTTGATTGTATGAACTAGTTGAAATGCCTCTTCTGGTTTTCAGAAAGTCCCCTTCTACTTTTCCCTATGTTGCTTCCTCTATTTAAAATTTTTGGTTAAAAGTTCAAATAAGAGAGGAGGAACATGACACTCCACACCAGGGTCTAATTGGTGAATTATTTGAACAAAAATAACCAGGAGTTATTTTGAAAATATTTGCAAAAAGGGTTTAAAAACAATTAGGACATTTCTGAAATAATATTTTTTTCAAAGTGTTCAAATGACAGAATAGAAATGTTCATTAAATAGCATTTATTATTCTGTTAATTTTGATATATAATACCCCTATATTTACAAACGATTTGAATGCTTTAAAAGCTTTTGAATGTCTCCGGAAATTATTAAAAAGAAACGGTAACCGTTTCCGGTATTAAACGGGCCGGCCCACCGGCTTTAAAAGCCGAAACCGTTACCGGTCGGCCGACCGAGCGCAGTAATGCTCCCGCTCTCTCACTGACACCGGGTCCCACCCCGTCCGACCGTTGCCCCGGAACGGTCATCGTCTTCACTCCCCGCGCTCGCCGGATCCGACGCCGGCCGTTACTCCCCCTCACCGGATCTCTCCCCTCTCTCCTCCCCGCACCCCCCCGAGCGCCTATATAAGAGCCCCACGGCCCCGCATCCATTCCCCCCCCGAGCCCCCTTCTCTCTCTCGCCGAGACGCCGTCGATTGCTCGTCGGAGTTCCACCACCACCGGAAGTCGCCGTCGATCGTAGCCACCACCTCCGACCATCATTCGCCACGCCGTCGCCACCAATCGCCTCCGGAGGACCGTCCCCGTCGCCAGGACCACTTCCCCGTCCTCCCCGACCACCGGAACACCTCGCCGTCGCAATCGCCGCTACCGGACTCGCCGGAGTACCCCGACGCCGGCAACCTCCCTCCGTAAGCCCCCTCGACCGTCCGATCCAAATCCCACGGTCCAGATTAGAACGAACTTAAGTCCGAACCGTTTTCTTCTACCGAACGGTCGCCCGCTCTAATTCACCTACCGAACGCCCCCCTTAGCCAATCGGATCGCGCCACGTAGCCCCCTGACCGACGCAAACTTTTTTTTCATTTTCTGTTTTGTTTTAATTAACAGAATGTTTTCCAATTTTGTTTTGCTTATATCTTTTAATCTGTTTAGAGTTTTGAGTTGATTCTTTTTGCAATAGCTCACAATTTTCATGTAGTTTCACCCTGTACTTTTAAATTTCAAATTTGAACTATGAAATTTGAATTGAATCAAATTTGCTTAAAATCTTCAAATCTGAATAACTAGAGTTTGAAAATAGATTTTGATATGAATCTTTTTGCTACTGTTTGGTATTAGTTAGGACTATCTTCAGGTATAGTTTGAGGATTTTCATGATATATTTGATTACTGTTTTACCCAAAAAACAGAATCTGCTTATTATTATAATATAGTTTTATAAACTTAATTTTGATTAGTTTGATTTAGAATTTGGTTTTATTTGTTTATTAGGTTCTGTTAGTAAACATTTAGTGTTTTCACTTACTGTTAATAAAAATATAAATTTGCCTAGTTTAATTTTATTTAACATAGGAATCAAAATTTCTTTTCAATTAGGCTTAATTTGACTAAAACAACTAACTAGTAATAGTTTGTTTTCAAACAAAGTTTTCTATATTTTGTTTCTGTTTTCTAAGACAGATTTAATAGTAAATTATTTTTTTTCTGTCAAGAACATGTTTTGTTAACAAATTATAAGTTTAGTTTTACATTCTTTTGTTAATATAACTATAGTTGATTCATATAGTGTTTATCAAAACTTGTATAAACTTCACTAAACTTTTCCCAACAAGCTTAAATTGATTATTCTGTTTATTAATAAAATATTCTATTGTTTTCCTTGTTGTCAACAATTGTTTTGCTAATTCAAAATAGTTTTATTATGTAGTAGTGTTTTCATCATCCCCTTTGGAAAAAACAAAACTTTGTGTGTTTTACTTGCTAGAGACTTTTGTGCATTGTTTGCCTTGTTTGTTTAGTACTTCTTTGCTGAATGTTATGAGTACTTATTTTGGTTGTATGCTTATTTAAGTGCATTGTTTGTTTCGTTAGATTATCCGGAGTGCGAAACTTGTTACCTAGAGTTACTCAAGTACGAAGATCATCAATCAGGCAAGTCACTTTGATCATGTTTTACCCATGTTTTATATGCATTAGTTCTACCATCTCCCCAGTTGCATGCAAGATAGGTTAGTTGGAAACTTGGTTACATAGTAGTAGTATCATGTGGTAGATACCCCTCTCAACCCCTTTGACAACATTGGCCCCGGGAAACGTTGTTTTACCTTTTGCTATGCTATTAGTAGACGGGGTTGGTTGTGTGATTCATGAGAGTTGAGAGAGTTAATAATTTCAAGACCTACATAATGATCAAGATTTCAATACTCCAAGTTTTCAACATACCTCTGGGTGGATGATGGTTGAACGGCGCCCTGGAGAAACCAGTGGTTAGCCTAGGTGATGCTGGAGGTGGCCAGTATTCACGCGGAAAGGTCCACCCAGGCACAAAGGGATGGATGGGTGCTTCAAGACCCAAGGCTTACCTGCACAGCCACAAGTCATTATGGGCTCTGGCTTGGTTGGATATCGTGGTGACCCTGGACAGGCGGTGCTACGAGAGGTAGAAGAACGGTAGGAAAGGATGGGCATCGTCAGAGTCGCAGGGAAACCCTTTGGAAGACCATGTTTTGGTCATCCGTTTCTCAAACACCCTGAAGTGCGAGAAATCAAACGGAGGCGACCAAATCTTGTGGGGAACGTGTGCAAAAACTCTGCAGAGTACTTAAACCTAATCGATTAGCCGTGTCCACGGTTATGGACGACTTGAGCCAAAGGGATTGGAACTTCCGGAACTCTCAACACAAATAATATGATGATGTGGGAATTTAATAATTTTGGGTATGAGAATTGGTTGATGGAACCATCTCATTAATCAACCAACTTAGTAATGCTTTGCTTAGCCCTTTTTCTAGATGTAGGAAAAATTGGCTTTACGCAAAACTTACCACCCCACCTGCCATATAAGCATATAGACTAGCTGATTATTTTCACCCCTCTCTTGTGACTTTGCCGGCATACTCCATATGCTGACCTACACGGCTGCAACGTATCATGTTGCAGAGTATTTTTCCGACCAGGAGTGAGGACACGTTCTATGCTCAGTGAGATGCCCTTGGAGTCGGATGGACTCATCTACCTTCGACGCTTCCGCAAGATTTAGATATTCTCATGAGTTGGCCTTTGGCCACTTTATTGTAATTTTTATCGTAATAAAGAACTCGATATGAGATTTCGATTAATATAATGCTGTGTGATTTACCTTTGATATATACATTGATGTACCGTGTGTGTACCAGCATGATCTTGGGATGGTACGGAAACACCGGAGACTTGACCTTCCAGGTCGGGTCGTTACAGAAATGGTATCAGAGCACACGCTGACCGTAGGACGTAACCTCTAGGATTGGAAAGCCTTAGGATTGTTTCTCTTTGTCTTTAAATATCTTATACTCTCATCTATTCGTTTCTGACTCCTCTCCGATTATTTCAAAATTTATAGATGGCCACCTTCATCCCAGTGTTGATCACAGAGTTTTGCCAGCCTGACGCAACGATGCCCTTTGGTAAGGAGCTGATGAGGATCGTCAAGGACATAAGGATTGCTTTGCCGAGCATCACCGGGATTCCTATCATGTCATTTCCCCAAGATGGACGCTACAGGATCGAGGTGCATATTCCAGGGAAGACCTTTGGGAATCGGAAGGAACCCATAGATCTCAAGTTCGTGGCACCCAGTTGGATACTTGGAAGAGACATGGCCATTCATCGTGCCCTTGGACGTATCCAGGAGGAATACAGAGGTGGAACCATTTCACCAGGACTCAGCATGGTTTGCCGCAGAGATGCCCATGGCAACATCATCACCAATCCCACTGCAGACACCAATATCTCCTATATCCAGACCTTGGAGACTCACATCAGGACTCTGGAGCTTCGAGTTCGTGCTGACACGAAGACTATCAAGAATCTGATGAATCGTGAGCTGGACCTTGAAGCTGATCTGCGAGAGGCCAACTATGAACACGAGCATGAAGTGAAGGACTTCTTAGAGAGGATTGATGAGCAGAATGCACGCATCGCCACTCTGGAGGAGCATCTAGACATGGGAGAAAACCTTCACCCCGAAGGAGACATGGCACCCTTCATCAGCGACGATGAAGACTATGAGGAAAGCACCACCGGAGGACCTACGACTATGCACTTTTGAGGAGAACATTAGTTATGCCCTCCAATGTATCTTTATTTTAGTCGTTAAAGCGTAGGTCGATGTTTAGTTGTCTGAGATTTGTATTTTCCGATGTTTGACATTGATTGAATAAATGAATGAGTGTTTCGTGTGATATGTTTGTTGCATTGCATATGGGTAGTGAATTTCTTCCAGACCCTTGTTCTATTCTAATTCTCATCCCTCTGAAAACAGCAAGATGCCTCCACGACGTGAGACCGATTTCACTTTTCCACCGGAACTCACCCAACTCCTTCAGCAACAGAATGCACTGATGCAACTATTGATTCAGAATCAGACCAACAACCAGAACAACAACAACAACCACCATCCACCCCAGACTGACAATCTCACCCGTTTTCTGAGGTTGAACCCTCCAACTTTCTCCAGCAGCACTGAGCCCATTGTGGCAGATGACTGGCTCCGCAAGATGGAGAGAGAACTTGTCACCGCTGGATGCACTGACGCTGAGAAAGTGCGATTTGCCGCACATCAACTGGAAGGACCAGCAGCATCATGGTGGGAGAATTATACCACCACTTATCCTATTGCAGATGTGACTTGGGAGCAGTTCAAGCTTGCTTTCCGCACCGCTCATGTTTCAGCTGGAGCCATGAGTTTAAAGAAGCGCGAGTTTCGCAACTTGCGCCAGGGTAATCGTTCCGTGGCCCAATATGTGGACGACTTCAACACATTGTCACGTTATGCCCCAGGAGATGTGGCCGATGATGCGGCCAAGCAAGAAAAGTTTCTGGAAGGACTCAATGATGAGTTGAGCATACAGCTGGTAGTGGCTAATTTCAACAACTACCAAGAGCTGGTGGATAAGGCACTTATTCTGGAAGGTAAACAGCAGCAGATTGAGAACCGCAAGCGGAAGTACACTCAGGGGAAGTTCAACTCTGGAGCTCATCAGAAGCCTCGTTACTCCCCGTACTCCGGGAATACCGGATCAGGAAATGGTAAGTTTGGAAAGCACACTCATACTGTGCACAACCATGGAGGTCACCATCATGGAGGAAATGGGAATAACCGTCTCAACCATGGTAACTTCAAGAGTGACAATGGGAATGGGAACAACAACCAGCACCGTCAAGTTCCTGCTCAGAAGGATCTGAGTCACATTACCTGTTTCAAGTGCCAGAAGACAGGGCACTATGCTACTGAGTGTCCCCAGAGTAAGCAAGGCACTGGAAACGGCACTAACAACGGCAACTCCACAGCCAAGAAGCCCAATCCGTTTCCCCGTGCTCACGTGAATCACATCAACGTGGAAGAAGTCTATGATCAGCCCGAGACTGTGGTTGGTAAGTTTTTATTGCATTCACGTCCTGTTACAGTACTTTTTGATTCGGGTGCAACTCATTCATTCATATCAAGGGTAGTTGTGGATAAGTATGGTTTGCCCACCAAAACCCTTAGTCAGCCAATTCAGGTTAGTTCTCCAGGAGGTATGATGATGGCAGGGATAGGATGCCATGCCTTGAAACTCAATATAGGGAACCATGTTTTTTCCACCGACCTCATCGTCTTAGAGTCACACGGATTGGATGTAATCCTAGGCATGGATTGGATGACCAAGTATGAAGGAAATCTTGATTGCCCTAGCAAGTCTGTTTCACTCACCACCCCGGAGAACAAGAGGATTAAGTATGTATCCCGACGCACACGTATGAGTGCTCGGTTAAATTCTCTCACAGGAGTTGTTCAGGAGGAAGTACCTGTGGTAAAAGAATTTCCAGATGTATTTCCGGAAGAATTACCAGGAATGCCACCAGATAGGGAGATTGAGTTCTTAATAGAGCTACAGCCAGGGACAGCCCCAATTTCCAAGAGACCCTATCGGATGCCCGCAAATGATCTGTTGGAAATCAAGAAGCAAATTAAGGAGTTATTGGACAAAGGTTATATTCGCCCAAGTTCTTCACCTTGGGGAGCCCCAGTTCTTTTGGTGGAGAAGAAGGATAAATCTTTGAGAATGGTAGTGGACTATCGTGCCTTGAACGAGGTGACTATCAAGAACAAGTACCCTCTACCGATGATTAATGATTTGTTTGATCAGCTCGTAGGAGCCAAAGTATTCTCCAAGATCGATCTTCGATCAGGGTATCACCAGTTGAAAATTCGTGAACAGGATATACCCAAAACAGCTTTCACCACGAGGTATGGCTTGTATGAGTATACGGTCATGTCTTTTGGATTGACTAATGCTCCTGCCTACTTCATGAATTTGATGAACAAAGTATTCATGGAATACCTAGACAAGTTTGTTGTGGTGTTCATCGATGACATTCTGATATTCTCCAAGAACGAGGAAGAGCATAAGCAACATTTGCGTTTAGTTCTGGAAAAGCTAAGAGAGCATCAGTTATATGCCAAGTTCAGCAAATGTGAATTTTGGTTGACGGAAGTCGGATTCCTTGGACATGTTATTTCCGGAGAAGGAATAGCCGTAGACCCCGCTAAGGTTGAAGCCGTCACCGAGTGGAAGTCACCCACCTCAGTTAAGGAGATCCGCAGTTTCCTTGGACTTGCTGGATATTACCGGAGGTTCATTGAAAATTTCTCCAAGGTTGCCAAGCCCATGACAGAGTTGTTGAAGAAAGAATCCAAGTATGTTTGGACTGTGGAATGTGAAGCCAGTTTCCGGGAGTTGAAGGAACGTTTGGTCACAGCCCCAGTGTTGATCTTGCCCGATATTCGGAAGGATTTCCAGGTTTATTGTGATGCTTCACGTCAAGGACTTGGAGGAGTACTTATGCAGGATGGAAAAGTTGTAGCCTATGCTTCCAGACAGCTACGACCTCATGAGTTGAATTATGCCACGCATGACTTGGAGCTAGCAGCCGTAGTGCACGCACTCAAGACTTGGAGACATTTCCTTATCGGAAATAGTTGTGATGTTTACACCGACCATAAGAGCCTGAAGTATATCTTCACGCAGAAAGAGTTGAACCTCAGACAGAGGAGATGGTTAGAGTTAATCAAGGACTATGACATGAGATTACACTACCATCCAGGTAAGGCTAATGTTGTAGCCGATGCCTTGAGTCGGAAAACTTATGTGAACACACTCACAGCTGGAGGATTACCTCAAGAGTTAGTCGATGATCTCAGAGAGCTCAAGCTAGAGATAGTTCCAAGAGGATATGTTGCTACACTGGAAATTCAGTCCACCTTGACCGAAAGAATTCGAGAAGCCCAGAAATCGGACAAGGAGATAGCTGAGATTAAACAGAGAATGAAAGATGGTAAAGCTAAAGGTTTTCGTGAGGATGAACACGGAACTTTGTGGTTTGAGAACCGAATCTATGTGCCCAATGAACCAGAGCTCAGGAAGTTGATACTTCAGGAAGCCCACGATTCACCTTACTCGATACACCCAGGCAATACCAAGATGTATCTGGATTTAAAGGAAAGTTATTGGTGGACAGGTATGAAGAAAGATATTGCAGAGCATGTTGCGATATGTGATGTTTGTCAGCGAGTAAAGGCAGAACATCAGAAACCAGCAGGGTTACTCCAACCTTTGCCGATACCCGAGTGGAAATGGGAAAAACTTGGTATGGATTTCATCACAGGATTGCCCAGGACCCGTTCAGGTTATGATTCCATCTGGGTAGTGGTAGATCGCTTGACCAAGGTAGCACACTTCATTCCAGTAAAGACCACCTATACCAGTGCTAAGCTAGCCAAGATATACATGACCAGGATCGTATGTCTGCATGGAGTTCCGAGGAGTATAGTGTCAGATAGAGGAACACAATTCACTTCAAAGTTTTGGCATCAGTTACATGAGACTTTGGGTACGAGACTGGAGTTTAGTACAGCTTTTCATCCGCAGACAGATGGCCAGACTGAGAGAGTCAATCAGATTCTGGAAGACATGTTGAGAGCTTGTGCGCTAGATTATGGATCTAGTTGGGACGAAAACTTGCCTTACGCAGAATTCTCATACAACAACAGTTATCAGACCAGTCTAAAGATGGCCCCTTTCGAAGCTTTATACGGAAGAAGATGTAGAACACCACTGACGTGGGATGGTGTTGGAGACCGACAACTTTTTGGTCCCGACCTTATCCGAGATTCTGAAGAGAAAGTCAAGTTGATACGTGACAGACTCAAAATAGCTCAATCTCGACAGAAGAGCTATGCTGACAACAAGCGCAAGGAAGTGACGTATGAAGTGGGAGACCGAGCATATCTTCGTGTATCCCCGCTTCGAGGAACCAAGAGATTTGGTGTTAAAGGAAAATTAGCACCCAGATTCATAGGCCCCTACAAAATTCTTGAACGTAGAGGTGAAGTTGCATACAAACTGGAATTGCCGGAAGGATTATCCGAAGTTCATGATGTGTTCCATGTTTCCCAGCTGAAGAAATGTCATGCTGAGATGGTTGACATCCCTTTGCGAGACACCGTGCCCCTAGAGGCCATACAGCTTGAAAGTGATCTGACTTATGAGGAGAAGCCTGTCAAGATCCTCGAGACATCCAACAGAGTTACCCGCAGCAAGATTATCAAGTTCTGCAAAGTTTTGTGGAGTCACCATACTGAGGAAGAAGCCACCTGGGAACGCGAAGAAGATCTTCGTAGAGACCATCCGCACCTATTTTCTAGCCAACCCGAATCTCGAGGGCGAGATTCATCTTAAGGTGGGTAGGTTTGTAACATCCCAAAATTCCATTTTGGAATGTTATGAATATAGCTATGCATCTATTATCATCATTGCTTGATTGTATGAACTAGTTGAAATGCCTCTTCTGGTTTTCAGAAAGTCCCCTTCTACTTTTCCCTATGTTGCTTCCTCTATTTAAAATTTTTGGTTAAAAGTTCAAATAAGAGAGGAGGAACATGACACTCCACACCAGGGTCTAATTGGTGAATTATTTGAACAAAAATAACCAGGAGTTATTTTGAAAATATTTGCAAAAAGGGTTTAAAAACAATTAGGACATTTCTGAAATAATATTTTTTTCAAAGTGTTCAAATGACAGAATAGAAATGTTCATTAAATAGCATTTATTATTCTGTTAATTTTGATATATAATACCCCTATATTTACAAACGATTTGAATGCTTTAAAAGCTTTTGAATGTCTCCGGAAATTATTAAAAAGAAACGGTAACCGTTTCCGGTATTAAACGGGCCGGCCCACCGGCTTTAAAAGCCGAAACCGTTACCGGTCGGCCGACCGAGCGCAGTAATGCTCCCGCTCTCTCACTGACACCGGGTCCCACCCCGTCCGACCGTTGCCCCGGAACGGTCATCGTCTTCACTCCCCGCGCTCGCCGGATCCGACGCCGGCCGTTACTCCCCCTCACCGGATCTCTCCCCTCTCTCCTCCCCGCACCCCCCCGAGCGCCTATATAAGAGCCCCACGGCCCCGCATCCATTCCCCCCCCGAGCCCCCTTCTCTCTCTCGCCGAGACGCCGTCGATTGCTCGTCGGAGTTCCACCACCACCGGAAGTCGCCGTCGATCGTAGCCACCACCTCCGACCATCATTCGCCACGCCGTCGCCACCAATCGCCTCCGGAGGACCGTCCCCGTCGCCAGGACCACTTCCCCGTCCTCCCCGACCACCGGAACACCTCGCCGTCGCAATCGCCGCTACCGGACTCGCCGGAGTACCCCGACGCCGGCAACCTCCCTCCGTAAGCCCCCTCGACCGTCCGATCCAAATCCCACGGTCCAGATTAGAACGAACTTAAGTCCGAACCGTTTTCTTCTACCGAACGGTCGCCCGCTCTAATTCACCTACCGAACGCCCCCCTTAGCCAATCGGATCGCGCCACGTAGCCCCCTGACCGACGCAAACTTTTTTTTCATTTTCTGTTTTGTTTTAATTAACAGAATGTTTTCCAATTTTGTTTTGCTTATATCTTTTAATCTGTTTAGAGTTTTGAGTTGATTCTTTTTGCAATAGCTCACAATTTTCATGTAGTTTCACCCTGTACTTTTAAATTTCAAATTTGAACTATGAAATTTGAATTGAATCAAATTTGCTTAAAATCTTCAAATCTGAATAACTAGAGTTTGAAAATAGATTTTGATATGAATCTTTTTGCTACTGTTTGGTATTAGTTAGGACTATCTTCAGGTATAGTTTGAGGATTTTCATGATATATTTGATTACTGTTTTACCCAAAAAACAGAATCTGCTTATTATTATAATATAGTTTTATAAACTTAATTTTGATTAGTTTGATTTAGAATTTGGTTTTATTTGTTTATTAGGTTCTGTTAGTAAACATTTAGTGTTTTCACTTACTGTTAATAAAAATATAAATTTGCCTAGTTTAATTTTATTTAACATAGGAATCAAAATTTCTTTTCAATTAGGCTTAATTTGACTAAAACAACTAACTAGTAATAGTTTGTTTTCAAACAAAGTTTTCTATATTTTGTTTCTGTTTTCTAAGACAGATTTAATAGTAAATTATTTTTTTTCTGTCAAGAACATGTTTTGTTAACAAATTATAAGTTTAGTTTTACATTCTTTTGTTAATATAACTATAGTTGATTCATATAGTGTTTATCAAAACTTGTATAAACTTCACTAAACTTTTCCCAACAAGCTTAAATTGATTATTCTGTTTATTAATAAAATATTCTATTGTTTTCCTTGTTGTCAACAATTGTTTTGCTAATTCAAAATAGTTTTATTATGTAGTAGTGTTTTCATCATCCCCTTTGGAAAAAACAAAACTTTGTGTGTTTTACTTGCTAGAGACTTTTGTGCATTGTTTGCCTTGTTTGTTTAGTACTTCTTTGCTGAATGTTATGAGTACTTATTTTGGTTGTATGCTTATTTAAGTGCATTGTTTGTTTCGTTAGATTATCCGGAGTGCGAAACTTGTTACCTAGAGTTACTCAAGTACGAAGATCATCAATCAGGCAAGTCACTTTGATCATGTTTTACCCATGTTTTATATGCATTAGTTCTACCATCTCCCCAGTTGCATGCAAGATAGGTTAGTTGGAAACTTGGTTACATAGTAGTAGTATCATGTGGTAGATACCCCTCTCAACCCCTTTGACAACATTGGCCCCGGGAAACGTTGTTTTACCTTTTGCTATGCTATTAGTAGACGGGGTTGGTTGTGTGATTCATGAGAGTTGAGAGAGTTAATAATTTCAAGACCTACATAATGATCAAGATTTCAATACTCCAAGTTTTCAACATACCTCTGGGTGGATGATGGTTGAACGGCGCCCTGGAGAAACCAGTGGTTAGCCTAGGTGATGCTGGAGGTGGCCAGTATTCACGCGGAAAGGTCCACCCAGGCACAAAGGGATGGATGGGTGCTTCAAGACCCAAGGCTTACCTGCACAGCCACAAGTCATTATGGGCTCTGGCTTGGTTGGATATCGTGGTGACCCTGGACAGGCGGTGCTACGAGAGGTAGAAGAACGGTAGGAAAGGATGGGCATCGTCAGAGTCGCAGGGAAACCCTTTGGAAGACCATGTTTTGGTCATCCGTTTCTCAAACACCCTGAAGTGCGAGAAATCAAACGGAGGCGACCAAATCTTGTGGGGAACGTGTGCAAAAACTCTGCAGAGTACTTAAACCTAATCGATTAGCCGTGTCCACGGTTATGGACGACTTGAGCCAAAGGGATTGGAACTTCCGGAACTCTCAACACAAATAATATGATGATGTGGGAATTTAATAATTTTGGGTATGAGAATTGGTTGATGGAACCATCTCATTAATCAACCAACTTAGTAATGCTTTGCTTAGCCCTTTTTCTAGATGTAGGAAAAATTGGCTTTACGCAAAACTTACCACCCCACCTGCCATATAAGCATATAGACTAGCTGATTATTTTCACCCCTCTCTTGTGACTTTGCCGGCATACTCCATATGCTGACCTACACGGCTGCAACGTATCATGTTGCAGAGTATTTTTCCGACCAGGAGTGAGGACACGTTCTATGCTCAGTGAGATGCCCTTGGAGTCGGATGGACTCATCTACCTTCGACGCTTCCGCAAGATTTAGATATTCTCATGAGTTGGCCTTTGGCCACTTTATTGTAATTTTTATCGTAATAAAGAACTCGATATGAGATTTCGATTAATATAATGCTGTGTGATTTACCTTTGATATATACATTGATGTACCGTGTGTGTACCAGCATGATCTTGGGATGGTACGGAAACACCGGAGACTTGACCTTCCAGGTCGGGTCGTTACATGTGATGTGGCAACCACTTTGGGGGGTTGCTTCTGATACTTTTACCGTTGACACTTGGATCGTGCATGACCCTACCTCCTTATGAGGGTTATGCGGGTGGGTGTAGATAGGTTGCTTAGTAGGAGCTACGCAAATGGATGGGAATGTGCATGGTGATGCAAACAAAAGTATTTTCAAAGACTTTTCGAAAACCCTGTCGGGTGACACTAATGCCTGAGGGAGATGATGATGAGTTCGGTAACCACTTGAGGAATAAGTGGTGTACCGGAGCAAGTGAGTGTGTGTGTTTTTGAAAATGGATTAGATTTAAGGTCTGATGACCATCCCAACCTTACATGCGCAGCCATGATACCCCTTATGGGACGTGGCTCTGTTGATTACTTTGGTGGGTACTAGCTGTTGGAAATATGCCCTAGAGGCAATAATAAAATGGTTATTATTGTATTTCCTTATTCATGATAATTGTCTATTGTTCATGCTATAATTGTATTAACCGGAAACCATAATGCATGTGTGAGTACATAGACCACAACATGTCCCTAGTGAGCCTCTAGTTGGCTAGCTCGTTAATCAATCGATGGTCATGGTTTCATGATCATGGACATTGGATGTCATTGATAATAGGATCACATCATTAGGATAATGATGTGATGGACAAGACCCAATCCTAAGCATAGCACAAGATCGTGTAGTTCGTCTGCTAAAGCTTTTCTAATGTCAAGTATCGTTTCCTTCGACCATGAGATTGTGCAACTCCCGGATACCGTAGGAATACTTTGGGTGTGCCTAACGTCACAACGTAATTGGGTGGCTATAAAGGTACACTATGGGTATCTCCGAAAGTGTCTGTTGGGTTGGCACGAATCGAGACTTGGATTTGTCACTCCGTGTGACAGAGAGGCTGGGCCCACTCGGTAAGACATCATCATAATGAACTCAATGTGACTAGGGAGTTAGCCACGGGATGATGTGTTATGGAACGAGTAAAGAGACTTGCCTGTAATGAGATTGAACAAGGTATAGGTATACCGACGATCGAATCTCGGGCAAGTATCATACTGGTAGACAAAGGGAATTGTATATGGGATTGATTGAATCCCCGACATCGTGGTCCATCCGATGAGATCATCGTGGAGCATGTGGGAGCCAACATGGGTATCCAGATCCCGCTATTTTTTATTGACCGGAGAGGTGTCTCGGTCATGTCTACATGCCTCCCGAACCCATAGGGTCTACACACTTAAGGTTCGATGATGCTAGGGTTATAGGGAAATAGTGTATGTGGTTACCGAAGGTTGTTCGGAGTCCCGGATGAGATCTCGGACATCATGAGGAGTTCCGGAATGGTCCGGAGGTAAAGATTCATATATAGGAAGTGAGGTTTATGTCACCGGAAGAGTTACGGGCATCACCGGTAACGTACCGGGACCATCAGAAGGGTTCCGTGGGTCCACCAAGTGGGGCCACAGGCACCGAAGGGCTGCATGGGCCGAAAGTGGGAGAGAACCTCCCCTAGGTGGGCTAGTGCGCCCCCCACAAGGTCCCAAGGCGTAGCACAGGTGGGAGGGGGCAAACCCTAGGGGCAGATGGGCCCTAGGCCCACCTAGGGCGCCGCCCCTCCCACTCCCTCTCCTGGCCGCCGCACCAGATGCCATCTGGGCTGCCGCCGGCTCCTAGGGTGGGAACCCTAAGACTGTGACCTCCCTCCTCCTCCTCCTATAAATAGTGGGGGTTTTGGGGCTGCCAAGAACACAAGTTTCTTCCTCCCTCAGCGCAGCCCTACTCCTCCTACTCCTCGTTCTCCGTAGTGCTTAGCAAAGATCTGTTAGAGTACCATGCAGCTCCACCGTTACCACGCCATCGTGCTACCGGAGCTCTCCCTTAACCTCTCCTTCCTCCTTGCTAGATAAAGGTGTAGGAGACATCATCGGGCTGCACGAGTGTTGAACGCGGAGGCGCTGTTGTTCGGCGCTGAGATCGGAATCCACCGCGATCTGAATCGCTGCGAGTACGACTGCACCAAACGCGTTCTTGTAATGCTTCTGCCTAGCGATCTTCAAAGGTATGAAGATGCACTCTTCCTCCACTCATTGCTGGTTTCTCCATAGATGGATCTTGGTGAACACGTAGGAAATTTTTTGATTTACTACTACGTCTCCCGACAGTGGCATCATGAGCTAGGTCTATGCATAGAATCTATGCACAAGTAGAACACAAGTTGTTGTGGGCGTCGATCTTGTTAATTTGCTTACTGTTACTAGTCTTATCTTGATTCGGCGGTATTGTGGGATGAAGCGGCCCGGACCAACTTTACACGTACGCTTACGTGAGACCGGTTCCACTGCCTGACATGCACTTGTTGCATAAGGTGGCTAGCGGGTGTCTGTCTCCCCCACCTTAGTCGGATCGGATTTGATGAAAAGGGCCCTTATGAAGGGTAAATAGCAATTGGCATATCATGTTGTGGTTTTGGCGTAGGTAAGAAAAGTTCTTGCTATAAACATATAGCAGCCACGTAAAAACATGCAACAATAAATTAGAGGACGTCTAACTTGTTTTTGCAGCATATGCCTTGTGATGTGATATGGCCAAAGGATGTGATGTGATGCATTGTGATGTATGAGAATTATCATGTTCTTGTAATAGGATTCATGACTTGCATGTCGATGAGTATGACAACCGACAGGAGCCATAGGAGTTGTCTTATTTTATTGTATGACCTGCATGTCAATCATAAACGCCATGTAATTACTTTACTTTATTGCTAATCGTTAGCCATAGTAGTAGAAGTAATAGTTGGCAAGACAACTTCATGAAGACACGATGATGGAGATCATGGTGTCGTGCTGGTGACAGTGATAATCATGGTGCCCCGGAGATGGAGATCAAAGGAGCAAGATGATATTGGCCATATCATGTCACTATATTGATTGCATGTGATGTTTATCATGTTTACATCTTATTTGCTACCGTACGACAGTAGCTAAATAAGATGATCTCTCACTAAAATTTCAAGAAATGTGTTCACCCTAACTGCGCACCGTTGCTAAGGATCGTTGTTCCGAAGCACCACGTGATGATCGGGTCTGATAGGTTCTAACGTTATCATACAATGGGTGTAAGCCAGATTTACACATACGATACACTTAGGTTGACTTGACGAGCCTAGCATGTACAGACATGGCCTCAGAACACGGAAGACCGAAAGGTTGAACATGAGTCGTATAGAAGATACGATCAACATGGATATGTTCACCATGGATGACTAGTCCGTCTCACATGATGATCAGACATGGGCTAGTTGACATGGATCATGTGTCACTTGGATGACTAGAGAGATGTCTATCTAAGTGGGAGTTCATTAAATAATTTGACTATGTGAACTTAATTATCATGAACTTAATCTAAAATTGTCTTTACAATCTATATTGTAGATCCAATGGCCAACGCTAATGTTGCCCTCAACTTCAATGCATTCCTAGAGAAAACCAAGCTGAAAGATGATGGAAGCTGTTGGAAATATGCCCTAGAGGCAATAATAAAATGGTTATTATTGTATTTCCTTGTTCATGATAATTGTCTATTGTTCATGCTATAATTGTGTTAACCGGAAACCATAATACATGTGTGAATACATAGACCACAACATGTCCCTAGTGAGCCTCTAGTTGACTAGCTCGTTGATCAATAGATGGTCACGGTTTCATGGCCATGGACATTGGATGTCATTGATAACGGGATCACATCATTAGGAGAATGATGTGATGGACAAGACCCAATTCTAAGCATAGCACAAGATCGTGTAGTTCGTTTGCTAAAGCTTTTCAATGTCAAGTATCGTTTCCTTAGACCATGAGATTGTGCAACTCCCGGATACCGTAGGAATGCTTTGGGTGTGCCAAACGTCACAACGTAACTGGGTGGCTATAAAGGTGCACTACGGGTATCTCCGAAAGTATCTGTTGGGTTGGCATGAATCGAGACTGGGATTTGTCACTCCGTGTGACGGAGAGGTATCTCTGGGCCCACTCGGTAAGACATCATCATTATGAGCTCAATGTGACTAAGGAGTTAGTCACGGGATGATGTATTACGGAACGAGTAAAGAGACTTGCCGGTAACGAGATTGAACAAGGTATGGGGATACCGACGATCGAATCTCGGGCAAGTATCATACCGATAGACAAAGGGAATTGTATACGGGATTGATTGAATCCTTGACATCGTGGTTCATCCGATGAGATCATCGTGGAGTACGTGGGAGCCAACATGGGTATCCAGATCCCGCTGTTGGTTATTGACCGGAGAGGTGTCTCGGTCATGTCTACGTGTCTCCCGAACCTGTAGGGTCTACACACTTAAGGTTCGATGACGCTAGGGTTATAGGGAAAAGGTATACGTGATTACCGAAGGTTGTTCGGAGTCCCGGATGAGATCCCGGACGTCACGAGGAGCTCCGGAATGGTCCGGAGGTAAAGATTGATATATAGGAAGTCCAGTTTTGGTCACCGGAAAGTTTTCGGGCTCATCGGTAGTGTACCGGGAGTGCCGGGAGGGTGCCGGATAACCCCCGGGAGGGGTGTGACGACCAAAGGACCACATGGGCTGTTAGATAAAGTGTGCCAGCCCTTATTGGGCTGGGCAAGACTTTTGCTAAAGGCCCATGCGGCTGGAGATAAGGAGATAAGGCAAAAAGGATTTAAAAGGAGGAGATCCACCTCCCTTGTGGGAGGTGGACTCTCCCTTTAATTCGGCCGGCCATCTCCTCTTTGGAGTAGAGGCCAAGCCAGCCCTCCACGTCCCTCCTCCTATATATACTTGAGGTTTTGGATGTTTTGAGACAAGATTTGATCTCTCTCTCTCACGGCGAAGCCCTACCTCTCTTCTTCCTCCTCCGCAGCGCTTAGGCGAAGCCCTGTCGGAATACCTTGCTACTCCACCACCACCACGCCGTCGTGCTGCTGTTGGAGCCCTTCCCCAACCTCTCCTTCCTCCTTGCTGGATCAAGGTGTTGGAGACGTCACCGGGCTGCACGTGTGTTGAACGCGGAGGTGCCGTCCGTTCGGCACTTGATCGGATCTACCGCGATCTGAATCGCTGCGAGTACGACTCCATCAACCGCGTTCTTGTAACGCTTCCGCTTAGCGATCTTCAAAGGTATGAAGATGCAATCTCTCCCCTCTCGTTGCTGGTTTCTCCATAGATAGATCTTGGTGAACGTAGGAAAATTTTGATTTACTACTACGTCTCCCAACAGTGGCATCATGAGCTAGGTCTATGCGTAGAATCTATGCACGAGTAGAACACAAAGCAGTTGTGGGCGTCGATTTTGTTAATATGCTTGCCGTTACTAGTCTTATCTTGATTCGACGGTATTGTGGGATGAAGCGGCCCGGACCAACCTTACACGTACGCTTACGTGAGACCGGTTCCACCGCCTGACATGCACTGGTTGCATAAGGTGGCTAGCGGGTGTCTGTCTCTCCCACCTTAGTCGGATTGGATTCGATGAAAAGGGTCCTTATGAAGGGTAAATAGCAATTGGCATATCACGTTGTGGTTTTGACGTAGGTAAGAAACGTTCTTGCTAGAAACCTATAGCAACCACGTAAAAACTTGCAACTACAAATTAGAGGACGTCTAACTTGTTTTTGCAGCATATGCCGTGTGATGTGATATGGCCAAAAGGATGTGATGTGATGCATTGTGATGTATGAGATTGATCATGTTCTTGTAATAGGGTTCACGACTTGCATGTCGATGACTATGACAACCGGCAGGAGCCATAGGAGTTGTCTTATATCATTGTATGACCTGCGTGTCAATCATAAACGCCATGTAATTACTTTACTTTATTGCTAAACGTTAGCTGTAGTAGTAGAAGTAATATTTGGCGAGACAACTTCATGAAGACACAATGATGGAGATCATGATGATGGAGATCATGGTGTCGTGCCGGTGACAGTGATGATCATGGTGCCCCGAAGATGGAGATCAAAGGAGCAAGATGATATTGGCCATATCATGTCACTATATTGATTGCATGTGATGTTTATCATGTTTACATCTTATTTGCATAGAACGACGGTAGTAAATAAGATGATCTCTCAATAAAATTTCAAGAAAGGTGTTCACCCTAACTGTGCACCGTTGCTAAGGATCGTCGTTCCGAAGCACCACGTGATGATCGGGTGTGATAGGTTCTAACGTTCGCATACAACGGGTGTAAGCCAGATTTACACATGCAAAACACTTAGGTTGACTTGACGAGCCTAGCATGTACAGACATGGCCTCGGAACACGGAAGACCGAAAGGTCGAACATGAGTCGTATAGAAGATACGATCAACATAGAGATGTTCACCATGGATGACTAGTCCGTCTCACGTGATGATCGGACACGGGCTAGTTGACATGGATCATGTATCACTTGGAAGACTAGAGAGATGTCTATCTAAGTGGGAGTTCATTAATAATTTGATTAAATGAACTTAATTATCATGAACTTAGTCTAAAAATGTCCTTGCAAATTATGTCGTAGATAGCTCGCGCTGTAGCTCCCCAGTTTTATTGATACAATCCTAGAGAAAAGTAAGTTAAAAGTTGATGGTAGCAATAATGCGGTCTGGGTCCGTGATCTGAGGATTGTCCTCATTGCTGCACAGAAAGCTTATGTTTTTGATGTACCGCTAACTGCATCACTCCCTCAAGCGTTGTCTGTAGATGTTGTGAACATATGACAGGCACTTTTTGATGACTACGTGATAGTTCAGTGCGTCATGCATTACGGCTTAGAATTGAGGCTTCAAAATGTTTTGAACGTCACAGAACATATGAGATGTTCTAGGAGCTGAGATTGTGATCTCAAGCTCGTGCCTATGTTGAGAGGTATGAGACCTCCAACAAGATTCTTTGCCTGCAAGATAAAGGAGAATAGCTTAATCGGTGAGCGTGTTCTCAGATTGTCTGGGTGCTACAATCACTTGAATCAAGTGGGAGTTAATCTTCCAGATGAGATAGTGATTAATGCAGTTCTCCAAGTCACTGCCACCAAGCTACTAGAGCTTCGTGATGAACTATAACATGCCAGGGATGGATAAGATGATCCCTGAGTTGTTCGTGATGTTTGACACCACGAAGGTAGAAATCAATAAGGAGCATCAAGTGTTGATGGTTAAGTGAAAACCACTAGTTTCAAAAGGGGCAAGGGCAAGAAGGGAAAAACTTCAGGAATGGCAAGCCAGTTGTTGCTCTAGTGAAGAAACCCAAGGTTGAGCCCGAACCCGAGACTAAGTGCTTCTGTTATGAGGAGAATGTTCGCTGAAGCGGAAAAACCCTAGATGATTGGTAGATAAGAAGGCTGGTAATGTCAATGGAAGAATATTTGATATACGTGTTAGTGATGTGTACCTTGCTGGTACTCCTAGTAGCACCTGGGTATTAGATACCGGTTCGGTTGCTAAGTGTTAGCAACTCGAAATAAAAGCTACGGAGTAAATGGAGACTAGCTAGGTGAAAGGTGACGATGTGTGTTGGAAGTATTTCCAAGATTGATGTGATCACCATCGCACGCTCTCTCTACCTTCAGGATTTGTGATAAACCTAAATAAATGTTATTTGGTGTTTGCGTTGAGCATAAACGTGATTAGATCATGATTAGTGCGATACGGTTATTCATATAAGTTAGAGAATAATGGTTATTCTGTTTACATGGATAATGCCTTCAATGGTCATGCACCCACTCGAAATGGTTTATCGAATCATGATCGTAGTAGTACACATATTCATAACATTGGTACCAAAAGATACAAAGTTAATAATGATAGTACCACATGCTTGTGGCACTGCCACGTAATGTCATATTGGTATAAATCGCATGAAGAAACTCCATGATGATGGATGTTTTTTGACTCACTCGATTTCGAATCGGTTGAGACATGCGAGCCATGCCTCTTGGGCAAGATGACTGAGACCCCGTCATCCAATATGATGGAGCGGGCAAGTGGCTTATTGGAATTAATACATGTTGATGTATGTGGTCCAATGAGTGTTGAAACACACAGTGGATATCGTTGTTTTTCTTTACCTTCACTGATGATTTGAGTAAATATGGGGATATTTACTTAATGAAACACGAATCTGAAATGTTTGAAAGGTTCAAGGAGTTTCAGAGTGAAGTTAAAGATCATCGTGACAAGAAGATAAATGTCTATGATATGATCATGGAGGTGAATATCTAAGTTACGAGTTTGGTATGCAATTTTAGACAATGTGGAAATTGTTTCACAGCTCACGCCTCCTGGAACACCATAGTGTGATGGTGTGTTCGAACGTCGTAGTCGTGCTCTATTGGATATAGTGAGTACTATGATGTCTCTTATCGTTTTACCACTATCGTTATGGGGTTATGCATTAAAGACAAATCCATTCACTTTAACAGGGCACCATCTAAGTCTGTTGAGATGACACCGTGAGAATTATGGTTTGACAGAAGCCTAAGCTGTCATTTCTTAATGTTTGGGGCTGCGACGCTTATGTGAAAATGGGTTTTTCACCTAGCGAGCTCGAACTCAAAGCAGACAAATGCATCTTCATAGAATACCCTAATGAGACATTGGGTATACCTTCTATCTCAGATCCAAGCGCAAAAGGTGTTTGTTGCTAAGAACGGGTCCTTTTTTGAGAAAGAGTTTCTCTCGAAAGAATTGAGTGGGAGGAAGATAGAACTTGATAAGGTTGTTGAACCTTTGTTTCAACCAGAGAATAGCGCAACATAGAAAGATGTTTCTGTAGAGCCTACTCAGTTGAAAAGAAAGTTAATGATGATGATCATGAAGCTTCGGATCAAGTCACTATCGAACCTCGTAGGTCGACAAGGACGCGTACTGCTCCTGAGTGGTACGACAACCCTGTCTTGGAAATCATGTTGTTGGACAACGATGAACCTACGAACTATGGAGAAGCGATGGTGGGCCCGGATTCCAACAAATGGCTAGGAGCCTTGAAATCCGAGAAAGGATCCATGTATGAAAACCAAGTATGGACTTTGGTAGACTTGCCTGTTGAATGGCGGGTCATTGAGTACAAATGGACCTTTGAAATAAACATAGACGCTAATGGTGAAATGTCACCGTTTATAAAGCTCGATTTGTCGCAAAGAAGTTTCCGCCAAGTTCAAGGAGTTGACTGCGATGAGATTGTCTCATCTGTAGCGATGCTAAAAGTCTATTAAAATTTTGTTAGCAGTTGCTGCATTTTTCGATTATGAAATCTGGCAGATGGATGACAAAACAAGGTTTCCGTAATGGTTTCTATGAGGAAGAGTTGTATGTGATACAACCAGAAGGTTTTGTCAATCCAAAGGATGCTAATAATATGCAAACTCCAGCGATCCTTCTATGGACTGGAGCAAGAATCTCGGAGTTGGAATATATGCTTTGATGAGGTGATCAAAGTGTTTAAGTTTATACAAAGTTTATGAGAAACTTGTATTTGCAAGAAAGTGAGTGGGAGCACTATAGAATTTCTTATAAGAATATGTAGTTGACATATTATTGATCGGAAATGATGTAGAATTTCTGGAAGAGCATGAAGGGTTGTTTGAAAAGTTTTTTTTCAAAGGAAGACCCAGATAAAGCTACTATTTTATTGAGCATCAAGATCTATAGGGATAGATCTATTCGCTTGATAAGTTTTTTCGACGAAGACATACCTTGACAAGTTTTTGAAGGAGTTCAAAATAGATGGGTCAAAGAAGGAGTTCTTGACTGTATTGTAAGGTGTGAAATTGAGTAAGACTCAATACCCGACCACGGCAGAAGATAAAGAAGAGATGAGTGTCATCTCCTATGCTTTAGCCATAGGCTCTATATAGTATGCCATGCTGTGTACCGCACCTGTGTGTGCCTTGCCATGAGTCTGTCAAGGGGTACAAGAGTAATCCAAGAGTGGATCACTGGACAGCGGTCAAAGTTAGCCTTAGTAACTTGAGAACTAAGGAAATATTTCTCGATTATGGAGGTGATAAAGAGTTCATCGTAAAGTGTTACGATGATGCAAGCTTTAAAACCAATCCGGATGACTCTTAGTAGAAATCCAGCTACGTATAGTGGAGCAGCCATTTGGAATAGCTCCAAGTGGAGCATGGGAGTAGTATCTACAAATATGACATGGAAAGTTTGTAAGGTACACACGGATCTGAATGTCGCAGACCCGTTGACTAAAACCTCTTTCACGAGCAGGACATGAACAAACCCCAGAACTTATTGGGTGTTAATCACATGATGATATGATCACATGGTGATGTAAGTGTTAATCACATGGTGATGTGAACTAGATTATTGACTCTAGTGCAAGTGGGAGACTGTTGGAAATATGCCCTAGAGGCAATAATAAAATGGTTATTATTGTATTTCCTTGTTCATGATAATTGTCTATTGTTCATGCTATAATTGTGTTAACCGGAAACCATAATACATGTGTGAATACATAGACCACAACATGTCCCTAGTGAGCCTCTAGTTGACTAGCTCGTTGATCAATAGATGGTCACGGTTTCATGGCCATGGACATTGGATGTCATTGATAACGGGATCACATCATTAGGAGAATGATGTGATGGACAAGACCCAATTCTAAGCATAGCACAAGATCGTGTAGTTCGTTTGCTAAAGCTTTTCAATGTCAAGTATCGTTTCCTTAGACCATGAGATTGTGCAACTCCCGGATACCGTAGGAATGCTTTGGGTGTGCCAAACGTCACAACGTAACTGGGTGGCTATAAAGGTGCACTACGGGTATCTCCGAAAGTATCTGTTGGGTTGGCATGAATCGAGACTGGGATTTGTCACTCCGTGTGACGGAGAGGTATCTCTGGGCCCACTCGGTAAGACATCATCATTATGAGCTCAATGTGACTAAGGAGTTAGTCACGGGATGATGTATTACGGAACGAGTAAAGAGACTTGCCGGTAACGAGATTGAACAAGGTATGGGGATACCGACGATCGAATCTCGGGCAAGTATCATACCGATAGACAAAGGGAATTGTATACGGGATTGATTGAATCCTTGACATCGTGGTTCATCCGATGAGATCATCGTGGAGTACGTGGGAGCCAACATGGGTATCCAGATCCCGCTGTTGGTTATTGACCGGAGAGGTGTCTCGGTCATGTCTACGTGTCTCCCGAACCCGTAGGGTCTACACACTTAAGGTTCGATGACGCTAGGGTTATAGGGAAAAGGTATACGTGATTACCGAAGGTTGTTCGGAGTCCCGGATGAGATCCCGGACGTCACGAGGAGCTCCGGAATGGTCCGGAGGTAAAGATTGATATATAGGAAGTCCAGTTTTGGTCACCGGAAAGTTTTCGGGC